>CM062819.1:191513679-192173679 GCA_031772625.1 Pinus tabuliformis | reverse complement strand
CTTTCCTTTGCATGCGACTAGTGTGCCGCATGCGACTCGGTCAACCTAAGTCACATAGGTCGCATAGGTTGGACCTTTAAAACTTGAGACCCTTGCAACCACGCGACCAATTGGTTTCTGGGTCACAAGGTCATAATTCGCATCCATCGTGACCATGCGACACTTGTGACCTAGCAACCTTCAGAGGTTGCAAGGTCACATATGTCACGAGGTCGCAATCCTTCCCCACTCAGGGACTTGCAACCCATGCGACCCTCGCACATTTGACCAAAACTATATATAGCAAGCCATCCATGACTCATTTGTAATGGTTCTTTGGTCACACGAGAGATGAGGGAGACTCGCAACCAAGGCGCGTACACATTTTCTCCAAGTAGGCGACCTTTCCCCTTCCCCTGTAATCATTTTCTCCATCCAAATGTCATACTCTTCCATCCTCATCCTACACATTCCACCCTAAGGGTATTTTTATCTTCATTTCGACCTAAATCTTCACCTCAAACCTCAAATCAATGCCTTTGGCTGCATGTAATCCCTTTTTCCAAACTCACATCCATTCCTCGCCCTTAGCCACCCCTGTTTTCTCTTGTGATCATGACCATTTGGCCTTGTGGAATTCCATACATATCCCTCAGTATTAAGCCGCCCTTTTAGATTTCTTAATCAATAGGTTGCACGACCCACAACCACGATAGCCTAAATCTCGTGATTCTCGCAACCTTGCAAACCATGCGACCTTGCAATCGGTGCGACTCTGGGACCCGCGATCGATGTGAACTCGCGACCGGTGTGACCTCGTGACCAGTACGGAACTCGCGACCTGCGACTCCTATACTTAGTCGCTAAGTCGCGCTTCCACCCTTGCAACCGCTTTCCCTTGCGACTTGCCTGAAGACCTCCTAATAACATTTGGAACTGATTTTATCTAAGAAGTCATTGTTATTCTTTTTATGTTGTCACTCTCAACATGGGATTGTTTATTCGACATGCTAGATGACGTAGATCTCGTGTGCATCTCCACCTTGTTGAAAATAGCAACAATAAATGCTAAAAATAGAAGTGCTAAAAATAATACTGCTATAAATAGCATTTTGGGATACATTCCAATTTTATCTAGTCCCTGAAATAAAATTGAGAATTAAAATTCGAATTTTCTCTTAGTTAGCTGTAGGAAATCAAACATGAAGTCTATGTGAAGACATGCAACAGTTTCTCCATTGATTGAGGAAGTTATCCCTTGATTAAGGAGATCAAGATGAGTTGTAATTAGTTAGCTCAGTTATCTGAGTTAAGTCAAGTTAGATTAGTTAATGCATGCATGCATGTATCTGTTGCACTTCAGATAACTGAATATTCTCTCATAAATAAATCATGCATGTCGGTTCATTCAGAGACCCAGTTGAGATTAGGTGATGGGACAGTGTACTATCAGTTGCAGGAATATTCCATTGAGGATATCTCTTGCATGCAGAAGGAATTCATTCCTTGGAGATTGCGCAGTTACTTTTGAGTTTTATGAGTTGTGTGAGAGGCCAATTCACACAGGTGGCAACATTGGACCCCAAGAGAAACTGCACAAGGAAATAGGAGGCTTGGAGGGCTGAGGGAAGTCATATGTTGTGTCTATTCAGTCTGTGAGTTGTATTGTAGGATTGTACTGAGAGCTGGATAGCTTGTGAGCTAAAGCTTTGTGTAATCCAGACATATTTCCACTTGTATGATATTACAAAGATCGAGGTTTTTAGTTGAGGCTTTCCCTAGAGTATTTTAGTTGATATTACAAAGATCTTGCTCAAAATCGATTATTCTTCCGCAAGTTTGTTGTAGAAGTACATCTAGTATTTTTCTTTAGTATATTGCATAATATGTTGAGCTACAGTGAGAAATTATCCATCGTATCGGAGTAAAGGTGATCAAAGCGAAGAACAATATGCAAAGAAGGGAGAAGTTCAAAGGTTGAATTTCATAATTATAGAATTTGAATTCTTATCACATCTCAAATTTCACAATGGTGTTCAACGGTTTAAGACTCGATTATGCCCTTGATGGCAGCTCGAATTATATAGGCTGGAAGGCTCGCATGGAAGCAATATTAGAGGACAACGGTCTAAAGGACTTCATTGATCAAGAAGTCCCCAAGCTAGCAATGGCTAATGCTACAGAATTGGCGGAATGGAAGAAATGTGTGGCTAGAGCGAGGAGAATCCTTCTGGAGAGAGTTCGAGACCACATAGTCTTGAGTCTCCATGGGAAGGAGACCCCATTTTCAATGTGGAAAACATTGAAAGATCTATATCAGAACAACAGTGATCAGAGGAAGCTGGTGCTGAAAGACAAGCTTCAGAAAATCAAGTGTGAAAAGGGTGACACGATCTCTACATATCTGAACAAGCTCACCACCTGTAGGGACGAGCTTGGAAGTGTAGGGATCATGATAGCCGATGATGACGTGGTGAGTATTACTCTCCTCGGTCTTCCTAAGAGCTGCCATAGCCACCAAGACTCAGTAAATGCAAGAGAGAAACTGCTAGATTGGGAACGACTTTGGTTGGATCTGATGCAGGAGGAGATAAGAAGAAGCACCAGAGATGGATCTTCATCAAAACAAGATGATGAAGAAAATGTAGCCTTAGCGAGTAAGGTGAGGAACGGGAAAGGGAAGGCATCCCATTCTAAATTTAGTTCTTCCCATGGTGGGAAGAAGATTGACATATCAAAAGTGAGATGCTTTCATTGTCATGAGGTGGGCCATTATGCTACGAATTGTCCACAGAATAAATCCAATAAGGGATCAGATGGTGAGGCACTGGACTCATAGTTTGAATTGGATTTCTCCCTCATCGCATGCATGGTTTCATCCATGGTGGGATGTGTTTGGTACTTAGACAGTGGAGCTTCATTCCACATGACCGACGACAAGAATCTTTTCAGTACCTTGGAGGAGAAGGATCTCCAGATGCAGATCGAGATGGGCGATGGTGGAAAGTATCGTGTTTCAAGTGAAGGTACCATTTTGTTTTAGAGGGAGCATGGATCTCCTCTCACCCTGACTGATGTAAAGCATGTACCAGGTCTGACGAAGAATATTGTGTCCGTCGCTATGTTAGAAGACAAAGGTTATGATTTAGTCTTTAGTAAAGGAAAGGTATTCCTGAGGCATATCAACACTGGATAGACCAAGAGGAATGGGATTCGAGTAAAGAATCTCTACAAGCTAGAGGTAGACGACTGTGCTGCATTGAGTTCCAAAGCAAAGTTGGTGCAGAGCCAAGATGTTGGCGAGTTATGGCATAGAATATTGGGCCACTTGCACCATGGAGCCTTGAAGATCATGCAACAGATTTCTACCGGACTTCCCAAGGTAAAACTGGAGCATACGAATACATGCAAAGGTTGTACCTTGGGCAAGTATGCGAAATCTTCCTTTCAGGATCGAGATAGTAGAGCTGGAGCAATCCTAGAGAGAGTTCACACAGATGTGTGTGGACCATTTTTTACAACCTCCACCACTAAACAAAGGTACTATGTTATTTTTATTGATAATTTTTCTCATAGATGTTGGATCTACTTTATGCAGAAGAAGGATTAGACCTTCTCAAGGTTTTGTGAGTTTAAAGCCTTGGCAGAGAAATAATCTGGAAAGAAAATAAGGGCCTTGCGTAGAGACAATGGTGGAGAGTATTTCTCCCAACAATTTAAGGACTTCTGCGCAATAGAAGGAATTAAACGGGAGTTGACAACACCCCATAACCCACAGAAGAATGAGGTGACCGAAAGGAAGAATAGATCAATTGTGGGAGTAGCTCGAGCGATGTTGCATGACCAAATCCTACCACTTCATTTGTCTGTTGAGGCATGCAATATAGTAGTATACTTGCAGAATAGAAGCCCTCACCGTATACTAGGAATGAAGACACCAATGGAAGCCTTTTCCAGGAAGCGACCAGATGTGAGTCACTTCAGGATCTTTGGATCATCGGTTTATTTCCATGTGACCAAAGATGCCCGCAAGAAGCTAGATCCAATAGTTGAGTTGGGGATACTTGTGGGGTACACTGATACACCCCACAACTATCGGGTGTTCCTGCCTACCAGTCAGAGGATAGTGGTACGCAGAGATCTGAAGTTAGACGAATAGAAAGCCATGCGAGTATCACTTGAGAGAGAGCTTAAGTTGCATGCAGAGGAGGAACTTTCAGTTCCTAAGGAGGAGGAGCCCCAGAATGATGTGGAGCAGGTGCACGCAGAGGATCTGGGAGTAGATATATCCACTCATACTGAGTCTTCCAGAGATGGGCAGAAACACTCAAGGGAACTTGACAGGTTGATGCTGGATGTGCGAGAGAATATGGGACAACCATCTTCTCAGCGCAGACAGAGGATGTCACCCGAGCAGTACACTGGTTGCATGGCCCCTGTTGGGGAGTGTGTAGAGTCTGAACCTTCTTCATTCGAGGAGGCAGTGCAACAACCAGTCCGGGTTGATGCAATGGTGGAGGAGTACAACTCCATCATTCAGAACTATGTTTGGGATGTTATCCCAAGACCTCAGGACAAGTCAGTGGTGAGTTCCTGGTGGCTTTACAAGGTAAAGCAGGTAGTTGATGGTAGTGTTGAGAAACATAAGGCAAGGTTTGTTGCCCATGGCTTCTCACAAGTCGAGGGGATTGACTACGATGAGACCTTTGCTCCTGTAGTAAGGTACTAATCTATCAGATCGATGTTGGCACTATCAGCTCATATGGGTTGGAAGATCCATCAGATGGATGTGAAGATTGCATTCCTTAATGGGAAGATTGAGGAAGAGGTGTACATTGAGTAGCCGGAAGGTTTTGAGACCTTTGATTGTGAGTCGCATGTGTACCGACTCAAGAGGGATTTGTACGGGCTGAAGCAAGCACCTCGTTCTTGGTACACTAGGATCAACAACTATTTCACCAGGTTGGGCTTCACCAAGAGTGAAGCAGATGCGAACCTTTACCACATCATGGTAGAAGGTAAGCCATTGATCATTGTTCTTTATGTCGATGATCTGATTTTGACAGGTGATGATTGGTTGATCAAGTCTTGTAAGGAGGACCTTGCAAGAGAGTTCGAGATGAAAGACATGGGTCTTATGCACTACTTTATAGGCATGGAAGTGTGGCAAAAGGATGGGTAAGCGTTTGTGCCTCAAGGCAAGTATGCCAATGAGATACTCAGGATGCTACTTCAGGTGAGGTAGTAGCTTCTACTGTTTATCGGCAGCTTGTGGCTTCATTGATGTATCTAGTGAACACAAGACCAAACTTATGCTTTGCGGTGAACCGGCTGAGTCAAGTTATGGTTCAACCTACCAAGCTATTTTGGAAGGCAGCGAAGCATGTGCCGAGATACCTCAGAGGCACATCTTAGTATGGATTGTGGTATAGACGGAAAAAGGGAGTGAATCTTCAGGGCTTCACAGATGCATATTGGGCAGGGAGTCCATCAGATCGGAAGAGCACTTCTGGATGAATATTCAACCTTGGTTCAGCTGCAGTTTCCTGGTATAGCAGGAAACAGAGGTCAGTTGCACTTAGCTCAATGGAGGCTGAATACATGGCTGCCAGTCAGGCGACATGCGAGGCCATTTGGATGCAGAAGATTCTAGTGGGATTGTTTGGTTAGAGGATGGATCCAACTGTGAACTACTGTGATAATCAAAGTTGTATCAAACTATCTGAGAATCCAGTTTTTCATGATAGGTCCAAGCACATTGATATCCAGTATCATCATCTTTGAGACTGTGTGGTGTAGAGGATCATGTTGTTGATTTATGTTTCGACCGAGGAACAAGATGCAGATATTTTGACTAAGGCATTGTCAAAATGAAAGTTTGAGTTCCACATAGATAGGATTGGGGTGACTGATAATCCCTTTCTTGTTGAGAGGGAGTTTTGAAAATAGCAACAAGAAATGCTAAAAATAGAAGTGCTAAAAATAACACTGCTATAAATAGAATTTCAGGACACATTCCAATTTTAGTTAGTCCCTGAACTAAAATTGAGAATTAAAATTCGAATTTGATCTTACCAGTTGTTTGTAAAATAATTAATTAATACATCTTGAGTTAATTAGTTGTAGGAAATCAAACATGAAGTCTATGTGAAGACATGCAACAATTTCTCCATTGATTGAGGAAGTTATCCCTTGATTAAGGAGATCAGGATGACTTGTACTTTGAGTTGTAATTAGTTAGCTCAGTTATCTGAGTGAAGTCCAATTAGATTAGTTCCAACAGTTTGTGGAATTGATTGTGAGTTCAGTTAGTTAATTCATGCATTCATGTAGCTATTGCACTTCAGATAACTAAATATTATTTCATAAATAACTCATGCATGTCAATTCAGTCAGAGACCGAGTTGAGATCAGGTGATGGGATAGTGTACTATGAGTTGCAGGAATATTGCATTGAGGATATCTCTTGCATGCAAAAGGAATTCTTTCCTTGGAGATTGTGCAGTTACTTTTGAGTTTGATGAGTTGTGTGAGAGGCCAATTCACACAGATGGTAGCTTTGGACCCCAAGAGAAACTGCGCAAGGGAATAGGAGGCTTGGAGGGCTGAGGGAAGGCATATCTTGTGTCTATTCAGTCTGTGACCCTGAAAAGGGAACCTCGGATGATAATCATATTAGAAATTTATACCTAGCCTTGTAAATGATGACAGTACAATACGATGACGTGGCTTGCCGCCTTTTCTCTCACACTTTGAAAATAAGGTTGCCACCTGGTATTGGTCACTGCATGTAGCCTCAATCCGAAGAGGAGAAGTCAAATACGTTTCAAACAAAGATTGGGGTTTTTAGCTGAGGCTTTCCCCAGAGTATTCTTTTATGTTCATGTGTGATTGCTTTCTCATTCTTATTTATATGTGTTATATTTGATCTTGCTCAGAATCGATTAAGTTTTTGCAAGTTTGTTGTAGAAGTAGATCTAGTATTTTGCTTTAGTATATTGCATAATTTGTTGATCTACAATGAGAAATTATCCATGGTATCTGAGAAAAGGTGATCAAAGCGAAGAACAGTATACAAAGAAGGGAGAAGTTCAAAGGTTGAATTTCCTGATTATAGAATTCAAATTCTTATCACATATCAAATTTCACAATGGCGTTCAACAGTTTAAGACTTGAGTATGCCCCTTGATGGTAGCTCGAATTATATAGCCTGGAAGCCATATTAGAGGACAACGGTCTAAAGGACTTCATTGATCAAGAAGTCCCCAAGCCAACAATGACTAATGCTATAAAATTGGCAGAATGGAAGAAATGTGTGGCTAGAGTGAGGAGAATCCTTCTGGAGGGAGTTCAAGACCACATAGTCTCAAGTCTCCATGGGAAGGAGACACCGTTTTCAATGTGGAAAACATTGAAAGATCTATATCAGAACAAAAACGATCAGAGGAAGCTGGCGCTGAAAGACAAGCTATGAAAAATCAAGTGTGAAAAGGGCGACACGATATCTACATGAACATTCTCACCACCTGTAGGGACAAGCTTGGAAGTGTAGGGATCATGACAACGATGATGACATGGTGAGTCTTACTCTCCTTGGTCTTCCTAAGAGCTGGCATGGCTACCAAGACTCGAGAAACTGCCAGATTGGGAATGACTTTGGTCGGATCTGATGCAGGAGGAGATAAGAAGAAGAACCAGAGGTGGATCTTCATCAAAACAAGATGATGAAGAAAATATAGCCTTAGCGAGTAAAGTGAGGAATGGGAAAGGGAAGGCGTCCCATTCCAAATCCAGTTCTTCCCATGGTGGGAATAAGATTGACAAATCGAAAGTGAGATGCTTTCATTGTCATGAGGTGGGCCATTATGCTACGAATTGTCCACAGAAGAAATCCAATAAGGGATCCTCGAAGGGATCAGATGGCGAGGCACTAGCCTCACAGTTCGAATTGGATTTATCCCTCATCGCATGCATGGTTTGATCCATGGTGGGATGTGTTTGGTACTTGGACAATGGAGTTTCATTCCACATGATCAGCGACAAGAATATTTTTAGTACCTTGGAGGAGAAGGATCTCCAGATGCGGATTGAGATGGGCGATGATGGAAAGTATCGTGTTTCAAGTGAAGGTACGATTGTGTTTCAGAGGGAGCATGGAGCTCCGCTCACCCTGACTGATGTAAAGTATGTACTAGGTTTGAAGAAGAATCTTGTGTCTGTCACTATGCTAGAAGACAAAGGCTATGATGTAGTATTTAGTAAAGGAAAGGTATTCCTGAGGCATATCAAAACTGGACAGACCAAGAGGATTGGTATTTGAGCAAAGAATCTCTACAAGCTAGATGACTGCGCTGCATTGAGTTCCAAAGAAGTGTTGGTGTAGAGCCAAGATGTTGGCAAGCTATGGCATAGAATATTGGGCCAATTGTACCATGGAGCCTTGAAGATCATGCAAAAATTTTTTATCGGACTTCCCAAGGGAACACTGGAGCATACAGATACATGCAAAGGTTGTACCTTGGGTAAGTATGCGAAATCTTCCTTTCAGGATCAAGACAGTAGAGCTGGAGCAATCCTGGAGCGAGTTCACACAGATATGTGTGGACCATTCTATACAGCCTCCACCACTAAACAATGGTACTATGTTATTTTTATTGATGATTTTTATCAGAGATGTTGGATCTATTTTATGCAGAAGAAGGATCAGGCCTTCTCAAGGTTTTGTGAGTTTAAAGCCTTGGCAGAGAAAGAATCTGGAATGAAAATAAGGGCCTTGTGTAGTAACAATGGTGGAGAGTATGTCTCCCAACAATTTAAGGACTTTTGTGTAGAAGAAGGAATTAAAGAGGAGTTGACAACACCCCATAACCCATAGCAGAATGGGGTGGCTGAAAGAAAGAACATATCGATTATGGGAGTAGCTCGAGCAACGTTGCATGACCAAAGCCTACCACTTCATTTGTGGGTTGAGGCATGCAATACAACAATATACTTGCAGAGCAGAAGCCCGCATCGTATACTAGGAATGAAGACACCAATGGAAGCCTTTTCCGGGAAGCGACCAGATGTGAGTCACCTTAGGATATTTGGATCATTGGTTTATTGCCTTGTGACCAAAGATGCTCGGAAGAAGCTAGATCCAATAGCTTAGTTGGGGATACTTGTGGGTTACACTGATACACCCCACAACTATCAGGTGTTCCTTCCTACCAGTTAGAGGACAGTGGTATGCAGAGATCTAAAGTTTGAAAAGTAGAAATCCATGCGAGTATCACTTGAGAGGGAGCTCAAGTTGCATGCAGAGGAGGAACTTTCAGTTCCTAAGGAGGAGGAGCCTCAGACTGATACAGTGCAGCCACATGCAGAGGATACTGGAGTGGAGACATCCACTCATGCTGAGTCTTCTAGAGATGGGCAGAAATGCTCAAGGGAAGCTGACAGGTTGATGCTGGATGTGCGAGAGAATGTGGGACAACCATCTTCTCAGCACAGCCAGAGGAGGTCACCCGAGCAGTACACTGGTTACATGGCCCTGGTTGGGGAGTGTGTAGCATCCAGACCTTCTTCATTCAAGGAGGTAGTGCAGAAACTAGTTTGGGTTGACGCAATGGTGGAGGAGTATGACTCCATCATTCGGAACTGTGTTTGGGATGTTGTCCCAAGACCTCAGGACAAGTCACTGGTGAGTTTCCAATGGCTTTACAAGGTAAAACAGGAAGCTGATGGCAGTGTTTAGAAACATAAGGCAAGGTTTGTTGCCCATGGCTTCTCACAAGTTGAGGGGATCGATTACGATGAGACTTTTGCTCTTGTAGCAAGGTACTCATCTATCAGATCGATGTTGGCTCTATCAGCTCAGATGGGTTGGAAGATCCATCAGATGGATGTGAAGATTGTGTTCCTCAATGGGAAGATTGAGGAAGAGGTGTACATTGAGCATTCAGAAGGTTTTGAGAACTTTGATCATGAGTCGCATGTATGCCGACTCAAGAGGGCATTGTGTGGGCTGAAGAAAGCACGTCGTGCTTGGTACACCAGGATCGACAGCGATTTCACCAGGTTCGGCTTCACCTTAAGTGAAGAAAATGCGAACCTTTACCACATCATGGTAGAAGGTAAGCCATTGATCATTGTTCTTTATGTCGATGATCTGATTTTGACAGGTGATGATCAGTTGATCAAGTCTTGCAAGGAGGACCTTGCAAGAGAGTTCGTGATGAAAGGCATGGGTCTTATGCACTACTTTCTAGGCTTGGAAGTGTGGCAGAAGGATGGGGAAGTGTTTTTGTCTCAAGGAAAGCCAATGAGATACTCAGGTGGTTCCACATGGAGAAGTGAAAGCCAATGCAGACTCCTTTAGCTGGTAACTGGAGGAAGGAGGATGCTACTTCAGGTGAGGTATTAACTGCTACTATTTATCGGTAGCTTGTTGGTTCACTGATGTATCTAGTGAACACACGACTAGACGCTTTGCGGTGAACCAGCTAAGTCAAGTTACGGTTCAACCTACCAAGCTGTTTTGGAAGGCAGCAAAGCATGTGCTGAGATACCTCATAGGCACATATCAGTATGGATTGTGGTACAGATGGACATAGGGAGTGAAGCTTCAAGGCTTCACAGATGCTGATTGGGTAGGGAGTCCATCAGACTGGAAGATCACTTTTGGAAGAATCTTTAACCTTGGTTCAACTGCAATTTCCTAGTACAAAAGGAAATAGAGGTGAGTTGCACTTAGCTCAGCAGAGGCTGAATACATGGCTTCCAGTCAGGCAGCATGTGAGGCCATTTGGATGCGAAAGATTCTAGTGGGATTGTTTGGTCAGAGGATGGATCCAACTGTGATCTACTGTGATACTCAGAGTTGTATCAAACTCTATGAGAAACCAGTTTTTCATGACAGGTCCAAGCACATTGATATCCAGTATCATCATCTTCGAGACTGTGTGGTGTAGAGGATCATGTTGTTGTTGTATGTTTCAGCCAAGGAATAGGATGTAGATATTTTGACTAAGGCATTGTCAAAATGAAAGTTCGAGTTCTAGAGAGACAGGATTGGGGTGATTGATAATCCATTTCTTGTTGAGATGGAGTGTTGAAATAGAAACAAGAAATTCTAAAAATAGAAGTGCTAAAAATATCTCTGCTATAAATAGAATTTCAGGATACATTCCAATTTTAGTTAGTCCCTGAAATAAAATTTGAATTTGATCTTAGCAGCTGTTTGTAAAATAATTAATTAATTCATCTTGAGTTATTTAGATTTAGGAAATCAAACATGAAGTCTATGTGAAGACATGCAACAGTTTCTCCATTGATTGAGGAAGTTATCCCTTGATTAAGGAGATCAAGATGAGTTGTAATTAGTTAGCTCAGTTAGCTGAGTTAAGTGCAGTTAGATTAGTTCCAACAGTTTGTGGAATTGATTGTGAGTTCAGTCAGTTAATGCATGCATGCATGTAACTGTTGCACTTCAGATAACTAAATATTCTCTCATAACCAACTCATGCATGTTAGTTCAGTCAGAGACCCAGTTGAGATTAGGTGATGGGACAGTGTACTATCAGTTGCAGGAATATTCCATTGAGGATATCTCTTACATGCAGAAGGAATTTATTCCTTGGAGATTGCGCAGTTACTTTTGAGTTTGATGAGTTGTGTGAGAGGCCAATTCACACAGGTGGCAGCATTGGACCCCAAGAGAAATTTCGCAAGGAAATT
Organism: Pinus tabuliformis; assembly: GCA_031772625.1. NCBI lineage: Eukaryota > Viridiplantae > Streptophyta > Pinopsida > Pinales > Pinaceae > Pinus > Pinus tabuliformis. Next base: position 192,161,982 of record CM062819.1, on the reverse strand, counting down.
GGAGGCTTGGAGGGCTGAGGGAAGGCATATGTTGTGTCTATTCAATCTGTGAGCTGTATTGTAGGATTTTACTGAGAGCTGGATAGATTGTGAGCTAAAGCTTTGTGTAATCCGAACATATTTCCACTTGTATGATATTATAGAGATTGGGATTTTTAGCTGAGGCTTTCCCTAGAGTATTATTCTATGTTCATGTGTGATTGCTTTCTCATTCTCAGTTATATGTGTTCTATCTGATCTTGCTCAAAATCGATTAAGCTTCTGCAAGTTTTTTGTAGAAGTAGATCTAGTATTTTGCTTTAGTATATTGCATAATCTATTGATCTACAGTGAGAAATTCTACACATCTTCTCTTTCGAAGATGAGATGGCACCCACAACTACAAAGATTGCTCGTAAAAGCTGAGGAAGTAGTTCATTGGAGATCTATCAGTATGAGGAACCACCCATCTATAGAGACACAACTTGCAATATGAGTAAGATTACAAGTCTCTCCTGGTACAACATCTATGAAGAGTTCACCAAGCCGGACATGCCAGAAACCCAGGAAGATTTCCTAGTGTACCTAAATGTCAAGAGGTATAAACTCCACAAGATAGCGTCATACCCTCCTATCTTCCCATGTGCTGAAACTATCGATTGGGTCCTGCAGAATACATATACAAATTCATGGATAGTCAAGGACCATACTGGCTGACCCTTAGCAGCGATATCTTCTACTGATATTTCCACTTACTACAGGCTCCTTGAGAAGCGAGAGACCTTCAATACCTTGTGGCTCTATGACTTTGTGACGCCGAATGAAGACATCCAGAGGGAATGGTGGCAAGACCCATCTAAATTCTGGGTTAGAGCAGATCAAATGTACATGATAGAAGGGCTAAGAAAAGTTTACCAATTGATTACCACCATGATGTGCCGCTTGTATGGAAAAGTAGACTATGACGTATTCCACATTACCTGGTTCCCTCTCATGTATGTTGTCACCACCCATGGAAGAGTCTTCAACTGGGCGAGTATTCTGGTGTTGGCCCTAAGGACAAACATCATTTCAGAAAAGCATCCAAAGCCAGAGCAACCACTAGAATTTTACATGGCTTCATACCTCCTAGATGTCGTTTGCGCAAGATGCCAGTTCGATAATTGGAGCTATAACTTGGATTCATTAGCAGCCAGCCCGTGCACCACCACTACAAAATCTTCTTAGACACCACCTATAAGGCTATGATAGGTGTTATCTCCGAGTATTTTATTGCCCCACTATACCAAAAATTATTCGGGGAGGAGCCCCCATGCATGTGGAAGAGGGCTATGGAAACTGTTGTCAAGGTGGCACATTGGTTCCCCATCTAGGAAGGTACATTCATAACAGTTTTTGGTGCCCATAAGGCCCCTCATGCTCTGCCTAGGTTTGTCATAGATAAAGTACTCCCGCGAGAAGTATGCCACCAGATGACGCAAGGTTTTTCATAGGTACTAAGCAAAGGCAAGAAGAAACCATGGCTGACCTTCCCACTCGTCATCGGGGAATATGTAGTTGAGATCATCACACAACTGGAAGTAGAAGATGAAGCTTTGAAAAGTAGTCACTTTGTAAACCTCAACTATTAGACTTAGATCCTGATAAATTCATGGCTGCCCACTGCAAGAAAGAAACATTTAATTGGTCATATTTGCACGCCAGACAAGATCACAAAGACTAGGTAAAGAATTGGTATAACACTACTAGGGAACTCAACCCTAGTGAGCAACAGGAAAGAGGTGAGGAGCTCCTCAAGAACTCACAGGAAAATGTCAATCTTCAAGAGAGAGCCTCCACCCTGAAGAAGAAACAATAGGAGACACAAAAATCCACCGGGAGATCTGAGAAGCAGAAAGAGAAAGAGGTCGAAGATATTCCAAGCAACCCAGTAATGGAAAACAATAACCAAACGCTGGAACAAAGGAACGATGCCGTGAAAAAGAATAAATAATAACTCAAGAGGAAAAGGGAACAAGAGCTCAAGAAACCTCAAGAGTCCAGTGACTAGGGCTAGCTCAAAAAGAAGAGGTGACAGGAAGAGGAGGAAAGGAATAAACAACTGGAAGAAAAGCAATAAGAGGAGTGAAGGGCCCAAGAAGAAGCAGAGAAGAAAAGGTAGCAAGAGGAACAGAAGGTCAAAGAGGAGAAAGAGAAGAAGAGGCTAGAACATGAGCTGGTGGAGAAAGAAGAAAAAATTAAGCAGGTCGAAGAGCTCAAGAGGCAACAAGAGCTAGCAGAACAAGAGAGGAAGTGGCTGGAAGAAGAACTAAATAAGATTAAGGAGGAAGAAAGAAGGAGAGTTGAACAGGGAGAGACTAGTAGGAGATTGTGCCTGACACCACTGTGAATCTAGAGATGATAGCCTCGGTTGGGATGAATTTCATAACCGCCATGGAAAATAATGTGGTCTGGATGAGAAAACAAATTACGGACCTTCAAAATAGTTTTTACGTATAAGAACAAAGGGCTACTAGAGCAGAGTAGGAGAGAAAGAGAGCAGAAGAAGAAAATGCAACCGTCAGTTTGATTCACTCAAGCACAATGAAATCATAGGTAGCAATAAAAGGAGAGGTAGAGACCCTTGGGGAATCCATGGTGATGGTCTATGAGGAGATGTAAAAGATACACCACATAGTGGCCCCAATCTTGGCTATACAAGCTCACACAAAAGAGAAAGTTGTGATGCTCAAGGAAGATGTGGTTGCTCTAGATAGTATGCATGAGTGGTTCATCAAGTACCCAAGAGCACCAGATATAGTTCCAAAAAATGATTGGATCACCATGCAAAATGCTAAGGTTCAACACTGCATCAATATCAAGTCAAAAGAAAAACTAGCCAAAGATGTGGATAGGGTGTTAGCTTCATACATACACCTTTTCAGTGGTCTAGAGCCTATGATACAAATTCATGGAGTTTCATCCGTTGGGGAAGTCAGACATGTAAGGATAAAGAAGATATCTCAAGAGAAGTGCAGGCCTTCATTGATACATATAAATAGGCATCCCTTGCAGAATATTTTCCCGTTACCAAAGAGAATATCATACACTAGGTGGTGGAACTGGTAAGGATGTACACCAAACTGGTAACTTTGAGTAATTAGGTGAAGGCCAAAAGGACCACCCTCATACCAAATGCACTTGAATCCCTGCACATACATGATTAAGAGCAGTCACAGATCACCCCCATTACAACCGAGTACAAGCTATGGAACACATACTTAATAGAGTAGCTCAACCTGGACATCCCTGAACTTACTATTGTTAAATTGATAGATTAGATTAACAACTTATTTTTTTGATTTTTGTTCATGATTTCAATTGAGCCCTCAATCCACTTTTGTTTGAAGCAAGCTCAAATCATTTGAATGACAGTGGGGCCTACATACTGGAAGAGATCCATAAATCAAACGGTGCAGGTTCTAGTTGGGATCCTACACCAAGGAGATCTCCTTTGTTGTTGGCGGAGAATTCCAGCCCGTCAACAGATTTGGCACTAGAAGGAGGGCCATGGTAGGTACTAATGCACACCCTCACACTGAAACTTCCCATCAAGCTAGTAACCAACCCCATCCCCCCATGCCTCCTGAAATACCATATATTCCCCTTACAGTCCATTTTTCATGAGGCCCCAGCAAGAAGTTTCCCAACCTCCCCCTCTTGAAGATGTCCCGAGTGGATAGGAACTCAATCAAATATGACACAAATTTCACTCTTTTGGGTATGGGATAGGATCAAATATATCAACCTTACAAAAAAATAACATTAATTCGATTAAACACAACAAATATCCTTCCAATTATAAATTATTGATGGACAATTTTAGGTATATTGCAAATATAAATGGTTGATGGACAATTTTATGGATGTTGAAATTTTCTTTTGCTTTCCATATTTGTAGCTTAAAAGGAAATTATAAGACATAGGTTGTGGTGTTGTAATGAAAGATAAAAGGATATGGAAGTCTAGAGTAATATTATGTTTTTTTTTCTAATTAAGGTTAATCTATTAATATGATACAAAAAAAGTTAATTACAGTGAATCTTGGCCACAGAAGAACCAGGCCTCAATCAAAATGCATCCATGATAGTTGCCTGAGACTGCCCCAACCAAGGGGAAACCAGTCCAAAGATATGTCCAAAATATATCCAGAAATTAACCCACAGTTTTTCGTGACTAGACCAATCGACCAAAACCAACACCAAAACCGACACCAAAAACAATAGTTTATCCTGACTAGACCAGCTGACCAACAGATTATCTTGAGGACACATAAGATAGGACAAAGCTAAACCAAGAACTAAAAGAAATGCCACCTGGCAGACATGACACACTGCTCAAAGTCTTTCGAAGCAGGCTCCTCCACAATTGGACACGTCCAGTCATCCGGGTTGTCTGACTTGCCATGTCCCAATGCCTGATGGCCTTCCTCTATGCTGCTAGCCTCATCCTATGGGCCTGATGTGTCATCTAGATGGCTCTCTAAGGCCTGTGTGTCACTGTGAATTCCCATCTCAACTTGCAAAATACCAACAATGGCTTTACCATGCCTTCTATTCTGATCTCCATCAACTACCTACTCATCATTGTTGCCTCTATTCGTGCTCGAGCCAGCTCTGTTTGCCTCTTCCATAGAAATGGTCATGGGAATATGCTGCTCGGTCTCTTCTGTAATGGAAATTGAGACAGTGGCTACAATAACCAGGCGGTTCAAAGAGCTTCGAAACCGAAATTGCGATGTGTGAGGAACAGGATGCGGAGGCAGAGGAAAGGTTGCAATGCGAACAACTACAGCTTCCCGTCTTGAGCTGTGGAGGCTGGCTCTACCTCTGCCACTTCTTGTATCTGGATATTGACCTATGAAAAGATTGCGGTGGGGATTTTCGGCAGAGGAAGCAGGGGAAGTAGAGTCATGGCTATGCAAAGTAGGGGAACGAGAACTTCCGCCTCACGTGCCACCATGTTGGCTGCGCATACGATGGCGGACCATGGTGGATATGAGAACAGGTAGAGAGTCAGGAGGAGCAGAAGAGGAATTGACAGAAGGGCTTTGCGCAGAAATTACAAAGCACTGAAGGTCGTGAGCCGAATTACAGAGGTCTGTGTGGGAATTGTGAAGCCATTACCCAGATCAATGCAACTCACAAGCCAACATCTGTGCCCAGTGCTGGTGCGTTCAGTCGGCTCTCTTGTCTGCAGAGGGCATACACAGTGAATTAGGGGTAGAGTAACAGGAAAGTTAATCCAGGTGGATGTTGGTGGCCACCCACCTATCCCATTTGGACCCCCACAACTGTCTCTTTCAGATTTTCTGTTTCCTTAATTATAGCACAATTTACTATTTTTAGCAGTTTTTCGGGTCCTAAACTTCCGAAGCCGTTTTGAGGCCCTAAACGACGTTTTTTGGGAAATCCACCGCCAGCAATTTTTCTGTCTAAAAATCGTCTTTTCCATCGTAGTCCTCGTAGAGATATTTCCAACGAGCTCTCATGCGCGTCAAATGGAGATAGTACGACCAATTCGCGACCCCGGGAAGTTGATGTACCAACTTACCCAAAAACGGGGCCCACAATTTGGCGTTTCATCTTCTAGGGTTAGGTTTTGGAATGTGAAGGGTTTTCCATTGTTTCTCAACAATAAATAGGCCCTTGAGCCTCATTGTAACACAATTTTTTGGAGAACAATTCAGAGGCATGTAGCCGACACATCTCTTCTCAGAGATAAGCTACCATCGCCCTAGCTGGGTTATTTCCATTTCTATTTGTAAGCATATTTTAGTATTTTACAGTAATGAAATGAAGTATTATTTCCGCTGCATATTTGTCTTTATGGTTATCTCTGTATTTTATTGCGTTCTTGTTTAAATCCGGATCAGTGGTATCAGAGCGGTCTGCTTTTTCTCTGTTTTTCTTTGCATGTCCCCAACGAGGTCGGGATATAAGGAGTTAGGTCTGGAACTGGTCGAACCTTTGCAAGACCAGCCTCGCAAATCTCAACGACCTCCCATGGCGGATGAGAAGAAAAATGAGGGGGCAGGAGATCCTATCAAAATCTTGCTTGAAGAAGCCCTCGAGCGACAAAGGAACGTGATGATGGACAGCTTTGCCCAAATCCTTCAGCGGCTACCTAGAGGCGACGCATCGGCTTCCAACAGCTACTCTGGAAATGCCACACCGTTTAAGGTACAAGTTAATTTTGAAATCCCCATCTTCGAGGGTCAAATAGACACAGATGCCGTAGATAAATGGTTAAATTTGCTCGATGGGTATTTTTCTGTTCATGAATTTTCAAGTCGCGAAAAGATTGTTTTTTCTCTTCTCAAAGCAGCCCCCCACGTCAAGGACTGGTGGGAAACCTACTGCGAACAGAAGGATGAAAGTACAGGCTCACTGTTTTCAGCCGCACCCACTTGGAATGACTTCCGGGATGCCATCAAGGAGCAGTACTACCCTGTCAAAAGCTATGAGGAAAAATACATCAAATGGACCACACTGCGACAGGGACGAGACCAAGATGTGCCGGAGTTCACAAACATTTTTCATACCCTTCGCACACAATTGGGTATCAAAGATTTTGAGCTGCATCTGGTACTCAAATACCGCGGCTGCCTACACAGATACATCCAGGAAGAGATGGAGTTCTTGAACATCTCCTCACTCGGCACAACATACCGATACGCTGTCAAAATCGAGCAAAAGTTCAAACAGAAGAAGCGAGACTTTGGATCTGCAAATCCAAAGCCCAAAGGACAAAGCCAAGGTGGGGTGACCCAAGACAACCCGTCGAAGCTGCAAGAAAAGAACAACACCACGAAGCCGAAGAAGGACATAGGAAAGTGGTGTGAGTTCCACAAGAGTCCCACTCATAACACAAGTGAGTGTCAGACCAAGCAGTCGCTGGTGGCCGAGTTGAAGGCTTCCGAATCAGATGCATGTTCTGACTCTGAGTCAGAACCCGACAAGGGGAATGACAAAGGGAAGCAGATCATTGATGCGGATCCCAGTGCCACTATTGCTACTGCCAAGATCCAGAAAAATGAGCCCGAAGATCCAGAGGAGGGGGAACGTCTTTTCCACTCACAGATGTGGGTGAAGGGTTCACCGCTGCAATTCATTGTCGACAATGGCAACCAAAAGAACCTCATTTTAGCAGAGGTCGTGAAGCGGTTGGGCCTACTAACTACACCACACCCACAGCCGTACAGTATCGGTTGGCTTCACAAAGGACGAGATCTCAAAGTTCGCCAGCAGTGCCGCCTTCCCTACAACATCAAGCCCTTCACAGACGAGGTATTGTGTGATGTTACACCTCTGGATGTTTGTGATGTACTATCAGGCCAGCCATACTTGTGGAGGTGACATGCTGTGTATGAGTCAAGGCCTCACGCTGTCATCATTTCTTTAGATAATTCATTATACAGGATACCGAAGGTAGCCCCACCTACCGCCACCTCTTTGATCACTGCTAAGAAAGGCAGCAAGCTCATCTCACAGACTAGGAAATTTATTTTCTGTCTGGTTCGCTCCCAAAGTAAGGGGAAGATCATTGCTACATCCATGACCCCCGCGAAGGGTTCCTCCACACAGCAGCAGCAACAGAGGGATACAGTCGTGACAAAACACAGGAACAACTTCTCCTTACCCGGAGGGGTACCACACAAGTTTCAGGTGGGCGACAAAGTTTGGTTACATTTGCGGAGGGAGTGCCTTACCAGAACCAATCAGAAACTCAGACCACTTCGACTTGGTCCTTACACCAGTAACAAGGCTACGAGAAACAATGCTTTGAAGCACAACATTCCTCCATTCCTTCGCTTGCACCGAGTGTTCAATGTGGACCGTCGCCGACCATGCTCCCCACCATTTCTGGACACATCAGAGATTGCAGAACCGCTCACCAGAGACCCAGCTCAGGAGAAGCTTCCTCATCTCAGGGAGGAACTCAACGCAATGGGGACCATTGCTTCCTAAGGGGGGAGGAATGATCCAGGTGGATGTTGGTGGCCACCCACCTATCCCATTTGGACCCCCACAACTGTCTCTTTCAGTTTTTTTGTTTCCTTAATTATAACACAGTTTACTATTTTTAGCAGTTTTTTGGGTCCTAAACTTCCGGAGCCGTTTTGAGGCCCTAAACGATGTTTTTTGGGAAATCCACCGCCATCAATTTTTCTATCTAAAAATCGTCTTTTCCATCGTATTCCTCGGAGAGATCTTTCCAACGGGCTATCATGCACGTCAAACGGAGATAGTACGACCAATTCGCGACCCCGAGAAGTTGATGTACCAACTTACCCAAAAATGGGGCCCACAATTTGGCGTTTCATCTTCTAGGGTTAGGTTTTGGAATGTGAAGGGTTTTCCATTGTTTCTCAACAATAAATAGGACCTCGAACCTCATTGTAACACAACTTTTTGGAGAACAGTTCAAAGGCATGTAGCCGACACATCTCTTCTCAGAGATAAGCTACCATTGCCCTAGCTGGGTTATTTCCATTTCTATTTGTAAGCATATTTCAATATTTTACAGTAATGAAATGAAGTATTATTTCCGCTGCATATTTGTCTTTATGGTTATCTCTGTATTTTATTGCGTTCCTGTTTAAATCCGGATCAAAAGTTCTCCAGCTACATGGTTAAGTGGGTGATGGCCTTGCCTCGACTTGAGTAGGGATTAAATGACTCCTGCAAGGTGCCATGAATGCCATTCATGGTGACCTTGGGAAGGTTGCAGAGGGCCAAGTGACCGCTCCGTCCGCCGTCACCCCGTCTCATCAACTTAATTACCGTGATTAACACCCGCATCCAGGGTAGAGTAAGATTATGTTATTTACATATGTAAGTATTAATATGAAACTTTATGAAGGATGTATGATATATAAAGAAGTGATTTCGATAAAACCTTAAAATGGTGTTTATCATTAAGAATTTGTTGAGAGTGTGTACTAATGTTAGTTACTTTTGTATTCATATTATATTTGTAAAAGGTATATAATTGTAAGATTAATGGAGATATAACTTTAAAGTTTGATTATGTGTTAGTAGGGAGTTAATGTTTTCGTGATAATGGTTTAGATTTAAAATAATTGATTATAAATATTTAATAAATATTTTTTTTACTTATATGGTGTTAGATTTCCAATAAAAGAGCTTTGAAATTTATAAGCTCATGTAGTATCTTTATTTGCTGCATTGTCAGTCTTATTTTCTATTTATTCCTAGAAGCTTCTATTGCTCCTATAAATTAGGTTGATGTACAATATATTTTCTTAATGAAGTAATTTCTTTGTTCTTCATTTGGTTTGATCTCTTTATAGAAGGTTGCTAGAATTTACGGTCTAATATGTGGGTGTTTTAACACTCTTACACAATATTAGAGATTGATACAAGTCCCTTCTCATTTTTTGTTTTAGAGATATATTTTTCTAATATGGATGGAAGTGACATTTTTTTAGGTTCTTTGGATATAGTTTTCGATCTAGATCTAGTTTTTATAATTTCCTAGTGCTGCAGATCAGTATTTGGTGTTGAGGCTCACTAATTTTTTGTGGTCTTCTAACCACAAATCCTTAAAAGTGTGAGGGGTTTCTCTCTAATTAGGCTGAGGTGGGGATTGAATTACCCTATAAATTTCCCACTAGTTATAGTGCCCATGATTTGTAAAACTTGACCTTGTAGACCAAGACATTTAGATTCGAACTCACAATCATAAACTATGTCAACTTAGTGCTAGGACTAGGTCAAGTTCTCTGCCTACATGAACAAGCAAATCAATCATTGAAGAGTGTGAACCCATGAGGTGTAGATCAATTGGTTTGTTTGGGGCTTAGTCCTTACTAGGTCATAGGTTCAAATTTCAAGGGGAGGGGTTGAGGATATGAGCCACTTTTGGGGGCGATTAAACTATCCCAGGGGGGAATCTAAGCTCAATCGAGCTTCACACAATCTTGGTGATAACATCCCACTAGTGGGAAGATTATTCTTCCATCCAACATTGGGGTTGGCCTCAACCTAGGTTTAGCCTAGTTCTTAAAAAAATAAGGCCACTGACATTAAATTTGCTCCCAATGGTTGAAATAGTCTTTGGGTACACATTCCAATATTAGAGAAATTCTTTTATTTTCTAATTGTTATTCATTTCCCTGACCTACATATAGATCATGCTCAACATGTATAGATGTTGAGTGTTCTCCTTCATTCCACAAATCACGAGTTGACTTATTTCATGTATTGAGCATTCCTTTCATTGTTGTTCAACACTCACTGTGCTCACTTCCTCATTATTCTGAGGAAGTGTTGCTCCTTTGTTTGTGCAGATCCATCCTCCATCTACTAGACAAACAAATGATCCAGGGAAGGATAATTCGAAGGTAACATATTTGTAATGATTGGACCTATGTATTCAGGGGCTGAAAGCCAAAAGTGATGGTAAGCTTGGTTTCAATATAGAATTTTCATTTGCAACAATAAAAAAAAAAGACTATTTCAAAGGCTTTAGTGAAGCTTCTTTGGGGTTGTCTTCGAAAGATGATAAGATGATCAAGAAATTCATCATATTTTTCATTCGGCCCCAGGCATGTCTTAGAACTATGAAATCAATTTTCTCTTGAAATTTGTGATATGCTTAACATTAATTTAAGGTACAAGATATCTTTTAAAAAGAAAAAAAAAAGAACAGAAAAAAAAAACAAAAAACAAAAAAAAACAAAAAAAAACAAAAAAAAATGTTTTTTTGAGCAAAATATTTGGTAAAAGTTATTGGAAAAATTCCTTTTACTGTGGTAAAAGAGATTTGGGAAAAAAAAATTGAGCAATGTTTTTGCTAAGTAAATAGTATTAAATTGAAGTTGTTGTTTAAAAAAAGGGGGGAGGTTTTGATATTATGACGGAGCTAAGGATGATATAGTTGCTTACTTCGTACAATTTTAAGGATAATAGAGTTGCTTACTTCATATAATTATCATACCTAGAAAAGGAAAATACAACGAATGTTACAATCCAAGGACTGTGGCAAACGTTAAGTGAAAACCAATTGGTTTTTACAAAGAAGTTGAAATATTTTCTTATAGGAATAAACAATATGAAATGATGGTTTTGATTGGGTTGCATGTTTCAGACAACCTACCATTTCATTTTGAAGAGTATACCACTCCCAAACAAGGTTGAGATAAGATAGCTTCTGCATTTTGAATTGTCAACAAATTCCACGTTTTAGAATTAGAAACTAAACTACCTTGGTACCTGATGAGCATGCCTCTACTGACGAATATCTTTCTCAATTTAGGTCATTATTGTCCCAATTAAAAACATGTGGCAAGGAAGAAAAGGAAGCATAATGTATCCTTTTTTTATCTTATCAAAACTAAAGGGTCATTTTCAGGTTTTCTCATCTACCTTCTATGAAACAAGGGATTCGATTAGTGACTCATTGAAAATGCCTAGCTTTGAGACATTATGGGATCACGAAAACAATCTAAGCTCAAGCAACTAGATTTCCTCTCTAGCTCTTCAAATGAGGTTGTGGTGGCTCATAAATCCAAAGGTTAGCACAAATATCGGTCTCAACAAAAGAAAAATTATTCTCAAGAACATGAGTCTCCCTCCAAGCCTTAACATAATACTAAGTGTCAACCTCCATCTTCCAAGAAGGATGGATCCTCATCTAAGACAACAAAGTAACAAGAAAGAAGAAGACAAAAACAGATGAAACTTGCAACTTTTGTGGCAAATTTGGGCACACTGAAGAAAAATGTTGGAAAAGGTTGGATGTCTTAGATGATGCCATGAAGAAGCACAATATCTCAATAGGAAAAGGAGATGCTTTATAATCCCAAGCCCTAGGTAGATATATAGATAATTGGATAACTGTTTAAGGGGCGTCACATCATGTGATTCATTGTCAAAAATTTCTTCCTTTTACATTGCATGATAGCATTTCACAAATTACATTCGAGGACTGTACTCAACTTGAGGTTTTGGGGTCAATTACAGTGTCGTTGACCAATGCGTGCATTAATAATGTGCTCCTAGTCCTTGAGATCTATGCAAATTTATTATCCATCTATTAGATATGTGATTTTGTTGATGGGAAAATAGTGTATATTTCTCCAAATCAGTTAGTTATTAGAGAACTACATGATCCAAAAATTGTTATTAGTGTTAGATATTTTGATCATGCATTTAAATTATTTAAGGTTCATTCGCTTTGACCTTCCTCATTTTTTGTTTTAATATACTTGGCATGTTGATTCCATGAGTAGGATTTGTCATGAAATATGTAGCATAGATATTTGCAACAAATGTTCACTCAAAATTTTGTTTCAGGTCTTCCAAAAGTTTCATGTACTGATGGAGTGTGTTTCACTCTTGGAAAACAACACCAAAATCCATTTTCTAAAGGGAAAACCTTAAGGGAATCAACACCTATTGAGTTGGTTCATGGTGATTTAATGACCTTTTCAACTCCTCTTTTCTCAGGGGCCAAATGTGCACTAATATTTATCGATAATTTAGCATGTCACTCTTGGGTGTACTTCCTCAAGTGTAAGATTTAAGTCTTTGCAACCTTTAATAAATTTAAATATTTTGTTGAGAACAAATCTTCATGTTCCATTAAGAAGCTACACACTAATAATTGGGGGGGGGATATGTTAAAAAGGAATTTTGAAATTTCTGTAGAGAACATGGCATTCTTCATCAACACTATGTTCCCTACACTCCTCAACAAAATGGTCTTGTTGAAAGAAAGAACTAAACAATCAAATAGATGGCTAATTTCATGATTCAATCCAAGAACCTGGCACCTACTTTCTAGGACGAAGCAAGTAATTATGCCAATTATATTCAAAATAGGATGCCTGAAAAGGTAGTTTAGAATATGACTCCAATGGAAGTTTGGACACATGAGAATCTTGATGTCTCTTCTTTTAGAGTATTTAGCAGTATTTCTTAGGAATTAACTCCAAATGAAAAGAACAAAGTAATGGAAAAGAAGAGTTAGAAATTGATATTTATAGGTGAATGTGAGGACATAAAAAATTATTATCTCATTGATACTACCTATAAGGAAGTTTTGTTTTTAAGAGATGTTCATTTTGATGAGAATAACAATATAGGATCCTCTTCCCCTCCTTCCTTATCTTTAGTTATTGATAACGGTTCTGATCATTGTAATGCTTTTATACATTTAGGAGAAGAGGAAAGTTCTACTCAAGGTCCTTAGCCAGAACAAAATATACCATCAACATCATTATAACCTGAGCAATTAAATCAAGAGTAGCCTATTCTAGATGAATCCTTGACGAGGAGCCATTGCAAGATAAACATCTCGATAGATTTGGCTATGATGCAACTAATTTTAGTTATCTAGCCTCAAATAAACCACAATCAAAATGAATCTTTCTTTTGAGTAATTCCATTTTGGAAGATCCACAATATTTTCTTGATGCTATTGGAATGCCTCAGTGGGAATTTGCCATGACAAATGAGTATTTTTCTTTGATGAAGAATCCTAGTTGGGATCTTGCTCCTCTTCAAAAGGGACATAAGTTGGTTCATTGCAAGTGGGTCTATAGAACCAAATATGTTGTAGATGGATCTATTGAAAAACATAACACATGCCTTGTTGCCAAGGGATTTTCATAGGTTGAAGGAATTGACTATTCTAAGACTTTCACCCCTACTACCAAGATATATTCCATACATCGTGTGATTTATCTAGTTTCCTACAAAGGCTATTCAACTTACCAGACAAATGTAAAGAGTGCCTTTTTGCGTGGAGATTTACATGAGGATATTTATATAGAGAATCCCCATAGTTTTGTGGAGGATCCTTCACTTGTTTGCAGGCTTCTACATTCCTTGTATGGTTTCAAACATCCTCCTAGAGTTTGGTATGATAAGATGGATAGTTTTATGCTTACTTCTAGGTTCAACCATTGTCATTATGATCCTACAATTTACACTCAGAGAGGGATCTAATTTATTGATTATAGTTTTGCATGTGGATGATTTGATCATCATAGGGAGTTCTTCATCTATGATTAAAAATGTTATGGAAGCATTAATGGGATAGTTTGATATGTTAGATCTTGGTATACTATATTACTTTCTTAGCTTACAGGTTCACTAGTCTTTAGAGGAATCTCCATCTTCCAACATAAATATCAGGGAAAATTTTAAGAACCCACCCAAATTTACATGTATAATTAATGGGCGAATCTCCATGGTATATAGGAAAAATGGAAGGCGATTTTATCAATAATATGATATGTATATATGATTTTTTGGCGAATCTCTCACCAGGCATGGCGAATATTTTACTCAATTATAAAATCTTGCGTTTATTGAATACACAAATGAAATCATTGCATTTCTTTAAAATATCTTTTGAAATCAAAATTACCGAAATTACATATTGATAACCTAGTAGGTGTAGGATAAAATTCACCCATGTCATTCATAGAAAACATGAGAAAAAGCCTAATACTATATATAAAACCAAGAAAAATTCAAATTCATCACTTCTAGGGAACTCCTAACCACCTTGCCAATACACAAGTATGTTCCTGTTTGCAATTAGAAAAATTACCCAAATTACAATCTGTTTACTCCAGCATATGTTGGAAAGTTATAGAAGGATGACTAGTGTAATCAATCCATTCCTTTTAGCTCTGGATTTGTTTCAGTTTAAAACAGAAGTATACAAATATACTTGTCCAATGTCTATGCTTTAACCATTCACCTTAAGATGTTTTTACAATATAATTTCCTAAGTCTATTTAATATCTTCATTATCATAAAAACCAACCTATATCCATCTTAACTCCACATCTACCACTCTTAGGGGGATGAAATCTATTTATCCCTCTGAGCACTTGGTAGACCCAGAATTAAGATGGATCTAAGATGATAGAATTTCCACTTTAAATAGTCTATGCTCACATGAATACCATGGTATTACCATGGGTCAATACCATGGGTTATCATAAACCTGGAGCTTAAAAATTACTATTAGTAATTTATAAAAATTAATAAAATTAATAGTTGATTTTATTTTATTTTTTATTTTAACCAAGCTAAAATGTTTAACATACATTAAATTACAACATCCATTTTTACTCTTGATCGGATCAAATATTTTTTCACTCTATGCTAGTTTGCATATCACGATATTTGATACCTCTCGGGGGTTAGTAGATCCAGAGTAAAGATGGATCTATGCTGGTTTAGTTCCCCCATTTAAAAGGCTACATTCCAAGTGAATACCGTGGGTCAATACCATGTGCCATTTTGGTGTATACCATGGGTCAATACCATGTGCCATTTTTATTTTTATTAATACTAATATTAGGTATAATAATGTTTTTTTGCATGGTATTAATAATAATCTAGTCCATGGTATTTGTCCCATAGTATTTTTCCCATAGGTTTCACCTAAATATAACGCATTTTTTGAGTGTTCGTAAATATAAGGTGACTTATGGAGTAAATATAAAAAAATGTTTTATTTGTTTACCATACCTCTCGTTTATTTATATTTTTATTAATTTACCATACCTCTTTTACAAATATGGTATTTGGCCCATAGGATTCACTTAAATAAAACCTCTTTCTTGAGCCTTCATAAATAGAACGAGGGTTATGGACTAAATATAAAAAGAGGTTTTATTTATTTACTATGCGTCTAGTTTATTTATATTTTTATTTATTTACCATACCTTTTGAGTAAGTATAAAAAAACGTTTTATTTATTTACCATACCTCCACTTTACTTATATTTTTATTTGTTTACACCCTTGCATGTATATAAAGTGACTTATGGAGTAAATATAAAAAATGTTTTATTTATTTACCATACTTCTCATTTATTTATATTTTTATTAATTTACCATACCTCTTTTATAAATATGGTATTTGGGCCTTTGGCCCATAGGATTCACTTAAATAAAACCTATTCTTGAAAATGGGTGAATGGAAAGTTGTAACTCCTAATTTCAAGGTCTAAATTTACCTTTTTTACCCTCTCCCTTAAAAGAAGGTGGGCTATTTGAGGTGATTTGTAAAAATGTACTATGATACAAAATAATCGCCAACTAAAAATTTAAAACCCCTTAATTCCCCCAAAGGGCGAACATTCACCCCTAAAATCACCCCTAATAAATATTCCCTTGATTTACTTCAACATTTTGGTATGGTTAATTGTAAGTCTACACCTACTCAACTTTTTAGTTTGGTGTTACTCTTACCACTAGTTGCACCTCACCATAGGTGGATCCTAAAATGTATTTCCAATTACTTGGATATCTACTCTATTTGACACACACCCGACTTGACATTGCTTATGCAGTCGTGTTGGATTCTAGATTCTATCAGGATCCTTATCAGAATCACTGGAAATAAGCGAGCATATTTTGAGATATAATTAGGGAAATTCCAATTATGGAATTTAGTATATTGTTGTTTCTCTTGAGCTTGTGGTTTTCATAGATTTTGACTAGGTTTGATAAGTGGATGATCAAAATTCCACCTTTGGATTTGATTTTTGTCTTGGTTCTTCTCCTTTTGCTTGGTCTTGCAAGAAATAGTTAGTGATTGCATTATCTATGGCAACAATTGAGTATTGAACTGCAAATCTCGCAAGTCAAGGAGTTATTTGGTTGCAATAATTATTACTTGAGTTTGACATTAAAAAAGAACAACCTACACTTCTCTAGTGTCATAATTAAAGTGCAATAATTATTTATAGAAATTCTGTGGAACATCAATATACCAAACACATTGAGATCCATATGCACTTCATTCATCAACTTATTCAAGATGGAATTCTTAACTTGGAATATGTACCTACTGAAGAAAAAGTAGTAGATATTTTCATAAAGCCCTTGGCATCACTAATATTTCTCCAGTTATGATAAATGCTTTGACTAAAGGAAGTTATCCTTGCTTGGCCATCTCGAGTCTGCCTTCCTTCACCTCTTCATTTTTTCTCTTTCTTTCTTTATTTTATGTACTTCCTACATGTTTTTTTCTCTTTATATGCTTATGAGAGATTGTACATGGGTACTGAAGTAGGCCTCATTGTGAAACCCATTATCTGTTTTTTATATCCTCCCTATGTTTCACTGATGGGGTGGCGGGGGTGTTAGAGTTCCAATAAAAGAGCCTCGGAACTCGCAAGCTTACATAACATCCTTATCTGTTGCGTTTCCATTCTTATCTTTTAGGAATAACTAGAAGCTTCCATTTCTCCTATAAATTAGGTTGGCGTATATCTTTTTTCCTCAAGCAATAAAGTATTTTCTTCATTTTTCATTTGGTTCGATCTCTTGGTAGAAGGTTGTTAAGATTTGCAATCTGAACTATGGGTGCTTTTACACTCTTACATAAGGGAGTGGGACATGGGTGGGCTATGAGTTTCAAATGTTTTATAAACCTTAATTTGGGTTAAGAGTGACCACATTATTTACAACTCATGACAAAACAATAATTTTGATCTTTTGAGAGAGCATTTGTTTTGTGACCTAGATGAAGACTTTGTTGAATGAAAGGCGATTGGTACACAAATCAACACTTGTTATAGTAGAATGTTGAAAATATAACTTCTTGTTATGGGACAAGTAGTCTTGTGAAGCTAGGGTTTAGAGGTATTACAGGTGTAACCCATTCAATGTGTAAAATTCATTTGTGATACTACCATATTGTTTTAGTATCCTCGTGATAGAGAAATAGTTAATCTTGTGTCTTAAATATGGATCCATGTATCATTTAAAGCACATTAGAATATACCGATCTAATTGTAGTGTATATTTAACCCTATTTCGGTTTTATCTAATATAATCCTAATGTCACACCCTTTTTTGTGCCATTTTCTTATTGTCTATTGTACAATTATTTCACTGGGTTGATATTTGCACTTAATATTTGTAGTTACCTAAATTATGTGGTAGTTTATAATTTTATCATATAAGGTGACAATGCATTGTCTTATCCTCCTACATACATGATATTATGATTGTTTTTCTAACAACCAAAAATAGGCTCCATGCATGGAACTCCTCTCAATCTTATTAATCTGACACAACCACTTCTCTTTTACGGGTGAAACCATGAAGGAATGCCATATCTTTTGGTGGGAGAAAGGCATGAGATTGGCTCACTAGACTCAAGATCAAGCATTTGGCCAAAATCAACACTTGATGAAGTGGTGATTAAACAATTGATAAAGGGTTTGAAAACCACCAAAAGAAGGAAAATAAACTACTAGTAAACTCTCTACACGACTCTTTAAAATTCTCTACCAAGGTTTTATAAACCTTGGATCAATGTATTTTAATCATTCAATGATGACACATGTTCAATCAAGTATTTAGAAGTCAACAAACCTACCCCATTTTTGCAATATTGTTAGGTAGCTACAACTTTCAAAAGATCAAAACCCTTCAAATGTTCCATTTCAAGTGGTGGACTTAATACAAGTGGATTTATCATTAAATTATCTTTCCAATGTCATAAGTTTTCCTTAAAAAATAAAACTTATACAAAATGTTTTTTTTCTTGATTGAAGACACATATAATTATAATCAATCAATCATATATAAAATTAATTAATCAATCGATTATATATATATATATATAAAAACCAAATTAATAAGGAATCTTTTTACTTTTGACTTTATATAAATAAGAGAGATTGACTTTATATAAATAAGAGAGAAATCAATTAAGAAAGAAGAAAATATGTAAAATATGATTTAAACTTTAATTAATCAAATATAAAAATTATTATAAAATATATTTTATGAGATAAATTATATTACATGTATATGCTACCATGAAAATGTATTATTAAAACATTGCTTATATACAAATAATCAAATCAAAACTCATTAAAGTAAACACAATATATATGATAAGATTTTTTTTCAAAATTATACATTTAACATTGAAATATTTATTTATAACCAAATTCATTTGTTATATAATTTATAAAATTTATAAGTTTGAAAGAAAAATATAAAATATTCTATAATTTTTCAAAAATTATTTTAATTTAAAATATTTAATTTTAACAATTTAAAAATCTGAAATTCCGATTACCATAATTCAATTTAAAAAAAATATAAGACACCTTAATAATCTCATCAGAAAATGAAAAAGATCTCTTATTCACATCAGAAAATTATGAAAAAGATCTCTTATTCACATCAGAAAATGATAAAATAAAAACACATACCCTTTTGCATCATTTAACAATACAAACTATCTTGCACTTCACTCAACATCACTTCATTCAACAATGCAAACTATCTTGCACTTCAGTCAACAATGCAAACTATCTTGCACTTCAGTCAACATCACTTAAAATTGCATGCTATTACGAGCTATCTTGACAATGAAGCAACAGAGTGTTTGAAACGTATTTGACTTCTCCTCTTCCATGTTTGTGATGTTGTGATGATGTTCACAGGTCTATTAATGGTTACGCTGGAGGGTGGAGTTTTATTTGGGTTATTTTAAATTTCAATATTTATATTTCAATTATATATATATTATTGTTAATTTATTTCAATTAGTAATGATTGTTTTGGATTTGATAGGTTTTTAATAATACAAAATTTTATTTAATACAATGCGATGACTCTTGGTTTTATTTTTGAAAAGGTTTGTTGATATTTTGTATTTTTTTTTAATATTGACATTTTTATTTATAAAGATGGAAACCTCAAAGGATTACATGTTCGACATTCCCTATTTAAGTCAAGGGGTATTTGTGAGTTAAAACATTATTTGGAACTTTTCAAACTTATCTATTTCAAATGTTTTAGCGAAGATCTCCACAATTTGGTCATTTGTGGAACAATCTCAAATGAATATGTTTCCAATGTCTTGTGACTTCAAAGTCTAAGTAGTAGTCAATATATCCCAAATCTCTCAACCCAATGTTCTTCTTCAACTCTTTCTTTATGGATGCAATATAGTTCTCATTGTTCCCTCTCATCAACATATTATCTACATACACTACAAAATATACAACATTTTTTCAAACTTTCTAAACAAATAGATATTCATCATCAAGATTAATAAAGTGCTTGGAACTAAATTTCAAAAGATGCTCAATTAAATTTTCATACAAGGATTGCGGTGCTTGTTTTAGGCCGTATAAGGATTTGATTATTATACATACTTTATGTTATTCTCTCTTCACAACAAATCCCTTTGATTGAGACATGAATGCATTATTTTTGAAGTGCCCAGTGAAGAAACCAATCTCCACATCCATTTAATGGAATTTCCATTCGTTATGTGCCTCCAAGGCAATGAGAGTCCAAATGGTGGCCCATTTTGTTGGAGGGGGATTTTTTTCCTCATAATCAACTCCTCTCTATGCAAATCCTTTTTCCATGAGTGTGGACGAGTCATTTGATTTGTACTTATTCCTATAAACCCACTTACTTCCAATTGGTTTGGTTTCGAATGGAGGATCCACCAACTTCCATGACCCATTTTTTGATGAGAGCATCATACTCCTACATTTCTTTTTTCCGCTCATCATGAGTAGTTGTTTCTTCAAAGGAAGTTGGTTCAAAATTAGTAAATAAATATAATTTACAATCATATGAAACATCCATATCATTTACATCCCCTAGATTCGAATTATCTACATCACCTCTTCTTGTTTGGTGGAACCTCTAATTCTTGTTTTTCCAACCTCATTAGGATGAACACTTTCAATTGATTTGATGAGGCACTTTAGTGGACCTTTTTGAAATGGTCTATGTTACTTTTGATTGAGATAGTACTAAACCAATAATAAACCTCGCAATTCTCTTAATTAGATCACCTAAAGGATCTTACTAATCCAATGTAAGGGCCATAAATTCATAGGGGGGATGTTACATCAAAGGGAGATTCCAAATATTCATCCAAGATATGGATTTCCCTTTCAATATGTGGAATCTCATTATCAAATTCATGATATGTATTTACTTGAGTGAATCTATTTCCCTTTCAGTCTTGGAAGATTCAAGAAAAATTACATCCTTAGAAAGAATAAATTTCTTCTTTATCTCATTGTAAAGATGGTAAACTTTAGTGATATTTGAATACCCCAATAAAATGCTCTCCTGAATCCTTGCATCAAACTTGTTTATATTCTTCTTAGCAATCAAGGCATAGCAGGTGGGACTAAAGACCCTAATACGCCCTACTAACCATGTTTTGTAAGGAGTCTTATTCTTAAGAGCATGAGATAGACATCTATTTTTCACACATACTACACATAGAAATGCATCATCCCAAAACATCAACCTTACATTTCTGAAAAGCATCATGGAGCGAGCCATATTTATGATAGTCGTATTCATTCTTTCAACAACACCATTTTGTTGAGGATTTTATAGAATGATGGTTTGATTATGAATTCTGTGTTGGAGAAGATAGTTTTCAAATTTATTATATGTATATTCTCTTAGGGCGAAGAGAGAAAACTTGTGAAGAGAGAAGATAGTTTTCAAATCTATTAGGGCGAAGAGAGAAAACTTGTGATTGTGCTTCATTTTTAATCCATAAATGAAAATTTCTAAAAGTTTCAAAATATTGAGATTTATTTTTCGACAATTACACCCCACACATCCTACTATAATCATCTCGTAGACATTGGATGAACCATTTCTCCCCATGTTTTTCGAAACATGTGCTTAATCGCCTCTCGTGGATTCGTTGACTCTGGAAATGCATCTGTTTACTAATTCCTACAGGTTTTGTTCTAACGACAATCATGATTCCAACAAGTGGTATCAAAGCCAAAGGTCTCAAGTTCGGATCACACTCGGCTCATGTTGGGGGGATATTGTTGGAATTGGATAAACCAACGCTCCTCGTGTGTTTCATGCACGTTTCACGACATGTGCTTAGTCGCCTCTTATGGATCTGTTAACTCTCATGATGCGTCCATTTACTAATGTTTGTGGGTTTTGGTGTAGCGACAATCGTGATTTGAACATAATCAATAAAAGTCATTATATATTTATTGCAATTAGCAGATGGAACATGCATAGGGCCACATAAATCAAAATGTATCATTCCAAGTTTTATACATGCTATAGAAGTGGAATCGTGAAAGGATTGTTCATTGTTCTTTCTAATGATACAAGCATCACATCCTCATCAGGGGAATTTTTAGGTCTGAAATGGGCCTCCTAAAGAAAATAATAAAATAATAGTTGTCATGCTAATTTATTGGCTTAAATTAGGACAGGATATTTTAACCATTCTAGAAGTTCTCAAACTTTGAAGACACTATTGTATGTAGGGAATTAGGCTTAGATTTATTGTGATTATAAATAAATAAAAAAAGTAATTTTTTATCTTAGGAAATTTAGAACTAAGCTACCAAAGTTAACTAGTAAGAAATTTAGCAATTAGATTCTACAAATTTCAACTAATAAATTCAAGAAAGCATGAAAGAAAATTAAAGGAACTAATCTTGCTCATCTAAACTACTCACACTTCTTTAAAGTACAATCACACAACTTAGTTCAAATCACTTGTTTGATCAAGCATACATTAATGTCCCACAGGTTATAGTTTCTTTGGGTTCATAAACTTACAATGGATGACTCACCGGTATTGTACTCTTATCACCACAATTGATTTCAAGTGTTAAAATGAAACAAAAATTCTCAAAAATGGAAACAATGTTTGATGCAACTCTAGTTTTATGGATTGTGCATGCATTAGGGCATTTTCTTAATAAATATATTCTCCTAATATTTTACCTAATATCTCAATAAGCTTTTTTATCAAAGCATCCACTAATATATGGAAATAACGATCTACAATGCTTGATGGAAGTTTAATTTGATATATTGTGCATGCATTAAGGCATTTTCTTGATAGTCAGACTCTCTTAATCTTTTACCCAATCTCTCAATAAGACTTATTCTCAAAATCATTTACTAATTGATGGAAATGCAAACATGTTTTTCTTATGCACAACAATTTAACTATGATAATTAACAAAATAACAAATCTTATAATTCAAATAGGGGATTATGAACAATCATAGATAAGAAAAACTCACAAATGAATAGATGGGAAAGATAATGAAAATTTCATGAAAGTAGAGACTTGCTTGTATATGTAAAAATAAAAATGAAATAAAAACACACGAAGAATATGTACCAATATCCACAACTATGAACAATAAGGAAAATGAGCGCTCACACTAAGACAATGGGGGGCCTCCACACCTTAACTTATACAAAAAAAGACTACCAACTACTTAAACTCAAAGGACTACTTATATTGATGAAAGTGAAGGTTGAAATAGAGATTTAGCAAGGAAGTTTGTGAATATATAGGTCACAATAGAAACCTGAAAGTTTGAAGTCTAAAGATTGGTTTGCAAGCTTCACTAAATTTCCATTTATACTAAAAAATAAAACCAACTATTTATAAATCTCGTTTTTCCTAAATAAATGCTATTCTAAGCATCCTTCTAGATGGGATTTGATCTCTCTCATGGCCAAAATCATGGAGAAATCTCGAATGCTCATATATGGGATAATTCCCTTCATAAGCTGTGTTTTAGTTAGCAAACCATCAACATTGACTCAAGCTCTACCCGTGTTTTATTGATGAATCAAATGGAAACTAACGATTTGGGATCATGGGGAACAAAAATGTCTCTGATTTCATCCAACTAATCTACAAATAGTTAAACGAATGAGAAATTACAAAAAAATATTATTTCTTGCAAAATATGGTAAGATTGATTTACCATACATAAAGTTTCATGAAATTTAAAAATTTAAAAATTTAATGTTAAAATACCCTTAGAAGTGTCTTATTGATCAAAATAAGTGCAGAATGTAATAAAAGTGGTATAGGGTAAGTTTATTTAGGCCACGACGTGGTGTATTTATTATGAAAAACTATCATCAAAATTTGAGGACTGACAATAGTAAAAATAAGAAAATAAGAGTTATGAACTTTTAAAGCAAAAGAAAGAAAACTACCTTTTTATTGTATTTTTTACTTATCTCCTTAGACACTTACTCAAATTTCAAGTATGGGCACTTGTTGGATGCGGAATTCAATTCCTCGTCCAACAAGTACCCATTCTGCGTACCTTTGAATAGACCCACACCAAGAAAAGTAGAAAGTATATGAAAAAGCATGTTTCTTGAAATTATATTGCACATCCAATGAGTACCCCCACTTTGGATACTTTTGAGTATATTGATACTAAGAAAATTGAAAAAACATGAAATATGAGATTCTTTCAAAAAACACATTTTTTCATGTATTTTCAATTTTGTTTGTCTGGGTCTACTCAAAATTATGCAAAGTGAGTACTTGTTGGATCACACACACTTGAAATTTGAGTAAATGTATAAGGAGATAAGTTGAGAATACAATTAAAAACTAGTTTTCTTCTTTTCCCTCAAAAATATTTACCCCTATTGATGGAATCAACATCTTGAATCCTATTAGTTTTTTCAAATTTGGTTTTGTTAGTACATTTTTCCTTTTCAATCCCATTTTTTACCTCAAAATTCCCGTAATGTCAGTTTCCTAGGAATAGTAAGCAAACTAGAAACACCATTCTTTTTCAATAAATGAAGGTTATTATAATTCATATGTTCAAATATAGCATTCCATAGAATACTAGATTGAATTTTACCCTCATTGTGATGAGAGAGTTATGCATAATTTTGTGCCAGAGAAAATGTCCCTTTTAGCTTCATCAATAATTCATTGTCCACTCTAATCATGGAAAACATGTTGTCAAAAGCCTTCCTTATTTCTACTTTTCCATCAAATGTATGAATGGAGTGGTCTTTATGATGCACACAATGTATAGTAAATCTATTTACAGCTTTGGAAGATAGAGTACATCATGTAGAATAAAATCAAGGAGTATAGCAAGTTTAAGCTAGATGGTGCCGAGTCCTAAGGGTTTGAGATTGGAACTATCTATAAAAAACACTATGCGATCTAAATTGTCACTGAAATCCTCAAAGAAGTCTCTTTGAAAGGTCATGTGACATGTTTCATGATGCAAGTGCATAGGCCAAACACAAAATTTGACGAAGTCTGGACCAGAGCTTTCCAATGTGATGGAATGGTCACATGGTAATGCTGGGAAAATATTTTTGTTAAGAAGTTTTAAATATCTAATTTATGATTAAGCATTGATTTTTTTTTATAAATTAGTTAGAGAAGTTACTCATCTCGAAAGTTAATTTTTGTTATAAATGTAGTTTTTAGTTTCCCTTATTTTTGTGGAGAAGGGGAAATGATTCACATTTTTCGTGACTCTTAGTTGTCATAGTCAATTTTCTTTTTCGAGAATAAAGAATGAGTGCTTGGGAGGAGGAACGCATTGTATTTCTATGTAACTAGAGTGCCGAAGTTTGCAAACATGCCTGTACTTTCCAATATGTGTGAATTGGAAGGTATTTTTGTGTGAATGGTGTACATGAACAACGAAATAGATTGTAATTTTGTGTGATGATTAAATGGTTTGAGATTAAATATTAACTATGCAATTAAACCAACTTTCTTCTTATGAACTCATAGTTCATTCCTACACATTCAATCATTTAATACTGGTCATTGTATGAAAACTTGAAGCTTGTTGAACCGATTTATATATAAAAAAATTAAACCCCGGTGTCTTTAATCGTTGTGATAATATATTTACCTTTTGTATTCTTATTGTATCAATTTAAAATAAAAAAATCCCCGTGAAGGAATGTGCATTATGTTATGCTATATTGAATGTGTGGTTTTTTTCAGAGATTTGGATGATATCAAACTAAAACAATGTACTCTGTTTTGAATTGGACATTGCCAAATCATTTGACAACATAGGGCATTGATTTTTTGGAAGGGACGATGTGGAATCATTTGACAGTGTAAAGCATTGAGGTTTTGGAAGGGACCTTGCCAAATCATTTGACAATGCAGGATTTTACTCATTTTTCCCAGAAATTGCTAAACTGAATTTTGGACAGTGTGTTGCCAAATTATTCTATAGCGAGTTGCAAAAGAAAATTGGAGGACTGTGTGTCAGTGTAAAATCTCCTTTTTTCCTTCTCGTTGCACCAATTTGTGGTATCAGAGAAAACATTTTGCATAGTTGATATTGTCTACAGTATAAAAGAATATGGATATGTGAGTCAAGGAGGAAAACTCGTGGTCACGCAGAGTGTTGTCAGCTTCTGAAAAAAGTGTTCTAGTTGTAAAAAGAGTGCAAAGGAGCAGAGATGTTTGCATCCATATTCCAAGCCATATAAGCACATAAATCCCAAATCGGACCCCCTCTAAAGCAAATTTCTTTGAACAAGCTTCCCAATGGTATGTGGAAGTCCCAGAATGGACTTCTGGATCAAAAGTTAGAGCAAGTGGAAGTTTTGCCTCTCAAAACTAGAAGAGAAAGGGAAAACTTGAAAAATTCTAAGTTTGAGTTCTAAGTTTGCCACGTGTCTAATCGATAATCAATGATCAAAAGTGAAGGCATATGGTACATCATAGATCTTGAAAGGATCAGTAGCGGAGGTTGGAGCAAGTCTATGATCAACGATCGCCGATATCGTATATCTCCTCTTCCATGCTTATGATGATGTTCACAGGTCAATTAAATTTCCATTATGACCTTAAAACGTATCCATATTTGTTCCCAAGTGTTTCTAAATATTGGAAACACTCCTTTGAAGAACTCAATAGCTCACACAAGCATTTGAAGAAGGCACTTAGACAAATATCCAATCCTCCTAAAGCCTAGAAATAATGTACTAGTATCATATAATGGGATAATTACACAAAAGGGAAAGGCTTTATCTCAAGAGTGCATTTCTTTTGAGCACTAATAAAAAAAAAAATCTTTCAAGGCCAGCTTGGAAACCCAAAAAATTCTAGGCCCCTTAATCATAACATGCATGGTCTATGCATCTAGTTAGGTCAAGGCACCATCTCATCCACTCATGTGAGAGTCATACATAGAGATATATGCATATTTATATGGAAGGGTGCTGCTCCTTTCTTTTCAAGGATTCATAGGCACGTAAATAAACATCCTTTGAATTCCATGGTTCATCAAGTGAACTATAAGGTTGTTTGGTTTGGTGTTTGGTGTTATATATATATATATATATATATATATATATAGAGAGAGAGAGAGAGAGAGAGAGAGAGATAATTCTTAATAGTGAGATTAATAAGGAAAATAACATTTTATTTCAGGGTTTAAATGTAACTATAAATTGTCTAGATAAACTTTCACAATTAAATTGATATAATAAACACCTAAAGGATCTAAAGAGTATTACATGTACATAGGAACCATGGATAATCTTAAGGAAGTTCATAACTAATTAGATTATTTTCCTAATGAGGAATTTTATTAGGCTTCTTGCCTTGGGTAATTCTTTTCTCTATAAAGCTTCATCCTACAACCATTTATTGATCATACAATAAAAAGAAAACATAATCATGCCATTATAATAAATCCTTATGGGAAATTTATCTCGTGAAGTCATTGTTGTAATTAAATTTTCTACCTCCATAACACCTCTCCTCCCATTATATAATTACAACCATATTATGAATCCAACTTATGCCCATAATCTTTTGACTTGATATAAATCATGCTTGTAGTAGTAACTAACATCATACAAGCCACACTTACCCATAATTCAGTTACACTGGCACCAATACATATGTCACGTATAATATATTTTCTCAAAGAAGTTTTTAGGGAGTAATACATCTAGTTGGTAATTCAATTTAGGATTCTAATCCTATCAACTTTAACCAAAGGCACTCAAAAAGGCTTCATCTAATATAAGACCCATGAAAAACATATACATGAAATTCAACTTAAATTTCTAGGAAAAAAAAATAAAAAATTCCACACATGCAATATATTCCCTTCATATATTATACTTCACTTAACGTCATCTCACATCAAATTTCATGTGCAATACATAAAATGCATGGAATATATGTAAAATTTAATCAAGATAAAATAAATTATCTAAAATTGGAGGCTATCAAACAATTGACTAAGGATGAGCACTTCTCCACCCAGCTATAGGTTTTGTTGCACTAGTTATTTCTACAACCAGCCACCCCTTAGAAAGACCATGATATCACTAAGGGGAATTTGGGTGTCACTAAAAAATTTTGTAAAAGGATTAATCTCTTATTGTATCCGCTGCAACAACCCTTCCAAAATTTCAAGCTCTTCAAAATTTAGGAGCTCCTTTTACCCTACAAGAGTTTTACACATCCTTAGAATCTGTTGAAGAGCTTGAGAGACCGAAAAAGCCTCGTAAGAACCCAATGTTTTCTTCCAAGTGAAACAAAGTCACAACCTAGTCCAAGTCATGCAGTTGTAGCTACATAATATGACCTTTCCTTTGCATGCGACTAGTGTGACGCATGCGACTCGGTAAACCTAAGTCACATAGGTCGCATAGGTTGGGTCTATAAAACTTGAGACCCTTGCAACCACGCGACCAATAGGTTTCTGGGTCACAAGGTCATAATTCGCATCCATCGTGACCATGCGACACTTGCGACCTAGTGACCTTCAGAGGTTGCAAGGTCACATATGTCACGAGGTTGAAATCCTTCCCCACTCAGGGACTTGCAACCCATGCGACCCGCGCACATTTGACCAAAACTATATATAGCAAGTCATCCATGACTCATTTGTAAAGGTTCTTTGGTCACATGAGAGATGAGGGAGACTTGCAACCAAGGCGCGTACACGTTTTCTCCAAGTAGGCAACCTTTCCCCTTCCCCTGTAATCATTTTCTCCATCCAAATGTCATCCTATTCCATCCTGATCCTACACATTCCACCTTAAGGGTCTTTTTATCTTCATTTCGACCTAAGTCTTCACCTCAAACCTCAAATCAATGCCTTTGGCCGCATGTAATCCCTTTTTCCAAAATCACATCCATTCCTTGCCCTGTTTTCTCTTGTGATCATGACCATTTTTCCTTGTGGAATTCCATACATATCCCTGAGTATTAAGCTTCCCTTTTATCTTTCTTAATCAATAGGTTGCATGACCTACAACCACGATAGCCTAAATCTTGTGATTGTCGTGACCTTGCGACCCATGCGACCTTGCAATCGGTGCGACTCTGGGACCCGCGATCGATGTGAACTCGCGACCGGTGTGACCTCGTGACCAGTACGGAAACTGCGACCCGTGACTCCTATTCTTAGTCGCTAAGTCGCGCTTCCACCCTTGCAACCGCTTTCCCTTGCAAGTTGCCTGAAGACCTCCTCATAACATTTGGAACTGATTTTATTTAAGAAGTCATTGTTATTTTTTTTTATGTTGTCACTCTCAACATGGGATTGTTTATTCGACATGCTAGATGACGTAGATCACGTGTGCATCTCCCCCTTGTTGAAAATAGCAACAAGAAATGCTAAAAATATAAGTGCTAAAAATAGCACTGCTATAAATAACATTTTGGGATACATTCCAATTTTAGCTAGTCCCTGAACTAAATTGAGAATTAAAATTCGAATTTTCTCTTAGCAGCTGGTTGTAAAACAATTAATTAATTCATATTGAGTTAATTAGTTGTAGGAAATCAAACATGAAGTCTATGTGAAGACATGCAACAGTTTCTCCATTGATTGAGGAAGTTATCCCTTGATTAAGGAGATCAAGATGAGTTGTACTTTGAGTTGTAATTAGTTAGCTTAGTTATCTGAGTTAAGTCAAGTTAGATTAGTTCCAATAGTTTGTGGAACTGATTGTGAGTTCAATTAGTTAATGCATGCATGCATGTATCTGTTGCACTTCAGATAACTGAATATTCTCTCATAAATAACTCATGCATGTCAGTTCAGTCAGAGACCTAGTTTAGATCAGGTGATGGGACAGTGTACTATCAGTTGCAGGAATATTCCATTGAGGATATCTCTTGCATGCAGAAGGAATTCATTCCTTGGAGATTGCGCAGTTACTTTTGAGTTTGATGAGTTTTGTGAGAGGCCAATTCACACAGGTGGCAACATTGGATCCCAAGAGAAACTGCGCAATGGAATAGGAGGCTTGGAGGGCTGAGGGAAGGCAAATGTTGTGTCTAATCAGTCTGTGAGTTGTATTATAGGATTGTACTGAGAGCTGGATAGCTTGTGAGCTAAAGCTTTGTGTAATCCGGACATATTTCCACTTGTATTATATTACAGAGATCGGGGTTTTTAGTTGAGGCTTTCCCTAGAGTATTCTTCTGTGTTCATGTGTGATTGCTTTCTCATTCTCAGTTATATGTGTTCTATTTGATCTTGCTCAAAATCGATTAAGCTTCCGCAAGTTTTTTGTAGAAGTAGATCTAGTATTTTGCTTTAGTATATTGCATAATATGTTGAGCTACAGTGAGAAATTATCCATCGTATCAGAGCAAAGGTGATCAAAGTGAAGAACAGTATAGAAATAAGGGAGAAGTTCAAAGGTTGAATTTCATAATTATAGAATTCGAATTCTTATCACATCTCACATTTCACAATGGTGTTCAACGGTTTAAGACTCGATTATGCCCTTGATGGCAGCTCGAATTATATAGGCTGGAAGTCTCACATGGAAGCAATATTAGAGGACAACGGTCTAAAGGACTTCATTGATCAATAAGTCCCCAAGATAGCAATGGCTAATGCTACAGAATTGCCGGGATGGATGAAATGTGTGGCTAGAGCGAGGAGAATCCTTCTGGAGAGAGTTCGAGACCACATAGTCTCGAGTCTCCATGGAAAGGAGACACCATTTTCAATGTGGAAAACATTGAAAGATCTATATCAGAACAACAGTGATCAGAGGAAGCTGGCACTGAAAGACAAGCTTCGGAAAATCAAGTGTGAAAAGGGTAGCACGATCTCTACATATCTGAACAAGCTCACCACCTGTAGGGATGAGCTTGGAAGTGTAGGGATCATGACAGCCGATGATGACATGGTGAGTCTTACTCTCCTCGGTCTTCCTAAGAGCTGGCATAGCTACCAAGACTCGATAAATGCAAGAGAGAAATTGCCAGATTGGGAATGACTTTGGTTGGATCTGATGCAGGAGGAGATAAGAAGAAGCACTAGAGATGGATCTTCGTCAAAACAAGATGATGAAGAAAATCTAGCCTTAGCGAGTAAGGTGAAGAACGGGAAAGGGAAGGCGTCCCATTCCAAATTCAGTTCTTCCCATGGTGGGAAGAAGATTGACAAATCAAAAGTGAGATGCTTTCATTGTCATGAGGTGGGCCATTATGCTACGAATTGTCCACAGAATAAATCCAATAAGGGATCAGATGGTGAGGCACTGGCCTCATAGTTCGAATTGGATTTCTCCCTCATCGCATGCGTGGTTTCATCCATGGTGGGATGTGTTTGGTACCTGGACAGTGGAGCTTCATTCCACATGACTGGCGACAAGAATATTTTCAGTACCTTGGAGGAGAAGGATCTCCAGATGCGGATCGAGATGGGTGATGATGGAAAGTATTGTGTTTCAAGTGAAGGTACCATTTTGTTTCAGAGGGAGCATGGAGCTCCTCTCACCCTGACTGATGTAAAGTATGTACCAGGTTTGAAGAATAATCTTGTGTCTGTCACTATGTTAGAAGACAAAGGCTATGATGTAGTCTTTAGTAAAGGAAAGGTATTCCTGAGGCATATCAACACTGGACAGACCAAGAGGAATGGGATTCAAGTAAAGAATCTCTACAAGCTAGAGGTAGACGACTGTGCTGCATTGAGTTCCGAAGCAGAGTTGGTGCAGAGCCAAGATGTTGGCGAGTTATGGCATAAAATATTGGGCCACTTGCACCATGGAGCCTTGAAGATCATGCAACAGATTTCTACCGGACTTCCCAAGGGAAAACTGGAGCATACGAATACATGCAAAGGTTGTACCTTGAGTAAGTATGCGAAATCTTCCTTTCAGGATCGAGATAGTAGAGCTGGACCAATCCTAGAGAGAGTTCACACAGATGTGTGTGGACCATTCTCTACAACCTCCACCACTAAACAAAGGTACTATGTTATTTTTATTGATAATTTTTCTCATAGATGTTGGATCTACTTTATGCAGAAGAAGGATCAGACCTTCTCAAGGTTTTGTGAGTTTAAAGCCTTGGCAGAGAAATAATTTGGAAATAAAATAAGGGCCTTGCGTAGCGACAATGGTGGAGAGTATGTCTCCCAACAATTTAAGGACTTCTGCGCAACAAAAGGAATTAAACGGGAGTTGACGACACCCCATAACCCATAGAAGAATGAGGTGGCCGAAAGGAAGAACAGATCGATTGTGGGAGTAGCTCGAGCGATGTTGCATGACCAAAGCCTACCACGTCATTTGTCGGTTGAGGCATGCAATATAGTAGTATACTTGCAGAATAGAAGCCCTCACTGTATACTAGGAATGAAGATACCAATGGAATCCTTTTTTGGGAAGCGACCAGATGTGAGTCACTTCAGGATCTTTGGATCATCGGTTTATTGCCATGTGACCAAAGATGCCCGCAAGAATCTAGATCCAATAGTTGAGTCGGAGATACTTGTGGGGTATACTGATACACCCCATAACTATTGAGTGTTCCTGCCTACCAGTCAGAGGACAGCGGTACGCAAAGATCTGAAGTTAGATAAATAGAAAGCCATGCGAGTATCACTTGAGAGAGAGCTTAAGTTGCATTCAGAGGAGGAAATTTCAGTTCCTAAGGAGGAGGAGCCTCAAACTGATGTGGAGCAGCCACACGCGGAGGATCTGGGAGTGGAGACATCCACTCATATTGAGTCTTCCAGAGATGGGCAGAAACGCTCAAGGGAAGTTGAAAGGTTGATGCTGGATGCGCGAGAGAATGTGGGACAACCATCTTCTCAGCGTAGACAGAGGATGTCACTCGAGCGGTACACTGGTTGCATGGCCCTTGTTGGGGAGTGTGTAGAGTCTGAACCTTCTTCATTCAAGGAGGCAGTGCAGCAACCAGTTCGGGTTGATGCAATGGTGGAGGAGTACGACTCCATCATTCAGAACTATGTTTGGGATGTTGTCCCAAGACCTCAGGACAAGTCAATGGTGAGTTCCTAGTGGCTTTACAAGGTAAAGTAGGCAGCTGATGGCAGTGTTGAGAAACATAAGGCAAGGTTTGTTGCCCATGGCTTCTCACAAGTTGAGGGATTGACTACGATGAGACTTTTTCTCCTGTAGCAAGGTACTAATCTATCAGATCGATGTTGGCACTATCAGCTCATATGGGTTGGAAGATCCATCAGATGGATGTGAAGATTGTGTTCCATAATGGGAATATTGAGGAAGAGGTGTACATTGAGTAGCCAGAAGGTTTTGAGACCTTTGATTGTGAGTCGCATGTGTACCGACTCAAGAGGGATTTGTACGGGCTGAAGCAAGCACCTCATTCTTGGTACACTAGGATCAACAACTATTTCACCAGGTTGGGCTTCACCAAGAGTGAAGCAGATGCGAACCTTTACCACATCGTGGTAGAAGGTAAGCCATTGATCATTGTTATTTATGTCGATGATCTGATTTTGATAGGTGATGATTGGTTGATCAAGTCTTGTAAGGAGGACCTTGCAAGAGAGTTCGAGATGAAAGACATGGGTCTTATGCACTACTTTCTAGGCATGGAAGTGTGGCATAAGGATGGGGAAGTGTTTGTGTCTCAAGGAAAGTATGCCAATGAGATACTCAGGATGCTACTTCAGGTGAGGTAGTAGCTGCTACTGTTTATCGGCAGCTTGTGGGTTCATTGATGTATCTAGTGAACACAAGACCAAACTTATGCTTTGCGGTGAACCGACTGAGTCAAGTTATGGTTCAACCTACCAAGCTATTTTGGAAGGCAACGAAGCATGTGTTGAGATACCTCAGAGGCACATCTCAGTATGGATTGTGGTATATATGGACAGAGGGAGTGAATCTTTAGGGCTTCACAGATTCATATTGGGCAGGGAGTCCATCAGATTGGAAGAGCACTTCTGGATGAATCTTCAACCTTGGTTCAACTGCAGTTTCCTGGTATAGCAAGAAACAAAGGTCAGTTGCACTTAGCTCAACGGAGGCTGAATACGTGGCTGCCAGTCAGGTGGCATGTGAGGCCATTTGGATGCAGAAGATTCTAGTGGGATTGTTTGGTCAAAGGATGGATCCAACTGTGATCTACTGTGATAATCAAAGTTGTATCAAACTCTCTGAGAATCTAGTTTTTCATGATAGGTCCAAGCACATTAATATCTAGTATCATCATCTTCGAGACTGTGTGGTGTAGAGGTTCATGTTGTTGCTGTATCTTTCGATTGAGGAACAAGATGCAGATATTTTGACTAAGGCATTGTCAAAATGCAAGTTTGAGTTCCACAAAGATAGGATTGGGGTGACTGATAATCCCTTTCTTGTTGAGAGGGAGTGTTGAAAATAGCAACAAGAAATGCTAAAAATAGAAGTGATAAAAATAACACTGCTATAAATAGAATTTCAGGATACATTCCAATTTTAGTTAGTCCCTGAACTAAAATTGAGAATTAAAATTCGAATTTGATCTTAGTAGTTGTTTGTAAAATAATTAATTAATTCATCTTGAGTTAATTAGTTGTAGGAAATCAAACATGAAGACTATGTGAAGACATGCAACAGTTTCTCCACTGATTGAGGAAGTTATCCCTTGATTAAGGAGATTAGGATGAGTTGTACTTTGAGTTGTAATTAGTTAGCTCAATTATCTGAGTGAAGTCCAGTTAGATTAGTTTCAACAGTTTGTGGAATTGATTGTGAGTTCAGTTAGTTAATGCATGCATGCATGTAACTGTTGCACTTCAGATAATTGAACATTATCTCATAAATAACTCATGCATGTCAATTTAGTCAGAGACCGAGTTGAGATCAGGTGATGGGATATTGTATTATCAGTTGCAGGAATATTCCATTGAGGATATCTCTTGCATGCAAAAGGAATTCATTCCTTGGAGATTGTGCAGTTACTTTTGAGTTTGATGAGTTGTGTGAGAGGCCAATTCACACAGGTGGTAGCTTTGGACCCCAAGAGAAACTACGCAAGGGAATAGGAGGCTTGGAGGGCTGAGGGAAGGCATATCTTGTGTCTATTCAGTCTGTGACACCGAAAAGGGAACCTCGGATGATAACCATAGTAGCAATTTATACCTAGCCTTGTAAATGATGACGGTACAATACGACGATGTGGCTTGCCGCCTTTTCTCTCACACTTTGAAATTAAGGCTGCCACCTGGTATCGGTCACTGCATGTAGCCTCAATCCGAACATGGGAATAATTTTGAAAGACCCTTTTGGATAATTTTTCGGAAGACAAGACACCTTCTATGCTCCGCATTGAGCTTAGTACATTAAAGTTCCATAAAAAGGAGAAAGTGAAAGATTCCAATCAACTATTCACCACCATTTTGAATAAGTTCCTGACGAATGTGGCTCTTGATGACTGTACCATGATCGATTATTACACCAAGTCCCTTCCACGAGACATTGTTGTGTTCGTTAAACGTGAAGCAAAACTCACCCTAGTAGAAAAATTTGCTACAACCATAGCGGTTGAAAATTATCTACTCTCTATTAGTGCCCTCGAGCACGATTCATGAGAGGAGACAAAACCATCTGGCAATAAAAATCAAGCCACACCTAGTAAACCCATCGATAAAGAAAAAGATCCCTTTGATTTCGAAGGATTGGCCAAATATTTAAAGCAACTGACTAATGAGGTGTCAAAATTGAAGAGAAATACTAGTGACATCTTTGGAGGGGAAAAACCCACTAAACTTTTTTTTCGAAAGACCAATAATCCCGTCCCTAAGACATCCCAGGGATCTAGTATGAACTTTAATGTGGAAGAACTAGTAAAGCTCAACTTATGCACATCCCATCAGGCCTCCCATTCCGAAAAGGCCTGCCCCCAGTGGTTCCATAGCATGACTGCCGTAGTAACAAAAATCTTAGAGGACTAGGCCACAGGAGAGGGTGAGGAAGAAAATAATGACCCTGAAGAAGAAGCCTCCCCTCCCGACGATGCTGCTCTTGGAGGTCCCTATAATACTAATGTATTCCCTTACTATTATTGTCATTGTAGCCCGTTATTGTCATTTTTATGCCCATGTTGTCCCCATATTGTTATTATTGTTCCCCATAGAAGCTCACTATTGTTATTCTTGTGCCCTTACATTATTATTGTTATGTCGGCTCTGATTATATTGTGACCCCTTAGACTCATATATATAGAAAGGAGGTCTTTTCATTTGTATCATCCAAGGATTTTTCATTTTTGAAATGTAAAGGAGGTTTCCCCCTCAAAGAGGCTGGATTTTAAGTCATTAATCTACCTTTTATTCTATTTTATGAGCTGGTTGCATAACATTTGGTATCAAAGCTTTGGATTCTAGGGTTTTGTGGCTTCAAACAGGACATCGTGGAATTGTCGTTATAACTTTGTTTCTACAAAGTTTCGGAAGCTTAAATTAAAACCCATTTTAGTGGAAATGTTGATTTACCTCGTGTAAGAATTTCAGATCTTTTATCACTATAGTTTTGGAGATAGGATGCAATGAAGTTAGGGTTTTTGCAGGCTCCCAAATTATTCTCAAACAGGTGAACTGGGGAAAACTGTCATAACTTTTTCTCTGAGCATAAGATTGAAATTTCGTAAAATATTACAGAAATATGATGGCCACAGTTTTATTTGTATCATTTCCAGGTCCGAAGGTCGAAACAGGGACATGTGAAACTTCGTACAAGTTCGCTCTACCGAACCCATCTATAATCAGGTCATCGTGGGAGATTTGGAATGACTCTTTCTTGGAGACTCCAATATTGATCAAACTTGTGGGGTTGGAAAGAGGAATCAGAGAGTTACCATATGACAAGATTTCAAACCTTGGAGATCCCAAATTACAGAGATAAAATAGATTCAATATCGAGCTCCTACAAAGTGAAAAAAGGTGTGTAGTCTTTTTTTAATTTTTCATAAGTTTGGTTTGAAAAATTAGTTTAAAGGAATTCATAGGGAATAGTGAAGCATAATTATCATTAATTGATTCCTCGAAGAAATAAAATGGAAACACCTAGTAAGAAACTTGAAATATCTAGCATGACACATGAAGAAGAGGAAGAAATGCAACATGATATATCAAAATTATGAGACCAAGTGCAACAAATTTTACTCTCAAAAAAGGTAATAGAAGTTAAAATGGATGGTTTAAAGAAAGGCGTGTAAGCTAAGATTGATGGTTTAGGAGTAAGCATAGAATATTTGAGGAAATAAATGGAAGTTTTGAAAGGAGGTTTGGCAAAGTTGCTACAAGAAATGCATCCTAATGGTGAAAAGGTAGGAGAGGAAACTAATGATGAGAAGAAAAGAAATGTTAGTCATGATTTCATAGACTCCCACGTTAGATTGAAGACCCACCATGTTCCAAATATCGATATGAGGAAGTTTCATGGCAAGGATCCCATAACATGGATACTACAGATGGAGCAATATTTCGATCTCCATAATGTGCAAAACACACAGAAGGTGATGAGCCCCGAAAATGGGTAACTATATGGGCTAATTTTGCCTAATATTCTCATTTAATCCACCATTCTCCATAGTTTTATGCATGCTTTTGAATATATTTATATTAATTGTGTCAATGGGAATAGTCACTTTACCACAAGGTCTAACACATGCTTATTGTAGATTTTTGGACATTTTTGGGACCAAGATCAGGCATTTATGAGCAGATTGGCAGCCAAATATGAGGAAACAAGGTTGAGGATTTGTAGGAGGGATGTATACTGCACTAAATTACCCCTTCCTCGAGTTCTCCACCATCAGCTCGGAGTTCTATAGCTCACCAAAGATGATTTCAAGGGCAGCCGAGCAGGTCTAGTGAAGTGGTTGATTAACTGCAGTTTTGGGCAGCCAAGCTCCTCAAGTTAGGGAGGACTGTTGGGGGTCCTCGTATGCATAAGTAGGAAGGATTCAAGCCTTGGTAGTTTAGTCATTTTGTTAGTCTATTTTCGCACATCAGTGCAGCTCCGTATCAGCACATTTTCGAGCTTCTTCTTGTGAACAGTTTTTGGATGTAGCTATTATTTTATGATCAATGAAGATGAATCTTTCTTTGCACCAGCTCTAATCTTTCTTAGGAGGCTGTAGCTCTTGGGGTTGGGCCCAACCCAAGTTCCAGTACCTCCTTTGTGTACTTTCATGTGTTTTCCTTGCATTCATAGACTAATTTTTGTTATTTATGTTAAAATCTTGCTTCATTTCTTAGGTTGCTTTTGATGATTTAGATATCTATTCATGCTTCAGGCTAATTTGAAAGGTTTGTAACAGGAAAGATCCACAAAAAGGGCTACCAAGAAGTGCTTGATCTTAGATCTCCCTCCTTGGGATCATGAATTAAGACCAAGGTGCACTTGCTGCCACAAAAACACTGTTTTTTCCTTCTAATGCAATTGCTAGAGTTAGATTTTGAATTGGAAAAGTTGATATCAGTTATGTCTTCATGTTTAGATATGTTCTTGCTTAGTTTCCATAGCTCTCTTGCATGATTTTCTGTTTATACACTGCTGTTCATCATATTTCTGGTTTTTAAGAAGTGGATTAGGTCAACATAGATATATCTCTGTTTTTTTGTCTTTGTTTGGATTAGTTTTCGGAAAGTAATGTGCAGAACGCCTGTAATACATCCCTACCCATCCTTCCTCCATCATGCAACCTGTTCCAACCTCTCACTCAAGTTTTCTTCCCTTCATTTGCCACACTTTCCTAACTAACCCTAATTTCTATATTTTTGTGCAACATTGCTTTCTACATCCTTGAACAAATCCAACCATCTTCATCACTCCTTAGCTTCATTTACCAGGTCCCACACCTCTTAAAAATATTATCCATTCTTCATTTCCACTTCCCCAACATTTTCCTCCATCAATCCTCTCAAAATCACTTTCGGCCTATTCCTATAGATCCCCTGCAACCTCCTGTAGAAGATAATGCGAGCAGTTTTTCGAGATCTGAGCGCGGTGGAAATCTCCAGAAGGTTTCTAGGGACCCCTTAGGTCCTCTCCATACCTTCCTAATCCCCTGCAATCAACCACTCCATTTTCTTTCACCGATAAACACCTGCACAATAAAAAATAGTTAAAACACATGCATAATAATTTTTGCATAAAATTTCTCAAAAATACAAAAAGATGATTTTTTAATATTTCCTTTTAGAAGTAGCTTAAAAAAATGTATTTTACCTCTGCAATAGTCCTGGGCATCCATTTTAGTAGTTGTACATCTCTTTTCTTGCACAAGTATGGTTAGTCTGTAAAACTAGGGTTTGCATTTCCTTTAAGCTTCCATCTTCTTTCTACAAGTAGACTAGCCTCTTTTGAGTTAGACTTCATCCATCACAGTTAAAAGCTTCTTCTAAGAACTCATAGAAGTTGGCTTAAGCTCCTAGCGAAATTGTGCCAGCTGATCAAGTGACAGCCTGCGGTAAGAGCTAGTACTTGTGCATATAGCACCGCCGCTTCCAAGTTTGTTATGAACTACCGGGTTGATAAAAGTAAAGTAGGGAGTCCCAGGAGTTGCAGCATCATTGCTGCGATACTAGAGCTCACCATCATTTTGGCATCGTTGCCAGGGAAACATCATAGTATTTTGTGATTACTGCTTTTCTTCTATTTTCTACTGCAAACATTCTACTAAGTAGTTTATTTCAGCAAGAGTAGAGTAGTTGCTTCCTTTCCATTCTGCAATTTCAATTCAGCAAGCGTAGATTAGACATTTCCTGCTTTCATTTCAATTCCGCAATTTCATTTCAGCAAGCGTAGATTAGCATTTCCTGCTTTCATTTCAATTCCGCAATTTCATTTCAGCAAAATAGATTAGTCCTTTCCTGCTTTCATTTCAATTCCGCAATTTCATTTCAGAAAAATAGATTAGTACTTTCCTGCTTTCATTTCAATTCTGCAATTTCATTTCAGCAAAATAGACTAGTCCTTTCCTGCTTTCATTTCAATTCTACCTTTTCATTTCAGCAAGATAGATTTTAGTTAGTTGCAGTTCAATCTATTTCAGTTTTTGCAGGTACAAGCAGAAAAAAACAACAAAAATCACCCAAAAAAAAGAGATTTCATTTCATGCCTCGTAGGAACAGAGAAAATTCAGGAAAATTCCTATCCAACACCCCCACCACATCACTGAGTCACCCTTCTCTCTTCTTTGGTGGTAGTGATCTTGAAAAACCTATAGGTGAACCTCCAGAGATATACGAATATCCTATAACAAAAGAAGAACAAGAAACCATTCCTCCTGAGACCATGGCTGAAAACATAAATGGTAATGGGGAGAGAGTAGAAGGTACCTTTCCCATCCGAGAGACCAATGGGGACACAAAAATGAAAAACATCAGTCCCTCAACCTTACCTCACTTCCATGGGTTGACTACTGAAGACCCTGATACCTTCTTGTTTGAGTTTGCTGTCCTTTGTTGAAATTATGACTATGCAGAAGACGAGCAAAAGTTGAAACTCTTTCCTTCTACTCTCAAGGATGCAGTCCACTGGTTCATGGGGCTACCTGGAAACAATATCACAACTTGGGCTCAAATGCAGCAAGCCTTTAACAACAAATACCGAGACTACTGTAGGTCAAAGGATACAAAGGAAGAAATCTTTTGAATGACCATGGGAAGTTATGAATATTTAGAAGACTATGAAGAGAGGTTTCAACTTAGTTATAAAAGGGCCAGGTGCACACTTCACCTCAAATCTCTGAAGTTGGTTCTACTCAGAGGAGTCCCTGAAGACCTTCTAGATACCCTCCATTTGCTGGCTGGAGGAGACATATACCAGCTACCCTATGATGACATAAATACTGTATTTAGAAACCACTCTAGGGCAGCGAGAAAGAGAGGTAGGGGAAGTCAACTCCTAGCAAGTACCCCTTTATCTAGTTCATTCCTTAAAAACGAGTTTTCATATCAAATGGAAGATTTCAAAAGCGAGATGAGACAGACCATTTCCATGCAAATGGATACCTTGTGAATCCAAAAGAAGCAAGAGGAGTCCAAGAGGGCTTTGGCCATCTTTTATCCCAGGTGCACCAGAATGCATCCTAGGAACGAATGTCCATTTCAATCGGTAGAAGTGTGTTTTGTCTGTGAAGAAGACCATCCTACAAATCAGTGCCCTTCCTTGCCTATATTTAAAGCTATGTACCAAGGGACTGAAGGATCCATTGAACCGATCTACTTCATGAACCAAAGGAGACCACATGGACCCAGACCTTACCAACAGGGGATGCAAGGGACATCCCAGACTTATTACAACCCTAATCAAGCCACTTCCATGCCTTCTTGGGGTCCCCCTACTCATCCTTCTTGGTCCACACCCCCTCCTTGGTCATATCCTCCTCAATACCATACTCAACCAACTGCTCACTCGTTTCATTCTCACACTCAGCCACAACCTCAGTGGAATGCACCTCATCAGGGGTGGAGGCCCCAATACAACTCTCCTCCCACTCTTTTGCCTCCACCACCTGCTCAACCACAACCATTACCTCCTGCTCCTCCAAGACAACCCCAAATACCTGCTCAACCGAACCCGAACCCCAATAACAGACAGGCCCAACAGGTATATACTGGAGAAACCACATGCCCTACCTATGCTATGGAGATTCAGGAGATCAACCTACGATTTGGGAAGGTCCGCCCAGATATCAAACCTTCTCCTAAGGAGGACAAGGAAGAGAAATATGAAAGTTAACCCAAAGCCATTCCACCCTTTCCTGAGAGACTAATTGGAACCACGCAACCAAACCTAGAAGAAACTGAACTTTTGGGAGAACTTAAATAGTTATGTGTGAAAATACCACTTCTCCAGGCCATAAAAGATGTACCAATCTACAATAATTTGATCAAAGAGAAGTGTTTCAGGCATCCAGGTAGGCGTAAGAGAGATGCCCCAACTATCAATGTCATCAGACAACTGTCTGACCTGATGTTGGGACAGATAATCTGTCCAAAATATCTAGACCCAGGGAGTCCTGTAGTTGATGTCCACATAAATGGCACCATAATACCCCACACTTTGATTGATCTAGGGGTTGCCATTAACGTAATGACCAGGGACACTATGCTCAAAATCAACCTTCAGAGTTCCCTAAGAAATACCTCAACAATACTGCAGTTTCCAGACCGCTCCACTGTGACTCCTGAAGGGATTGTGGAAGATGTCATGGTTTCCATTGATTCCTGGGAGTACCTTACTGACTTCTTGGTCCTTCAGCCAAAGGCAAAACTCACTGGGTATCCCCTCATCTTGGAAGGCCTTGGTTAGCTACTGCAAATGCTTACATCAGTTGTCGAGCTGGGAGCATGACCATCAAGAATGGGTATATGTCCAAATAGCTAGTCCTATATCCTCCTGCCCAACCTTTGCTAGAACATGATTTACATCTCTGGTTGGAGGAGGAAGATGAAGGTGAAATCTACTCTACCCCCTTATGCACAGTGGAAGCCACCAGGGGAGGTCCTCAAACCGAGGATGATCTTATTGAGAATTTGATTCAAAATCCACCCCCCAGTGTGCTACCATTAGAAGAGTTGGTGGAAGAAACCCAAGCTAGTGCTTTAGTTGATCTCTGTGTGGCTGATCGACCTCTCCCCGAGTTAAGAATGTGAATTTGGCCCTGAAAGAACCTTGAATATCAACTCATCCCTATCCACCTCTCAGGAGAAAGAGCTATGTAGCTTGTTGAACAACCATTTGGATGCTTTTGCTTGGAGGTATAAGGAGATGAAAGGAGTCCATCCTTCAGTCTATACCCATCACATCTAAATTAAAGAGGATTGTAAACCAGTCAGGCAGCCTCAAAGGAGGATGAATCCAGCCCTTAAGGACATTGTCAAAGAAGAACTGCAAAAGTTCTGGATGTAGGATTCATCTACCCCATCTTTGACAGTGAGTGGGTTTCTTCTTTGGTGCTTGTGCCTAAGAAAAACGGGAAGTGGAGAATCTGTGTAGATTATCGAGAACTTAACAAAGCTACCAAGAAGGACCATTTCCGTTTTCCTTTCATAGATCAAGTGTTATATGGCCTGGCAGGGAAGAAATTCTTTTCCTTCCTAGATGGGTTTAGTGGGTACAATCAGATCCAAATCAACCTGAAAGACCAAGATAAGACCACTTTCACTTTTCCATGGGGTACCTTTGCTTACCAGGTCCTTCCCTTTGGGTTATGCAACGCTCCTGTCACCTTTCAAAGAGCAGTACTGTTACACTAAAATTTGTCACCATGACTATTTGCAGTTAGTATGGCTCCATCAACTATCATACTATCCTCCTTGGCAAGTCTTATACCTCTGCTCTTCATGTCAAACTCCAAGAAAGAGAGAAAGTCTTTAAAAATCTATATAACTCTGGGTACGCAGTTTCTCTTAGCCTTACCTGCGTGTACGCACCTCAAGTTCACATTCCATGTGTACTTGTACGCTCTGTCTGTAAAAGGGTGGGTGCGTACCCCTGTAAAGGTCAAAAGGCGCGAGTTTTACTTCAAAAAAGTTACTTGTGGTCGATTCTAGAGCATTCTAGAAGTTTGTTTGACGTGTATTGAGCGCCTCCAGATGGTTCATGTATTCCTATGAAAGAGGAACTTATCCCATCAAGAGGGGAGCTATCCCATCCAAAGAGGGGCTTATCCCATTGATGGTGGACCTGATTAACTTCCTCTAAAGCACTATAAATACAAGCATTGGGCCAGAGGGAGGAGAGGTTGAAAGCTGAACATTCCTAAGGGTAGATGCTGCTGGAATTAAGACTCCCTTATAGAGCTTGAGAGGAGATATTCCCATCCTTTCGTAGCTTCATTTGGAAGTGGGTGAGCTGATCAAAGTAAAGGAGAACTCTTGCTGGACCCTGGGAGGGACCTGCACAACACCAAGGCTCAGGTTGTAATGGTTTCTTTTGTTTCCACTTAATACAATTAAGCTCATTTTTCTCAACGGATTGTTATACATGATTTGTTTCATATACTCCTTGGTCTGTATGATGAATATGTTTTATTTTATAAGTTATCCAGGTGCTATGTAATCTTTTGCTTGTTAGTGAATGCAGGTTTCGAAGAGAAGGAGGAGCTCATCCGGATCGGCGAGGCTGGACTACTACAAAGCATTGGACTAAAGGTATGTTATAAACACCTGATTACTTGTATTCTAAATGCATATTTAGGGAAAGGTAGTGTTTAATTGTCTTGTTTGTCACTAGAAAGCCTTAGCTTCTAGGGAGGTCGGTTTTGTCCGCAAAATTGACTCTTTCCGCATGAAAAAATGGCGACTCCACTGGGGATCCATGGATTTGATTGATTTCTCTTTTGATTCATACTTTGATTTGAGAAAAGTCGTTTTATTTCTGGTTTTTGACTGATTGACTGTGAATTTGGGTGGAATAGCTTACGGTTAAGTTAGATTTTACTTTTCTTGGTTTTGCTAGAAGTACGCAGCCTCTGAGTTAAG
This sequence comes from Pinus tabuliformis, assembly GCA_031772625.1. NCBI lineage: Eukaryota > Viridiplantae > Streptophyta > Pinopsida > Pinales > Pinaceae > Pinus > Pinus tabuliformis. Next base: position 192,117,402 of record CM062819.1, on the reverse strand, counting down.
CACAATGCATACTTGTACGCACTGCAGCTTTGTACACAGAGCGTACACGCACCTGTGCAAACAGGCTGCCTGCGTACCCTGTCAAAAGTTGAGAAAATTTCAATTTTTTCCTTTTTTGCCTCTTAGATTTTGTTTTTAATTTGTTTTTGCTGCCCAGATCCACTGGTTACCTGTCAGAAGTCTTCACCTAAACTTGTTTCATTAATGTCAAGGGTTTTAGTGAAATTCATATAAATTCTAGCCCTAGGGTTTGATTTTTGCATTGGTCCTGTAGTGACTTTGGCTTTAGAAGTTGTAAAACCTTGGATCTCCCTGGTCTTTTCAGTATTCTTAGGAGTCGGACCTTTCATAAAATCCACCTGTGTGAGAAACCTACCTTTGTGTTGTCTCTTTGCGGAATTTCGAGAAAGCTTGTTGGTTAAAGTTGTGAATTTCATTCTTAAGAAAAAGAACAAAAGATTTTGATTTTTGTTTTTGACTGGTTTATGATTCTACATGAACGAGTCCTTGGTTGAATTGTAACTGAGTAAAACATCCTGGAATTATACTTGGTAGGCTTTTGCCTCATTAGATTTACTTTTAGGTGAATTTCTCTTAGATTTTCTTTTGGGTGAAATTGAGTTGATTTGATTGTCATAGATTTTTTAAACTTGATTTTTGTTAAAGTAGTTTTACATGCTTTGTTAATATAGGGAAAAATACAAAAAATCTCTTTTGAAGAAAAGTTTGTTTTAGTAGCATTTGAAGTCTTTGAAAAGAAAAAGGAATTTTCGTGAAATAATTAGTGGTCATGTGTTGTATGCTTTGGGAAAGATAAAGAGTTTGTTTCTTTGATTTTCATTGCCAAGAAAGTTGTCTTTATATCAATTTTGCATTCTCCAACTCTCTTAGCTAAGGAATTCATTGAAAAAGAAAAATAGTTTAAATCATCCTAGGTGCATCTTTTTAGTGGATTTGAGTCGAGTCTACACACCATCAGTTTCATCTCCACTACCTTTTGTCCTAAAGAAAAGCCATAAAATTAACACTTAAAGTAAAATTTACTTAGTAACTTTTTATTTACTAGGGCTCTGAAACACCAATATAGATCAGGCTAGTGTCTTGGAGTAGGAGAGTAATTAACTCTTCAAGACAGAAAAACCAAACAAGTAGCTCATCTTGTGGTAGGATAAATCCAACTGTTACATTTATGCTCTGGGAAAGCTCCTCTTAAAGGAGAAGCACGAGACCGTGTCCGAACCAGTGAGGGGATCAATCCTCCTTCATTGGGAAAGACGCCAGATACGCACGTACTACAAACGGTAAACCTCGGATTATTGTCGAGGTGCCTGGGGTCATTTATCGGTAAACCTTGGATTATTGTCAAGGAGCCGACAAGGGGATTGAGCTTGTTACTCTGCCCTTGCGTGCTATCGGGTCGTAGACTGTTCCCCCAGGTATATTTGTTGCTGTTGGTGACCTTAGTGACCATTATCTTTAGGGTTCTACCCAAGGTGACAGTGGAGGGAAGATCCCACTGTACCTGGAGCAGATGTCGGCTAGACTCACTTGGATTTTCCGGGGGGTTCACTTCACTCGAGATGGTTAAAGTGGAGGAACTTGTGCCGGTCTATTCATTAAGCAGGTTGCCGGGGTAACTGTTCCACCCGCCACTTCTGTACTGAATTCGACGATGTTGGGCTTCATCACCAACTAGTGTTTTCGGTCCGGAAGGCTACTGTTTGTGTATGGTTTGATGCCCTAGATTCTTTAGGCGTGTGATTCGAATTTGTTTGGTTCTTTAGAGACTTTAGGCGGTTTGCTTTGAGATTTTACTTTGTTTGCGTGTGCAGTAGTTAAAAGTTTTTTAACTGTGGCTGAATTACCGAGACAGTCCCGTAGACTTCGGGGCCAGTCACCTGAGATTGTAACCGTGGCCGATTTGTTGAGGAAGTCCCGTAGACTTCGGGGCCAACCTCCTGAAGACGTCCCGGGTCATTACGAAGGTTTGAAAGTCCTTGTAACTCCTAGTGGCAGTAAAGTAGGTTCACCTGAAGAAGGAGAGTCGTCGTTGGTAGTCCATCCAGATTACCAAGGTCTATAAACAGGTTATAATCCTGAAGCTATTGCAGTTTCCGAGATTGCTGGTAGTTTTTCATCTACTAGTGATAATAATAGGCGAAGAACCTGAAATCTCTGAACCTGTTACTCCAACTTCTAGTGCTCCTGATTCACCAAGGGTAGAAAGAGTCATCACCGAAAATCTTCCTTCTGGTTTGATAGCTATTGAAGAACTTGCTCCAGAAGAAGAAATAGGCGTCCCTATCCCTGAAGATCAACTTACTATTGATCTAAGGGAGCGTGAATCCATTTTTTACAGTCCTCCTAGAAGTACTGCTTGGTATCTTTCGTTAACTAATTATTTGGACAACTCAGGGTCAAGTTTTTCTCCACCTCGTACTACTTATCGACCTTGAGGTATTTATACTCCTGTAAATATGTCTGGTCAGTCGTCTATGTTTACTCAAACTCCTGAATCTTTCTTGTACAGCAGTCCTTCTGTTCCCTCTGGGTATCAGTCACTTTCTGGTACTTTTGCGGGAGCATCTCCTCAACCCATTGAACATGGGTTATTAACTGGAAACAATGGTAATAAACCATTGGGTGTAGGAGACATTTACATGATGTCAGGTTCAATTCCCGGTTCTCAACCTCAAGGTGGCCAGTTACCGCCTGGGGGGCAGCCTCAATTAACGCTTGGGTGGCAACCTCAAGGTACACAAATTGCGTCTGGGGGGCAACCTCAAGGATAGTATGTACCCATAGTGCAATACATTCCTCAAGGTCAACCCCACCCTCAATATGTACCCCAAGGTCAACCTCAGTATCAATTTATACCTCAAGGTCAACCCCAATATCAGTACTTACCTCAAGGGTATCTACCTCAAGGTCAGTACTCGAGTCAAGGTTATCAACCACCCCAAGGTCAATCTTATGTTCAAGGTATGGGAAATGTACCTTTCAATTATCAAACCTACCCTCAATCCGGTTATGGATCTCAATATCCTCAACCTGTCATGGGTCAATACCCCGGAATGAACATAATGTGGGATCCACCGCAAGTTCAACAGGTATTGCAGCCAAGTGTATAGTTGTCATCTCAAGCTGGACAACCCTTAGTTTCTGGTTCACCCCAGCAACCAGTCCAGTCTAATGTTCAAACTTCTATACCTTTGGTAGTTTCTCAGTCTGGGCCTATCGCCCCTAGTACTCCATCTCAAACGACTGCTGCAACTACCGCAACATTTGTTCAGTCTACCACACTTACTTTTGGAGTATCGACAGCTCCGGTTTCTACTGTCTTTGCAACTACTCCTCAGACTTCTTTACCATATTCTGGATCCACGATTCAAACTACGGTTCAGATGCCTGTCGGACAACCTGGTTTAAGTACGGTTGTCACTAGTCAACCACAATTCACTTATCAACCGTACCAGGGACAGTACCAATACGGGCCTGCTGTCCAACAACCAGTTTACCAGTATCAACCGTATCCTGGGTACACTTATCAACAACCTCAGCAACCCCAGTACGGTTCGGTTCATCCTGGTTTTCTGGGAGGATACAATATCCCGAATGCGATTCCTATTCCAAGTTATCTTGGATATCCTCCTCCTGGGATTGGTCTTGTGACCCTGAGCTTTAGGGATCCTAATCGGCAATTACCATTTATCGCAACTTTGGATTTACCAGACTTGTCGCGCCTAACGAACGATCCAATAAATTATCTTCCGTTTTGGCCGCCAATGCCAAATAAGTTGCCCAGTGACATACCCAAGTTCGAAGGTAAGTCTGGAGAGGACCCGTTGAATCATGTGATGACTTACCACCTCTGGTGTGCCTCTAATTCCATCTTGGATGATTCGATCCGCTTACGTCTTTTCCAGTGTACTCTCATTGGTCTCGCGGCCAAGTGGTACATTGAGTTACCACGGGCCTCTTTTTATAATTTTAGCCAGTTAGCTACCTCGTTCTTAACTCATTTTCAGTTTCTGGTTAGATATGATAATGGCACAGAGTTATTAACTTCATTAAAACAATTGATGTCCACCTATATTTCTGATCATATTCATGAGTGGAGACGTCGAAGGCGATTAGTGAAAGTTTTTATCCCGGACAAAATCTTAGCTGAATGGTTTGTTAAATCATTATTACCGAAGATTACTGAAGACGTAGCTAAGGCCGGAGTAGTTACTGAGGAGCAAGTGATTGCTCAAGTGCAGTACCTTGACTTAGTTTATACTCAGTCAGGTATGTTACACGAAAAGATCCCAGATCTTCCTAAGTCGAATCAAATCGCTGCTGCTCCTTCGGGGTCTCATGCCGCTGATGGCATGATTGGTACGGTAAATACTAAAAGCAAGAAGAAATCCTCAAAGAATTATTCTCCTATTATAACCTTACTAGATTCCTCGACAGGAGAATCTTCTGCTGAAGTTTCCGCTGATATTCACGTTGTCGAGTCATCTACGGCTAAATCAAAATCCGGTGGGAAAAAGAAAGGTAAGAAAAAGAATAAAGTAGAAAAAGCTCCAAAGGAGAAAACTGAAAAGTCGGAAACCAATGACGAAAAGCGCAAACCTCGATATCCTTGTCTTATTTGTGAAGAGGATCATTTTACAAGAGATTGCCCTCATCGGGCCGAGGTTGTGAAAATCGTCAAGGGTTCCCCAACTCCTGCTGTTTTGAAAGATCCATTTCCAAAGCAGGAGAGTAAGATGATAGGTTCTTCCTCGAGTGCCAGTGAAGAACCCATATTAATGATGTCTCATGTAAGGATTGTGACTCGATCGCAAGATTATGGTAGTAAAAGTCCTGTTGATGGCAAAGAAGCAGAATCTTCTCATTCTAATCCATCAACCTCAGCTCCCGGTTCCGATCCACTACAGATCGAGAAGCCTAACCCAGACTTATTAATCAAACCGCCTGCCAAGGGTGTACTTCAAAGGTCTGCTTTCAATCCACATGCGAGAGCGGCCTAGAATTACAACATTGTTGAGGATTTAGCTGTTTCACCCTCAGCAATGTCGGCTTTGGAAGTGCTGCAATCATGCCCAGCACAACGCAAATTACTTTTGTCGGCTATAGGAGCTGTTGATGTTCAGGACGCGAACCTAATAATCTTTGATCTAGAAAATAGTACACCACATTTACCTCATCAAATGGCTTTCCAGATTCCAGTGATAGTAAAAAATAGGCCTATTCATCGGACTGTAATTGATGAGGGAGCTTCCACGTGTATTATGTCGATACAGTGCTGGAGATCGCTTGGTTCTCCTTCACTAAATCAATCCCTGACCATTCTTAAGGCTTTTGATGGCCGTGGGTTCCATCCGTTTGGCATTCTACAGGATCTGCCTATAGGGGTTGAAGGAAAAACCGTTAGTCTGGATGTGGAGGTGGTTGATGCCCCTCTAGACTACAACCTTCTTTTGGGTCGAAGTTGGTCTTATGCTATGACAGCGGTCGTTTCGTCGGTCTTCAGAGTAATAAAGTTTCCACATAATGGCAAGATCGTAACCATAGACCAGCTGGCTTACTTTTCATCCGACCCAGCCTCTTCAGAGAGTATCCAGCATGTCGGTAAAATGACTATCCCTTATAAGGATGTTGGAGTAGGATTAGTTAAAGATGCCGATTTACTGGGAACTTTTCCTTTTCCTCCAATCAACACCGTATCTTCATTTGCATCTATTCATATGATTACTTCAGACACCATTGTTTATGACGATCCTTGGATTGTTCCTTCTGAATCTGAGATAGACTCATTTGGTGATGCTATGCCTTTGAATCCATATGAAATTGTCTATGAAGCCGTGCAGTCTTTTACCGACCCGCGTTCAACCAAAATGGACCAAATGAATGTGGTCCGTGAGGAATCACTTTTCACCTCAACCTCGGAGTTACTAGCGTTTCCCGAAGTTGTGTCATCTGACGAACAACTTTGTGAAGTCCTGTGTGTAGACGATTTACCATGGGAAGATCTCCATCATAGATCTTCATTTTTACCTGAGGATGATCATTTTGAAAACTATTTCTCATCAATCTTTACAGCTGAATATGTCAAAGAAGCTCAGAATCCAATGAAACATCCCGATTCAGAGCTGAATTTGGGAAATATTTCTCGCACTATTCCCATTGACATTTCAGTCAAGCCCGGAATTGTTGAGCACATTCATATAGGTGCCTCGTGTTCAGATGACGAAATTCAGACATACAAGGCCCTATTTCAAGAATTCTGCGACGTGTTTGCCTGGTCCTATGAGGAAATGCCAGGAATTGATCCCACGATTGTTGTCCATGAGATCAAGACTTACCCGAACGCTAAACCCATCCGGCAACATTTGTGTCAGATTCACCCACGAAAAGCGGCTGCAATTAAAGCAGAATTTGAGAAGCTGTTGAAAGCAGGTTTCATTTATCCGATCCCGTTAACGGATTGGGTATCGAATATTGTTCCGGTTAACAAAAACAGGGAACAATAAGAATATGTATCGACTATAGGGATATTAATCGTGCTTGTCCCAAGGACAACTACCCAACACCCTATATTGATCAAATAATTTATGATTGTGCCGACAGTGAAATATTTTCCTTTATGGACGGTTTTTCCGGTTACAACCAAATCAATATTCTACCTGCCGATCAACCAAAAACGGCTTTCATTTGTCCATGGGGGACATTTGCTTATTGCAAATTACCTTTTGGGCTTAAGAATGCCAGAGCCACTTTTCAAAGGGCGATGTCTTATGCATTTCATGACATCAAACACATTGTGGAACCGTATCTCGATGATTTTCCCCGCTCACTCCTTACATCGAGCTGATCACCTTGTCCATTTACGAGCAATCTTCATGAGGTGTAGGCATTATCGGATTCGGTTGAACCCACACAAATGTGTCTTCTGTATAGAAGTGGGACGATTGCTGGGATTTGTAGTTTCAAAAGCCGACATCCACGTCGATCCCTCGAAGGTAGAAGCTATCATCAAATTGCCTCCTCCTTCGAGTCTTCGCCAACTCCAAAGTTTGCAGGGGAAAGCAAACTTTTTACGCCGATTCATTCCTAACTACGCCGAGATTACCAAGGGTTTTACCCGGTTGTTGAAATAGAACGCTCAATTCTCTTGGGATGAGATAGCTCAGAAATATTTTGATGCACTCAAGCACGCGTTAACCCATGCACCGTTGCTGCATCCTCCCAACTACAACCAGGATTACTTTTTGTACCTTGCCGCCGCTCATTCCACCATTGGAATGGTCTTAGTACAGGAAGACGAATTCGGAACGGAACATGTGATTTATTACCTTAGTCGGACCTTAAATCCAACTGAGCTCAAATATTCACATGTGGATAAATTGGCATTGGCAGCCGTTCAAGCTGTCCAACGTTTTCGTCACTACATTCTACTCCGTAAAACTACAGTCATTTCAGATTGCAACCCTATGATTTACATCCTTACTAAGCAATTGCTAGGGGGCAAGTACTCTAAATGGATCGTTATCTTGCAAGAGTTCGACTTGGAGTTTGAAAAATCTAAGTCTATGAAATCTTTAGTTTTTGCCGAGTTAATGTGTGACTTCCCGCGTGCTGACACAGAAACTGTGGAAGAGGAGCCCATTGTGGACGAATCTTTGTTTCTCATCAGCACTTTAGATCCATGGTATGGGGATATAATCGTCTATCTCCAGACCCAATCCTTTCGGCCCGAAGTTTCAAAGTCAGAACGTCGGAAAATTCGATTCCAGTCCCAACAGTACAAAATTATTGGAGATACGCTTTATCGCCGTGGGGCAGACTTGGTTTTTCGTCGTTGCTTAACTCACGAGGAAGCTGAAAGGGTTTTGAATGAATGTCACTCTGGAGCGTGTGGCGGTCATATGTCTGTGTATGCCACAGCCCAAAAGATATTGCGCGCTGGCTACTTCTGGCCGTCCTTGTTTAAAGACTGTATTATTGCGGTCCGGAAATGCCACAACTGTCAAGTGTTTGATCGCAAGATGCGCGCACCACCTGCTCCTCTCCACCCTATAATTGTCGTTGGTCCTTTTGCCAAATGGGGTATCGATTTTATTACATGTAACCCTCACTCGGCCGGGGGCATGCGTATATCATCCTTGCGGTTGATTATTTTACTACGTGGGCCGAGGCGATGCCTACATTCGAGGCAGACGGCAAGACAACTGCAATTTTCGTATTCAATCACATTATTGCTAGGTTTGGTGTCCCACAAGTGATAATCACTGACCATGGGCGCCATTTTCGAAACGTTATGATGACAGAACTTACAGGCCAGCTTGGTTTGCGTCACGATAGCTCAACTCCTTATTATCCACAAGCGAACGGTCTGGTTGAGTCCATCAACAAAGTTTTAGTTATCATGATCTGACGAATCATTGGTATTCATCGGTCGAATTGGCACAACATGTTATTTTCAGCGCTTTGGGCGTACCGAACCTCAGTGAAAACATCAACAGGGTTCACTCCTTTCAAACTAGTTTATGGTTTGGAAGCTGTGCTGCCCATTGAACGCGAAATCCCGTCACTTCAAATGGCTGTCAAATTACTTCCAGCTACTTCCGAAGAGGAGAAGCATTTATTATACTTAGCTCAATTAGATGAGACTCGACGTGATGCTGCATTAGCAATCGAGACTCATGCAAAACGTATGAAAGCTCAGTATGATCGAAATGTGACCCCTCGAAATTTTTTGGAAGGAGACCTAGTGCTATTATATGATCAAGCTAACGATAAATTAGGTGCTGGAAAATTCGTTCCTATGTGGCATGGGCCCTACATTGTCAAGCGAAAGCTAGCAAAAGGGGCCTATGAGCTGGTAGATTTTGACGGGGACTCTTTGGGTAAACCCAGAAATGGACTTTACCTAAAGAGGTATTATGCTTAAATGATGGGTATGGAGATTTTAGGTCAGGTTTTTCTTTCTAGTTGGTGTGTTTGTTAGTTTAGACAGTGTGCTTAGCTTAGAAAGTGTGTTTTTCGTCGTTATTCTGTTTATCTTGGTTTTACGCTTGATGTTTGCAGATGTCGATGCCTCTCCAAACATACATTGGATTTGCTGATGGTGCTTGTCGTAGTACACGAAATATCTCTTCCGCAGCTTGGGTTATTTATTCGGCCTCTGACGAGTTAGTTTCTATGCATGGGGTGAGCGTCGGTCAAACAACAAACAACATTGCAGAATACAATGCAGTGATTGAATTATTGTCTGAATCTATTTCGTTTGGGATTCGGAGTTTGATAGTGAGGTTAGATTCTGAACTCGTTGTATTACAGCTTAATAGAGTGTATGCCATTAGAAATCTAGTGTTATTAAGATTATTTTTGAGAGTGCGTCTCTTGGAACGTGAATTTGATTACATTGAATATCAGCATATTCCAAGGTCTTTAAATACATTAGCAGATGCAATTGCTTCTCGAATGTTAGACAAACATTTGCGATAATCATACCTGTAAATTTAAAAACATTTCATCACACATGTTTAACAATATAAGCCGGTAATAATGATATATATATAGGAGTGTGTCAAAAATACATCGTCTTCGATCATAGGTTGAAAAACACCTTATGATCGGCAAAAATCATAAGTACAAAAAACCAAAATGTCACATGTGTCTACAAAAGCGACCATCCAATCATTGGTGATGCTCTCTATACGACACCACTGCACGAGCCACCCTACACGAGAACCTCCTAAAAGGTCCTAGGACTGCGACTACATAATGCTGAAGCCTGATAGGAATATCGTCTATAGTAGTCTCTGGTATATCTGCCGTAAGACGCTCTAGGTCTCATTCCAACTCAGCTAAGGTCTCTGCGGCCGCGTCCTGTGGGGCCGGTGCCGGTGCAACTGGTAGTCTCCTCTCGAAAGGCCGGAGATTGGCTGGACGATGTGGGCCTACATCTGCATTTTGAAAATTATTACTGTCAGTTTTGAGACAATATAAAAAACAAAAAAATAGATAATTTAAAAACTTGTGAAAAATGAAGTACCTGTGTCGTCCCATTGTTCTCCCAGTGGAAGAACCATGTCCGGATCTCCACGAAAATCAACTCTGGCATAAGGAAAATCCTGTATCGAGAAGATCTGGTCCTCCAACCAGTGAAAATACTCCGGTCTAAATCGGAAAACCTCCGTGCCCTCGTCAGGATGACGGGCCATAACCGCAACCCATCACATCAACTTAGGCTCTCGGGGAGGCCCAACCTCAACAGTGAGCTGCTGTGGGATCATCATCGGAACCCTCTCTAGGGCAAAACTCACAACTAAAGGCCCATAACCAAAAGTCTTCAGCTGTCCATTTTTGGTCCTAGTCAGTTGTCCCTTTAAGTTGGCCAACACAGCATCGCACCAGTTGAAAATGGTGCCCCGATAGCAATCAATCGCCATTCGCATCTGGGATCCAGTGGCAATGTGCAAAGCGGCAGCTCCGCAAAGTCTGGTAACTGTAAAGGCAATTACCATAAGTTCAGGTCGGGATATCTTTTTGATCTCTATCCCCTTTTCCTGGTTCTGATTATTGCACCACTCTAGTCGGAGACTAGCAATGGACTGGCCACCCGGCCTAGTCCCGGACAGAGTCAATTGTTCGCCCCTCTTGGGAAAACCAGTGAGAAAGTAAGTATCTGAGAGCTCTATCTCGAGCTGGTGCCCTCCAATGTAAAAGCACTGATCCTGAACGTTCCACCTTTCAACCAGCCACTCTAGAAAGCGCACCTGGGCCCTCATACCAGGTATGGCCCAGTATTTGTAAAGGCCGCATGCCTTCAAAGCATCAATGGAAGGTTGGTGATTAATGGCGGCCAAATCAACATCTTCGTTTTCTCTCTCGCGCCAATCAAGCATGGTGGGCAATCTACACACCATAAAACATCTGTTAGAGTCCATAAAATTAAAATTTTTTGGTTCATTTTGGAGAAATGGGGGTTTGAAAATCCTCTCCGCAGTGTACGCAGTCCGCCTTTAGAGACAGAGCGTGTGTACGTAGGCTCTCTTAAGGCAAGCTGCGTACCCCCGACATTTTCCCAACTGAGAAAATGTCAGCGTACACAGGTCACCAGTGGAGCACCTGCGTACCCCGAAAAGCGGACCTTGAAACCCCAAAGCCTCCAAAAAATGAAACTAAGGCTTAAAAGCAAATTCTAAATGGATGGAAATGAAGAGGAGGATGTTGTAGAATACCTGATGAGACGACGTTCAGTTTCGACGGTCGGATTCTCCGCAATGTCCACGAGAAGTTTCTTGCCAAAAGCCCTTTTTCTCTCCTCAACAGTAAAATGGTAAAAATGAAATGGTAAAAGCCCTTTTTATGGTTTTTTTGGGCAAATAAATGCTGAATTTGTTTATTTTTCACCATGAAAAGGTATTTTTCAAAGTATTTTTATCTATCTTAAATAGGTATGAGTAATGTGTTGGTTTTTGTGCAGGATAAAAGGATTTTCAGGGAAAATTGTCATTTTTTCACAAACAAAAACATCAGAGTCATCTTTTAAGCCCTTTTCTGACTCCTAAAACATGAAAAGATTGCTGAGCGTTTCTTTTACACTCGTTAACGGAATTAAAAGACGGTCCCCTTATAGCCCTTTTCTGACCGTAAAAACAGGAAAAGATTGTCAGATTTTTGTCGTTTCAAATTCGATACTGGAAATAAAACGACGTGTCCTTGATCGCTTTTTACTTTTCAGGTCAAAGACACTAATCATGAAAGTACTCCTTGGTCGCAAGATCAAGCGGTTCTCTCAAGTATTATTTTATACTTTTTCGGGCTTGGGAGACACAAATTTACGAAAAAGTTCAACCTTGGAGTCTTCTTAAGTTTTTCAGACTCTCTAAAATTGAAAAACGCCGAGTTTCTCCTATACTGGACTCGTTAAAATTTCACAGTAAAGGACCTGTTCGATTACAAACAGGAACGGACCACTCCTTCTTAGGGTTCGAATCTAAACTAAGTTGGACTCATCCGAAGGATGAGCTTATAATCAAGCATATGTTATCCTCCTCAAGCTTGTAAAAAATAAAGAGGTACTTGCCAGAAATGGTGGGGAAAAAGAGAGAAAAATGAGCCTATTTGTTATCCTTTGTCTCAGAAGAAGCCTTATCACCACTCTTGAACACGACACTTTCATTCACCTGGGTTGGGAAATCCTTTGCCTAAACAGTTGATCAAACCACATTGAAAATCTTCAAACCAGTTCCGGGTATTAACTATTGGGTCAATTGTTACCAAGCCATCTATCGTGTCGTTATGTGTTCAAGAGGTCACTGCAAATAAACCATTCATCTGCAAAATACCCATCATCCATCTCGACCATCCCTGAGTTAGTCCTTACAGCTACATTTCTTCAACTTGATCTATGATTTCGTGTTGTAGGCTTGCCTGCAACGGGTCGCTTTCTATCGACATCAGCACATTATCTAGAAAGATGACCTAGAAATCATCAGTACCTTGAAATCTGCATGCATCAATGGCAGGTTTCTCGCCTTTGACGACAGTTTACATCATTAACTTTCGATCGAAGGATTCCATGAAATGTTCGACATCAACTCATTCATTCACATCTCATGGATTGTACTGGGTACTTTGAGAACCATTGACATCACTAGTGGTCTCTCTCACACTTGTTAACATGTACTGAGTATATTCGCTGAGTTGGTTCACGATTCAGTGGAAATCTATATGGATGAATTTACCCCTTATGGTTCTAACTTCCAAGAAGCTCTGACTAACCTGAGGATAGTTTTAGCCAAGTGCATTGAGATGAACTTGTCCCTCAGTCCTGATAAATGTGAATTCCTAATGACTGAAGGTACCATGCTAGGTCATACAATTTCTCAGCAAGGTTTACAGGTGGATCCCAACAAGATTGCTATCATCCAAAGGGTCCCACCTCCTCAAAAGGTAAGACATGTTCAAAGTTTTCTAGGCTTAATAGGATATTATAGAAGATTCATTAAATATTTCAATAAGCTAGCCTCTCCATTGTTTGGTCTTTTGGGAAAAGATGTTGAGTTCATATGGACTGACAACTGTCAATAGGTTCTGGATGCTTTGAAAGGTAAGGTGATAAATGCCCCAATCCTGAGAGGTCCTAACTGGGCCCTACCTTTCCACATTCACCCAGATGCCTCAAACAAAGCCATAGGAGTAGCCCTAGGACAAGTTGAGGAGAAGCTACCGTATGCCATTATTTTATTAGTAAAAACCTATCCACGATGGAGTTAAACTATACTATAACCGAGAAAGAGCTCTTGGCTGTAGTCCATTCCTTAAACAAGTTCAGACACTACATCACTTGCTATCAAACCTTCGTGCATACTGATCATGCTGCAATTAGGTATTTGATGAACAAACCTAATGTAAATGCTCGTATCATTAGATGGTTACTTTTATTGCAGCAATTTGATTTGACCATTGTTGATAAGCCAGGTAAGGAAAATGTTGCTGCTGATTTTCTGTCTAGACTAGATTTTCCTGCAGGTGAAGAAGGGGTGGTGGATGGTTAGATGCTAGATGAACACCTGTTTTCTATTTTAGTACTCTCTCCATGGTTTGATGATATAGAAAATTATTTGGTTTTAGCACAGTTTCCGCCATACCTATCCTCAAAAGAGAAGAGCAAGATCGTGAGGAAAAGTGCCCCATTCACTTGGATTGGGGGCAATCTTTTTAAGCTTGGCCTAGATCAGATTTTGAGGCGATGTGTCAGGGAGGAGGAAGTTTTTGACATCCTCTTGACCTATCATGATGGGCCCTATGGAGGCCACTTTGCAGCAAAGAGATTTTCCTTCAAAATTTTACAGGTAGGTTACTATTGGCCACTCTTCATCAAGATGTTAGGAGATACATCAGCCAATGTGACAAGTGTCAAAGGATGGGGAAACCTACTCCAAAGGATGAGATGCCCTTGCAGCCTCAGGTAACTTTCGAGCCATTTGAGAAGTGGGGCATGGACATTGTGGGTCCTATCAACCCTCCTTCAAAACAGAGGTCCTACATCATTGTGTGAACAAATTACCTGAAAATGTGGGCAGAAACAAAGGCAATCAAAGCAACAACAGAAGAAAAGGTAGCTGAGTTTTTGAGGGAAAATATCTTCTACAAGTTTGCCTACCCAAGAGAATTAGTCACTGATCAAGGGAGTCAGTTTACCTCTAACCTGATTGAAGACCTGCTCACTCATCACAAGATTAAGCACAAAACTTCCACCCCTTATCATCCGCAAGCAAATGGACAGGTGGAAGTTACTAATAGAGCTTTGGAAGGGATTTTGACTAAGGTAGTGAGCAGCAGCAGAAAAGATTGGGCAGATCACTTGGTTGAGGCCACCTGGGCCTACAACACTACTTGGAAAACTACAAGAGGTTTCACACCCTATGAGTTGGTCTACGGGAAAAAGGCTTTGCTGTCTATAGAACTTGAATATAACACATTGAGGTTGGCAGCTCAGCTGGACCTAGATCTTAGCCATGCACAATAGGAAAGATTGCTTCAGCTGAATGGATTAGATGAACAAAGAATGCAGGCCCTTCTCCACTCAGAGGTAATCCAGCTTCAAAGAAAGATATGGCATGACCGGCACCTCAAAGAAAAGCAATTTCAGCCAGGAGATTGGGCACTGTTATATGATTCAAGGTACAAGGATTTCAAGGGCAAGCTGAGGACAAGATGGCTGGGACCATATATAGTGGAAACATGCAATGACAATGGTTCAGTCCTTATTCAGACCATTGATGAAGAAGCCATCCCCATGCTCGTCAATGGGCATAGATTGAAAATCTACAAGAAGCCCCTTTCTAAGCAGGAGTTCATTGAGACTCTTGGCAAATCAGTATTGGTAATGGAGCAGGTCCCTGTCTCCACTCTACCTACATCATGAAGAAAAAAGACACAAAAAAAGAGAAAAAAGAAAGAAAAAACAAAAAACAAAAAAAAACATAGAAAAAAGAAAAAAAGAATAAAAGATCCTTGGGTGAAAACCTCTTGGAGGCGCCTAGGGTAGACAGTGAGGGTGAAAAACTCTTGGAGGTGCCCTAGTTATCTCTCTCAAAAAAAAAGGAGAAAAAAAGGAAAAGAAAAAATAAAAATAAATCTAATTTCTATTGAATAAATTGCAGGTTGGAGGAAGGTCATTATAGGTTTTGGGAGAATCACGCAAGTCAAAGACAGAGGACATGACCAGGATGCATGCATCCTTCACAATCCATTCCTCAATCATTGTTACCTTTCCCCAAGATCTGGTCTCATTTGGCCCGAAATTCCACATCCTACAGGAAGCTCTGTATCTTCTACAGGAGGATCCTGTAGAAAATACAGACAAGCCAAAATCGGTCTCAAAAGAGGACCCAAGGGTTTGAGATTTGTCTATGAGGCCTATAAACCTCCTTGCCTCCATCCCTCGCCATATTTCATCCTTTTCTATCTCTGTATGCCTCCATTCCACTCATTTTCATGTCCCTTCATAGTCACACAAAAATCCTGCTTTTTATGTTGTAAACAAATTTTAGTGACAAATCAAAACAACAATTTTTCTTTTCACTCACCATACCTGCTACCCTCCATCCAATATTCCTTGCCAGTAGTGACCCTCGTCAATAATTATAGCCCTACTCATATTAGCTTGAATCTCAGAAGGAGAAGTAACTACAGGAAATCCTACAGGATTCCTCTAGCAGTTGATCCCTTTGAAACACATACTACAGAGTCAGGGACAACAAAGTATAGCCTATGACACATGCATGAGCTCTGTTTGAACGTGTAAACATCAGAAATAGTCCGAGGTCGAGCATGTAGAACGCAAGCAGCCACAGCAATGAAGAAATGGGTTCCAACATCCAAAATGTGCATAACACGTCCGCGACTGCACAGGTAAGTGACTAAAACCTATTATGCAATTACATGAATTATATTTCAAGGCTGCGTAACTATGGGAATGGTTCAGTTTGAATGGAATCGGTGGCCAGTTAACTGGCCACCCTTGGTCAGTTACATGTCCTCGTGGAATCCAACTGAGCCCCGTTAAATTCAAAATTGTTGATAAGATACGCAGCCAGCACGTGTGGAATGTCCATTCACGAAGAATTAATCGGGACTGGTAGTGGTGGCGGCGGATAACGGGAGTAAGGGAGGTGATGGCAGTCAGACGACATGCAACAACATTATGGCCGTGACATAGGATCAACGGTCCGGTCCGGCCACCTCATCACCTCACCACGAATCATGCCCGCAGATAAAACACAGCTCAGTTAAGCCATTCATCACCTTTTGTTCATTCTGCACTCACGATGTTTTCGACTGGAGTACGCATCTACCACATCCAAGGCAGCTAACAGGTCGTCCTCCGTGAGATTTCTACCTGTTTTTCGAAAATCTCCTGCCTATCGGACTCTACAGGAAGCACAATTTCATTCTACAGGAGCCGGGTGACTTTTACATGAAAAACAGAGGACGGCTTTGCAGAAAGGAAACCCGAGACTTTCACCGAATTTCAAGCTCAAAATGAGGTAGGCTCGGGAAAAATTATCTGTGCATGATTTGTTGGTGGAAAATGGTGAATTGAACACGGAATTAGATTGAAAAATGAGAGTAAAAAGTCTGCATGCATAATTCATTGAGTTCACCCAGTTTTTTTCTTCTGCATCCGAAATCTCCTCATCAGTTTTTAAAAAAATTCTCCTACAAGGAAGACATGCAGTAGTAGAGGCCAACCTGTGTGTGTGAAAAAAACCCGAATTTACATATCTATCAATGTGCTGAGAAAAAAAAAAACTTGTGTCCTTGTGCTCTATTCTGTAAATTTTTTCTTTCTTTCATAAATAGACATATCAAAATCTGGGTGACAACAATTTTCAAATAGGGGAGTTATTTCCATTTGATATTGTAAGGAGCACATGAGAAATTCCTCCTTTGATCTAAGAAAAAAACTGAATTCAGCTATCCTCTGTCTCAGTGATTGACTGTGTTTTTTTCCCACCTGAGCATTTTCTTTTCTGGTTAAAGACCAAACTCAACACCATGCCAGGAGGATTCATGAGGAAAGAACCCTTAAACTCTAGCAAATTGTACAAAAACCCTAAGGTGGTGGACCTTTTCACCAGGGCACATTGGATATCCTTCTTTGACAGAATTCAGGGTTATGATGAGGAGGTGACTGAAGAGTTTTTGATGTCCCTGAGACCACATTCGAAGACACATGCCACAATTAGTTTTAGGGGTTTGACCCTAGAACTTACCCCTGATTTCATCAGTAGAATTACCGGTTTACCATTGGGGCTCCCTTGGAGCAAAGAGGAGAAGTCATTGGGACAAGTGGCTAAGAAAACATTTTTTTTGCCTGAGGATCATCCTGTAGAAGACAAAAACGGGGTCATAAGGACTAGCTTGCCTCCACTCTGGAGTGAAGTCAGTTATCAAATCATGAAGTATATCACATGTGAAGGGAGGTTTAGCATCATTTATGGTTATCATTTCAGGTTGCTACATGAATTGAGGTATGGGATGGACTTACCTCCAGCTAAGAAACTGAACATCCCATATTTCCTCCTTCAGTCTTTGATTGAGTGTGGTACAAAGCTAAAAGTAGGAGTCCTAGATCAGTTAGCCCACCATGGACTCATCAAACTATTGGTGGAAGATGCTTTACACACCTATACTGTCCCCATAGCTTGGGAAATCTTTAGAAATATGTCCAGGGATGATAACATCAAAACTTTGGCTGAGAACATCAGCCCACCCAGCAGTGATGAGGGGGAGAAAATTGAAGAAACTGAGAAGAGCATTGATGAGGGAACACAGGACATTAAAACAGAGGAAGAACAGAAGGAAAAAGAGGAATTTGACAAGACTGTTGAACCTAAGACAACAAAGGAGAAAACAACAAAAACAGAGAAAGGAAAAAAGACAAAGTTTGGGAAGAAAAAGGCCAAGAAGGCCCAAAAGAAGGCTGCCACAGCCAAGGCAGGTACCCAGCAAGAGAAAGAAGAGACACACCCTGAGATATCAGGGACACAAGCAGAAACAGGGGGCATAGAGATTTCTACAGGAAGTGAAGAAAAAGAATAGCAGGAAGAGAAATCCCCTGAAATGTTGGTGAGAGAGGTAGCAGTTGTGCTTACTGCATTAAGCACACCTACAAGAAAAAGAGGAAAAAGAAAAAGAACCTCCATGTACTTCAAAGCCAGAAAAAGCACAAGGATCAAAGTAGGCAAACCTCAACCGCCATCCAAGGAACCGATTGTCATTGAGGACTCACCCACTAAAAAGAAGGAAGAGTCTCCTTCTAAGATATCCATCACCTATGAAAGAGGAAGCCCAAAAACCTCCACATGGAAAGAGAAAATTAAGTTGATGGACTCAAAGGCAGTTCTACAGGAAGCTGCAACATCTCTACAGGAAACTCTAGCCAAGTTAAAAGAGACTGAGAAATTAGAGGAGAAGGTAGCTAAACAATCACAAGGGGAGAGAAAAACTGAAGAAATACCTGAACCTACCCCTCATCCTGATTTGGGCTCATACTACAATCTGTTAGAGGATGGGAAAATTATCCCACAGAAATTTGCTGTACCATTATTTTTCGAATTAGAGAAAGAGAGGATCAGAACGCACACATGGATGAAAATTTCCAAATCTAAGGGAGTTGAGGACATAGGCCACATGGAGGATAAGTTAAAAGAATTGAGGGGGAGAATTGGCCATGGTAAGGCATGTAGAAATCTGCAAAAGGGCCCAGCTACAGGAGGAGAATGAGCTGCTGAAAAAACAGTTGCAGCTACAGGAAGTCCACAAGGAAGATAGGTTGTCCATTTTGGGAGGGCAACAATAGCAAGAAGGACCTCCAGCAGACAAGGACACAACTGAGAAACAACAGAAAGAGGAAGAGCTACAAGCTAATGTGGAGATGCTAACAAAACTGCTGCAAGAACAGGAATCTCAGGCAACAAAAGAAATACAAGTTTTGAAACAACAGTTGCAAGAGAAAGAGGCCCAATTGGCTTCCATGGCCAGTTGGGCAATAGAATCCTTACAATGTAGGCAACCTGCTAAATCTTATGCATTATACCTTAAAGACCAATGGTTTCAATTTCAAATTAACACACTGGCCCAAAGGGGCACCACTCCATTTCAGAATTACAATCAGTTTTTGCAATTGTGTGACAGTAGCTCAACAGAAGATAAGGCCAAGATGGCAGAATTCTATTTACATAACTTGGCGCTACCTAACATGAATCTATGGGACCCAAACACTGTATTAGGAGATCTGCAACTAATGGCCATGGCTTCTTGGTTAAGCCATGAGGAAAAAAGGGGAGTAGAGATTCAGAAGATTATGGCCAAGGAACTAAATGAGCCACTTATGATCAAGGTAGAGCCAGAAGATCCCTCAACCCTTATATATTCACATCGGTACCTTGCAGACAACCCTCACATCGTGCCTGACTATGTTGAAAGACAAGCTCAGGCCATTGCTCACTTTGAGGACATGGAAAGACTGTTGGGTGATAATTGCATTCATGCTTGCATAAGGAGATGGAACACCTTGTCCCATAGTCTGAAAATAAGAGAGTACCACTCCCCAACTAGGATCAAGGAGGCTATGAGAAGATTACCCCTATATAAACAATCAATGCAAAACCTGGAAGCCAATTGGATTGGCCTCAAGTTCAGCCATCCACTATTGCTGGGGCTGTTAGAAGCGGTCAAGGAAGAAGAGGAGCAAAGGCAATGGGAGGAGGTAGATAGAAAGGCAGGATTTCATGATAGAGAAAAGGACATCACCTCAGAGGCCTGGGATGTCAGAGAGGCAGTCAAAGCAACAAAGGATGATGAATTGGATTAGTTGCTTAGAGGATGAGCAACACATTTAGCAGGGGGGTGATGATGAGCCCCAGAAATGGGTAACTATATGGGCTCATTTTGCCTAATATTCTCATTTAATCCACCATTATCCATACTTTTATGCATGATTTTGAATATATTTATGTTAATTGTGTGAATGGGAATATTCACTTTACCACAAGGTCTAACACGTGCTTATTGCAAATTTTTGGACATTTTTGGGACCAAGATCAGGCATTTATGAGCAGATTGGTAGCCAAATACGAGGAAACAAGGCCGAGGATTTGTAGGAGGGATGTCTACTGCACTAAATTACCCCTTCCTCGAGTTCTCCACCATCAGCTCGGAGTTCTATAGCCCACCAAAGATGATTTCAAGGGCAGTCGAGCAGGTCTAGTGAAGTGGTTGATTAACTGTAGTTTTGGGCAGCCAAGCTCCTTAAGTAAAGGAGGAATGTTGGGGGGTCCTCGTATGCATAAGTAGGAAGGCTTCAAGACTTGGTAGTTTAGTCATTTTGTTAGTCTATTTTCGCACATTAGTGCAGCTCTGTATCAACACATTTTCGAGCTTCTTCTTGTGAACAGTTTTTGGATGTAGCTATTATTTTTTGATCAGTGAAGATGAATCTTGCTTTGCGCCAGCTATGATATTTCTTAGGAAGCTGTAGCTCTTGGGATTGGGCCCAACCCAAGTGCCAGTACCTCCTTTGTGTACTTTTATGTGTTTTTCTTGCATTCATAGACTGACTTCTGTTATTTAGGTTAAAAGCTTGCTTCATTTCTTAGGTTGCTTTTGATGATTTAGATAGTTGTTCATGCTTCAAGTTGATTCGACAGTTTTGTAATAGGAAAGATCCACAAAGGGGCTACCAAGAAATCCTTGATCTCAGTTCTCCCTGCTTGGGATCATGAATTGAGACCAAGGTGCACTTGCTACCACAAAAACATTGTTTTTTCCTTCTAATGAAATTGCTAGTGTTAGATTTTGCTTTGGAAAAGTTGATATCAGTTAAGTCTTCATGTTCAGATCTGTTCTTTCTTAGTTTCCATAGCTCTCTTGCATGATTTTCTATTTATACACTGTTGTTCATCATATTTCTGGTTTATAAGAGGTGGATTAGGTCAACATAGATAGATCTCTATTTTTTTGTCTTTGTTTGGATCAGTTTTCGGAAAGTAATGTGCAGAACACCTGTAATACATCCCTACCCATCCTTCCTCCATCATGCAACCTGTTCCAACCTCTCACTTAAGTTTTCTTCCCTTCATCCACACTTTCCCAAATTTCTATATTTTTGTGCAACATTGCTTTCTACATCCTTGAACAAATCCAACCATCTTCATCACTCCTTAGCTTAATTTACTAGGTTCCACACCTCTTAACAACCTTATCCATCCTTCATTTCCACTTCCCCACCATTTTTCCTCCATCAATCCTCTAAAAATCACTTTCGGCCTGTTCCTGTAGAATTTCCTGTAGATCCCCTGCAACCTCCTGTAGAAGATAACGTGAGCAGTTTTTCGAGATCTGAGTGCGGTGGAAATATCTAGAAGGGTGTTAGGGACCCCTTAGGTCCTGTCCATACCTTCCTAACCCCCTGAAATCACCCACTCCATTTTCTTTTGCCGATAAACCCCTGCACAGTAAAAAATAGTTAAAACACATGCATAATAATTTTTGCATAAAATTGCTCAAAAATACAAAAAGATGATTTTTCCATATTTCCTTTCAGAAGTAGCTTAAACACATGTATTTTACCTCTGCAATAGTCCATGGCATCCATTTCAGTAGTTGTACATCTCTTTTCTTGCACAAGTAGGGTTAGTCTGTAAAACTAGGGTTTGCTAGGGTTTGCATTTCCTTTCAGCTTTCATCTTCTTTCTGCAAGTAGACTAGCCTCTTTTGAGTTAGCCTTCATCCATCATAGTTAAAAGCTTCTTCTAAGAACTCATAGAAGTTGGCTTAAGCTCCTAGCAAACTTGTGCCAGCTGATCAAGTGATAACCTGCAATAAGAGCTAATACTTGTGCATATAGTACCATCGCTTCCAAGTTTGTTATGAACTACCGGGTTGATAAAAGTAAAGTAGGGAGTCCCAGGAGTTGAAACATCATTGCCGAAATACTGGAGCTCACCATAAGGTATGCATTACAACTTTATATTTGGAATCCAATCAGTTTGTATGGTATCGATGGATTTTATCTCGTAAACAAATTATCACTTGGGAAATTTTAATGGAAGAAATGATAGCACATTATGAGGATACAAAAATAAACACTTTTTTAGCCAATTGATAAATATCAAACAAAAGGGTTCAATGGTGGAGTACATTGAGGATTTCCAAAAAATGAATATAAAGGATAACATCCAACATGAGGTTTTCTTTGGGAACCTAATTCATTGGAGAAGGCATTCAGGTTGGCAAGAAAAATTGAAAGAAAATTTGTGGAAAAAAAGAAGCCTACAAATCACAAATATAAAGATGGAAGTGTTGTTGCCCCTAGCCTTCCACAACCTACAAGGTTGACACCACAACAATTGGAAGAAAAAAGAGCAAAAGTGCTTTATTACAGTTGTGATAGCAAATACACTAAAGATCATAAGTGTGCTGAGAAGAAATTATTTTACATATATTGTGAAGAGGAAGAAGAAAAGGAACAAGAAACATCAAAACAAGAGGATACACACTAGGAACAAAACATAGAGAAAGAAGAAATGAATCCAACCATATCTTGTAATGCATTGGCCGGAATTACTACTCCTCAAACTATCAAGATATAAGGACAGATCAAGAAGAAAAAGGTAATAGCGTTGATTGATTCGGGAAGTAACCATAATTTTATTCATTGTAAGATAGTGAAGGAATTGAATTGCTTCTTACATCCAGCACCAAAGTATCAAGTGATGGTTGCAAATGGATAAAACATAAATTTCTCTAGAAAATGCCATAATATCAAGCTATCCATGGTAGAATATGTGTTGAATAGTCCAATGCTTTCCATTACAATGGGTGGTGCTGATGTTTTACTAGGAGTCCACTGGCTACAGTCTTTGGGTATGATAGCTTTTAATTTTCAAGAACTTTTCTTGAAAATTTTTAGAAGGAAAGGAAGTTGAATTAAGGGGTATTGCAAGGAAACCGGGAAATATAATCAACTCTAATAGCATGACAAAGCTTCTAAAGAAAGAACCATGTGGCTTAATTGCACAATTATGTTCGCTAGAGGTTCCCACATCGAAATCATCTATTTCTCCAAATCTCTATAAGTATTGGACAATCATTCCAAGGTATTTGAGTCTCCCAAAGGCCTCACACCTATTCGTGATCATGATCATGCTATTCATATGATTCCAGGAAGTGTTCCTCCAAATATCAGGCCTTACAGATATCCCTATGCCCAAAAGAGTGAAATTGAACGTATGGTTGCAGAAATGCTAGAGGTTGGTATAATTCAACCTAGTCAAAGGTATTTCTCTTTTCTAGTAGTATTGGTGCACAGGAAGGATGGATCATGGCACATGTGTCCGGATTATAGGGAGATCAACAAGCTCACTATTAAAGATAAATTTCCCATTCCTACCATTGATGAATTATTGGGTGAATTGCATGGAGCAATTTACTTCGCCGAGTTGGACCTTCATTCAGGATATCATAAAATCAAAATGAAGACTGAAGACATTTTGAAAACAACATTTAGAACTCATGAGGGTCATTATGAATTTTTGGTTATACCTTTTGGCCTTACCAATGCACCTTCTACATTTCAAGGTTTGATGAGTTCCATTTTGAAACCCTTCCTTAGAAAATTTGTGTTAGTATTTTTTGATGATATACTTATATACAACATGTCTTGGAAGGATCATGTTCAACTTGCTGATAGAGTGCTCAAACTATTGGAGGAGAAAAAATTATATGCAAAAACCTCCAAATGTTTCTTTGGAGTAAAAGAGGTGGAATATTTGGGTCATATTGTATCTCATGAAGGTGTTAAGGTAGACCCTAGAAAAATTAAAGCCATTAAGGAATGGAAAATCTCCACATCCATAAAGCATCTGTGAATATTTCTCGGGATGATAGGGTATTATCGCAAGTTTGTTAAGAATTATGGGAGAACAGCAACACCTCTAACAATATTACTAAAGAAAGATGCATTTTCTTGGACTCCAGAAGAAACAAAAGCCTTCAAACATCTTAAAGAGGAAATGTGCCAAGCACTGACCTTCGCTACGCCAGACTTCAAAAAAAACTTTATTGTGGAATGTGATGCCTCAGGAAATGGAATTGGTGTTGTTTAATGCAAGAAGAAAGACCCATTGCTTTTGAAGTTGTCCAATCAAAGGGAAGTATTTACACAAAGCTATTTATGAGAAGGAAATGTTGGCAATACTACATGAACTTAAGAAATGACGACCTTACATAATGGGAAGACACTTCAAGGTAAAAACAGATCATGATAGTCTTAAATACGTTTCAAAACAAAAATTATCTTCAGAAGAGCAGCAAAAATGGGTCACAAAGATGTTGGGTCATGAATTTGAAATCATTTGCAAAAAAATGGAAGCAAAATGTTGTTGCAGATGTGCTGTCAAGAAAGGATGAGGATGTGGAAGCATTTCTTTGTGCCATTTCTATTATCCAACCAGATTGGATAAATGAAGCAAGGGATGAATGGAAGAAGGACGAAGAAGTGTGGGAAGTCATTAAAAAGTTGTAACAAGATCTGAGTACATATGACACATTTAGTTGGAAAAATGATTTGTTATGGTACAAAGATTGCTTATACCTTTGTAAGAATTCCAACTCAAACAAAGTATCCTTCTCGAATTGCACACCTATCCCTTAGGAGGGCATTCAAGATTTTTTAAAACTTACCACAAGGTTAAGAAGGATTTTTTTGGGATGGCCTTAAATATGATATTCAAAATTTTGTGGTAGAATGTTTTGTTTTCCAACAAAATAAATTTGAGACAATTAAGACCCCAGGTATATTACAACCTTTATCCATTCCAAGTCAATGTTGGGGGGGGAGGTTTCAAATGATTTTATCACAGGTTTACCCAAGTTCGAAGGAAAAAGTGTCATCATGGTGGTATTTGATAGACTTACCACGTATGCACACTTTTGTGCATTATCTCATCCATTTAAAGCCATTACTGCATTTATGGAAACAGTTCAAAAGCTACATGGAAACCCAGATATTATTGTAAGAGACAAAGATCCTATTTCCACTAGAAATTTTTGGACAAAATTATTTTCTTGTGTGGGCACTCTTATCTCATAGCTCATCTTATCATCTTCAATCTGATGGGAAAACTGAGATAATGAACAAATGTTTGGAAGGATATATTCGTTGCTTTGTATCTGATAAACAGACACAATGGGTCAAATGGTTGCTTCTAGCTGAATGGTGGTATAACACTTCCTTCCATACTGTAGAAAAAATGAACCCATTTATGGAACTTTATGGATATCATCCACCATCCATCACATCATATTTAAGAGAATTCAAGCAGTGGAAGATCACATCGAGCATCAAAAAAGTTCTCCAACTCTTAAAGGATAGCCTAACTTTGGCACATAATAGAATGAAACAACAGGCAGATAAACATCGCAAAGAAAGAAGTTTTGATGTAGGCGACTGGGTATTTCTACGACTCCAACCATACACAAAAATGTCCCTCAAGAAAGCTAAGAAGGATAATAATTATCACCAAAGTATTATGATCCATACAAGGTGTTGCAAAAGTTTGGTACTATGGCATACAAACTGGAACTTCCTGCATCTTCCCGAGTGCACCTAGTTTTCCATGTTTCATGCTTAAAGAAGGTTATAGGTGACAAGCTCCCAGTTCAAACAATAATGCCAGAACTTGATGAGGAAGGAAAAATCATATTGGAAAAACAAGAACTTGACAGCAACAAAATCGATCAATTTTAGAGTATCTCATCAAGTGGAAGAACTTACCCGCTGAAGATTCCACATGGGAGGATGAGAATTTTATACAGAAGCATCCAGAACTACTCAAGTGTTGAGGACAACACTTTTTTGAAGGAGAAAGGCATGTTAGGTCCCTATAATACTAGTGTATTCTCTTATTATTATTGTCATTGTAGCCCCTTATTGTTATTATTGTGCCCATGTTGTCCCCATATTGTTATTATTTTGCCCCATAGAAGCCCACTATTCTTATTGTTGTGCCCTTACATTATTATTGTTATGTTGGCTCTAATTATATTGTGACCCCTTAGACTCCTATATATGGAAAGGAGGTTTTATCATTGGTATCATCCAAGAATTATTCATTTGTGTAATGTAAAGTAGGTTTCCCCCTCGAAAAGGCTGATTTTTAAGTCATTGATCTATCTTGTCTTCTATTTTGTGAGCCAGTTGCATAACATGCTCCCTCCACCATGCTAGCCTTCGAAGTCATCCGTGAGGGAGAGGTTCTAACCACTCAAGAGGCCATCACGAGGGACACCCCACCCTCGAAGCCTCCCAAAAGTTATAGTCTTAGGAGTAAGGGACTTGTGTCAGACTCCACATTGGAAGATAAGAAAAGGGATCTATTAAGAAGTATTCTTCCACCCACTAACACAAACCAACCATCCACCCCTTTTCCCAAAGGGAAAACTGACCAAAACCCTAAGGAATCCCTAATGAGTGGCAAAGGAGATGCATCCATACCTAAAAGTTTGACCAAAGGGGTTACAACTAAAAACACCTCCTCCTCGCAACACTCGTCAGAAGACACTTCATCCATAGACTTGGATTACAATATCATCGAGGACATGAAGAAGACGTGGGCTAACATCTCATTGTATGAACTATGCAAGTTGACCAGCCAACATGAGTTGATCATCAAAACCTTTGCCGCCTCTCCCGCCCCTTCAAAACCTTCCTCATCAGTTAGGGCCAACTCTCAGGCTGATCCCAAGCTGTGATTGACCTTCAAGCCATTTTAAATGCCGCCAACACAAACTCAAGAGGCTCAACACCCCCTTTCCTTTTTACCTTTGAGATTTTCAACTACAATGTGAAAAACTACCTCGTTAACTCTGGTGCATCAACCAACGTCATGCTCTGGTCACTTTGCAAGAAGCTAAATATCCAGCCTGAAAAAACAGATGCTAAAATCATCCAACTGGATAGGTCCCAGGTCCTAACCATTAGTGAGTTGAATAACATTATTATTATGTTTTCTTATGATTCGCGGGTGCATCAATGCATTGACATTATTGTAGTGGACATCCTAGAAGCCTATGGGTTACTCCTTAGTAAGGATTGGTCCTACAAGCTTCAAGGCTACTTCACCACAGACTGGTCCCACTTATGGCTTCCCTATAAAGGAAAGAATAATCATATCAAAGTTGATAGTGAAAATTGCATGAAACACACCATGATCGATCTTGAAGGTTCTATCGAACCAATTAGCTACGCACAAGAGGAGTTGCGAGTGTGTTTAATCAAGACATTATTAGGTTGCTATTAGTCCCAGACATCGACTATTCCTCAGGATGCCCAACTGGAACTCCCATTGCACCCCCCCAACCAATGCGAATGAAATCTGCACTTTAAACTTGCACACTCTGGACCCACCCAGTCTCAATGATGGAATATGGACGTTATATTACGATGGGTCCAAGACTCACGATGGAGCTGGAGAAGTTCTGGCATGGGATACCCCAAAGGGAACAAATTTATGATTTCTTGTAGGTTAGAGTTCCAATGCACCAAAAACACTGCAGAGTACGAGGCATTAATCCTTGTCATGAAGAAAGCCATAGATCTAAAGGCAAAGTGTCTGAAGGTAATCAGGGATTCTGATTTTTTTTTTTTTTTACAGGAACAGTTATGGGATTTCATTTAGTGTTTAGCAAAAATCCATAATATCAGTTACAAGAGATGAAACTAATTTCTTGGCCTCTGTCCAACCATCGAATCATGGCACACAAGCTTATAAATCACCTGTTTTTACAATTTTTCACTTGCCTTCTTGCTACTGATTTCCCAAGCTTATGAATGCATACAAACTGGTTTACCAGAAAATAGAAAAACATAGCATATTAGGGAATTGGATCCCATAAGATTTCATTATCTCTGAGTAAATTTCCAGCACCTAGCTGAGATGCCTTGTTTGCCTCTATGTCTGCTTCTTTGTTGTTGCTTCTCGGGATATGAAATAATTCTAAATTTAGGAGCTTTATCATATCTTTAATTCTTGTAATTTCCCTTGCAAGTCGTAGATCTGCTAGATTCGTGTTGATCACCATTGCATTGATGATGACCTAGGAATCTCCAAAAACAACAGCTTTTTTGTGTCCCAGTTCATTGAGCATTTTAATCCCTTGGAACAGAGCCATGGCTTCAGCTTGGATGCTTGAAGAGTGGTCCAGTCCCCATGCAAATCTATGTATAGTTGTCCCTCCTAGATTTATAATGAGACCTCCCGCTCCAGCCCTTCCTGGATTTCCCTTGGCTGCCCCGTCAAAGAAGAGGGTGGGGATTGTTTGCTTGGACAACCAAGATTTAAATTCCTCTTCAGTTTTCCTTATTTTCCAATCTTTGAGAGTTATATGTGTAGCTAGCGAACTTTGAAAAGTGGGGTTGAGGACTGCTTCAAACTTTATGTCCTACTGATTTAAGTTTGTGTCATCACACTTGTCTTGTAGCCTTTCATTTAGTTGACCTTTCACTGTATTTGCTACAAGTTTATAATGTTGTTCCTTGCCTCTAAAAATTCTTCTATTCCTCTCCAGCCAGATCTGCCAACTGATAAATTTTGGTAGTGCATTCCATGCTACTTTGACAATTTTATTTTTTGGGGTTGGGCCTGGGTACCTGGCCAGCCACCCAGCAAAAAACTCCTGGACAGATTGGGGGAGGATGGTGTTATAGATATTTTTGGGCACTACAACCCCAAGCATAAAATGTCCATAAACCAAGGGCTCCTAAGTCCCTAAAAGTGTTGTTCTAACCCCTAAAGGAACAAGGTCAACTGATTACAGCTTCTCCCAGAAGTTCTCCATGAAAAACTGCTCAGAACTGGTCAAAACAGGATCATTTCAGTTGCTCCATAGGCAATGTGCATTGCATCTCACCTAAATACACTGTGTGGATGCGTTGCATTTCAAAAAGCCCTTATATGGGGTGCGATGGGCGAGAAGTGACAAATGGCAGTGTCATTCCGCGAGGTGGAGAGGCATGGAAACTTCCAGAAACTTCTCCTGTGACACTTTCCTCCCTGAATTCGACCAAGGATGAGTAAGAGATCATCAATCTCCAAGTGGAAGCAAGAACTATCAGAGGGAAGACACTAATCAAATCACAAGCTGACTCATCTCCCTTACAGATATCTATATATGGATCCCTCATCCCAGAGATCCAGAGGCTGGAATTTTTCATATTGTAAGGAATTGTTGTTCTTGAGACAACATCAGACTGTTGGGTGATCTAAGCTTTGTATGAGGTGAAGAGGGGCTTCCTTGCTGAGAGGATGATGCTGGGTCAGAACAACTGGTTGTAACCCCCTTGGCTCTTTCTTGTTTATCAATAAGCTATTCAAGTTTTCCTCCATACTCTTGTGTCATTTATGTTTTATGCATTTGTCTGGTCAATTTACATCTGATCCTAGATTTTTTATGATCATATATCCATGTTATTGTATAGTGCTATGCTACTGTGATCTTACAGGTACTCTGTGAAACTGGGCGTACAAGGGAGCAAGTAGCGAAAGGCTATCAAGAGAGAGAGGAACCGCACTAGGAGATTAGCGCAAGACAGAGGTTGGTCTTCTTTGTTCTTCTCTCATCTATATTTCATAAAGGAAAAACGAAAGTAGCTTTACTTTGCTTGTTTCTAGGGTAGCTACCACATCTTAGTGGGATAAGCAGTTATGTGTAGACACTTTTCCCTATAACAAAATGGCGACACCGCTGGGGACGAATTAGTTTGTTTGTTTATCTTCCTTGTTGTCTATTTTATAAACTTACAGACGGAGCCTAAAGTCGAGCCAGGTAGCTTTTGAACTGCATTTTCTATGCAAATGCAAAGTAGATAAATGCCACTTCAGTCAATCTCCGAGATTTGTTTATAACTTAAACAACTGATTCACAAACTCTCTGATTGCCCCTTGTGGTAGCTCTCAGAACCTCCTTAGATCTACCCCTGATTGTTGCATTACTGATTACCATTTGCTCGGCCAAAACCCATGAACTGAACCGCAAACTGTGACCCGGAACCCAAGCAAAGTCTCATCTTTGGTCCAACGTAGGTACTGTTCTGTGAATCTGAAATTCAGCGCACTTCCTGAGTGTAGTAGGTGCGTTGCATTTCAAATTCCCTGTGTTACAGGTGCGCTGATCAGACTAGGCATTGTTCAATTTTGGTTTCTATGATTCATTCTTTCCAGTTCTATTCATAAATTTTGCTGCCTATAATCAGTATATCTCTATTTGAAACCCCTTTTCCTTGCTGTTATTCTGCCTCCGTTGTACAAAAGAACTGCAAATGTTTTTGTGTATTTGTTGAGTCATTTTCAGTTCTCCTTTGCAAAAAGTAACGTAATCGTACTATCGTCCTTTGATTTGAAAGTGTCGCAAGTGTCGTTTTCAGTCATAGGAAAGAGTTTGGTTGCTGTAGATAGTCGATTATCCTGTTACTATTTTATTTGGTCTGAATTCGTAGTTTTTCTAGTGTCAAAAACAAGTATTCATTTCCAAATTGTAAAATGTTGTGATTGTCTCCATTTTTTATTTTGAAAAGAAACTTGTTAATAATTGTCGCTTGAAAAGTAATTCAGATTTTTGCATTAGCTTTCTTTTTTACCATTCACATACTAAGAAAGCCGAAAACAAATACATGCATGTGCATTTGCATTTAGACTGTTTGATTGGTTTGATTTAGGACTATGCATTTAGTGTGTGCTCTTTGCTCTTTATGAAAGAATACTGTCTCTCTTTCTTCAGTAGCTAGGATTTTCATTTCACAAAGTAGATAAAAGACTATTTATCATCTTAGATTGCATTTTAGGAATTATACATCTACATCTCGCGGTGAACCTGAAAGGCAAATTTCTTAAACAAGATCAACTATAAAATAAATTCAATGAATCTAACAATGCTTTGGAACCTAACGCACAAAATTTAGAAGTCTAGGCTAGAGATGTATTCCGGCGTCGTAAAGCCTGGTAACTATTGTTCTCACTGATGGTTGGATGATTCCTCCACTTTGAGACGATAAGTGCCAGTACGGACTTGTGTTCCCATGTACCTTCGAGTATATTTTGGGAGACCACAATAGGCTTAATCCTTTATCCATAGGAAGCCGTGTCTGTCGCCCTATCGATCGCAATGCACTGAACACATCATTCAGGAAGATTGACTGCCGTACCGTAAAAGGTATTCTGCAGTTTTGCGATTGGTTTGGTAATCCCTCTACCTATATTTCCAGAGCAGTCCCTTTCGTTCCTTTTCAGACTCCTTAAAGGAAAACGTCCATCTGAGCACTTGTCACTTTAGGCTCATTAAAAATCGAAGGCGACTAGAGTCATCTTTTGTTTTTTCTCGACTCTTAAAAATTGAAAAAGCGAGTTGTGTCAAAGCGTCTAAAATTTATTTTAAATGGAATAATCATCACCCTTTCCTACGCTGATCTTAGGTTTAGAAAATGGAACCCACCAACCAATGAATTCCCCTTGGAGGAAATCATAGTCCCTTCTCCTCTTGGGGAGATGTTGGTGCACCCCATATGGCCACATTGTCGCTTCTAGGATTGACAATCGGCTTGCCCGTATGGCTCTTCTCAACCTCTGTCGTTCAGAACACCACAATTCCTGAACAATCGAGTCAGCAACTAGACGAATCCAGAGTTACCCACCAACCTTCTACTTCCTCCAATTCTTCCTCTCCTCCTTCTTCTTCACTTGATGGGGTTGGTAAAGCCAAAAATAAAATACCTGAGAAGAAGAAGGAAAAGAAGAAGAAAGAGAAGAAGAAGGAGCCAAAAGCGAAAGGGGGCAACCAAGCATCGTCTAGCGAAAATCCACACACTGCACCGACCAGGCCTAAATCGCCATGTGTCATTTGCAAAGGAGACCACTATCATAGAGATTTTCCTTGCATCCCTTGGATCTTAAAGACTGGTCTCCTCGTTTGCACAACCCGGTGTCGTCAAC
Organism: Pinus tabuliformis; assembly: GCA_031772625.1. Taxonomy (NCBI): domain Eukaryota; kingdom Viridiplantae; phylum Streptophyta; class Pinopsida; order Pinales; family Pinaceae; genus Pinus; species Pinus tabuliformis. The sequence continues at coordinate 192,085,339 of CM062819.1, read as the reverse complement.
CTCTGATGATCATGTTGAAAACACACCGTCGACTAGTGAAAGTGAAGCCCCAGGACAAAAAGGAAAATATAGATTTCCTTGTAAACAGTGCGAAGGCGACCATGCCGTCCACCGTTGTCCCTTCTTAGACGAGGCTAAAAGAGTTTTGGACGATCATCCAGTCTCACCATTACGACTTCCTCCTGGATATAAAATACTCTTGTCGAGTCCGTCATTAGTTGAAAAGCCGACTGACCCGCTCAGGTGGTCGGCCGAAGCATCTATCATTGAAGACAAACCATCTGAACCCATGCCAGATGAAAGTCAAAAGGTCGAGGCGGCAGTTGACCTGGTCTTGCCTTTAGAGGTTCCATCTTCAGATGATACAGTCACAGAAGAGAATAAGGATGACACCGTCCAAATTCTTTTCGTAATCACAGACTCCGATGAACATGGGGGCAATTTACCCGTTCCTTTACCACATGAAGGGAGTTCATCAGAGTCGTACCCGGCCGTCTATTCGGTCCCACCTCCAAGCAACCTAGTTGTCTCCTTCAACTGGAATCAACTAGGCAGACCCCGTTTACCGGCTAGTGTACCATTCTGAATTATTACTCAAATATATAGAATGGTTATGGCTGGTACCATCATAGATGAAGGGGCTTCTGTGAGTATCCTTTCCTTGACTACTTGGAAAGCGATTGGTTCGCCATCGCTTTTGCCTGAGATGAGAAATATAACAGGCTTTGATAAAGGAACCAGTCGACCGTTAGGGATCCTTCCCAATGTGCCCATAACATTGAGAGGGAAAACTGTTCACATGAACGTAATGGTAGTTCAAGTACCCCTAGATTATAATTTACTCCTTGGATGAGACTATATTTATTGCATGGGAGAAATTGTCTCATCACTCTTTAGAGTAATGTGTTTTCCGCACGAAGGAAGAGTGGTCAATCTCGTAGACCAGCCTTCATTTCCTGGTTCACACATGGCAAATAGTCATATACCATCCCTAAATGGTCTTTTCACACAAGGAATGTCTCATCAATCTCCAGTCCGTCCACCTGATGAGTGCGACTGATTCAGGGGACATGACTGAAACCCAGGGGGCATGCACCCTGGTCTGCTTCGAAAAGAAAACTTCAGGTATAGAGTAGGTTTCAGTGAGAGATATATGACTGGTTTGTACTCCCGTCCGTGATTGGAAGAGGGAGTTATTCTGGAATAAGATTCTCTCGTCAAAGTTATGTGAGTGGATTGTCTCACCTTTGTCAATTTCGGTAGACATCGCTGAAGAAATGTTTTGTTTGTGCTATGAATAGAACAATCTTTGGTAACCTAAAAAAGGTAAACCTTTCCCGATAAAACAAATGTTTGGTCGGTAGAACAAAAGGTAACCTTGAAACTTTATTTTATACCTGGGGGCATGCAAACCTTTTGGCATGCAAGAGAAGAGCGACTATTTATTTTTTAAATTTGTAGGTCCTCTAACCCTTTAAACTCGTAGGATTGGTCGTTTCCTAACTTGCATAAAGAAAGGATGTGGGGAAAAACTCTAAAAATTGCTGTTTTAAATGGGACATTCTTATTATACGACTAGATTAATCGAGCAGTTTTAGCGCATAGTTCAAGCTCATTAAAAAATAAACATAAGCCATAAGCAAATGTTTCTCCTCACGTTTAAGCTCATTAAAAATGAACTATTTCCCGGTAAATGATCATCGTGAATGTAGTACTTCAGCCTTTAAAAGCCCTGGTCGTGTTCTCACCATCACCTCCACTCTGTATTGGCCGATCATTCACCTCCATTTGATTGTTTACCCCTTTTGAGGAACAGCTGCGAAGAGTGATCTCACTAGCCATCCTTGTAACACTGCTGTGATTGGAAAATTCCAAACCTTACCTGGAATCAACTGCTACCCAATTTTATCACTCGTTCCTCAAAAGACGAGTCTCCTTTAAGCTCTTTTCAACTAACTCGTAAAATATGAAAAGATTGCCGAGCCATTGGCCTCTCCAGCTCGTTAAATGGACCGGAAGTGCTATCCCTCCTTTAGATTTTAATCTTTTTGGACCTGAGGGATTATTACACAAAAAGATCGAGTGCTTGTTTTGTTCAGCTCGTTAAAAGTATCGAAAATTCATCCCTTCTGTATTGTTTTACACTTTTTCGGACTTAAGGGATTAGATGACGAAAAAGGAATTTTGGAGTTTCCTTTACGTTCCTTTTCAGACTCTCTAAAATTGAAAAGGACCAAGTTATCTTTGTCGTTAAACTCGTTAAAACTTAATAGCGACAAACTTGTCCATAGAAGACAAGAACGAGTTTCACTATCACTAGGCTCGTTAAAACATAGCGATGGGTTTTCCTGAAGGGAAAATTATAGAACAAGCATATGTTATCCTCCTCAAGCTTGACAAAAATAAAGAGGTACTGGTCAGCAATGACTAGGGAAAAATTGGGAAGAAAACTTGAAGAAACTTTGTTGGTAGCAAGTCGCTCTTGAACATGATACTTTCACTCCGCATCCAAGTTAGGTTGGGTTGTTTCATTCACCGGTCACATCACCATGGTCCCATCACACCATCCACATTTGGGGTTAATGCTACCAGTCCATCATGTCAGTGTTGTCGATATGTTCAAGAGAAGTCATTCACAGAATTCACCTATGTCTCACCCGCTACAATACATTTACACTCCATTCTTTCATGACCACCACCTTGAACCTTATGTCATCAGATTGTTTTCACCTCCAGTAAAATCATTTGCTTCATTCCGTGTCATTGATGTGGGATTCATTAAGGCCCTCCTGTGACGGATCGCTTCTTGTCGACATCAGCTCATTATCCAAGAAGTCGATCTAGGAACACCCTATTCAATACTTTGAAGCTTGCATGCCTCAATGGCAAGTTTCTCACTTTCGGCGACAGGTTTGCATCAATGACCTTCGACCGAAAGATTTTGCGTGGTGTTCGACGCCAAGTCCTTTATTCACACCACGTGAATTTTACTATAGTACCTTAAGGGTCATTATCATTATCGGCGATTCCTCTCGCGCCTGTTAACATCTTACATCATTGGCTGGTAATCAGGCGATGTCTTTCCATGTTCGACTCCAGAACATCTCTCACATGGATAGACTTGTACTTCGAGTGAAGATCAAACGAGATTGAAGACCCCGGATCTAGTTTCATCCATCTGGGCTGCGATATATATTCAGGGAAATAAAGACATCAAATGTACATCATCGTTGCACAGATAATCATCCAATCAAAGGGATGATGACTCTACCAGAATCATCAGTCTACACTCAGACGACTGTCTGTCCTATGTACATGAAAATGAATTTATAAAGCTGAGCATGGGAATGCCCGCCTCAGCTAGATCATGAAAATATTATGAAGATAATGTATTGTATTGTATCTTATTACAGGTCTCCTCCCAGCTTGAAAGAACTTCGGATCCTCATAATAAAGCATTTCACCCGACATCAAAAGATTAACGACCTCATGCTTTAGGGGTCAACTGTTATAGACATTTTTGGGCACTACAACCCCAAGCATAAAATGTCCATAAACCAAGGGCTCCTAAGTCCCTAAAAGTGTTGTTCTAACCTGTTGTGTGTGGAGCATGATTGTTCAGAGGTCTTTGTTTCAGCCGGATGTATACCCCAGGAAGTTTGTACACCCCTCCACGCGGGGGGGTGCGGGGGGGACCATCCCCCCCGGCTGGGGGGTCCGGGGGCCAGCGGTCCCCCGGCAGGGGCTCAGGGGCAGCGCCCCCGAAGCCAAAAATTAATGTAAAATTGCCTTGTAAAAGTATAGTAATTTCTAGTCAATCTGGGCCGTTCATTAGGCAGATGATCTGACGGTAGAGCTTATGTTTAGTTTAGGGTTTTTTGCCCTAGAAGGCAACCCCTCTCTTTATATGAGGGCATTGTATTTGAGGCTGTTATATAGATGTGTATTCGGTGAGCGAGAAACAGAGAGGTGAGACTGTGAGAGAAAACAGAGGATATTACATCGGTTTTGCTGTAGGTTGTATCTCTTCATTTTGCTGGATAATAGAAAGGAAGGACTGGCTGTTCGGGGTGGACGTAGCCCAAACTGGTGAACCACGTATATCTGTGTCTCTATTGTTTTGTGCATTTTCTATGTTTATATTTCTGCAATATTTTATGTGTTCCATTGCTCCGTAATATATAATTTTCTAACATAACCCCTAAAGGAACAAGGTCAGCTGATTACAGCTTCTCCCAGAAGTTCTCCATGAAAAACTACTCAGAACTGGTCAAAACAGGATCATTTCAGCTGCTCCATAGGCAAACTGCGTTGCATCTCACCTAAATACACTGTGTGGGTGCGTTTCATTTCAAAAATCCCTTCTATGGGGTGCGATGGGCGAGAAGTGACAAATGGCAGTGTCATTCCACAAGGTGGAGAGGCATGGAAACTTCCAGAAACTTCTCTTGTGACACTTGCCTCTCTGAATTCGACCAAGGATGAGTAAGAGATCATCAATCTCCAAGTGGAAGAAAGAACTATCAGAGGGAAGACACTAATCAAATCACAAGCTGACTAATCTCCCTTACAGATATCTATATATGGATCCCTCATCCCAGAGATACAGAGGCTGGAATTTTGCATATTGTAAGGAATTGTTGTTGGTTTCTTGAGACAACATCAGACTGTTGGGTGATCTAAGCTTTGTATGAGGTGAAGAGGGGCTTCCTTGCTGAGAGGATGATGCTGGGTCAAAACAACTGGTTGTAACTCCCTTGGCTCTTTCTTGTTTATCAATAAAATCTATTCAAGTTTTCCTCCATACTCTTGTGTCATTTATTTTTTATGCATTTGTATGGTCAGTTTACATCTGATCCTAGATTGTTTATGATTATAGATCCATGTTCTTGTATAGTGCTATGCTACTGTGATCTTACAGGTACTCTGTGAAACTGGGCGTACAAGGGAGCAAGTAGCGAAAGACTATCAAGAGAGAGAGGAATCGCACTAGGAGATTAGCGCAAGACAGAGGTTGGTCTTCTTTGTTCTTCTCTCATCTATATTTCATAAAGGAAAAATGAAAGTAGCTTTACTTTGTTTGTTTCTAAGGTAGCTACCACACCTTAGTGGGATAAGCAGTTCTGTGTAGACACTTTTCCCTGTAACAGATGGGCATTTCCTCTGCTCCCAGAAGCTCGAACCAGATCAGTCCTATATAGTTGCATGCCAGTGAAAGGTGAAGTGCAGTTTCCAGGCTTTCTTTACATAATGTGCATCGTGATGGTCCTAGGAATCCCCTCTTCTGGAGTCTGTCATCTATTAGAATTTTTTGATGACATAGTAACCAACAAAAATGATCGATTTTTGGAATGGTAGGGGAGTTCCAAATACCTGTCCAGGGCGCCAGATTAGGAGGCACGTGAGGCCTCTCCATGAATTTGGAGTATCCTTGAGACACCATGTAACCAATTTGTTTTGGTCCCCAGCCTCTTGCGTCTTTCTTTTTTGCATGCAAAGGAGCCACACCATGCAGCATTTCTAGCAATGCATCGAATTCTGACTGCAGCTCAGGAGGGACGCTGATCTGCTTCCAGCTAGACCAGCAGTCCTCACTCCAGATTGAGATGTCCCAGAGCATGGTTATGTTAGCTGCATCCATCCAATCTTTCAGTTCGATCCCAAGATTCGAGTTCGCCAGCGGTGATCTGCCCATGATGCTATCGTGCCATAGCCTGATTTGCTTGCCGTTTCCTGGCACCTAGAATGTGTTTTCTCTAATGCGTGGCCCCACTTTCATGATTAAGGTGCTGAGGGGGGTCCTGTTATGCTCTTTTGGATGCTCCAGGCACCTCAGTCTCTTCCCTCTGAAGTATTTCCTCCAGAACGCCTGTTGCACCCATCCTGGCTTTGGAGTGATGATCCTCCATATGAGCTTGGCTTCCATTGCTAGATTTTGCATGTTTAAGTTCTTGAAATTTAGTCCTCCCTCCTGCAATGGCCTGGAGACTATTTCCCAATTAACCAGGGGAATTCTCTTTTCATTTTGTTTGCCTCCTTTCCAGAGAAAATTTCTAATTTGCTCCTCCATCCTCTTAATGATTCCTACTGGCGCCAAAAGAACAGAGAATTGAAAAAGTGGCAGACTGCTTAGAACTGATTTAATGAGGACTGACTTTCCGACAATGTTTAGCCAGGAGGATCCCCAGGCCTGCATTTTTGCCTTGAATTTTTCAATCTGGGGGAGCCAATCCTTGCTCATAGCCCTCTTATGAAATATGGGCAGCCCAAGGTACTTAAAAGAGGTCCAGGTTGTTGAGGCTGCAAAGCCTAGACACCTGGCTATGGAATTTTCCGCAACAGTTGATATGTTCCAGCAGTAAACATGGCACTTACCCCTATTTAGTTCACTACCCGATGCTTGGCAGTAGTCCTCCAATATTTCTTTGAATTTATTTGCAGACATTTGAGTTGCAGCCCCTAATAACATGGTATCATCTGCGAAGAGGGTGTGGTTAATGCTCTTAATCCCTCTTGCTATGCACAATCCATTTAAGTCTTGATCTTGTTGTTTCTTGTTTAGATAGAAACTGAGGACAGAGGCTTGCAGCACGAAGAGAAGGGGTGAGAGGGGGCACCCATGCCTCAGCCCTCTAGAAGCTTTGAAGAAATTTGCTACTCTGCCATTTACTAAGGGTGCAATCCAGGGTTCCGAGATACAAGCTTTGATCCACTTGATAAAATTTTTACCGAAGCCTAGCTTGTGCAATACAACAAACAAAAAAATGTGTTTTACACGATCAAAATCATTTTCTAACTCAAGTTTAATGATCATACCTTTTTCTTTTCGACGGATATTGGAATGGATCACCTCTTGAAATAGGATGGAATTATCTACTAGCTGCCTGCCATGTATAAATCCACCTTGATTTTCCGGGATGATTTTAGGGAGGATTTTCTTCAACTTGTTTGCTATAACCTTGGTAATCACTTTATATCCAATGTTGCATAAGGATATAGGGCGAAATCTATTAAAAGTGTTTGCTCCTTTCTCTTTAGGTATGAGGGCAAGGAACGCTGAATTTGTGTAGCCCCCAATTTTTTGACACTCTTGGGACTTCTAGATCATTTTGAAGAGTTCCTTCTCAACTATCTGCCAACACATCTGAAGAAACCTGGGCGTGAAACCATCTGGGCCCGGGGCTTTATCGGGCTCCATTGCAAAGAGTGCTTCCTTAACTTCATCTTTGGTGATTTTACCTTCAAGAGCCTGGTTTATTTTTGCTGAGATGAGTTTACGAACAACATCTAGTATATTGTCATTTTGGCCAGTTTCAACACCCTCACTATACATATTCTCAAAGTGAGCTGAAGCTGCTTTTTTAATGCTGCCAAAATATTTTAAAGTGCAATTTTCTTTTTTGATTTCTGATGTAGAATTTCGGCACTTCCTGGCTTGAGCCTGCTTGTGGAAAAAAGAAGAGTTTTGGTCCCCAGCTTTGAGCCATAGACTTCTTGATTTTAGTCTCCAGAATTCTTCTTCTGCCAGACACGCCTTATGGAACTTTTGCTGTAGTTGTGATTCTTTATCCAACTCCTCTTTGTGATTTCGGCAGTTTCTAGGTGGAGGTGTTGTTTTTCCAGCTCATTTTGAATTAATTTTCTATCCACAACGGGGTTTGGCAAGGTCTTAACCCATCCTTTTAGCATTCTTTTAACTCTGCGCAATTTTTCCTCCCAAATAAAGAAGGGAGAGCCTTTGACTGGCTCTTTCTAGCAATCTTTGACCCTTTGCATGAAATCTTCCTCTTTGCTCCATAGTGAGCTGAATCTAAAAGGGATGGGCCCCAGATCCTTGGGAGCCAACAACTCTAGGTTGACGAGTTTGTGATTCGAAACACTGCTATGAATAATTCGCATTCTTGACTCTAACCCAAGAAGCAGGAAAGAGCTTTGAACAAAGAACCTATCAAGCCTTGCTGCAATGTGACCTGGTCCAATTCTTTTATTTGACCATGTGAACGTGCCTGTAATCGGCTTTATGTCCAGTAGATCCCAGTCTTGCATGAGATCTTCTACCCATTCTCTAGCCGGATCTCTGACTATACTCCAACCTCTTTTTTTCTGATGAAAGGAGGGTGAGATTTAGATCTCCAGCTATGATTATGTTTTCCAAATTTTCCAGATTTTCCACATTTTTCGTGCTTTTGATAGAGTCCCATCAGTTTTTTTTCTCACCTGCATTGTTAGGAGCATAAACATTGAAAAGGAAAATAATCTCCTTTGATTCTAGGTGCTGCGTTTTTTAAAAAATCCAATGGGTTAGACTCAGAGATTAGTGAGAACTTATTTGTGTTCCAGAGCGATCCAAGTCCTCCCGATGCTCCACAGGTAGAGACTGCATGCACTCCACTTTTGTTCCAAAATTTTTTGCTTGTTTGGAGGAAAGTTGTGTCCTCCATTTTTGTCTCCTAGATGAGGAGGATATCCGGGGCTTCTAATCTTATTAAACTCTTCATTTCTTCTTCCTTAGCTATGGTGCCTATTCCCCTACAATTCCAGGAGACTATCTTCATCATTTATTTTTGCCTTGTTGAGCTCCCTTGGAGCTCTGGGATTGGATCCTCGTCATCTTCGGGGTTTTTTCTAGAAGCTTCTCTAAAGTTGGCTGGCTGCCCTGGAGCTTGTCCTTATAGGTTTCTTGCTCTCTTTTTCCTTTGCAGACTTACGTCCTCTTGTAGATCTTCTGGGGGATGACTGGGATCGCCTATTTCCCCTTCCTCCTCCAATTCCTCAGACTCTTGGGTTTCCTCCTCTTCTTCTAGCATCCTCCCTTTGGATTTCTCTGGAATGGGGGAGATTTCAGAGGGGGAAGCTTCCTTGGCAGTTTCTGTCTCCTGGGTGTTCATGATTTCAGATCCAAGAATCTCGAATTTATTCCCTTGGCTTTCCATGGACGGTTTTGGAGCAGGGCCCACTTGAGGAGCCTTGGCGTTTCCATTTGCATTCTTCCTGTGAAAGGGTTTGGAGCGCTTTGCCTGGTTCCATCCTTCTTCCTTTCCTTTTTCTTCCACCCCTTTGGACGGGAAGTCTCTGGCAAAATGCCCGTAGACATGGCACTTCCGGCATTTGAATGGCAGCTGCTCGTAGTCCAGTTTTTGTATATGGGTCCAGGGACCTACAACTATCTTGATGGCTTCCGGTAGTCTGACCTCCAGATCTACCTCCACACAGATTCTGGCACAGTCATACTGGTCCTTACTATTGGCCTTGTCTATAAATTTTCCTAGGGTATTTCCAATGTGCTTCAAAGAATCCCAGTTCCAGCAATGAACTAGGAGGCTGGGGAGTCTCAACCACACTAGGACCGTTGTCGGCACATCCACCGCTGGATGAAAGTCTAGCATTCATTTGTTTAAATACAGTCCTTGAGGGCCCATGAAGTAGGGGCCGTTCCTGAATATGAGATCTTTGTCTTCTTTTGCAGAGAATTCAAACAAAAAATATCCTCTCCCGAGGAAGTAAGAGGTTACCTTGTTTTGTATCAGAGGTGCCCAATTCCTGGCTACCCAGTTCTCGGTCGTCTTCGGGGAAGGCCAAAGTCCTGTAAACTGTCCTACCAGAGCCCGATCTGCCAGAGAAAGAGCTACTTGGATCGGTCCTTCTGGCGGTAGGGCGATCTCAGGGATATCTTCAAGCCGCTTCACAAACTTTGTCGCTTCCATGCATTTCTTCTTAGGTAGGGAGGCCAACAAAGATTTGAAGGCCTCTGCTGCGGATGGTGGAGAAGGAGGGGGAGTTGGCTCCTCCATGGAGAGCCAACAGGTCCAGCCAGGGCGGCCGCAGCCTGAAACAAAACCCTCGGCGGACCCCCGCAGGCACAAAATGAAACCCTTCGCGGGCACCCTCGCAGGCATGAGGCAGGTCCTTCCATGGACTTCCCCGCAGGCTAAGGGCATGCGAAGTGCGGGCACGCCCACAGGCTCAGATTGCACTAAAAGCGGATCTTGCAGGCTCTGTTCCTAGATTTAATAATGTTTCCACTAATACTCTAGCCAATGCAGTAGCTAGATTTATGACCTTTAGGGATGGATTTTCAATTGAAATTGTTTATAAACGGTTGTTCTAGATAACATAACTAACTTACGTGTTTTTAATGATGACCAACACATTCTAGAGTTCATGACAAACTGATATGAAAATCACTCGTGAATGATCTCAATTAATTAATGAAGGTATTACAGACCCATGTGTTTGGGTGTGCCTATGTTATTTTAAGCAATGGATTGATAAGATTGCGAAATACACAGACACTTGAAACAATAATTAAAACACAGTAAGCAAATACAAAAACATAACAAATTTAATAAGGAGTTCACCCAGTCTCCTAGTCTAGCCTTTAGTGGTGGCCTTTTCTATTGTGTCTTAAAGCAGATTTTTTACAACAAGGAGCTCAATTTGAGTCTCACTTAATAGAGAATGATCAGTAGGATTGTACTTAGATCCCCCAAGTCTTTAGAGTACACAAAATCCCCTTACTGAATCTCGACCTCAACTGGTCTTAGTGGTATGAGTCCAATTTGGTACTTAATACATGACAGGTATACACAGTGGAGTTGCTTGAACCTCTCAAGCTTTCTATGGAGTTCATAGACTCTCAGACTCTCCTATCTATGTCTTTGTCTGCTCGATGCTGCCTTTGCTCTGTAGGTCAGCTTGGCTTCTCTGTTCTTTGCAATTCACTTCTTTCTCTACTTCTGTCTCCTCACTGTTATTTGTTTGTTCATGGCTTAAAGCCAATCTGCTCCCTCACTGTTTGTTTCCGCTTCCTGGCTCTCTGGATCATCTGCCTCTGTCTGCTGGAATTCCCCTGCTCTGCGTCATCATCATTGTGTAATGCTTCACAGAGAGGTAGCCACCTGTTTCCTCACAAACTGAGTGTCAGTTCTCTTTGAGCGGTCGTTATTTCCGTTGCTTTAAGATTGCCCGCGAAACTGATTCCTCTGCCAACTCATCGGTCATGTCAGACCTCAAATCTCATGTACCTCAGTCTATTTCCCCATCAAATATGGTCTTCCATCGGGTTGATTCTCCACCGTTGATCTGGAGCCTCCAGATCCTACGGTCTCCGTCTATATCGTGCGGGTAAGTTGCTCGACCGTTACTAACGCGATGTAAGCGGTTTTCTCTCTCATCTGGTGGACACGTGTCACTCGGTGTGTGGCATCATGCTGAACTCAGCGAAACCCGCTTACTGCTCTAAGTGCACGCGATATCCTATCGATTTTGGGTGCGAGACCTGCCTTCTGACGGTTTCCACACGGTTTCTTGTTTTCCTCGTGATTGAGTGCTCAGGGCTTTCCTTCACTGAGAGTTTTTCCTTGCGATACGCGATTAGCGCTTAATCGCATATCAGAACTGCCTTTGTTTTTGGATCTGGGCTTCCGATTGACAATTTGCGTCCAGGTGTGGTCTTCATGGGCCAACGCTCAGTGCGCTTTGACCGAGGGTCCTCGTTGTTTCATGCTGGCCACAAATTGTCATTGTCTAGAGGTCATCTCTGATAAGCTCATCATTCATAAGATTTTGAAGCCTGACATAATTTCAAATAGTCATGGAAATGTTTACGGATCCAATTCGGATCACGGCCTTCCCAGAAAAAGCTTTTGGACCACCAAAAGTTAGTTTTCAAGCATCGACTAAGTGAGGGTACAACTGTCTCACTTGTCCAATCTCTATCCATTTTTCACTGCTTGGCTTTAAACCCTTGAGTCCAATCCTAAGGTACTCAACATCTCCCCTGCGCGTCGTCCTCACCTTCCTGTCTAGAACTGTGCCTTCCTGCAATTCATTGAGATATTCAGGTAACAGATCATCAATAGAAGGCAATTGACTCTGCTCTTCGAGATCTTCAATTAATGAAGGTTCAAATAGTTTCAACTTGTCTGCACTAACGACTAAGTAAATGTGCATGTAAGCTGGTAAATCAACGCGAAAAGCATTCTCACCAATTTTCTCATGTATCTTGAAAGGTCCATACCTTATTGGCTTTAGCTTTTTACCTTCACCTTGCATTCTATCCTTGCTGATATACAGCCAGACTTGATCACCAACTTGGGAACTATGCTCCATCTGATGCTTGTCATGCCTTGCATTTTATTTGGCTTGGCTCTTTTCTAGTTGTTCCTGTACTACCTGGTGAATCTACTAGATTTGTTCAATGAACTTGGTTTCCTTGTCCACATCACTATGTCCATCAACTGCTATGTCTTTACCAAAGACAAAATCCAAGGGAGACCTTGGTGTGAAACCAAAATAGGTCTCAAAAGGAGATCTCTATGTAGAAGAATGTTTTTCTCGGTTGTAAGCATGCTACACATAACACAAATGTTCATCCCAAAGTTTGGGATGCTTGTTGCAATAGCCTCTGAGCAACTGGATCACTGTCCTATTGACCACCTCTGTCTGGCCATCTGTTTGTGGATGAAAGGTTGTGCTTTTCTTCAGTCTGGTGTCCATTAGTTCCCACAGACTCGACCAAAACTTCCCAACAAATCGGGTGTCTCGATCAGATACAATGGAAGTGGGTAATCCAAAATGAACCCATACATGCTGAAAGAACAACTTTGCAGTTTGTTCAGCTGTAATTTTTTTGTTACAAGGTATCAAAATACACATTTTGCTGAACCTATCCACAACAACATATAAATAGTCATGACCTTTCCTAGATTTAGGTAGTCCTCCAACAAAGTCCATGGAAATACTTTCCAAAGGATGAGAAGGAACTAGTAGTGGAGTGTACAAGCCTAGTTTTCTATTGTTGGGCTTGCTTTTAGCACACATGGTACACCCTCTTGCATATCTAGAAACTGTCTCATTCATTTTTGGCCAATAACAAAATCTTTGCAGCTGTGCAAATGTTTTACTCACCCCAAAGTGACCTGATATTAGAGAAGTGTGTGCTTCTCGAATTATCTTTACTCTTTCAATTTGTGGAATGCATAACTTCCCAAAATGATACAAGAGTCGGTCCTTAACATGATAATCCAATTCTTCTACTCGTTTTCCTTGACTTAAAGTTGCATATACATCTTTAAAATCCATATCTTGAGCATATTGTTCAATGTAGCTCTCATGCAGTACTGAATTATGCTTAAGTATAGTGGATGCATTTATAATAGGTCTAGATAACATATCTGCAACTTTATTGTGTATGCCCTTTTTATATCTGATGACTAAATGAAACTGTTGTAGAAAACACATCCATATATAGTGTCTTGATTGTTGCAACTTAGTTTGGGAGTGTAGATATTGAAGTGGTTGATGATCAATATGTATAACTGTCTCTTTGCCCATTAAATAATGTTTCCACTTTTTCACACTCTATACTAATGCATACAATTCTTTATCATATTTGGGATAGTTAACTACTGCAGAATTAAATGTCTCAGAATGATAGCATATGGGTTTACCATGCTGTATCAACACTGCTCCCATGGCATAGTCACTGGAATCTGTTTGGATCTCAAATGGTCTTTGAAGATCAGGTAGTGCTAGTATTGGTGTTATACTAATCTTTTCTTTCAAGGTGTCGAAGGCTTTCTGTTGTTTGCCTCCCCACTGAAACACCTTGTTCAATCCTGTCAAAGCATGTAAGGGAGCTGCAATTAAGGAAAAGTTAGAAATGAACTTTCTCCAATATTGTGCTACTCCTAAGAAGCTTCTCACTTCTGTAGCAGATTTGGGTTTAGGCCAGTTTACAATGACTACAACTTTAGAGGGATCTATCTTCAATTCACCACCCCCTACTATATGTCCCAAGTAATTCAAAGATGTTTTTCCAAATTCACATTTTGAGAGTTTAACATAAGATTTTTCTCTTTTAAAAACATCTAGTGTCTTCTTAACATGCTTTAAATGTTCTTCCCATGTTTTGCTAAATATAAGAATGTCATCCAGATATATAATAACAAAATCATCAAGAAAAGGTCTGAGTACATCATTCATTATTCTCATGAAAGTAGAAGGAGCATTAGTTAAGCCGAAAGGCATAACTAGCCACTCATACAATCCCTGCTTTGTTTTGAAAGCAGTCTTCCATGCATCTTGCTCTGCAACTCTGACCTGGTGATACCCACTATGCAAGTCTAACTTAGAAAAATAAACAGCTTCTTTCAGTTGATCTAATAAATCATCTAGATAACGATTTTTGATCGTTATCTTATTCAGTGCTCGGTAATCAATGCACATTCTCCATGAGCCATCTTTCTTTCTCACCAAAACGATTGGAGACCCACATGGTGATGTGCTAGGTCTGATGAACCCCTTCTTGAGCAACTCCTACACTTGCTTCTTGATTTCTATATTCTCTAAAGCGGGCAGCCTTTTATATGTGTGGTTGCAATGGTTGTTTCATCTCCTTAGTTTGACCCAAAATCTTTCTGAATAGCTGCAACAGTCTTCTTCTTCTTGCCCTCGAACTTCTTAGGTCTCAACTCCGGATGTAGAATCTAACAATGCTCATCATCATGCCCATCCTTCTTATAGTGAGTGCATGAAGACTTGCTTTTCTGTGTAGTGTTGGCCTTCCTCTCTTTCCATTTATGTTTTCTTTTCTCCTTATTCTTGCTTGCAATGGGCTTGGATGATCCTCCAACTTCTGGGTTCCCATTCTTTCCTCTAGCTTCTAGATGCGTAGCTTGAACAGATACCTCATCTATACTAGTGGGATTAAACATGATGATAGTGTGCCTCATGTAGTTGTGTAGACCACCTATGTACTTCAATAGAGTCTTAGGTGAGTCTAATGAAATTCCTAGAATCAAAGCTCTCTTCCTAAATTCTTGGGTGTAACCCTGTACACTTTTCCCTTTCAATTGTCGAAGGGTTTTCCAGCTCATCATGGCTTGCTGCATGTAAGCTAGTGGATATAACGGCTTTTGATTGTAGAAACAAATTCACTCCTGACAGAAATAATCTTACCATGTTTCTTCATGTCAGGTTGTGTCCTGCCTTCCCACCATACCAAGGCAGTGCCTCTGAGGCGTAGACTGGCCAGCTGAATCTTACTTTTGTCTGAGTCAATACTCTGCACTCTGCAATAAACATCAATTTGTCTGATCCAATTATCT
The DNA here is from genome assembly GCA_031772625.1 of Pinus tabuliformis. Classification (NCBI taxonomy): domain Eukaryota; kingdom Viridiplantae; phylum Streptophyta; class Pinopsida; order Pinales; family Pinaceae; genus Pinus; species Pinus tabuliformis. The sequence continues at coordinate 192,070,229 of CM062819.1, read as the reverse complement.
AGCTTCTCTGCATTCAGCTCTCCATCATATATTGGTAAATCAAATTTAACATCTAATTTAATCAAAGATGTCTTCTTTTTATGTTCAGGGCTATTAGGAGGTGTGAGAAAGCTTTCTTCTTTCCCTTTGCCTTTTGAGTGGTCATGGAGGAGAGATTCTTCTTCTCCTTTTTCTTGTTTGGAGCCTGATGAATCTTCATCTTTATGTTTCCTGAAGTCCTTATACATTTCCTCTACCATGGACCTCATGGCCAGGAAACTATCTATAAATTGGGGATCTGGTCCCAAGGGACTTTCTTCTAACATTTTCTTCTGAGGATAGACTCTTCCAATCTCTGGGTTAGTTTCGACCAACTCTCCTTCTCCTAATTTAAGCTTTGATCTAGTTAGCATTCAACAACAAAATCCAGCACAAGCTTGTCTAACCTTAAACAACCTAGAAGCTCTGATACCACTTGATCTGAAAATCACTTGTGAATGATCTCAGTTAATTAATGAAGGTATTACAGACCCATGTGTTGGGGTGTGCCTATGTTATTTTAAGCAACAGATCGATAATATTGCGAAATACACAGGCACTTGAAACAGTAAGAGAAACACGGTAAGAAAATACAAAAACACAACAAATTTAATAAGGAGTTAACCCAATCCTCCTGGGATACGTCTCCTGGTTTAGCCTTTAGTGGTGGCCTTTTCTGTTGTGTCTTAAAGCAAATTTTTTACAACAAGGAGCTCAATTTGAGTCTCACTTAACAGAGAATGATCAGTAGGATTGTACTTGGATCCCCCAAGTCTCTAGAGTACACAGAATCCCCTTACTGAATCTCGACCTCAACTGGTCTCAGTGGTATGAGTCCAATTTGGTACTCAATACCTGACAGGTATACACAGAGGAGTTTCTTGAACCTCTCAAGCCTTCTCTAGAGTTCACAGACTCTCAGACTCTCTCTGTCTCTGTCTTTGTCTGCTCGATGTTGCCTTTGCTCTGCAGGTTAGCTCGACTTCTCTATTCTCTGTAATTCACTTCTTTCTCTACTTCTGTCTCCTCTCTGTTCTTTGTGTGTTCATGGCTTAAAGCCAATATGCTACTTGATTGTTCATTTCCGCTTCCCAACTCTCTAGATCGCCTGCCTCTGTCCGCTCGAATTCCCCTGCTTTGCGTCATCATCATTATGTAATGCTTCACAGAGAGGTGGCCACCTGTTTCCTCACAAACTAAGTGTCAGTTCTCTTTGAACGGTCGTTATTTCCATTGCTTTAAGATCACCCACGAAACTGATTCCTCTGCCAACTCATCGGTCATGTCGGACCTCAACTCTCATGTACCTCAGTTTATTTCCCTGTCAAATCTAGTCTTCCATCGGTTTGATTCTTCGTCGTTGATTTGGAGCCTCCAGATCCTACGGTATCTATCTATATTGCGCGAGTAAGTTGCTCGACCATTACTCACGCGATATAAATGGTTTTCTCTCTCATCCACTTGACATGTGTCACCCGGTGTGTGTCATCGTGCTGAACACAGCCAAACTTGCTTGCTGCTCGAAGTGCACGCGATATCCTGCTGGTTTTGGGCACGAGACCCGCCTTCTAACGGTTTCCGCACGGTTTCCTGTTTTCCTCATGATCGAGTGCTCAGGGATTTCCTTCACAAAGAGTTTTTCTCTGCGCTAATCGCGTATCAGAAACTACCTCTGTTTTTGGATCTGGGCTTCCGATTGCCAATTTGCGTCTAGGCGCGGTCTCCATGGGCCAACGGTCAACGCGCTTTGACCGAGGGTCCTCATTATTTCATGCTGGCCACAAATTTCCATTGTCCAGAGGTCATCTCTGATAAGCTCGTCATTCATAAGATTTTGAAGCCTGACATAATTTGAAACAGTCATGGAGATGTTTAAGGATCCAATTTGGATCACAAACGCAAAAGTGTTTAAAGATGCAACCATTGAAGAGGAGGAGCATGAAAGGTCCCTACAGGAAGAAGCAAACTCATGAAACAGAAATCCTATACCTAAAGGAGTTGTCACGTTGGAATTTTTTTTGATCTATAGAGTTGTTTTTTAGGCCCGCCAAACACCAAGACCCAAAGTTCCACCCTCTCGCACGAGAAAATCAACCTGAGAAATGAATCTGACCCGAAATGTGTCAACATAGGACTAGGATTATCCCCCCGAGGAAAGATAAGCCCTCATCATCTTGTTTAAGAGGTACCGTGACATTTTCACTTGGACATATGATGACCTGAAAACATATGATACGTGGATTATCCAGCATGTCATTCCCATGAAAGAAGGGGCCAAACCATTTCAACAAAATTTGAGGAAAGTGCATCCTACATTAGAACCCCTTATCCAAAACGAACTCAATAATTTGTTAGATGCTCAGATTATCTTCAAGGTTAGACACTGTACTTGGGTGTTCAATCTAAATCCAGTATGGAAGAAATCTAGAGAAATCTGTTTATGCGTCGATTTCTGGAACCTCAATCAGGAATCAGACAAAGAAAACTACCTGATTCCCTCCATGGAGAAAATTCTCCAAACCGTCTTGGGATCGGAAATATTCTCATTGTTGGATGGCTTCTCCAGCTACAGTCAAGTCCTAGTAGCCAAACCGGAATGGATTAAAACAACCTTTGGAACAAAGTTGGGAATGTTCGTATTTCGTTGTATGACATTCAGATTGATTAATGCCAGGGTAACTTCCAAAGAGAAATGGATATCGTGTTCTAGGGTTTAATGGGCCAGAGCATGGTGGTCTACCTTGACGATGTCACTGTTTTTTCAAAGAAGAGGTCTAATCACCTTCACCATTTGAAGCATATTTTCGAATGGTGCCGAGTTCTCAACCTGAACAAGAGCATATTCATAGTTTTTGAGGGAAATCTCCTCAGACATATCATCACTAAATATGGAATCACGATCGATCCTGATTATGTAAAAGCTATAGCATAGATTCCTCCACCGAGAAACAAAAAAGGTATGCAATACTTCCTTGGTAAAATCAATTTTCTTCACAAATTTATTTCAGATTTTGCGCAAATTGTTAATCCTTTGTAGAATTTGATTAATAAATATTCAACCTTCAAATGGAATCAAGAAGAAAAAGAGTCTTTTTTATCGCATCAAGAGAGAAATCATTGAGGCCCCTTCTCTTTTCAACCCAAACTTTAGTAAGGATTTCATATTATACACTTTTGCCTCAGATTCATCCTTAGTCGCAGGCCTAAAAAAAGGATAACAACCACGATGAACGTCCTATATCCTTCATGAGCATATGGCTACAAGTCGTAGAGCTCAATTATCCCGATATCGATAAGCAGACATATGTGGCCTACAAAGCAGTGAAACACTTCAGATTGTACATTCTCAAAAACCACGTCAAAATATTGGTCTCGCACCCAGCTGTTTGATCACTCTTCGTCCAACAAGAGCTGGTTGAGAGGAGAACCAACTGGATGAATTCTTTGCAAGAGTATGATTTGGATTTTAAACCCTCACATACAGTGAAAGGTCACAGAATTTGTAAACTAATCACTAAGGCTATAGATCAATAGGGTTTGAAGGCAGAAGGATGGGAGCATGAGATCAAAATGTACTAGAATGAGCTGCTTGGATCACATGATTCCTCTTCATGGTACTCGGACCTAAAACAATATCTAGTGCAAGGGGCTCTACCACATACTTTTTCCTCCAAGAAGAAGAGAGCCATTAGACTCAAGGCTACCTCGTATCAAATAGTCCAGGGAAATCTATTCAGAAAGCACCACCTTGACATGCTGCTAAGATGTTGGGAATATGACGAATGTTGGCTTGATGGGCCCTGACCCAGGTTCAAATTTAACTGCACCAACCAAGAAAAACCTAAACTGCTAGCCCTTTCGGCAACAACCCACGTAGCGTAGGCTGTAGTCTCACCCGAAGAAGTATTGGGGGATGACAGAACTAGATTTCTACATCCAGAGGTTTGTGTGATGGGTTCCTGCGGCTTCTAGGGCTTAGTTTTGTCTTTGCGAACCCTAACCCTTCTGGAACAGATAATTATGGTAATTCTTCTAGATAATAGTTATATCTTTGCGAAGGTCACTAAAAAATCATAACATGCATAAATTATACTGATCTACTACTTTCACACATTAGATAAACATGTACTCATACACTTCCAGATACAGACCGAAAACACATAAATTGCATAAGTAAATACAAATAAGCAAATACACAACATATGGATAAAAACTGTCTTTATTTGATATAATCTTTCAAAGTAAAAAATATTCTTCCCTGTGCACTCGGCTGTAGGGGCCCATGCACTCAACTTGCAGATGTAGGTTTTAACCCTGTACAGAAATATCTTGCATACAAATTCTAAAACACAGAAAATAAACAATGCGAGAGCATAACACATAAAACACATATACACATAGATTTTCCCCTGGATCCCAAAACGACACTACCAGATTGATTTTTTCATTATCATCCTTTCATATGTTACAATACATATATATACACACACACACATATATATATATATATATATATATATATATGCCGAAGCATCCAATACCATGGATTGAAAGTCGTCGTGCCCAAAACCATGTGCTAAAACCATGCACAAAACCATAGGTAGGTTCGCCTCACCTAATATAGGATCCCAAAAAAATTTCCCTGGGACGCTTCCTTGAACCCCGTAGAGGAGGGCTACCCAACCCCCTCAAACCCCCTGGACAAGGGGGTTGCTGCCCCCCCTCTAACCCCCCAGTTAACTAGGGGAGCTAGTCGTGGAAAGAATATAACACAACCCAACATTCTCCCACTTGTTGTTTTCTTTTCACAGGGGAGCTTAGTCATTTATCCAGCCCTGCAACACCCATTGTTTCTCTACACCAAGAGAACTTCTCAAAGATCACAGATTTTGTCAATGCATCTGCAGTATTCTTTAAAGTGTCCACCTTTACCAGAAACACCTTTTTGCCTTCTATCATATCCCTCACAAAGTGATACTAAACATCAATGTGCTTTGTCTTTGAATGGTAAGCAGGGTTCTTTTCCAAGAAAATTGCACTTTGGCTGTCACAATCTATCCTTATAGCTCCCTGTACTAACTCCCTACTTGAATGCAATCTTTGCAACCAAACTACTTACTTGCTTGCATGAGTGGCTGCCATGTATTCTACCTCTGTAGTTGATAGCGACACTACAGATTGTTTCTTACTCATCCAGCTGACTACACCTCCAAATAGGTTAAACACATACCCACTTGTATATCTTCTCTGATCTAGATCTCTAGCCCAATTTGCATAAAAAAAGCCAAGATATCCAAAAATTTGTCCAATCCTGGTCTTCCGTTGTAGCAAAATCCATAATCACTAGTGCCACACAAATACCTGAAAACCCACTTCATTGTTGTCCAATGCGCCTTCCCTGGTTTTGACATAAACCTGCTCAATACTCCCACTGCATGTGCAATGTTTGGTCTAGTACAAACCATCGCATACATCAAGCTATTGACTGCAATTTCATATGGAACATGGGACATGTCCTCTTCCTCTTCTAGTGTCTTGGGACACTGTTTAATAGATAACTTTACACCTACAAGAATAGGAACTTTCACCGGTTTACTATCTTGCATATTAAACCTCTGCAGTATTGTCTCGACATACTTCCTCTGGTTTAACCAGAGCTTCCTCTTTGTCTGATATCTTTTAATTTCCATGCCTAAAATATAGTTTACAACACCAAGATATTTCATGTATAATTTAGAGGACAATTGGGTCTTTGAATCCTGGATATTTTCTTTGTCATTTCCAACCAGCAACATACCATCCACATATAAGACCAGATAAATAACACAGTCACTAATTAATTTAAAATACACATAGTGATATTCTTTGCTTCTAGTGAAGCAAAGTCCCCTTATAAATGTATCAAATTTCTAATACCGCATCCTTGTTGACTGTTTTAACCCATACAGAGACTTTTTAACTTGCATACCAGTTCTTTCTTACACTTCACTGCAAAGCCTTCAGGTTTCTTCATGTAGATCTCCTCTTCTAGACCCCCGTGAAGAAATACTATCTTCACATCCATCTATTCTACCTCAAATTCAAAAGCAGTAGCAACAGATAAAAGTAATCTAATAGAAGCTATCTTGGCAACATGAGAAAAAATATCACCAAAATCAATTCCCAGCACCTGGGAATAACCTTTTGCTACCAACCGAGCTTCATTTTTCTCCACCTTTCCTTCTGCATTTGTCTTCTTCTTGAACACCCATTTGCTACCAATGGGGTTCCTTCCAGCTGGTAACTCCACTAGATCCCATGTCTCATTTTTGTGAAAATATGCCATTTCATCAATCATGGCCTCTTTCTAGAATTTTCCATCCTCTTAATCTACTGCTTCCTTTAGAGTTCTGGGATCATCATTAGTAATAGATAAAGAAAAATTTGAAGAGAGAATATGGACTATACCTTTCTAGTTGCCTTCTTTCTCGAACTGATCTTCTCACACCTGGAGTTTGTGGCTCTTCATCTTTTGATTCCTCTTCTATTGTAGAGTCTGATTCTTACTCCTTTAGCTCAAACTCTATCTTCTCAAGTTCCTTTAGTTGGAATTCATGTTTAATAACATCTTTAACCTCTCTGAAAACCACATCTTGGTTGTACACAACCTTCCTTGTTACTGGTTTCCAAAGCTTATCACCTTTTAAACCATCCTTATACGCAATAAAGATGCACTTTTCAGATTTACTATCCAAATTTGTTCTTTTCACCTTTGGAACATGCACATATGCATCACATCCAAATACCCTCAGATGTGAAAGAGTGGGTTTCTTACTAGTCCATACCTCTTCTGGAGTCTTATCCTCCAATGCTGATGAAGGTGTCCTGTTAACCAAGTAACAAGTAGTCTCCACCGCCTCTGCCTAGAATTCCTGTCCTAACCCGGCACCACTGAGCATGCTTCTTGCCCTTTCCATCAACGTCTTGTTCATTATTTTGCAACTCCATTTTTCTCAAGTGTATATGGAGTAGTCTTCTGCCGTGCTATACCACACTTCTTACATAATTCTTGAAATTCCTTATTGCAAAACTCTCCACTGTTATATGTCCTCAACGCCTTTATCTTTTTCTCTGTCTGGTTTTCCACCAGAGCCTTAAATTATTTAAACCTGTCAAAGGCTCCATATTTCTTCTTGAGGAAATATATCCATGTATTCCTTGATAAGTCATCTATAAATGATACATAGTACACCGACTTACCTAGTGATGGAAACTTCACAGGTCCAAACACATCACTGTGCACAAGCTCTAATATCTGTTTCACCCTATTACCACCAGAGGGGAAACTCACCTGACTCTACTTCCCATATACACAATTTTCACAGAAATCAAAATCTAGAGAGCTATTAGTCATACCTTCTACCATAGCTTTACCATGAAGTATTCAAAGGCCCTTCTCTCCAATATGTCCAAGCCTTTGATGCCATAGCATGGTCTTTTCTCTAGAGACCACTAGATTTTCTACTCCACTTTCAAGAACCACATAACTATTGCACCCATCAACAATGTTGAAAATGCAACAAGATGATGGAGCTTAGTGGAAAGAAGTCACCTTCACTAAGTGGGCCTGCAGACTATTTTTGGCGCAAAGTCTATTTTTAGACATATGGATCATGGTCTATGAGTTGCAGGATGCTGTTTATGGATGATTAGTCATGTTGGGAAAAATAGATGGACTTCTATTTTTGGTTCACAGCGGAGTGATCAGAGTCTATTTTTAGACTGCCAGATAAAAATAGAAACAGTCAAATATTATTAGCCCTTAGTAATATTTGGACTCTAAACATTATCTTATTCTCTTGGAGCACTTCAGTTTGAGCTACGGATGCGGCACATGCAACTGACAGAAGGAAATATGCTTTTCTTATGGGTCAGTTGAGCTATTGCATGGTGGACTTCAGTTAGAACTCAAGTGGTTGAGTTTGGTGGAGTTGATTGAGGAGTTGATGGAGTTGTGTTCAATTTGACTTGGTTAAACTAGTTGTATTTAGTCTAACTGCAGAATACACTAGCGATGAGTTGTGTGAATTAATTATTAATTAATTCACTAATTATTAACTCATAAATTAACTCGAGAATACATCAGTTAACTCAGTGCATGGACAATTCAGTGGAGATAGGTGTTATAGGTTGAGATTGCTGTCAGTTGTGACTATAGTTGTGCATGAGATTGTGCACATGCATGGATTGAGTATTGCCAATGAGGATTGCGTGGTTCAGCCAAGGAAATAAGAGTTTGGTTCAACCATTCATCATTATTCTTATGCAGGATTGCGCAGTGGAGGCAGGAAAAAAGTGGAGGAGATTTGAGGCATCAGATCTGAGCTAGTTTGTGTGTAACAGGTGGAGATAATACTGAGTACTTGTGAGGAGTATTGTACTATGTATTGTTACATGTTCTCAATCATTATAATATACAAATAGTGTGGGGTTTTCAGCTGTATGCTTTCCCGGGGTTACATACTGTGTTAATGTGTGCATGCTATTGATGTTTCATTATTTTTTATGCTGCTAAATTGATGATCAATGTAGAGGAGGTTATGTATTATGCATGTATTCCGCAATAGTGTATAATCGGGATAATCTCTGTGAATAAGTGTCATATTATTCAAAATTTCTACATGGTATCAAAGCTAGCGAATTTGTAGAAAAAGTTCTACATGGTATCTGAGCTGGTTGATTTGTAGAAAAAGTTCTCCAGGATATCAAAGCGAGATTGATCATCAGATCTATTATTCAGAAAGTGTCCACATTTTATTTCTTTAGGCAGAGTTTGTAATCGGGATAGGTAGCTTCTAGATTCATCCTTCTTTTGGAAGGTGAGATATCTGGTGAATGCCCACACAGTCGATCTCTGTACAAGAAATACTTTGTTCTCACGAATTTTAGATCAGAAGCGGTTGAGTTTTGAGCTGGTGGAATGGCGCTCAAGGATAAACTCAGAAACATCAAAGCTGAGAATGGAGATGCCACAAATTGTCCATAGAAGAAGAAAAATAAGCATGCCGTTGGATCTGCAGCGGGAGAGGCCTTAGCCTCGCTGTTTGAGCTAGATTTTTCGCTGATCACATGCTTGGTATCAAGTGTGATGGTATCGATATGGTTCTTCGACAGTGGTGCGTCTTTTCACATGACAGGAGATCGAGATTTGTTTTCTGATCTGAATGAGAAAGATATTGGAGTGCACATTGAGATGAGCGATGATGGTAGATACAGTGCGACCGGTATCGGTACCATTTCCTTTGAGAGGGAGTCTGGTAAACCCTTCAGATTGAAGGAAGTGATGCATGTTCCAGGATTAAAGAAGAATCTTATCTCTATGGCGATGTTAGAAGACAAGGGATATGATGTTGTCTTCAGCGAGGGAAAGGCTTTTCTACGCAACAAGACAAATGGAGAAACCCAGAAGATAGGGGTTTGAGTCAGGAACCTTTATCAGTTGCATGTAGATGCATGCGAAGCCTTGAGCAGCAAGGCAAATGATGGAGACTTGGTGGTTGAGAGGGTGGGTATATTACCTCTCAACATGCAGAGCCAGAAGAAGTCTCAGAAAATTGTGGAGGAGCCACGATTGGTGCAGCAGCTTCAGGAGGTTGTGGAGAAGCCATAATAATGGAAGCTGAGAGGAGATCGAGTAGATACATCTACTCATGCAGAGACCTCTAGTAGGGGGAAACTTCGAGCCAGGTGGGCAGATGGATCGCATGCAGCCATACCTCCAGGTAAGAGGTGGGGTGATGTGGATTGATCGTCCCAAGGAGGAGGGGCAGGATCCTTGAGGTACCCAACCTCTTGGATGAGAGCTTGCTACGGGAGCCCCGATGTGGAGTAGCAGGAATTGATTGATTCGGTAGAGACAGATGCGGATGGAGCGGCAGAGAGAGCGACAGTGCAGGGAATCCCAGGATAGCGCATAGCTAGCAGGCTGCAGCAATACGAGAGGCACAAGTATTTTGCATAGTGCTAGGTGGCACAGAGAGGTGGAAATGGTGCGAGATGCATGGAGATTTTGTAGTAGCATAGATGTCAGAGAGGGAGCACTTGTCAGCAGCAGGTAGAGCTTCAGCATCAGAGTATGTTCCTAGCCCAACAGAGTGGTCAGTTGGGAGTGTTTTTGTTACAAGTGTTGTTGGAGCAAGTGGACCGGGCAAATGTGTTACATGCAAAACATTTCAGAGTTGCAGGATAGGGGTTGTAGATAATCCATATCTTGTTGAGAGGGAGTGTTGAAAATGCAACAAGATGATGGAGCTTAGTGGAAAGAAGTCGCCTTCACTAAGTGGGCCCGTAGGCTATTTTTGGTGCAAAGTCTATTTTTAGACTATGTCTATTTTTAGACATATGGATCATGATCTATGAGTTGTAGGATGATGTTTACGGATGATTGGTCATGTTGGGAAAAATAGATGGAATTCTATTTTTGGTTCACAGTGGAGTGATCAGAGTCTATTTTTACACTGCCAAGCTAAAAATAGAAATAGTCAAATATTATTAGCCCTTAGTAATATTTGGACTCTAAACATTATCTTATTCTCTTGGAGCACTTTAGTTTGAGCTACGGATGTGGCACATGCAACTGACAGAAGGAAATACACTTTTCTTATGGGTCATTTGAGCTATTGCATGGTGGACTTCAGTTAGAACTCAAGTGGTTGAGTTTGGTGGAGTTGATTGAGGAGTTGATGGAGTTGTGTTCAGTTTGACTTGGTTAAACTAGTTGTATTTAGTCTAACTGCAGAATACACTAGTGATGAGTTGTGTGAATTAATTATTAATTAATTCACTAATTATCAACTCAAAAATTAACTCAAGAATACATCAGTTAACTCAGTGCATTGATAGTTCAGTGGAGACTGGTGTTAGAGGTTGAGATTGCTGTCAGTTGTGACTATAGTTGTGCATGAGATTGTGCACATGCATGGATTGAGTATTTCCAATGAGGATTGTGTGGTTCAGCTAAGGAAATACGAGTTTGGTTCATCCATTCATCATTATTCTTATGCAGGATTGTGTAGTGGAGGCAGGCAAACAGTGGAGGAGATTTGACGCATCAGATCTGAGCTAGTTTGTGTGTAACAGGTGGAGATAGTACTGAGTACTTGTGAGGAGTATTGTACTATGTATTGTTACATGTTCTTAATCATTATAATATACAGATAGTGTGGGGTTTTCAGCTGTATGCTTTCCCCGGGTTACATACTGTGTTAATGTGTGCATGCTATTGATGTTTCATTGTTTTTGATGCTGCTAAATTGATGATCAACGTAGAGGAGGTTATGTATTATGCATGTATTCTGCAATAGTGTATAATCGGGATAATCTCTGTGAATAAGTGTCATATTATTCAACATTTCTACAAACAACAGTGCCACCTTGCAGCTTTTACATAGTTCCAATCCAAACTCCCCGCATCAATACCAATGCTCCCCGAACCATCTTGCAGGTATCTTTCTCGAACAATGTTTTTACACCTGCATCATCCATCTTGCTTACAAAAATCAGATTTCTGGCTAATGGAGGAATATGCAAAACACCCAGAAGTGTTCTAACCCTTCCACCTTGCAACTTCAACTTGACTTTTCTGTGACCAACGATTCTAGCCTTCTTGTCATCCCCCAAGAAGAAATCACCACCATCATATTTCTTATACTCGCAGAACCACTCTCTATGGGGAGTGAAGTGAAAGGATGCACCTGATTCAATCAACCATGCCTCATGATCTACATGTGTACTTGACGAAACCAAGTACACATCCCTGCCTTCATCTGAGGTGGTTTTCACCTATGCTTAAAGAGCATCATCAGATCCCTTTCCTTTGTCAGGAGCTTTAGATTTAAAATCCCTTTTGTAGTTCCCTTCCTTTCCGCATTTCCAGCATACCACCTTTACAGGTTTCCCTGAAGATTTAGATCTCCCACTCGATGACTTATTTTTTCTTCTATTCTAGGACGGTCCTTGTATAGACAAGGCATCACCATTCTGGCTCTCCATATTTTTCTGTCTCATCTCCTTCGTCAGCAAGGATGAGACTATTTCATCAAATTGCAAGGCACTTTCATTGCTACCTATTGCAATAACCAGACTATCCCACGAATCTGGTAGAGAACACAACAAACTCATGCACTTATCTTCATATGAAATTTTAATATCAATAGACAATAATTGACTTACCATAGTATTAAATGTATTCAAATTCTCTGTCACCGAGTCTCTATCTTTCATCCTCAGGTTATACAACTTTTTCCATAGGAATAGTTTATTCACTAGAGACTTAGATTGGTAAAAAGTCCCTAACTTGTCCCACAAAGCCTTCGTTGTAGCTTCCCCTGATACATTCAACAATACTCAATCTGAGACACACAATTGTATGGTGCTCTTTGCCTTCCGATCCAACTTCTTCCATTCTTCATCGGACACTCATGTTGGTTTAGTACCCGGATCTACTGCGATCCACTGATCTTTGTCCACCAACAGATCCTCCATTTTGAGTTTCCAAAACTCAAATCTATGACCATTAAATTTCTCGATCTCTATCTTTCCACTGCTCACCATCTTCTTTCACCACCAGAATCGATCCCGTATATCTCTCACTAAATAGGGTCTACCACAGGTCTAAGCGAAACCCCTCAGCAACAAAGGCGTCCCCTTGAAGCCAAAACACCTATGATACCAAATGTAGGTTTTAACCCCATACAGAAAGTTACTTGCATTCGAATTATAAAACATAGAAAATAAACAATGCGAGGGCATAACACGTAAAACACATATACATAGAGATTTTCTCCTGGATCCCAAAACTGGGACTACCATATTGATTTTTTCATTAACATCCTTTCATATGTTACAATACATATATATACATGTCGAAGCATCCAATACCATGGACCGAAAACCATCGCCCCCAAAACCATGTGCTAAATCCATGCTTAAAACCATAGGTAGGTTCACCCCACCTAATATAGGTTCCCAAAAAAATTCCCCGGGGCACTGCCCTGGACCCCATAGAGGGGGCTACCCACCCTCCACAAACCCCTTGTATAGTGGGGGATGTCGCCCCCCCCTGTGACTCCCCTGCTGTGCAATCGACACAACGAAGGGGGGGATCCACCCCTCCTCTAACCCCCTAGTTAATTAGGGAAGCTAGTCGTGGAAAGAATATAACACAACTCAACAACAGACTTACCAAGGTATCCACGCTCCTAACTGCGGGGGCCTTCCCCTTTGCCTAAGTATAAGAAAAAAAATTCCTGCCTTAGCTTACTTGCCCAAATAATGATATTCTATTCTTGGATCATTTCCTAGAATCACTATGACTCTTCTATCTATAGCATTTCCTTTTACAATACCACAGTTTGCGGGCCATGGGAGGGTCTCAAAACCTTCTTATCGCCTAAAAACCTACAAGGCTAAAGCCCCTTTAACTCTTATTATCTTCAAACTCTGCTTCCACAAATCGCGAAGACTTTACATTTAAAAAAAGGAAATACAAATTTTAACCCTAGGGACCCCATCCCAACAGGCCCCCAACACAATTTGGTCACTCATCCTCGAGTCACTCAACTGGTGCTTCAACTCTACTTGCATAGTGTCCTCCCGCCACCCCTCCATGTTCTTCTGTGAGGATGTTGGCCTTTCATACTTTTGGGACATATTTGCGCAGTATCTCATCAGAGCCCATTTTGTATAGGTGTCCAGTAATCACAAAAGAATTAGCCACGCGAACCACCAATTCCTTCTTACACTGTGTAGAATATCCCTTTGGAGTTGTGCCAGTTGTAAAAAAATGGATTATATCAACAGAGTGATCATCTGCGACATGAACAACAAAGAGTTGCACATTAGACAATTCTTCTTCCAAACTGGTATGCTCATCACCAGTCTCAATCCAGGATAGATGATCATGACTAGCATTCAAGTGTCTCGGCTTCACAATCACCTCAAAATCATACTCCTGAAAGAGCAGCAATCATTTATAGATCTTCCCCCAACATAGGCTTATTGACCAAGTATTTTAGATCAAAATGGTCTGTATACATTTGGAAGTGTGTGCCTAATAGATAATGTCGAAATTTCTGTAGTGCATACACCATTGCCAGTCCTTCGCACTCTGTAGTCGAGTAGTTTTCTCCACCTTTGACAACACAAATGCGATAGGATGATCAATATTGTTGTCACCTGGTTGGGTCAGCACTGCACCTAGTGCAATACAAGAGGCATCCACATGAACATGAAACTCCTTTTTCCAATCTAGGAACACCAGAATGGGCGCGATGACCATTCTCCCCTTCAAAATGTATAAACGGCTCTGACACTCTTCATCCCAATAGAATATCACATCCTTCTTCAACAATTTTTCCATTGGCACGACTATTTGTGCGTATGCCTTAATATATTTTCTATAATACCCAGTGTGGCCCAACATTGCGCGCAGGTGTTTTAAATTCTTCGGGGCCTCCAAATTGACAATAACAACAATCTTGGGAGGGTTTATCATCAATCCCTATTTTCAAACCACATGACCCAACAATATTCCATAAGGAACACAAAAGATGCACTTTTTCAGATTTAGGGCAATCTAATGTCTATGATAATTATCCAGCATAAGGCGTAGACTTCCAACATGGTGCTTTACCAGTCCAAATATGGTCCAATCATCAACGTAGACTTAAAATATCTTGTGGATTAATTCTTTAAAATTTGCAATTACTTCTTGCGAAAAGATCGCAGGTGCATTCTTCAGTCCAAATGGCATTACCGTGTATTGAAAACACCCCCATTCCATCGTGGAGGTGGTTTTTCTGTGATCCTCCTGTGCGATCTTAATCTGATGGTACCCCGAGAACCCATCAGTGAATGAGTAGGCTTCCTTCCCTCCAACATTATCAAGGACTTCATCTGTAAATGGCGTTGGAAATGGGTCATGGACGCATGCATCATTTAGATTTCTCAGATCTACGCATATCCATATTTCTTCCTGTTGCTTCTTTTCCTGGACTACCATGGGACTCACCCAGTCTGATTCCTCCACAAGTTCAATGGTCCCAACCTATAGCTTTTTGTCTAACTCCTTGCACACATTTTCCTCTTATTTTGGATTCAAACGATAGGGTCACTACTTTACAGGCTTTGCATCTAGCTTCAAAGTAATCTTCATCATGCCCAAATCCCCTACTATCCCCTTCAGATCCGAGAACTTGGTGGGAAATATGGTATTCACGCAACAATTTTGCGACCTTATTAACTATATCCTCATCCCAATAGTCTCCTATTTTAGCAAACTTCAGTTGCGTGTCCAATCCAATGTTTACATGTCTAGTCTTCAAAGGCTCTATTAAGTTAGGGGTTACTACTTAGGGTCCTTCAAACTCGCACTGTCCCTCAGACTCTGATATGTTGATATTTCTAGGGTCATCTTCTTCTTCTTCTGTGGTCACGTTATAGCACTCCAGCACATGGCGCAGTTGTGTATTCCAGTCTAGTTGAACCAATTCTACCGGTTCCTCAGGCATTCTAAATATTGTAGCCTTAATTTCTTGGAGTGCCTCATAAATACATTCAAATCCAACCTCCAAGCTAAAAGTCTATAGGAAACTTTCCTTCTAGATATCCCACTCAGCCGTCCCATGGCATAGTTCAGTTTCCAAGTGCCAATTCATTGGAATGGTATCCAAAGTGTGACAAATGATGTGCACCCATTTAGGTTGACATTACTCTCCCCATGCTTTAGTCCACCGTGCCAAATGCTCATGCAGATTTTCCTTCCCATTGTATTTCTCTGTCATACGGGTATTGGCATACCCGAACCTCAACTTCATCATTCGCCTGCATTCCTTACTATTATCACTCACTGCGAAATGTGTTTTCAGTTGTCCAAAGTGAAAAAGAGTAGTAAAGTTTGAAGCCATATTCCAAGCCACAAAAGCTTTCAAAGCTCAATCAACCCCTCTCCATTGGATAGTGCTCAGAATAGCATTTCCGATGGTATATGGAACTCCTCAAATGGACCCTAGAATCATAAGATATGGCCTACTGAAGTTCAAAGGTTTCATTTCCTTTGAAATAAAGGAGAAGAGATTAAATGAGGTCCGAGAGCATATCACAAATCGCATATCATAGGCCCTTGAAAACAATGAGGAAAGTGAATAAAAGAGAAAACCAGTGACCAACGATCACCAATATCGAATATCGGAGGTTTCAGCGATCCCGCATATCGGCGATCGTCAATGTCAGAGGTTTGGGGTGCAATGTATATCAACAATCAGTGATCACTGATATCGGTGAGGTCATAGAAAACTTATGATGGAGTGATCATTGATATCACAAATCTCATATTGGAAGGGTTCAGGGCTTCGCACATTAGCGATCAACGAATTGGCGCATCGACAGGGCAACAACTCTACAAATATTATGAAATGGAAAAGTTTCGATATAGTGTAAAATCACCAAGAGGGCGGAAAACATTTTAACAATGGATTTTAGCAAAAAACCAAGTATTGGCGATCCTTTTCTCTCTCCTCCAAGGGGGCCATGTGACTGCTGACATCATCATGATGCAGCAGTATGGAGGACATGTGGCATGTTGATCTAACATTTTCAGGGGTCCTATGGGGGCCTATCCGAGTGACACGTGTCACCACTCACAAGGTGACACGTGGAAGAGGATGACATCACGTCGAAGATCTAAAATTAACTTTTACAGGTTGAGGCATGTTATGACATCAAGGTTAAAACTCTGATTACGATCCACCGAGAAAGGGGCTCTAATAAGGGGTTGGCACGTGGTCACATAAAGAGCTAAAAGAACCAGGGGCTAAGCACGACAGGCAATCCCGCATATCGGTGATCATAAGTATCAAAGGGTACAAACGGAGATGATATTATGAAATTACCAATTTCGATATCCAGGGTGGGCCCAATCGGCATTCGGCGGTTGCAAGCAATAGAGGGCACAAAATCTCCCTCATCCATTTTCCAAGTGGGCCAGACAATATCGCACATCGAAGATCACAATATTTGGGAGGAGGCACCGAAAGCAAGAACTAGAAATCACTAATATGTGGGATTTTATTTAACAAAGGGATGAGCCTCACAGACGCGAGCCCAAACGTCCTAACACCCAAGGACTAAAAGCCTGTTCATAGCCCCTGGTCACATGAAGCAAAAGGGGCTAAAGTGGATTGGAATATCCTGTCGTGTAAGGACCTTTAATGAGAAATCCTAATGCAATGAATCTATGATAAATTAATGCTAAACTTTAAAGGCATGGTGGGATCGCAGCTGAGGCATTTAAGAAAGGAGATGCAGCATTCAAAATTGGCATGGGATGACCGAGTAAGGCCCCTTGTGACATGAAACCAGGGTCGAAACTAACAAAGTAAATGAAGACATGGAAGCTCGAAAGGACTTGATGATCCAGCATGGTGCTCCATGCAGAGGGAAGACAAAGTACCACCCAAACAACCTCTTCTTCTGTATTGTGGCATTAAACTGATAGACCACTCCTAGTCCCAGAGAATGAATGATTCAAGTGGTAAAGGCAGAAGTGACGGGACTCACATGGGTGGCACAGAAGGCCAAACCGTGGGCAAGCAACAACCTAAGCAAAGGCAATCCCAAGGATGGGCAAGGAGAGATTTTGTTGGCATTTCCATCTAATTGCTGACCTTTTTTGTAATCATGTAATGTGTTGACCATTTAATGAAGCAATTAATCTTTTGTAGTTATTTTTGGGCCATAAAGCCATCCCAGGATGAGACAGCTAGTCAATCTGACAGCTGAGGCTTGGCTGGAGATATGTTGTTGTAATTACTATTCAATGCTCCCCTCTCTGGATAAATAGTGGGAAGCAACACTTCACAAAGGTTCATAATCGTAAAGAAATAACTACATGTTATTTTCGAGTCCGTATGACTTTATGATATGCATCTTTCAGAATATTAAGAAAATGGTATTGATTCCTCCTTCGAGTACTACAATATGTTACCCCTCTGTTAAATTCCATTATGTTTATGTTTCCTCTCTAATTTTAGGTAATCGTAGCTACTATAGATGTTTCATACGTTCTTACAGATTCATCTGTATTGAGTTGTTAATGCATGTGCCCATATGGATCTTTGAGATTATATCTTTAAAATTGCGCTCCATGAATCATCGCACCCAATCCTCTCTCATCGATTATGTCTACCTGTAACTCAAATAACTGTAGAATTATTGATGCTTCAAGCTTTTTGTGATGAGTGTAGAATTTTTGACACTTCAAGCTCTATGTGATGAGTTATTCTATCTCCTTATCTTCTCTTATTCCTCTGCTAAAGATTATTAAACTATAAGTCCTTGAACTACTTAGCCTCCACTAGTTTATACATATATTTATGTGATTTGTATATGTGAAGAAGTACCAAAAATACATGGCATATGCTTTTAGATGAATGAACCAACCAATGTTGTTTATTATATATATCCATACATATGTACAAAAATATATTTGATGTCTCTAGCTTCCTGAGAATCATATGAGACACACACAATCTATATGTTCTAGGCACTGGTCTTGTAAGCAATTCGAGGTTGTCTCTGGAAGCGACAACACTTCCAATCAACGAAGATTTCCTTGTGTGTAACCCACCAACGAGTAGGCGTAGTGCATAGTGCCAGATCTAGTGCCCGGAACCGATGCTCTTTTGGCACATCCCTTTCAAACTTATCCAAAAACAAGTTAACATCATCTAAACCATCATAATATGGTAGATTTTTTACCTCCGTGGATATGCAGCGAAGCTATTTTGTCAACATATTGCAGTGTAGTGAAGAGACTTTGTGCAATCTGTTATGCCAATGCTCAAGTTCTTCATCGGAATCAGAAGTGCAGGAGCTATCTCTATCCCATGTGATCTATCCATTTTCCTTAGGATTGATCTAGTCCTCATCACGCTTAGTGATATTATATATTTGTTCCAGATCATCCTCTTCTTCATAATCCTGGACCGGTTCTGTGTATCGCACACATTTAGTTGGATCCAATGGAACAATAATTCAGAGTGCCTTCCTTTCGAATATCATTCTGTGCTTCTTAAGATTAATAACCACATCCATATCGAAGGCCCAATCAATACCTAATAGCACAGGGTAAGGATTACTATCATCCACTATCTCGATCACTTCAAAGTCAGCTAGGGTGCTTGCTCCTTCAATATCCACCGTAACCCCATACAAATGCCCCATAAGAATGATATTCTGTTGATTTTCCATGAGAAATTGGATAGGATACTACTGTATGGTAGGGCTTCCCATTCTATCCCAAGTTTTCTTTGGTAGAACATTCGCATTACACCCTAGATTGAGAATTACCTGATCCATTTCGTACTCTTTGATCTACGCAGTTAGCCTCATTTCGCAACATGTTCGCTTCTTGCTTTTGCTCGATTTTCGTATTGCACACTGTTATGGAGGAGTCTTAACCTTACCCGTGCATTTATCAATCAACTCTTGGATCCCTTCTACCACCTTTTTATCCCATAAGAAATTCATACAAGTCTTAAGAAAGGTATCTAATAATAGAAGGATCTACGTCCTACGCACCATTGTTTCCACCAGACCTTTCGTGACTTCTGGAGGTAGAAACCTCAACAAAGCTCGTTTTGGATTTCATAAAGGTCTCCTTGGCCCAACTTAGATCGAATCCGACTTCCTTCTCAGCAGCCTTTCCTGTCCATCCTTCAGTTTCTAGTTGCTTTCCTTTATATTCTCTTATGGCAATACCACATTGCGTCACTATATTAATGTTAGGCTCTACTTCACGAGGCTCCGCCCTCATCATCTGAATATTCTATGTAGGTGTTTGAGCCTTCTTTTTCTGCATCTTGGCTATTAGTACCAGGAAATCTTCTATAACATGATCAAACTGTCGGTAATACTGACAGGGGGGATGCGTTGGGTTCGGAGAGTCGCACGGAAAAATGACCTGCCTCTCCGTAGTTATAAAAAATAACTTGTCTGTGACCCCTTCCAGCCCCTTCTCCTTGTCCTCTTCCTTGGCCCTGGAATCCTCCACACATTGCACCCGCACCTTGATCTTGAGGCCGATTTTTCACCTGCATTTTATATGTAGGGGTCCGCTCCATTATCAGTTCTTAGCTCTAGCAGTTGTGCTCATCATGCCCAACTGATTTAGAAAAAGTACAAAATAACTACTGCAGAGTTTACACAAACTTTTGTAGGAGATGATAGTTATCAGTCACGTGCTTCCTAGTTATTTGATAGATAGCACACCACAAGGCTAACCCCGTTCTTGGTCCAATGGTGTTTTATGGCTTTAGGGGGACAATACCTCCCCCATTAAGGTAATTCTGATAAACTGGATAGTGGTCCTTATCATGATCATGGTTGGACTTCCTTTCCCTTCTTAAGTCTCTACAACTCCATGTGCAAGCTTTCTAGCTCTGCCTGGATTTTCTGTATTCCTATATTCATATCCTGTACTGGTGAAACTTCTAATCTCATGGAGATCTCCACAGCTTCTACTTGTGTTCCTATTTTCTATTGCGACAATGGTAATCTCAGATGAGGTAGGAGCGAAGCAATGTACTAGTCTCTATGGTGAGTATCTGTAATGCTCATATTAGCCTGTTGAATCTGACACTTTAATCTTTGATCAAAGTCCCACGCGGACTCATTTACCCTCTGCTAGATCTCCTTAAGCTCTGTCATAGACTGGGCCTGATATTTGGACTTCTTAAACTCACTGTTCAACACTTGCTAGGTTTCTAGTATAGTCATGTTGGGTTTATCTGTGCAGAACTTGTTGTACCAACTCAACACTTTGTCTTGCAGCACTGTGACTAGTTGCGCTTTCTTCATATTGTCATTAGTGATCTATTGTGCCTTCCATACAAATCTGTGACGAACCAAAATTGTTCCAGGTCTTCAATTCCCAAACCCCTAAATACAGACATCTTCATTGTGTTCACCATGTTAAATGATGGAGGTGGAGTTGGAAGTGGAGGTGTAGGTGTGTGAGGCGGAGGTGGAGTGGAAGGATGAGGTATCCCTGTGATACCCTGAGTCACGATCCTTAGAATACTACATTCATCATCGCTATCAGATGATCTTAACAACAGACTATATTCAGAGCCTAATTCTTCATTCCTTCTAAATGGTCTCCTACTTCACGTAGTCCCAAAAATCAATTTGAAGGCATAACCCGCTTTTCGCACAATAGCATCTTAATCCAGGTTTTCAGGTTGGTCCCTTGAAGAACCTCTGCTTTGCTTCATTATAGTTGGTGGACATATCGATCGCGAACTCAGTGATTAATTCTCCTAGAATATGATCGATCTAATGGTCAAAGACTCACGTGATGTTATTTTCTGAATCCTCCAAGTGCCTCACTAGTTATCGGGTCCACACTATAGGTCCGTTAAGCTTCCACATACCCTGAATATCCACCAATTTGGACAAAAACTTGTGAAATTCACAGGGGAGAGATCATAAGAATATTTCGTGTTCTTATGTGAATAGGTATATATTCAACCACTCTTCCTTTGACAAGCGTAGATTCCCGTTCTCCTAGGCCGCAAATGCGTGCATATTTCATTCGATCCACTTTTCAATCTCTTTCTTAGTGGGGAACCACTTATCACAAATTCCTCAGAAATATCTCAGTACCCGCAACGGAAACATTTGTTTGCTTGATGGGCCCTAACCCAGGTTCAAAGTTAGATGTGTCAACCAACAAAACCCTAAATTGTTGGCCCTTTCGGCAGCAACCCACGTAGCACAGGCTGCAGTCTCACCCGAAGAAGTATTGGGGGATGACAGAACCAGGTTTCTGCATCCATAGGTTTATGTTTGGGTTCCTGTGGCCTCTAGGGCTTAGTTTTGTCTTCACGAACCCTAACCCTTCCAGAACAAAAAATTACAGTAATTGTTCTAGACAACGGTTATATATTTGCGAAGGTCACTAAAAAATAATAACATGCACAAATTATAATTATCTACTACTTTCACGCATTAGATAAACATTTATTCATACACTTCTAGATATAGAGAGAAAACACATAAATTGCAGAAGTAAATATAGATAAGGAGATATGCAAAGTATGGATCAAAACTGTCTTTATTTGATATAACATTTCAAGGTACAAACTCTTCTTCCCTGTGCACTCAGGTGCAAGGGCCCACAAACTCAGCTTGCAGACTTACCAGGGTCTCCGCGCACTCAGCTACAGGAGCCTTCCCCTTCACCTAAGTATAGGAAACATACTTTCCTGCCTTAACTTACTTGCCCAAACAATGATCTTCTATTCTTGGATCATCTCCTAGACTCGCCATGACTCTTCTATTTATAGCCTTTCCTTTTACAATGCCATGGTCCACGGAACATGGGTGGGTCTCAAAACATTCTTATCACCTAATAACCTAAGGGGCTAAATCCCCTTTGACTCTTATTATCTTCAATCTCCACTTCCACAAATCATGGAGACTTTACATTTAAAAAAAGGAAATACAAAATTTAACCCTAGGTACTCCATCCCAACAATGAATCTCAGCGAGTGTTGAAGGAACTGCACGATGGACCCATGGGAGGCAACTATGCGGGTGACACTACTACCCACAAGATCATGCAGACATGTTTCTATTGGCCTACACTCTTCAAGGAAGCGCATGCCTACACTTGAAAGTGTCCCATCTATCAAAAGCACGGAGGAAGATAGGCTCGATCACGCCCCCCCGATCCAACCCATAATGGTAGAAGGGCCTTTCCAACAATGGGGGTTAGATGTCATTAGAGAGATGTGCCGAACTCATAAAAACATCAAAGGTATATACTCACTGCCACTGACTATTTCACCAGGTGAGTGGAGGCAATATCGTTGCAGAAAATCAACGACAATGAGGTAATATCTTTCATCAATCTATACATCATCGCCAAGTTTGGTGTTCCAACTTCACTTTTCTTTGATAATGCTACATAGTTTTTGTCCTTAAAATTGTATGATTTTTCTTTGGAAAACAATATTGTTTTAAAACATTCAACCTACTATTACCCACAAGGGAATGGCCTAACAGAGTCTACTAATAAAAACCTCATCTACATCCTCAAGAAAACCTTGCTGTCCCACCAAAGAAACTGACACAATGCACTCAACAATGCCCTGTGGGTTGATCGGGTCACTCCCAAACCATCCCGGTACGTCCCCCTAATTCTTGGTTTATGGGAAAGAATCCATATTGCCTCCTAACCTTTATCTTTGGGCCCTCAAAATAGCACAAGAATCACAAGGATACCCTTACCCTGCTATTGAAAGTCGCATTGACACACTCCTTAGATTGGAAGAGGAGAGACTAAGGACCAGGAAGAAATTTGTTGTTCACCAAAATTGGATTAAGAGGTGGTTCAACAAGAAGTTTGTGAGAACCTCTGAATTTGGTGTGGTCGATTTGGTTCTTAAATGGGATCAGGCCCATGAAGACAAGGGAAAACACACCAAGTTCCAAGCCTTATGGATTGGTCCTTTCCAAATCAAAGAAAAAATAGGCCAGTACACCTATAAGTTGTAAACCCTAGGAGGGCGGGTTGAACCCCTTCCTGTGAATGGCCAAGACCTAAAATTCCAATTTACCTAGAAGAACTCAAGGTTACCAGTCCCACCTTGTACTATAGTTCCCTTTTGTTTTCCCTTGCTAGTTAGTTTTTTTTTTTTCAACACAGTTTAAGTTTCGTTTGCTTTGAAATAAAAGTTTGGGATGTCCGGTAGAGGTTGGAATGACCCTGCACTTTGACTCCCGTGGGTTCACTATGGAACTGTTTGTTGACTGAACCTTAAGTCGTGACCAAAACAGAGTGTTCAAAATTGATAGTAGTGGGGAACTTGAAGGCACACATGGCCCCTTTTTCTCACATCGGCCTACCAAAGCTGCTTACATGACCTGAAGTTTGTGTTTTTCTACCCCACCTATTGTTTTGGGAATGAAGGGAAACTGAAGAATTCTTTTGATGATACACACATTTCTGGAAAACAATAAGGTCTTTGAAAAATGAGAATCAACCTCTTTGAAAGTCAAGTAAGTAGGGATCCCTCGTCCTCCCAGGCTTATATAGCCACCTCAAATAAGTACAAATAAGAACAGATAGATAAGTTCCAATGAGAACATCTTATTATTAATAATAAGGGCTAAAGGACTAAGAAATGATTCTTGCACAAAGAGGTGAAGCAACGACTTCGCTGGGGTACTGACCAGGCTCGCTAGCAGTGGAGAAACATTTATAATTTCTAGGTAGCGACTCTGTCAGCATACTATTTAGGCTCGCTAGAAACAGAGCAACACGAGAGTACCATGACTAGAATATCAAAAATACATAAAATCTCATATCATTACTTCAGTTTCCTTTTCCTTCCCACAACAATAGGAATTGATGTCCTAATCCATGTGTTAAAGGTTGGGTTTTCATAAAATGGGGATAGACGACCAATGTAAAGGAGAGACCTAGGTACCATCACCCACAACTCTATGGAAACAACACTCATTGAGGTCCCCCTTAAGCTAGGCCATAAGACATCTCTAGATCCTAGCGTTCTCCCAGTGAATCACCAATTGTTATAGCTTCTGCAACAACCACTCCAAAATTTCAAGCTCTTCAAAATTTATGAGCCCTTTTTACCCTACAAGAGTTTTCCGCACCATTAACATCTGTTCAAGAGTTTGAGAGACCAGAAAATCCTCGTAAGAACCCAAGTTTTCTTCCAAGTCAAGAAAAGTTGCAATTTGTTCCAATTCATGCAATCAAAACTACATAATGTGACCTTTCCTTTGCATGTGACTAATGTGACCCATGCGACCTAGTCAGCCTATGTCACATAGGTCACATAGGTCGGATCTCTAAATCTTGTGACCCTTGCAACCATGCGACCAATAGGCCATTGGGTCATAAGGTTGCATAGGCCACAATTCACATCCATTGTGACCACGCGAAACTTACGACCTAACAACCTTCGGAGTTCGCAAGGTCGCATAGGTCACGACTTCGCAATCTTCCCCACTCAAGGACTTGCGACCCATGTGACCCCCACACGTGCGACCAAAAATATATATAGCAAGTCGCCCATGGCTCATTTGTAACAGTTCTTTGGTCGCACGAGAGACAAGGGAGACTTGAGACTAGGGTGCACGCGCATTTTATCCAAGTAGGCGACCTTTCCCCTTCCCCTATAATAATTTTCTCTATCCAGGTGTCATCCTCTTCCATCCCGACCCTGAACATTCCACCCTAGGGTGTTTTTTATCTTCATTTCAACCTAAGTATTCACCTCAAACCTCAAATTAATGCCTCTGGACTCATGCAATCCCTTTTGCCTCCCTCACAGTCATTCCTTGCCCTTAGCCACCCCTGTTTTCTCTTGTGAGCTTGACCATTTTTCCTTGTGGAATTAGACATCTCCCTAAGTCTTAAGTTGCCCTTTTTAGCTTTCTTAATCCATAGGTCACACGACCCACAACTACGATAGCCTAAACCTCATGATCATCTTGACCTCGCGACATGTCTGACCTTGCGACATCGCGACGGTGCAACCCTACCCCTTCACAACCGGTGCTACCTTATGACCGGGACGATCTAGAGACTAGTGTGACCTCTGAGGCTCACAAATCCTATACTTAGTTGCTAAGTCACGTTTCTACCCTTGGAACCCCTGTGACTGCTTCCCCTTGCAACTTTCCTAAATACCTCCTAACAACATCTGGACCTGATTTGATTTAAGCAGACTCTGTTACTATTTTTTTCATGTCGTCATTCTCATCATGGGATTATTTTTTAGACATGTCAAGTGATGTAGATCTTAAGTGCATCTCCATCTCCTATTTTGAAGACAATATTGCACCCCCAACTAAAAATATCACTTGTATAATCTTGGGAAGTAGTTCATTGGAGATATATCAGTATGAGGAACCACCCATCTATGGAGACATGACCTGCAATATCAGTAAGACTACAAGGCTCTCCTGGTACAACATCTATGAAGAGTTCGCTAAGCCGGACATACCAGAAAGCTAGGAATATTTCCCAATGTACTTGAATGTCAAGAGGTCTAAACTCCACAAGATAGTGTCACACCCTCCTATCTTCCAGTGCGTTGAAACTTTTGATTCGGTCATGCAGAACACATATACACATTCATGGACATTGAGGGACCACACTGGCGCACCCTTAGCAACGATTTCTTCTATGGATATTTCCACTTACTACAGGCTCCCTGAGAAGCAAGAGACCTTTAATACCTGGTGGATCTCTAGCTTTGTGACATCGAATAAAGATGTCCTGAGGGAATGGTTGCAAGACCCGTCTAAATTCTGGGTTAGAGTAGATAAAATGTACATGATAGAAGGGCTAAGAAAACTCTACCAACTGATTTTCGCCATGATGTGCTGCTTGTATGACAAAGCCGACTGTGATGTATTCGAGAGTACCTAGGTCCCTCTCATGTATGTTGTCGCCACCCATGGAAAATTATTCAACTGGGAAAGTATTTTGGTGCCAGTCCTAAGGAAAAACATCATTTAAGCAAATCATTGAGAGCTAGAGCAGCCACCATAATTCTACATGGCTTCATACCTCCTAGATTTCATTTGTTCAAGATGTTAGTTAGATAACTAGAGCTATCATTGGGATACATAAACAACCAACCCCGTGCACCACCACTACGAAGTCTTCTGGGACACCAACTATAAGGGTATGATAGATGTTATCTCCAAGTCTTTTATCACCCCATTATATCAATGATTATTTAGGGAAGATCCCTTGTGCATGTCGAAGAGGGATATGGAAACCATTGTCAAGGTGGAACATTGGTTCCCCATCCAGGAGGGTACATTCATCAGATTTTTTGTTACCCATAAGGCCCGTCATGCTCTGCCCTTGTTTTTCACAGACAAAGTACTCATGCAAGAAGTATGTACTAGATGATGTAAAAATTTTTGAAGGTACTAATCAAAGGCAATAAGAAATCATGGCTGACCTTCCCACTCATCATCGGGGCATATGTAGTTGAGAAATTCAAACAAGTGGAAACAAAAGATGAAGATTTGAAGGGTAATCACTTTGTAAACCTCAACTATCAGACTTAAGATCCTAAGAAAGTCATGGCTACCCACTGCAAGAAGGAAAAATTTAACTGGTCATATTTGCACGCGAGATAGGATCATGAAGATGGGGTAAATGATTGGTATAACGCCACTAGGTAACTCAGCACCAGTGAGAAACAAGAAAGATATGAGGAGCTCCTAGAGAACTCCCAGGAAAATGTTATTCTTCAAGAGAGAGCCTCCACCCTAAAGAAGAAACAACAGGAGACAAAGAAAGCCACCGGGAGATCTGAGAAGCAGAAAGAGAAAGAGGTAGAAGATATTCCAAGTGACCTAGAAACGAAAGACAATAACCAAACGCTAGAACAAATGAATGTCACCCTGGCAAAGAAGAAACAAGAACTCAAGAGGAAAAGGGAACAAGAGCTCAATAAACCTCAAGAGTTTAGTGACCAGGGCCAACTCGAAAAGAAGAGGCGACAGGAAGAGGAGGAAAAGAAGAAACAACTAGAAGAAAAGTAGCAGGAGGAGTGAAGGGCCTAGGAAGAAGCAGAGAAGAAAAGAAAACAATAGGAAAATAATGCCAAAGAGGAGGAAGAGAAGAAGAGGCTAGAATAGGAGTTGAAGGAGAAAGAAGACAAAATTAAGCAAGCCGAAGATCTCACGATACAACAAGAGCTAGCTAAACAAGAGAGGAAGCGATTGGAAGAAGAACTAAGGAAGAGTAAGGAGAAATAAAGCAGAAGAGTTGAATGGGGAGAGACTAGTAAGATGTCTAAACTGGACATGGAATAAGATAAACTACCCCCATTACATGTTCCTCCTTCTACTCCCCTTGTTGGAGGGAACCTAACCTTACAAGAGTTAGGCTTCTCGAAGGAGAAAGAAGAGGAAGTCCTAGATCTCACTAAACTCACCTTCGACCAGCCAACCTCAAAATCGTGTAGGAAAGGAAAAAGTATTATGCTAGAAACCCAACAAAGCCCTTATCAGTCACCACAACCAAAGAGATTGTGCCTGACACCACTATGAATCAAGAGATGATAACCTCAGCTGGGACGACTTTCATAACCACCATGGAAAATAATGTGGCCCGGATGAGAAAATAGATTACGGACCTTCAAAATAGGCTTTACGCATCAGAACAAAGGGCCACTAGAGTAGAGTAGGAGAGAAAGAGAGCAAAAGAAGAAAATGCAACCCTACGTTTGATTCACTCAAGCACAATAGAATTATAGGAAACAATCAAAGGAGAGGCATAGTCCTTCGAGGAAGCCATGTTGATGGTCTATGAGGAGATGTCAAAGCTACACAACACAATGGCCCTAATATTGGCTATACAAGCTCACACAAAAGAGAGTTGTGATGCTGAAGGAAGTTGTGGTTTCTCTAGATAGTATGCATCAGCAGTTCGTCAAATACCTAGGAGCACCACCGATAGTCCCCAAAAAGGATTGGACCACCATGCAAAACACCAAGGTTCAGCTCCGCATCAAGATCCAGTCAAAATACAAACTATACAAAGATGTGGATAGGATGTTAGCTTCATACAAACACCTTTTTAGCGGCCTAAAGTCTATGATCCAAATTCATGGTGTTTCGTCCATTGGGGAAGTCAAACATGGAAGGAAGAAGGAAGATATCTCAAGAGAAGTGTAGGCCTTCATTGATACATATAAAAAGGTAGCCCTTGTAGAATATCTACGTGTTACCAAAGAGAATAGCATATGCTATGTGGTGGAACCGGTAAGGATGTACACCAAACTAGTAACTTTGAGTAATTAGGTGAACACCAAAAGGACCACCCTCATAATAGATGCACTCAAATGCCTGCATAGACATGATGAAGCGCAGCCACAGATCACCCCCATTGTAACTAAGTACAAGCTATGGAACACATACCTAACATAGCAGCTCAACCTGGACATCCCTAAACTTACTATTGTTACATTGATAGATTAGATTAACAACTAAATTGTGATTTTTGTAGTTATATAGAATAAGACATTTTTGGAATGTAGAGGGTGATAAGGAAGTCCAAGAGTCACTAGGTAGTTGAAAGGTCATGAGGAACCCCAAGAGTCAAGGGTAGGCTAATAGTCACCCTCATTCTATAAATACACCCCCATGACACATTGTAATGGACTTTTAGTTGAGGAATTTTTGGGACATATTGTTTGAGAGAACTTATGCTCTTCTAATTGAAGAAAGGAGTAATTTTTATGTTCCACTATTGGATTCCACAAATCTTCGATGTCATAGTGCCATGATTATTTTTGTTTGATGGATTGGATGTTCCTGAGAGCTCTTTTATGTATAGTCTGTTCATGTTCTGTCTCACACTACAAACCTTGTTTTGTTACACATGGATGGTATATGATTTTCTAACTCTATGCTTATATTGGTGAATTGTTTCATTGATATTGGCATAATCTATCATTGACTATATGTTTACTTATTCTTATATTTGTTTGATTATTGTGAACTACTTTACAGTTGTTAAGCACTTTATTTTTGTGGACATGGTTCTTATTTGAATTCTGCTGACAGTTACTTTATGTAAGGTTTATGTTGTTTATAATCTGGCTATTCATGGTATGCACGTTATAAGATATTTGTTAATTATTTCATTGTGTTATTGAAGTTCATGCATTCAATTGAGCCCACACTCCACTTTTGTCTAAAGAAAGCTCAAATAATTTGAACGGCAGTCGGGCCTATATACTGGACAGGATCCCTAAATCAAACAGTGTAGGGTCTAGTTGGGATCCTACATTAGGAATATCCCCTTTTCACTCTATTGATGGGTTGGAATTCTCCACCAACATCTCGCTAAAGGAAATTTTGGCAATGAAAATCCTCATAAGTTCTTATGACTCGTATGAACTCTTGTGACTTTTCCTACTACTTAGCACAACACAAGGGTGAGCTTCCCCTTCACTTCTCTATAATATCTTAGGGAACTCCTCCTTAAGTGCTTCTAGTGTGCCCAATAAGCCCTTGAATTAACTATACAAAATTTTAGATGAGATAAAGGCTTCCCTCATGAATTTCAAGCTTGAATTCAATGGGTTCTCTCCCTAGTTCACCTAAGTAGTGGATTATCGTGTTCCTTGTTCTCTCTAAATCTCTCCATGAAACATCCATTTCCACTCATGCACCACACATGTGGGTCTCCCTCTCCCATGTGGTATGCTCCTCCAAAAACATCCTTGATTCCTCCATCCATACAACTTTTTGTTCAAATATTGGGTCTAATCTCCAATGGGGAAGTTTCTAGTGGTTGATGGGATTCAGGCCACTCCTCTCATTATTGTGGATGTTGGTTCTTCCATCTACTATACTAAATGATTTGTCTATAAGTTAATGAGGGAAAATGGAGGATAATTCTCACAATTAATTTGGAATTGAAAATAATTTTGAAAAGGTGGTTAGGGTTCATTAAGCATATAGAAACCCCGTCCTAGCCCCCTCACTAACCCCCACTCGTGTTATCCCGATACCTATAGGTGCTTGTTCCTAGTAATCTTATAGTAGTTTCTTACTCAATGAATGATATAGTATTTGCAACATTAACATGTTGTTATAATAATGATATCATAATTAATTATCCATGTAAAAGTTAAAATTATAACTATTATAATTAATTACACATTCAAATCAAGGGGTCCAAATGGTGACATGAGACACTAGTTAGGTTAGTATATTATTTACTTGGCATTATGTTGCTTCTTCTCTTCATTTTGATCACAATCCAAGGCAACATTCTACAACTCATAAAATTTAGGGGATCAATCATCTCATTCTTCTTATGTCAACCTCTTTTTCTTTGATCTCTCTATGTGCATTTCATCTAATGCATTTCTCTTAAATTCTTTATTTTCTTTTCATTTGTATTGAGAATCTCAAAATTAGTAAAATATATGAGTCTACGTACTTACTCAAATTATTAGTTTCTCATTTTACAAAAGTTTTCAACCAACTTTAAACTTGAATGCTCTCTGTTTGTGTGCTTAACACTCCCATGTCGAATGTGCAATTAACTCAATACTTACTCAAACCTCTATGCTCTATTGGAATACCTGTATACCCCATTAAAATATTTCTTCTACTTTGTTGAGCTTTTATATTGCTATTTTAATCATTGGTGTTCTCAATGGATACTCTATCTATTATTCAAACTTTCTCAAAGTAATTCCAAGTCTCTAGCAATGTGTTGAAATTTGCAATTTATATTTATATGAAGGGTGATTTTGACTCATTATTCTAGGAATCTATGCATGTACGACTCAACTCGACTAAGACATGACTAATGAATTGACTCTACTAGTATGATCTTGAAGACTATATTTGTTAGTAAGTTCAATAGTTTCTTTCATAAGACTCTTTTGTTGGTAGAAGCCATTTATCAATTCAATGAAAATATTATTGTTTGGGTAAATGATGTTGTTGGGTACGTTTTATATTATTTGCATGGATATCCCCATGCACTTATGTTTTTCTAGATGCATTAGGGGGAGTAGGCCGCATTGCATGGGAGTTTGGGGGCAACACACTCGATTTTTTTAGAGTGCTTTTTTGCATCTGTTTTTGGTGGTTTTTGGCACCTGATTTTTTCTTTTAGTGGTTTTGTGGTGCATGGTGGTTTAGCCCATGATTTTGTAGTTTTAGTTAAGGAATATGATTGTGTTATAATCTAGGGTAAATGTATTAGCAGTTTATGGATATGCATACACACACACGCACAGGTATATATATACATACTATTCTATAGATGTAAAGACGAATCTAATAACAAAAATTGGTTCTCTCAATTTTGGTTTCTAGGGTAAAATATTTGTGCTAATGTGTGTGTGTGTGTGTGTCATTGCATATTTTCCATATTATTAGGAATATATTTGTAGCAATTAACTATATAAGGTTAAAACGTACGTTTGGTATCATAATAGTCTTGGCTTCGAGGGGATGCCTTTCTGTCTAAGAGGTTTGACTCGGGCTTGTGGTAGACCCTATTACAATGGCAGATCTATAGAATCAATTCTTGAGGTGAAAGGAAATGGTGAGTGGTTCAAAGATAGAGACTAGAAATTCAATGGGTAGAATATTGAGTTATAGAGGCTCAAAATGGAAGATATGTTTAATGGACAAAATGGAATATCTATTTGTGGAAAAGTTTTAGTGGATCCTAGTGGATCTAGACACTACATAGATAGAGATGTTGATAGAGGATTAGACCAAGTTATATCAAAAGGAAAATAGCACAATATGATTGTGTCTCTCAAATTCAGTATTATTAAATGCTTTAGGAGAAGCTACTAATGAAGGCATTGTAGAACAACTTAGGGACTTTGTATTAGTCTAAGTCCCTAGGGAACAATTGTTCCTACAGAAAAAGTTGGATAACCTAAGGATGAAGGATGGAGACTTAGTGACAGAGCATCTAAATTCCTTTGATAATATGGTAAGTTAGCTATTATCTGATGATATTAATATTTCAAATGAAGATAAGTGGATCAATTTGTTGTATTCTTTACTAGACTTTTGGGATAGTTTGGTTGTTTCCATGGGTAGTAATACAACTACTTTAAGTTACGATATAGTCTCATTCTTGTTATTGAAGGATATGAGATAGAAAAACATGGAATTTATAACAAAAATTTCTTATCTATAAGAGGACATGTTGAAAATTGTAACTAGGTTCGGTCTTCATTATAATGTAATTGTAATCATGACATTGTATATTATTCATAAAGAAAGAAAAAGAAAGAAAGAAAAAACTATATTTTATTTTTGGAGTGTGGGTTTCATACTCAAGTTTGAGTCAAAAGCATGTTCTTCGTGCTTTTAGGTCTTCTGGGTATTTCTAGGTCTTTCTAGGATAAATTATAATATTGATCATGTGTCATTGTCCCATTTCGACTCATTATAATGGAGAAAAATATTTATTTTATCATCTAAAATCCATGGATAAGCCCAATACCAATTCGTCCCAAGAGCAAGGAAAAGTCATCCTAAGGGAGGGTTATTCAACCCTCAAGAAAGGCTATAAATAAAAGTGAGCTCAACCTCATTTCGACACACAACATAACCTAGTTCGAAGAAAAGAGTAGCTAGAGGACGAAGAAGAGGAGCAGGAGTCGAACTTTTTCAAGGATCATATTTCTCTCTATCTCGCTAGGGTTTTGGTAGCTTCCAACTACAAGAGGACAAAATTTTGGGCAGTTTTCGGGGCCGAAATTACAAGGAAAAAATTCTATTGTTGGGGCCGAAGCTACAATAACTGGGTTACAGTATCAAAGTTATAAAAACTCTTCTGAAGCAGATTTTGTTGGGGGCTGAATTGGGTCTTGGAGGATTTGTTAGCTTAGGTCTTGGAAGTCTCTCTTTATATGCAGATTCTAAAGAAGAAAGAAGCATTTTCTAGGTTTTCCCCTTGGAGGAGTTTTTCCCTGACTTGGAGCCTATATCTTGTGTACCTTATCTCTTTTCAATCTTATTATTTTTGGTAATTTCTTGATGAACATAATCAGAGAAGCAATAGAATAAAATATAACACCACATGTAATTACAAAGCTAAGGAAAAAAAGTAATAAATATCAAGTCTCTATAATTTCCAACATGATATCAATGCCAAGGTGAAAGAAGGAGATTGGAGATCAAATATTTATTGGCTCTATGGCAAGGGTTATAAGAAATGGTTTCAAGACTTTTGAAAATATCACTACATCTATACAAATGTATATATCAAATATCATCTCCAAGCTTGTGAAGAGACTGGAAGATGTAAGTTTGTTCTTCGCTTTATCTAGCGCATTCAAGGACGAGAATGTATGGGTTATTGACAGTTGTGCCTCCAAACATATGACGGGAGAATGCAGTCAACTCCAAACCCTATCTAAGGGAATCTCATATCACTTTACCTAACTTGGAGACAACAAGTGCTATCTAGTGAAAGGCATTGGGTCTACATCACTAGATCTCAAGTCAGGTGGAAACATTCACCTCAACAACATCTTATATGTTCCAAGTTTGAAGAAAAATCTACTTTTTATTTCTTGTCTAGAGGATAAGGGTAATAGAGTTTCTTTTGTTGATGACAAGGTTTTGGTTTGGGATAAGGGATATAGTATTAATGAAGCAAGGGTGATTGGGGTTCACGAGGGAACATTGTATAGACTCTATACACCTTTAACTCAAGCCCTAGTTCACTTATAAGTGATTCCTTCTGAACTATGGCATGGAATGTATGGGAACCTTCATTATAAGATGTTTCCCTATATGATTCAAATGGTCAATGGTATCCTCGAAATAAAGGATGATCATGAAGGAACCTGTAAGGGATGTGCTCTAAGCAAGAATGTAAAGAAACCATTTGCAAGTGGTGAAACTAGATCTAAAGAAATTTTGGATCTCATACACTCATATGTATGTGGACCTATGGAAATTAAGTCTCTTGGTGGGAATCAATATTATGTAACCTTCATTGATGATTACTCAAGAAATACTTGGATATAACTTCTCAAGAATAGGGATGAGGTATTCGAAAGGTTTCAGGAGTTCAAGAATGAAGTGGAAAATCAACTAAGAGAAAGATCAAAATTCTAATGTCAGATAATGGTGGAAAATACACCTCCAAAGAATTAATAGCTTTGTTCAAGGAAGAAGGAATAAAGAGGGAGCTCATTTTTCCCTATAATCCTAAACATAATGGTGTAGCATAGTGTTACTTGGGCGCGGGAGCGAAAGCAGGGAAACAGGTGTGGGAGCGACATTTTCAAAAGCTCCTAGTTTGGGAGCAAATCCTGGAGCGTTTTTTATATAATATATATATATATATATATATATTGATATTTTGATACATATATGTCAACAAAAACATGTAGAATTATGAATTAGATATAAAAAACATAGATTGAACCATATAACAACAATCATCTAGAAGTTATAATTTTCATCAACCACGTCCACAAGTTAGTAACATAGTAACATAAAACATATTGAGTCTCGTGATTCATCAATTTTAAAGTTTCAAGATTTCAAAATTCAATATGTAACATTTATCATCATTGATCACCAAAGTTGTACTTGTAAGCTAAGTGTAACCACTACAACAAATAATATCTAACATGAAATGAAATGTTATAAAATGAAATGAAACAACTTTCAACTTTCATGAAGCATCATATTCATAATTCATTACTAATTAGTTATAATTGCCAACTTCAAACTTAAATTGTCATATATTGTTTAAAAAAAATATCATAATTAATATGAAAGAGTCAATAGTTATAAAAACTACTAGAAACTAGAAAATACAAATAAATCTATTATCTATTGCTTATGCTTGGGCCTCCTTCCACCACGAGAAATGTCTAATTTTTTAGTCTTGTTGGAAAATTAGGATCTGTGTCATTAATATCACCCTTTAAGCATTAATATCCATAGGTATCTTTGTCATTAATATCACCCTCTAAGCATTAACATAAGATAGAAAAAGCATAGCATGTCAAGTCAAGATTTTCTTTGAGTGATGCGTACATTTTTAGGAGGGTCATGATAGAGGAGTTCGACAACCAATGTCACTAACATCAATGTACATAGAGGGATAGGTTCTCTTGATTAAATACGAGTTCCATACCCTAATACATGACAAAATTCAATGGAAACATTGCAATATTGAAATCCTCAAAAACTGATAAGTCTGCTGGATTTTGAATGAAATCTAAAATTCTACTTTCTCCATATGAAATCCAATGATGTTAAAACCACTTTCAAACATCCTAGGGCCATAGGATTGATCATTAAGAATTCACTTTTACTTTAAGAATTTAACATTACCATGAATCACATATCAATACTAGGGCCATAGGATTGATCATTAAGTTTCCCCACTCAAAACTTATTTGTTTCTTTGAAAAAATTGCATTTGGAACATTACTGCAAATTTTTTTTGCAAAAAAGGCTAAACGCTCCCGAGAAGGCAGGGAACGTTTTTTTTAGGGAGTGCACTCCTGAAATCGTTCCCTTTTCGGGAGTGATTAGGGGCACTCCCCCGCAACACTGGTGTAGCAGAAAGGAAGAATCATACTATTGAAGAATGCGTCAGAGCTATGTTGCACAATCAAGATATTCCTCAATTCCTATCATAGTGAGGCATGTATGACAATTGTTTAATTGAAGAACCAAATTCCTCATTGGATCCTCGACAACATGACTCCAAAAGAAGCATTTATAGGAA
Source organism: Pinus tabuliformis (assembly GCA_031772625.1). Taxonomy (NCBI): domain Eukaryota; kingdom Viridiplantae; phylum Streptophyta; class Pinopsida; order Pinales; family Pinaceae; genus Pinus; species Pinus tabuliformis. The sequence continues at coordinate 192,033,856 of CM062819.1, read as the reverse complement.
AGAAGCCAAGTGTATATCATCTTCGTATATGTGGGAGTCTTGTTTATATTCATGTAAAGAAGCATTTACAGGAAATAATCCAAGTGTGGATTATCTTCGTATATGTGGGTGTCTTCTTTATATTCATGTAACCAAGGATAAAAGGAATAATTTAGATCTTGACTATCTAAGGTGCATCCTTGTTGGGTATAGTGCTTCATATAAAACATACAAAATCTATATTAAGGAGGATTGTCAAATTGAGATAAGAAGAGATGCCATCTTTGATGAGAACATAGCTTACAAGAAATTGAAGGATGTTCCAATTGACTCTGATGAAGAAGAAGTTCCTATATTTGAGGATATCTCTAGGGACAATGACGGTCAAGAACCAGGACCAACTCAAGAAGTTGTTGAAGGTCCTTGTGAGCCTAGACAACAAGTAATTGTTCCAGAAAATTAGAAGAGGCATGTTTGGTTGAAAACCAATATTCAAGAGGCAAAAAGGACATACAACATGAGACATCCATGGAAAGTAAGAGACCAAAGAGGTATTATGGATATGCTGCATACATGAAATTTTTTATTGAGTTAGAACCTTCCTCCTATGAGGATACAACTAAGCATCAAGAATGGAAGAATGCAATGCAGGAAGAACACCAATCCATAATGAAGAATGATGTATGGGAAAATACCCCTAGGCCAAGTGACACATTTATAGTCCCTTCAAAATGGATTTATAAGATAAAGAACACTACTGATGGGTGCATAGACAAATGCAAGAAAGGTTTGTAGCAAGGAGCTTCTCACAGAAATAAGGAATTGATTATGAGGAAACCTTTGCTCCCATGGATAGGTATACAACAATAAGATTGGTTATTTCATTGGATGCGTCTATGGGTTGGAACATTCATCAAATGGATGTCAAGAAAAATTTCTTGGATGGTACCATTATTGAGGAAGTCTATATTGAACAGCCTTAAGGATTTTAAATAAATCATAACGAAACTCATGTTTACAGTTTGAAGAAGGCTCTATACAGTTAGAAGTAAGGACCAAGAGAATGGTATGTATGTATGGATGGATACCACATGAGACTTGGTTTTACCAAGATTTCTACAGATCCAAATTTATATATCAAGGTGGTCCAGGAGGAGCCAATTTTGATACTGTTACATGTGGGTGATCTACTAGTTACAGGTGTAGATTGACGAATTCAAGTATATAATAGGAATCTAGCATCCGAATTTGATATGAAGGATCTTGGAATTATGCATTATTACTTGGGACTAGAATTATCGTAGAAGCCAAGAGAGATATATCTTGGTCAAGGTAAATGTGTGATCAAGATGCTTCAGAATTTCGACATGATGGATTGCAAGCCTATGATGACTCCTATGGTTACAAATTTGAAAAGGTTGAGGATTTCAAAGTCTAGTCTGGTAGATCCTACTTGCTACAGGAAATTGATTGGGTCCTTGATGTATTTTGTGAATACTATGTTGAATATTTGTTTTTCAATAAGTTTCCTCTGTCAGTTTCAGATGGAGCCAAAACATGATCATTGGATTGCATATAAGCATATCCTAAGGTAATTGCATGGAACAATACATCACTACCTCATGTACACTAGGAATAAAATTCAACTTTCAGGATATACAGATTCAGATTGGGGTGACAGCGTGACAGATGGAAGGAGTGCAATAGGAGGATGTTTCAGCCTTGGATCTTTCATGGTTTCATGGATGAGCAGAAAGCATGATACTGTTGCTTTGAGTAGTGCTGAAGCCAAGTATGTTGTTACAAGTGAGGTCAGTGGGAAGCAGTTTGGCTCAAGAAGTTGTTATCATACTTGTTTGGAGGACGGATCATCTCTACAAGGATACATTGTGATAATCAGAGTTGCATAAGGTTGATTGAAGATGTAGTGTTTCATCACTACAAAACATCTTTGTGATTAGCTCCATGTTTTGCTTCCAAGGACTTTTTTAGTGTATTTTTCTCTAAATTTTTGAGAAATTGGTGCCATTTATTTGGATGATGCTATTTTTGTCATTATTTTCATCGGCCAAAACATTTAAGTGCTAAATTAGGCATTAATGGTGTCTATAATTAAGTTAGAAATTATGCCAGAAATTACTCCAGGAAATGTGGCATAAATTTACTCTAGAAATTGCATCGGAATTAAGCTAGAAATTGCGCTACAAATTTACGACACAAATCGCATTAGATTTAGCTCCCCGTGTAGTGCCTAAATTCCTGCCTTGGTTTCTCCCTTTTTATCATCAAATTTAGTGTCAAATGTGCCTAAATAGTTAATTAATTAAGATGTTGCGGGTTGAGTGGATAGGTTCTTTGAAGATTATGGGATTTATGGATTTTTGGTACAGGGTTTAAGGGTTAAGGGATTAGGAGTAAGGGTTTAAGGGATTAAGGGTCAAGAGCTAAGAGATTTAGTGCTTATGGGTTAGTTAGTTTAATGGTTAATGGATTAAGGATTAATGTTTAAGTGCTTAGGGCATACAGGATTATGGATTAAGGAATTAGGGATTAGGGCTTAAGTGTTTAAGGGTCTATGGCTTAGGGGTTATGGGATTTAGGGATTTTGCATTAAGGGATTAGTGATTAACTAGGGTTGAGGGATTAAGGATACTTAATTTAGGGATTATGGCTTAAGGATTTAAAGTTCAATGTAGGCTTAGAGATTATGGGATTTAGGGATTTATCAGAACTCCCTTGAAATGTCATGGAACTTCTTCCAACATGCCCATCACCAATTTCATTCACCGATGTCACACAATGAGTAGTAAATGGGTCCAACGTTGAAATTTTGTCAAACTAGTCTTGTACGCGTCAAAATTTGACATGGTTAGAGACTAGACACATGCCTTGATAGTATGTGAGGGTTTCCAGACTCAAGGATCCTTGATGTCTCCTCATAATTATTGAGATCATCCATGTTTGCATAAATGTTCATTATGCAATCTCATTGTCATCATTCGACATTCCCATCTATGGAATATTTGTCGAAACTCTCTTTAAATGTCATGGAATGTCTTCCAACATGACCATCACCAATCTCATCCATAGACGCCACACAGTGTAGATTTTTACTTGTCAGGCCAGGCAGTAACTCCATTATGCAGAAAAGATGATTCGTATTATTCCATCAGGTATGTTATTGTTATATACAAAAGGGTGTGACTGTTTAGTTCATCTCCTGATGATTGTTCACATTCCTAATTTAATTATTTACATGAATTCACGTAATCGTGAGGATTAGGTGTCAACATTCCCCCCCTTAATCTGAAGGGATGTTGGTGAGTCCAAGCATCATTCTGAATCTTTCAAGCTTTTCTCTTCCAAGCACTTTGGTGAAGATGTCTGCAATTTGCTCATTTTTGGAACAATGATGGAGATGGATTGTTTTGGCCTCAACATGATGTCGGATCAGATGATATTTAGTATTGATGTGCTTTTCTCGATCATGGAACTTTGGGTTCTTGGAAAAATTTATTGCAGATGTGTTGTCAATCATCAGTGGAGTTGATTGTACTTGTTTTACCTACAAATCTTCAAAAAATTTCCTGAGCCACACAATTTATTTTGTCGCTTTAGCTGTTGTAACGCATTCTGCTTCTATTGTGGAATCTGTTGGAACTGATTGTTTGCGTGGTCTCCAAGAGACAACTCCTGATCCAAGACTCATAGCATATCCTGAAGTAGATACCCCAGTTTCTTTGTCTCCATCAAAGTCTGAATCAGAGTATCCGATTAAACTGAAGTCATCCACCCGTGTGTACTTGATTCCAAAGTCTTGAGTTCCCTTCAAGTACTTTAGAACTCTTTTTGCAACAGACCAATGTCCCTCACAAGGCTTTTGCATAAACCTGGAGAGGATTCCAACAGCAAATGAAATGTCTGGTCTGGTGGTAGTTAGGTAGTTGAGACTTCCTACAAGCTGTCTATACTTTGTTGCATCCTCAAATTCCTTTCCTTCAATAGTTGTGAGCTTCAAGTTTTGTTCCATTGGAGTAGTAAGAGGATTGCACTCTGTCATGCCAAACTTGTTCAACAAATCTCCAATGTATTTCTTTTGAGAAAGAAATATGGACTTTGGATGTTGGGTTACTTCAATGCCAAGATAGTAATGAACATAGCCCAAATCAGTCATTTCAAAACTTTTTCCCAATTCCTTCTTTATGGATGCAATGTAGCTTTCATTGTTCCCTGTCATTAAAAGATAATCTACATATACCACAAGATATACAATTGTTTTGCCAACTTTCTTGAAAAATAAAGTTGCATCATCAAGATAAAAATGATTGAAATTGAGTTTCAGAAGATGCTCAGTTAGTTTTTCATACCAGGCTCGCGGTGCTTGTTTGAGGCCATACAAGGACTTCACAAGTTTGCATACTTTATGTTCATGTCCTTTCATAGCAAATCATTCAGGCTGGGACATAAAAACATTCTCTTTTATATCTCCATTCAAGAAATCAATTTTTACATCCATTTGATGGACTTTCCAACTATTATGAGCTGCTAGTGCAAAGAGTGTCCGGATGGTAGCCCATTTTACTGTAGGGGAAAAAGTCTCCTCATAATCAACCCCTTCCTTCTGTGCAAAACCTTTTGCCACAAGCCTAGCTTTGTGATTGTCAAGTGAGCCATCAGCTTTGTACTTGTTCTTGTAGACCCACTTGCAGCCAATTGTTTTGGTTCCAAATGGAGGATCAACCAGCTTCCAAGTGTCATTCTTTATGAGGGCATCATACTCTTTTTGCATCGCTTCTTTCCATTCATCATGAGAAGCAGCTTCTTTAAAGGAAGTTGGTTCAAAATATGTAGACAAGTTCAATTCACAATCATAAGAAACATCCATATCAACAGGTGAATTAGAGTCATCTACATCACAACCATTTTGTCGGTTTGAGGTTCTGGTTCTTGTTTTTCCAATTTCATCAGGATGAACACTTTCAAGTGTCTTCGTCAGTCACTTTGGGGGACCTTTCTGAGATGGTCCAGGCTACTCTGTTGATTGAGTTGGGACTGAATCAAGATTGAGTCTCCCAATTCTATCAATTACATCACTTAAAGCATCATCTGTTGTTGGAGTTTCATGCGGGGGAGATTGTTATTCAGAAGAAGATTCCACATGTTGATCTAGTATATGAATCCCCCCTTCAAGATGTGGAATCTGATTATCAAATTCTTGAAATGATTTTGCTTTTACGAATCTATCCAAGCGATCAAGTTTCCACTCAACAACATTGTCAATTTTGGATGATTCAAGAAAATTTACATCTCTAGATACAACAAACTTTTTATTTACTTCATCATAGAGTCGGTATGCTTTGGAGGTGTTTGAATACCCCAGGAAGATACACTTACAACTTCTAGCACCAAGTTTGTTTCTATGTACCTTAGGTATCAAATCATAACAGGTGGAACCAAAGACCCTGAGATGTTTTACTGAAGGAACATGTCCATACCATATTTCATAAGGAGTCTTGTTTCTTATAGCATTAGATGGACATCTATTCTGTATATATGCAGCACATAGAACAGCATCATCCCAAAACATTATCTTTACATTTTTGAAGAAAAGCATGGATCGTACCATATTCAAGATTGTTCTATTCATTCTTTCAGCTACACCATTCTTTTGGGGATTATAAGGCACAATTTTTTGATGTTTGATCCCATGTTGGCGAAGATAGTTTTCAAATTCATTTGATGTGTATTCTTTTCCATTATCAGTGCGAATAGACCCAATATGAGATTGTGCATCATTTTCAATCCATTTATGAAAATTCTTGAATGTTTGAAAAGCATCAGATTTGTTCTTCAATAAATAAACCCAACACATTCTGGTGTAGTCATCAATAAATGTCATAATATATTTATTTCCATTTGCAGAAGGAACATGAATTGGACCACATAAATCTGAATGAATGAGTTCAAGTTTCCTATGTGCTCTTGAATGTGAATCATGAAAAGACTATTTGTTATGATTTCCTAGAATGCAAGCATCACATTGCTTAAGTTTTCTAGGAATTGTAGGAAAACCAGCAACACCATTTTTCTTCAATAAGCGGAGACTGTCATAGTTCAAATGTCCCAATCTAGCATGCCATAATAAACTTGATGGAAGTGTACCTTCTTCATGATGAGAATTGTATGAGAAATGTTGTGCATGAGCAGAGGTTCCTTGTAGTTTGAGAAGCCTTTCTTCTTCTATTCCCCTCATGACAAGTGAGTGGTCAGATGCTTTTCTTACCTCAAGCTTGCCATCAAACATATGAATGGAGTGACCTTGCTAGCGGATGTGGACCAAGGACAGTAAGTTTCTCTTGAGCTGTGGGAGATATAGAACATGATCCAGAAGAAAGTCTGGAAGACCAGGCAGTTTAAGCCTGATTGTGCCAAGCCCTGATGGCTTGATTTTTGATTGATCTGCAAATTATACTGCTTCATCAACATTGTCAGTAAAATATTCAAAAAAATCGTTTCTATGAGTCATGTGACAGGTTGCTCCTGAATCAAGCAACCAATAATTTTTCTAGGAAGCAAGTGAAGCATTAAACAAATCTTCCTTTAATCCAATGTTACATTGTGCCTCAACATAGTGAGCGGATTCAGGTGCTTTACCTTTGTCTGTATCATCAACTTTACCTTTCTATTGGTTTCTTTTCTGCTCAATTTTGTCCCATGGTAGCTTGCATGTAGAGGCATCATGTGATCCATTCTTTTGCAGCGAATGCAGTGTAGATCTGCCTTTTCTCCTTGAGAATGTCTGCCCCCCTGCCTCTGAAATATCTTCCTCTTCTTCTTCGTCCACCTCTTCCTCTTGTAGAATCTTGAGCAAGATGCTTTTCTTTATGAGCAAGGCACACAGTCTCTTCAGAAGATTCAAGGGCTGTCTTCTTTCCAAAAGCTTTCTCTCTTTCAACAAAATTTTTCACAAGAGAGTCAAAGGTTATATCTTTGAGATTTCCATTTGCTTGCAAAGACTCAAGATAATTGGAGTAAGTAGGATAAAATGCCTTGAGAAAAGCAATAAGAGGGATATCCAGCTCAACCTTAGTGGAATTGATATCATGCATTATAGACTTTACTTCAGATGCAAGAGCAAGAGGATCATTATTTTGCAGTTCAAGAGTGAAGAGTTTAATCATGAGTTGAAAAACTTCAAGTGCAGAATGTGAGTCATAGAGTTCTTTCAACTTTTGTAAGGCTTCAAAGGCAGTGAAATATGATGAAATATGGCGACTCACCTCTTCATTTACAAATGTTGCGATTAATGCATAAGCTTTGATATTCTTGTTTTCCCAAATGACGAGTTCTTTGTCTGAGGTAGGCTATACTGGGTCATTGTCTCCTTCTCCGACACACACTCCTTTCCATAACTCATTGAAAATGAGGGTGTGTTTTATCATCCGGTACCATTCAGGATAGTTCTCCTTGCCAGTGAGAACTATTTCCACCATGGATATTATTGAATGCATTCTGATAGAAAAATACTTCTGCTGATAGAAAAAACTTATGTTGATTTATAGTAAAATTCACTCAAAAAGGAATTCTCAAAAGATTTCAAATCTCTTCCTTATATACCAATATGGACGCTAATACCATGTAGTCAGCGTACCAAAAATAAGGGGCTCAATACAATTTCATGTGTTAAACAGAGTTAAGAGTACACATTTTTACATGTCAAAAATCTTCAAGTATATACCACAAAAACTTCAGAGTATATGCCAGCGATAATGATATTATCTCAAACACAAAAAAAAAAATGTGTTTAGATTAGCAAAACCCTGAAATAAAGCTCACTTCGCTGCACTACTCCACAGAAAATTTGTTGTCAGATGGGAAAGCACAGCCTTCAATCTTCAATAGTGGCTTTCTCACTCATATATATATACCATCCAAAAAAAACTTTCGAATATCCTTCTTCAACGCAACAGATATTTTTTTTTAAAAGGCAGCAGATTAATCAACGCATATACTGTTTTAAATTTTACCACCATTCAAACATAGATCCACTTCAATCTCTCCACGACGAGACTCCAGAAAACTGCCAAAGATTACAGAGCGAGCAATCCAGGGCCAGACCGCTCAAAAAGTCGACAAAAACACAATAAAATCACAGGCGAGTTTCCATACAAGCCAGAAATTCACAGATTTCAATCAAATCGGTGCACTAAATGCAGGAAAAAGAACCCAAAACTTTGATTTTTTTAATACTTATACCGGTCGAGCTGCTTACAACCGATACACCTCGTTTCTGCTTGCAGTTTATTGTTTAATATTCGATGTTCTAGAAAACGATATGCGTACCATGTCCAACCTCACATTGGTGGTTCCTTCTGGGAAAATTTCCTAATCTCCTTAACGGCCTTTGGAACCATTTTCTTAAACGTGCAGCCATGGAGGTGCCACAACATTGTTAGGATTCTCCACGCACTTGGGTCCACGCATTACCCCACCAGTTCAGCCGCTTTCACATGAAAACAAAATCTGAATGGTCTTTGATTAGAACAAGATGTGCATAGATGCATTGGAAATATAGGCGGGGGTGTAACACATATTAGGTTTATGCTGCAATAGGACAGCGTTCCATCAAAAATGTGACAATGTCCAGCATCCAGCGTTCAACTGTGTGTGCGGAACAAGACAATGCTAATATGAAATGCTTGGCAGTTAGGACAGTATGGAGGAGCAACATGTTATGGACATAGCAACGCTGGAAGGGAATATGTCAAGCCAGCGTTCAATGTCAAGCTAGCGCTAAAACGTTTCAATGTTAGGTCAAGATGACAGCACAACAAAAGAGCAGGGCGCAGGTTTTATAAATGGAATATGGAAAATAGACAAACATTCATGGACAGACACCTTCTAGCTGACAGAGAGCCAGGTAAAAGGAATATGGTAGAAAGACAGAGGAGTTACAAGGAGCATGAGAGCTAAAAACAAGGAGCTGGCTTTGATGCCATGTCAGGCAAGGCAGTAACTCCATTATGCAGAAAATCTGATTCATATTATTCCATCAGGTATGTTATTGTTATATACAAAAGGGTGTGACTGTTCAGTTCATCTCCTAATGACTATTCACATTCATAATTTAATTATTTACATGAATTCACCCAATCGTGAGGATTAGGTGTCAACATTACTTGTAGATTCAACATCTTATGTGATATTCTAAAACATAAGACAAGAATCTACTCTACTCATCAGTGAAAACCAAAATAGATTGATGAAAACACTAAGCAGAAAAGGAAGAATATCAATTTCACATAACACAATATTATTCTAAGGAAAGAAACTTCTCAAAACCTTGACTATATGTAGTGAATTAACTAGAAGATATGAGAAGAAAATACAATGCTTGTTCAACCCAAACAATCTCTGCATAAGTACAATCTATCTCATTACTTCAAAAACCAGCTCAAGCCAATATTATCCAATTTTGTTGTCTCCGAAGCCCCTACTTCCTTTTGCAATTATTGAGAGAATTAGCCCATATTTATTTGGAAAAATCCCTCACCACAACTACGCAATCCATCGTATGCCTTCTACTGATTGTATGTACCATCTATACAACTCGGAAAATTATATAACTGATAGTACACTGTCCCTAAATTGTAATCTCAAATGGGTCTTCCTTTGAATTAACATGCATGAGTTATTTATGAGTGAATATTGAGTTAACTAGTGGAGTAGTGAAGCTACAATGAAGTTTCCCCCCACTACTAGACCTCCTACTAGTTTCTCCAACTGTTTGAACTAGTTTAACTGACTATAACTCTATTAGGCTGAGTTAATTAATTACAACTATAAAGAACTCAACCTGAACCCCTAAAATTTAGGAATCACTCTAGATGACTCTAGATAGACATCCAACTTGAATTTGCTGAGCCAACTAAGTCAACTTAACTTAATAAAATATTACAAGTTGCTATGAGAATATAATTTCTATTTAATTCCTGATTTAATCCAAGGAAAAATTAAATTAGGATTTTCTTGATGCTATTTTTAACATTTCTTGTTGCTATTTTCAACACTCCCTCTCAACAAGAAAGGAATTCAACTCTATCTCGATCTAGTACCTTTGGAATGTTTTGCATGCAACAGTTCTCTCTAGTGTTGTTGTTGGTGCAACTTTTGAAACCAAAAAAGCATCCAAAATGAATCAGTATGACGCATCTATCACCAGACTCTCTGACTGCTACTAGCTACTGCATTGTGTACTGAAAACTATGTGTTGTTGCTGACTCTGCATTGTGCCATCTGCACTACTGCCAACTCTGCTCTGCGCTCCCCAATATCTTACTTCTGCTAGTCAGACCACAATTTCTCCCACTTGGTAGTTTCTCCCTCCCATTAACTGAGTCCTAGTAGTTGTGCCATCTCTTGGGAAGTCCTAGAAGTTCTAGGCTCACTAGATTGTCTTGTGCAACAGTAACCCCAACACTTCCATTCTCTTCTTGACATTGGGTGAACTTGGTCAAGTACTTCAGAATTGAGTTACCCTTTTCCATCTTTATATTTATGATATTTTCCTTCAGTGCCAGCTTCCTTTGGTCACTGCTATTTTGAAACAAGTTCATCAATGACCTCCACATTGTAAATGGAGTTTCCTTGCCATGGAGATTTGAGACAATATGATCTCGAACTCCTTCTAGGATAATCCTTCTTGCCTTTGCCACACACTTTCTCCATTCAGCCAAATCGTTAGCATCTAATGTTGGAGGCTTCGGAGTATCATGATATATGAATTCCTTCAGCTCGTTATCTTCCAGTATTGTCTCCATCCTATCATTCCAATCTATGTAATTCGAGTTTCCCTCTAGGACATACTCAAGTCTCAAACTGTAGAATGACATTTTGCTGACTTTGAAGTATCAAATGCAAATTCGATTTCACCTGCACAACAAACTCGAATTATCCTCTCCTATAATGTCTTCATCGTTGATACCAAGTCAACATTTATTTTTAGATTCAACAACTTATGTGATATTCTAAAACATAAGACAAGAATCTACTATACTCATTAGTGGAAACGAAAATAGAACGATGAAAACACTAAGAAGAAAAGGGAGAATATCAATCGCACATAACACAATATTTTTTCTGGGGAAAGAAATTGCTCAAAACCCTGACTATCTATATTGCATTAACCAAAATATATGAGAATAAAATACGATTCTTGTTCAACCTGAACAATCTCTGCACTAGTACAATCTATCTCATTGATTCACAAACCATCTTAAGCCAATACTTAGCCAAATCTGTCACCTTCCAAGCCCCTACTTCCTTGCACAATTCCTGAGAGAACTAGCCCATATTTAACTGGCAAAATCCCTCATCACAACTGCACAATCCATCATAGGCCTTCTACTGATTACATGCACCATTTGTACAGCTTAGAAAATTATACAACTGATAGTACATTGACCCTGAACTCTAATCTCAACTGGGTCTTCCTTTGAACTAACATGCATGAGTTATTTATGAGTGAACCTTCAATTAATTGGTGGAGAAGTGAAGTTGCATTGAAGTTGCCCCCCATTACTAGACCTCCTACTAGTTCTTCCAATTGTTTGAACTAGTTTAACTTACTATAACTCAGTTATACTGAGTTAATTAATTACCACTCAAAAGAACTCAACCCGGACGCATAAAACTTAGGAATAACTCTACATGACTCTAGATAGACTTCCAACTCAAAGTTACTGAGCCAACTAAGTCAACTTAACTTATTTAAGTGTTACAAGTTGTTATGAGAATAGAATTTCGATTTAATTCCTAATTTAATTCAAGGAAAAATTAAATTATGATATTCTTGATGCTATTTTTAACATTTCTAGTTGCTATTTTCAACAAACTGTGATCATTGAATGGGGCCAACATTGAAATTTCCCCAAATTGTTCTTGTATGCGTTGAAATTTGACATGGTTAGATTAGACACATGCATTAACGATATGCGAGTGTTTTAAGATTCAAGGATGCATGAAATCCTCACATAATATTTGATATCTTCCACATTTGCATCAACATTCATCATCTAGTCTCGTTGTCATCATTCCTCATTCCCATTTATGGAATACTTGTTGAAACTCTCTTCAAATGTCATGGAATGTCTTCCAACACACCCATCACCAATGTCATCCATCAACGTCGCACGGTGAGCTATGAATGGGGCCAATGTTAAAATTTATTCAAATTATTCCTGTATTCATCGAAATTTGACATGGTTAGACTAGGCACATTCCTTTACGATATATGAGGGTTTCAAGACTCAAGGATGCCTCACATTCCTTCATAATCTTTAAGATCATCAACATTTGCATCGATGTTCATCATGTAGTCCCATTTTCATCATTCCTCATTCCCATCTAGGGAATATAGGAGTTAAAGAATATGTTTGTATATGGGATTAGGTTAACAAGTATATTTGTTATGAATGAGAGTTTATTAATGATAATGGCATTCTCCATGCTATCAATGCTATTAAGAGAGATAACCACACGTAGTGGAATTTTTCTCCCTCTTCTTATGCCTCCCGCCAATCATCCAAAAATTATTGGCACAAATATTTTGCCCAATTAAACTGGACGCCCTTGTTGCATTTCGTAGCCAATGATACGACCGGTGCAGGTACCTCATCCTCCCGACACTTCCTCCTTATTTTCCAAACCAAAATGGGCACAACAAAGCACACATCCTGATCATTAATGGAGCTGATGAGAAATCCCGAGACTTCCTGATCAGGTCATAATCCTTCTTCATCGTGTCAGCCAACTTTTTCTCCTGGGATTTTCTTACAAATGTGTCGGTAGGGTTTTATCCTCGGTTGGGAAGTGCAATTATTCTTCTAATCAACATATCATCAATGGGTATTTTCATCCCCATCCATATACATTCATCACGCACTAACACCAACAGTGGGTGCACATAGATTGTGTTGATATTGTTGCGCCCAAAGTGCAGAATATATACCATATTCAACATCCCAGCTCGCTAAATTCCTGTTGCTCACTACCTTGGTTCGACCCTTGTTACTCCATCTTCTTCATAGTATATTTATTACAGGTACTTACTAAGCTCAAACTGGGGATACTTGCTCCAATCTTTAAGATCCCAATGATCCATGCATATTTGTGGCACCCTTGCCAACAACTCTCCCTTAATCGGCACCTCATTCGGTAACAATGGTGTAAAGACTTTGAATTTTATAACATTTGGGTCCCTGGTAACTTTTGAGATCGACTTTCATGGTTGCATATAAGGTGTCAACCTGGATATTAGTTCCACATCTTTTGAATCGATATCTTCTACTTCGTCGACCACTTCTTCCTCATATGAATCTTGGGGCTCCATCGGTTGCTTCTACCTGTCCAGCCTCTCCTTAGTTCTCTACTCCTTAGTGATTTTTCTTGGCGATTTCCTAACTAGGGTCTCCTGTGGCCACTTCTTCTTTTGCGTGTTTGCACTAGCAGTTTTCTTCCTTGGGGACCTCAGCCCAGTGACATGTGTGGGTGATGTAGTAGTCATGAGGAATCCTAACCCTCATCAAAGAAATTATTGTTCATTCTCCTCCTAATTCTTAGCAGACATGCAACAAAACGCTCGTCTCACACTTAAGCGAAAAATCACCAGTCAAAATATCAGTGAGAAATATGTTCGAATGTGGAGCAGGTTTCCATATTTATAACCTTTTTGAATATCAAAATCCATGATCTCCTTCAGATCCACCTCATAAATGCGAATTTGGCAACATATTTTCCTAGATATGACCATTAAATGCTTTCCCCTCGCTCCTTTTAATAATAATTTCCCTGTCAAATCAATTGTAGCAACCTCAATGGTCATTTTTTGGATGAACTGTGTTAGACCCTTCCCTACAGTGCAGTTACTCCTTCATTGCATCTTCCTCTATCTGTGCCATTGTTATAGCTCCAAATCTCACCCTTGATATTTGTGATGCTCCATTTATGGCCTAGGGAAACCCCTCCTTCCAGACCTAGTCCAAATACTTAAAAAATAGTGTTTTACTCCCTATACGCGACATTGACCTGAGCTAAACGTGTGTGTACATGGGTCCGGGTATACCCAACCCGCATATATATCTTAAAACACTTAAAAAATTAAATCTCCTTAATTTCAGGCGGAGATCATGGGTTTTACCTGTTGATTACCTATTAGTGCCTGTGGCCCAATTGTTCCCAACGAATTCCCAACTAAAAAACTACTTTGGGAGAAGTATAAAAAGGATTCAATGGGAAGGCCTAAGGGAGGATAGAATAGAGAGAAAATTACTCTATTGAGATTATCCCTACTCAGGTCAGAAGATCCTTGTGCTTCCATCACTCCCCCCATTATAGGAAACCCTTGTTTCCTTGAGCTTTGATGTTATTTCACTAGTTGAGATATCTTTGTATGAGTCATGGAAGGAGCCTTTTGAAGACTTGGGATTGGACGGATCCAGAGGACGGTTCTGCTTGGAGCTAGTGAGAGGAAGATTCAAGTGATATCATTCCTTGATTTCTTTTAGTTATCTGCAATAAAGAAACATTTGTCTTGTTCCCGAAATCAATCTTCTTCATGCATATGATGTTAATGTTATGGTTTACGTATGAATAACTATTTCAATTGTATAACTAACTACCTTTCAATATGTTATGAAGTTTATTTCTATATGATACTTGGTCCATATATTGCTATGCTTCTTCGAATTGGTTGTTTTATAGGTTCAAGGATCAAGAGGAACTCCAAGAGGGTTTGGAACCTGGCTAGATCTACCCGAACAAAGGACCCCCATGTGCACCTCTCTTCGTGTAGTTTGCTTATTTAAGTATCACGGAATGCTTGTTTTTTACTGTAGATAACCCCCTCTCTGCTAGGGTGTTGACCCAAAACCCTAGGGGACTTTGTCCCTCAACAGAATTGGCGACTCCACTGGGGACTACGGTATTGTTGTTCCTAGATTGGGTTATTTTAAGCTAATCAGCGCTCAACCATAGTTGTTCTTGCTGTAACTGGTTTGTTTGTTCCTGTAGGAACTTAGACTTTAAGTCTGAGAAGTTTCTTCAGACCCATTTTTTTCTTTTTCTTGTGAACTATTATATACGTAGTTTTGTCAGGTTGCAGCAGCGTATGTACGCAAGTTTCCCCATATGAACTCGCATATATGCAGGTTTCTTTGGGCTGAACCACGTATACATGCAACTGTGTATTGGAACAATCACGTATACCCTAATTGTCTAAGATTTTGTTAAATCTTTCTGTTTTTGAAGATTTGTTTGTTGGTCTGAGGGTTTCCTGAGCAGTCAATTTTTGTTGTCAGTCTTTGGTTTTGCAGCAAGTTCCCGATTTCGAATTCTCTCTTATTGTGGAAAGTTTTGGTCTTGTTTTGTTTTGTCGCAAGTATCATCATTTGTGTTTGAGCACACAAGATTTCTTTCTGGGAATCTTGGTTGTTTTGGTCTTCTAGAGCAGAAAGATTGGTTTCAATCTTTGTGACAAACTTTATCTTTGTGATCTTCTTGCTTTGTGTCAAAACTGCATCTTGTGGCCATTTTCTTTTCTCGCTTTTTGAAAGTTGTTGAGTGACAATTTTGAAAGTTGTCTTTCTTGGTCTTTTGATCATTGTCACCAAGCTCTTTTTGCTACTTTTTGGTCGTTAAGAGCATCTTGAAACACCTATTTTGTTGAGTTTTCACCCATTTTGAGTTGATAACTTGCAAAGTGTTTTTGTTGCCTATCTTTCGGTCTCAAAGTTTTCAATAGTATTTGGAGCACTTTTGAAAATTTGTTTTTTGTTTTTGCTTTTGAAGAAAACTTCTTGAAAACTTGGTTTTTGCTTTCTTTTGCCTTGTTTTGATTTGGTTTCTTTTTGCGAGTGAAAGTGCATTTTTGTTTGTCTTGAGATTTGCTTTTAGTGTTTGGACGAAAATGAGCATTAGCAACTTATATTCTATCTAAACATCTTAAGTGGCTATTTAGAAGCGATAAACAAGTTACTTTCATTCTTTTCTTTAGAGTAGTCTTAAGTTTTTTGCATCAGCATATACTCATTGCATTAGGATAGTTTGTGCATCTTGTAGGGCATCCATAGTTTTTGTTAGTTTTTGTGAGTGTGAAGCTTGTTAAAAGAAAAGAAAAGAGAAATTTATTGCTTTCTTAGAAGTTCCTTAGAACTTGGTAGAAATTTCTTTCATCGAAGAACAAAACAATTGCATTTGCATATAGTTTGGTTTTTATTAATTTCTTTTGCGTCGAAAAACACCACAAGTTTCATTTCCATTTATCCCTTGACTTAAGAACAACCCATTTAAAAACAAGCGCTAACTAAAATATACTAGAAATTTTTTATATTGTCGATTTAGACACATCAACAAGTTTTAGGATATTTAGGGCCTTGGATTAGGCGAGTGGAGAGAAAACTCTCTGAGGCCACTTTAAACTGTCAAAAATAGAAGTATGAATAACGAGTGCAAATCCAATAGTGTTAGCGAGAACATGAAAGCTCTAGATCTGGGAGTTAAGCATGATGGTTTTTGAAGATAAGGAAGAGAGATACCCCCTCTCCTACTTGTCGAATCTTACCTCAAGACTGTTCTGCCTGGCTTCTGACATGAGCTGGTAACCTTAGTTGCTTCTCCTAGGGATCTAAACAGGTGGCTGCAGAGGGGAATCCCGTGGCACCTGAGGTCGATGTTGTATCACTCTCAGCAGTACTTCTGGAGGGCACCCTTGCGAAGCTTGGGGGCTTGCACTAGCACAGGCTATTGTTTAGAGGTCAACATAACTTCCTCTGATACCTTCACTGGTAGGCTTGGGCCGTCATTATCCCAGACTATCTTCAGAAGGCCCCTACTTCACTTTCTTGTATTTTGGTGTCCGGTCCTCATCACCCGGAGCGGAAATACTTGAAAGTTGTTTGACTGGCTGATATCTTTTAGGGACTTTTTTAGTGTGTGCTCTGTGCTCTTAGTTGGCCTAGCTTTCATTTTTTCTTGAGTCTTTAATTAAATCTTAATAAAAAATTCAAAGTGGCTAACCGATCGCCTAGACGGTCTCGAAGACTTCGTGGTCTTTCACCACCTGTTTAGAGCCTTCTCCTAGAAGGCGCAGAGGCAATACTGCCAGTGGGTTTCACCCAGTGGTAGCCGACACATCGGGGATTGATCCTCCGCTTGGGGGAATTCATGTACAAGACAGGCCTGGTACTACCATAGAGCCAGAGAGGAACACTCCAGTTCTCTCTCGAGTCCTCTTCCAGTCGGAAGATAACATTGAGGTAGAAGAACTCTCAGAGCCATTAGCAGCTCCGAATTCTCCTCTGCCTTCTGATCATCCAGACGTAGTAGTATATGTTGGGACTCCGACACATAGACCTTCAAGTCCAGGTCACATCACACACATCCCTTCGATGACCACTGCTGGGAGCATGGCATTCACCACAAGTCCTACATGCATGCAGACTGCTATATCAGTACAAGGAGGAGGAACAATTTCCATCCCTTCTACATCTTTATTTGGGTCTACTACTAGCACATCTTTATTTGGATCTACTTCCATTCCGTCGACGAGTGGAAGTTCCCAAGCACATGCATCCAGTTCTGGATTCTTCCCGTTTGGCACCCAGTCACAGGGTATTATGTCAATTCTGTTCAGTGCCTCCACATCCATGATGAGTGGATCAGCTTCATTTTAGGGTTTTCCTTTTGGAAGTGGTCATATACCACATTCCAACCTGATGATAGGATCTATGCCTTTTTCTTCTATAGGTCAAGGCAGTAATCCCTTTCAAGGTTGGACTAACCTTGCGGTTAGTGGCATAGGAACTAGGAATCCATTTTTTGGCCAACAAGGGAATACGCCATACTCCACAGTTAGTTCATTTTGAAGTATTCCTCCTTTAGCTACTTCTTGGAATCATTATCAAGGGTTATCAACTCCTTATAATTCTTTAGGAGGGAACTTCACTGTTTTTGCAGGTGTTTCGGCTCGAGTTGGTCAAAATCTGAGTTTTGTTGGAACACAAAGGTCACCTTTTGGTTTAGCGGGTTCTGCTAGTTACTTCAAGCAGCCTGGTGCCTTTCAAAATCTAGGCCAATCTTTTCAAAACTTTGGGAACTTTGCCCAATCTAGGTGAAATCCCCAAGGTCCTCCTAGGCTTCCTTTTCTGGCAACGTTGAATTTGCTAGATCTCACGAAATTAACAAATGATCCAATCAAATACAACCCGGCCTGGCCTCCGGTCCCAACCAAACTCCCTTCGGACATTCCAAAGTTCAAGGGGAAGGGTGGTGAGGACCCGGGCGACCATGTAACCGCATTCCATTTGTGGTGCTCATCAAACTCCCTCATCGATGACTCGGTTAGGTTTTATTAGAGTATACACAGCAGACAGCTAAATAAATAATTCATACACAACAGACAGCTAAATAAATAAATCATACACAACAAAAAAATAGAGACAACGATTTAACGTGGTTCAGCGAAACAATCTGGGCTACATCCACCAAACAGAGGTATCGGATTTCTTATTATTCAACAGGATATTATAGCAGATTACAATAGTAGATTTCCTCTTCCTCACACCTTACATATCTATTTGCCTCTACAGGCTTACAATTTATAGATGTAGAGAAGAAACTGAATAATAAATTCTATTGCAGCAAAATAGGATAGAATATCTCCTCATCAGGATTTGATGCAATCAGTTTAGGAACAAATATTATTGTTGGCATTATCCATGAGATTTTAGCCAAATTAATATATACAAAATCTCAACAATCTCCACCTTGACAACAATTAGCCCAATACCTCGTTCTTGTTTATTCTTTTCATTTTCTTTGCAAGCCAAGAGAAGCCAAACACCATCGTAGCTTCTCTAATAAAACTGGTTTCGTGAACATGTCTGCACAGTTTTCCTTTGTATGCACTTTTTCAAGAGAGACTCCCTGTTCAGTGATAACCTGTCTTACAAAATGGTACTTTATAGGTATATGCTTTGATTTACTATGATAGGCTGGATTTTTAGCCAAGTGAATTGCACTTTGACTATCACAAAATAACTTAATGTTGTCTTGTAACCTACCAAATTCACCAAACAAACCTTTCAACCAAACCGCTTCTTTGCAAGCATGTGAAGCATCTATGTATTATGCTTCTGTAGTGGATAAAGCAACAATGTTTTTTAGCTTTGACATCCAGCTAATAGCTCCACCTGCAAGAGTAAAGACATATCCTGATGTTGACCTTCTCTTATCCAAATCACCTACAAAATCAGAATCAACATATCCGCAAACAAATTCACTACTTCTGTTATAAGTGATACAATAATCACTTGTGCCTCTCAAATACTGAAGCACCCATTTCACTGTTGACCAGTGTTCTTTCCCTGGATTTTCCATACCTACTGACAACCCCAACTTCATGTGAAATATCTGGTCGTTTACAAACCATCGCATACATCAAACAACCTACTACATTGGCATATGGAATTCGAGACATATATCCCTTTTCTTCATGTGTGTTAGGACATAAACTTGAAGAAAGCTTAAAATGTGAAACTAAAGGGATTGAAACTGGCTTCACATTGTTCATACCAAACCTTAAGAGTATTTTCTCAATATACTTCTTTTGTGATAACCACAACTTACCATTGCTTTTGTCTCTGAAAATCCCCATGCCCAAAATCTGTCTTGTTGCTCCTAGATCTTCCATATCAAACGTCCTAGCCATCTGAGCCTTTAACCTATTGATCTCACTTATGATTTTGCTTGCTAAAAGCATATCGTCAACATATAATACTAAGATAATGAACATGTCATTACTTAATTTCTTAAAGTAAACACAATGATCATATTCACTTCTTATATAATTTTGGCTCATCATGACAGAATCAAATTTCTTGTACCATTGTCTCGGCGACTGCTTCAGACCATACAATGATTTCTTGAGCCTGGAAACAAATTTCTTGTTGTGATTTTGAACAAACCCTTCAGGTTGTTCCATACAAATCTCTTCATCTAAATCTCCATGTAAGAATGCAATCTTAACATCTAGTTGTTGTAATTCTAAATCAAGTAAAGCAACTAATGCTAAGACAATACGAATTGAAACAATTTTAACAATTGGTGAAAATACTTCATGAAAGTCAATTCCTGCTTTCTGAGAAAAATCGTTTGCAACCAGCCTCGCATTGTACCTGTCTTCTATATCATCAACACCCCTTTTCAATTTGTAAACCCATTCACATCCTATAGTTTTTCTGTCATTGGGAAGTTCTACAAGGTCCCATGTGGCATTCTTATCTAAGCCTTCATTTCTTCCTCCATAGCTTCTTTCCACTTATCACTGTTAGAACCTTCTACAACTTCCTGATAGCATAAAGGTTCATCATCATTAGCGGTTAGATCAACTGAAGTAACATAATCATCATACATTTTAGGATGATATCTGATTCTCGTGGACCTTCTTAAAGATGTTTCTGGTTCTTCCACAATTTGTTGATTATTATCTGTAGGAACTTCTTCATGATCTTCATCTGAAACTTGTTCTTCTTTACTATCATCAGTGTTTGAACTGGTTTCAAACTGAATATGTTGAAACTTAGGTACATTTTCTTGTTTCAATTTAATATCTACATCTGGATTATCGAGTGAAGATTCATTGAATTTAACATCTCTGTTAATGATGATCTTGTGAGTAGTAGGATCCCGCAACCTATATCCCTTAATCCCAACACCATATCCAAAAAAGATATATCTTTTTGATTTAGGATCTAATGTAGAACGCTAATGTTTCGGAATTAGAGCATATGCATCACAACCAAAACTTTCAGTTTAGAATAATTACAAGGATGACCTTTCCATACCTATTGCAGAATTTTTCATCCTATTGCAGTTGATGGTGATCGATTTATCAAATAGAAAGCCGTAGATACTGCTTCTGTCCATAATTCCTTCTGCAAATTGGCATTACTTAGCATACTTCTTGCTCTCTCTAAAAGAGTCTTGTTCATGCGTTCAGCAACTCCATTTTGCTGAGGAGTATAAGTAGTAGTTCTATGTCTTTCAATCCCAACTTCCTTGCAATAATTATCAAATTCCTTTGAAGTAAACTCACCACCATTGTCAGTTCTTAAACATTTAATGGTTCTTCCAGTGATATTTTCTACTAATGCTCTAAACTGCTTGAAAATTGTGAATACATCAGACTTTCTTTTCAACATGTAGACCCATACTTTCCTAGAGAAATCATCTATAAAAGATACAAAATATGATGATCCTCCATATGAGGTAGTAGGAGATGGACCCTAAACATCAGAATGGATATAATCAAGGATTCCCTTACTAGTATGTTTTCCATTTTTAAATTTCTGCCTGCTTTGTTTCCCATATATACAATTTTTGTAGAAATCTAACTTAAAATACTTTAAACTAGGAAGTAACTTATGATCAGATAAAAATTTTAATCCTCTTTCGCTCATATGGCCCAACCATTGATGCCATAGTCAAATAGAATCACTGTCGTTTTCAGATACAATAGAAGCATGATCTAACTCTGTTCTTCCTTCTAATTGAAAAAGATTTCCAACCTTATTTGCTTTCATTACTAGTAGGATTCCTTTATAAATTTTCATTACTCCACCTTGAATAAAAGTTTTATATCCATTTGTGTCTATCACTTCTAGAGAAATAATATTTTTTCTGAGTTCAGGCACATGTCTTACATCAGTTAAGATTTTAATTGTCCCATCAAACATTTTAATCTGGATGCTTCCAATTCCCACAACATTACATGACACATCATTTCCCATGTAAACTACTCCATCATTGATTGATTTATAAGTTTTAAACCACTCTTTATGAATGCACATGTGATTGGATGCACCAGAATCTAACAACCAATGTTGATCATAATTTAACAAATTAACTGATAAAACTTCATCACTAATACCTAAACTGGATGTCGAACCTGTATCTCTCGTGTTTGCTTCTTTATTTTCTGTTGAAGAGTCTCCTTTGTATGTTTGTTGTCTCTTCCAACAGTCCTTCAAATGTCTCGATTTGCTGCAAAACCAACATTTTAGCTTACTCTTCTTCCCTTTCGATTTTGACTGAGAGTTTTTCTGCTTACTGAACTGTCTTTCTTTAGATCAACCTCTAACCATCATTGCTTATGATGTAGAGGTTTCTTGATTTGACCTTTTTCTGGTTTCTTCAGACAGCATAGCTCCAACAACATCATCAAATTGAAGGGTTTTTGATGAACTAAGACTTATAGAAGTAACAAAATGATCCCAGGTCTCACGCAGAGAACATAATAAAGTTACAACTTTATCTTCTGAATCAAATTTTACTTCTATGCTATCTAACTGCACTAAGAGAGTATTAAAGGTATTCAAATGATCAGTTATTGTCGTACCTTACTTCATGTGCAAGATGTACAACTGTCTCCTCAGAATAATCCTATTTGTTAAGGATTTAGTCATGTACAACTTTCTAGCTTTGTCCATAGACCAACGGCAATTGTCTCTGACACGATGTTAAATAAAACATCATCCGCCAAACACAATCGTATGTCGCTTAGTGCTCTATCATCGATGTCACTCCATTCGTCATCTGTCATGGCCAAAGGTTGCTTGGATTTTCCCAAAAGTGCCTTCGCCACACCTTGTTGCACGAGTAAATCGTGCATCTTGACTTTCCAGATTTCGAAGTTATTCCTCCCATTAAACTTCTCGATCTCAAATCGAGCACTTTGATTTTTTGACATATTTAATTTAACTTCTCACACAAAACAGAAAGCTTCACACAACATATAGTGTCAACAATAAAAATAACACTACATATAGTGTCAACAATAAAATGCTACAAAACATTCACGACATTAGGGTCTACTTCTCCTTACATAGTTGAAATTCAGTATGCCATATGCGTTCCACAAAATTCCACTCTATCACCAAAGGAATTATGGACAGAAGAATTAAGAATCAAATTTCTGTTGACGATATTAAGAATCAAATTGTTCACCAGGATCAGTGGCATTACTCATCCCTCGAAAGAAATTGAAATGCTAAGCTGACGTGCTTAGTGTTATTACCTCAATTCGGCTCTTCCTCTTTTGATTCCACAACAGAGTGATGAAATATCTGGCCACGTAGATTGATAAAAAATCTAGTCTTTTCCACCAGCTCATGGCGCAGTGGATCAACGCACACGGCCACACAGATCGATTGTAAAACACATCGATGCTAGTGCATCTGCATATGCACCTGTCTGCTACTGCATATGATGAGACTGTCTCGGTCTCACAGCTGCTAATTTACTTTGCTTTTCTGTTGTAAGTATCTGATCTCTGGCGTAGCTAGCAGCAAGGCTAACAACACACATGTTCACTCTTCAACAACAAGTAGTGGATCGATCAACCTCTAATACCAATTATTACAGTATACACAACACACAACTAAATAAATAAATCATACATAGTAGAAAATAGAGACAGCGATTTAACGTGGTTCACCTAACCAATCTGGGCTACATCCACCAAACAAAGGTATCAGCTTTCTTATTATTCAATAGAAGATTACAGCAGATTACAACAACAGATTTCCTCTTCCTCACACCTTACATATCTATTTGCCTCTACAGGCTTACAATTTATAGATGTAGAGAAGAAACTGAATAATAAATTCTATCGCAGCAAAATAGGATAGAATATCTCCTCATCAGGATTTGATGCAATCAGTTTAGGAACAAATCCTATTGTTGGCATTATCCATGAGATTTTAGCCAAATTAATATATACAAAATCTCAACAGGTTGAAACTTTTTCAACGCACCTTAACTGGCAATGCAGCCAAGTGGTATATAGAGTTGCCAGGGGGCAGCTTTACATCTTTCGCCGATTTGGCTAACATTTTTCTAAACCATTTCCAGTTGCCCGTCTATTATGATGCCAGAACTGAACTTCTGGCCAATTTCTGTCAAGATACGACAACTCACATTTCTGATCATATTCAGGAATGGAGACGGAGAAAGAGGCTCATTAAAGCCAAAATTCCGCTTGAATATTGTCTCGAATGGTTTTTGAAATCGTTACAACCTGAGATTTCCAAGGATGTCTCTCTGTCTGGAGTCTATTCTGAAGAGCAAGCTATTTTTTGGGCCCAGCAGTTAGAATTGATTTACTCTCAGTCTGGGACACTTCAGAAAATATTGCCTAATGCTCCTGGGACTAAGGTTGATATAGCCAAATTGAAGCCAGGTCCTCATGCAGATGGTATCATTAGATCGATAACTGCTCCTACCAATCAGGTGAACCTAATGCGGTGAACCTGTTGAGCCAATTGCAGCAGTTGTCTTTACAAACTGCTCCTACCAATCAGGTCACATCGTCTAACCCTTCACCTTCCCAACCTTCTTTCGTAAACGTTGTTCAGGCCTCAAACCCCAAAGGGAATCAAAATTCTGATGGGAAGAAGAAGGGACAAGGTAAAAAGAAGAATCAAGATGGGAAGGGTAGTGCGAACAATCCTGGAAATGGTGCTGGTGAGGGTGGAAATGGGTCTAAAAAGAAAGTCAAGTCTCCATGCAAAATATGCAATGGAGACCATTTGACTCATCTCTGCTTGAAAATTCAAGATGCTCAGTGATTTTTAGGGCAGCAAGGGACTTCCAGCTCTCAAGCTGTGTTAACTAACCCTTTCCCCCAAGGGAAGCAATTGCTTGTTGGTGCAAATTCAAATCCTGGTACCTCTGCAGGGGGCAACCAGGAAGGAGATAAATCATCAAATGTTTTCATGATGGGTTCCCACGCTAATGTGGTCACACGGTCACTTGATTATGGTGAAGGTGAAACATCCAAGGATAAATCAGTTCCTGAAACTATCAACTGACTTCTTATTGAGTGACCCTTTGTCGAGACTACACCTCAGATACCGAAAGGTTCCGCTAAACGCGTGACTATCAACCCTAATGTTAGGGCAGCCCAGAATTACTCCATTGTTGAGGAGTCCATGTGCTATGTCCACTTTAGAGGTGCTCTAGTCGTGTCCTGCTCAAATAAGTGCCTTGCTTTTAGCAATGGGGGCAGTGGATCCAAATAATTCTTTAGCTCTCACTTTTGATATGCATAATGTCAAAAAGAGACTTCCTCATCATATGGCTTTCTAGATAAAGTCTACTTACCATAAAACTACTATTTTTCGGACGATTATAAATGAGGGAGCTTCCACATGTGTCATGTCTATGTCATGTTGGAAGGCCATTGGATCGCCTTCATTTGTTCCTTCACCTACCCTCTTGACAGCATTTGATGGTCATTCTCTTAGGCCATATGGGATCATCCTGACCTTTCCTATATGTTTTGGAGGAAAGGTCATTAATATCGAAGTAGAAGTCATCGATGCTAACCTAGATTAGAATCTCCTCTTAGGAGGGAACTGGATATATGAAATGGATGTCATTGTTTCGACTCCGTATCGTGTCATTTGCTTTCCTCATGCAGGGAAAATTGTTAAGGTTGATCAATTGGATTATTCTCCAGTCGATCCTCAAGCAACTTCGAACTCTACTATTCCCTTAGTGGATAACCCCCATCTGCCTACTGAGAATTTAGGAGTTAGGATGTACTCTTCATTGATGGGTACTTTTGATCTTCCCCCTCCTATAGATAGAATAGATACAAGTTCATCCTCCAAGGAGCCTTTACAGAAAGAGTTTGTTCGAACTCACTATTTTTCGGATCCTGGAACCTTATCTTCATCTTTGACCACATCGGATGACGGCAAGGTGAGTGAAATAGAATCTTCTATGTCTACAACAAAACTTAGTTATGAATCCACTAATAACTCTGCAGACAACCATTTTACTCCTTTCTCTGAAGAGGAGTTAGATGGTGATGTGGCCCCTACTTGGACCCTTGACTCCACTTCTACTTTGGATTGCTTAGACACAGTTTTTTCGTCTAACGAAGCGATATTCGAAGCAATGATGGTTGTAGATCGACCATCAGAAGATTTACATCATCATTTATTTGTCCGTCATCCTTTGCATGAAGTCGAATCTATGTCCTCCAGTCTACCTACTAGTGATGTTTGTACAGTTCCTTTGGCTCCAACACAGATGTCTGCCAAAGGTAATATATTGATTGGTTCAATGACTGTACCTATAAACATCCCTAGGAGCAAGTTGGTGGAGCCCCTTGATCGGCTCTACCTTAAGAATTACTTTGCTTAGGTAGCAACTTGGCAATGGATTCTTTATACATTTTGTATTTTTGTACATATCTCACAGGGATTTTTTGATATCAACACTTTTTGATATGCTGTGGCAAGTGTTGATGGATGACTTGGTCTATTTTGGATTCACCGATGGTGCTAGTCGGCACACTCGGAATCTCGCTTCCGCAGCTTGGGTGATCTACTATCCAACTGGTCAGTTGATGGTATCAAGGGGAGTATGCATTGGTCCTGCATCAAATAATATGGTTGAGTATACTGCCATCATTAATTTACTATCCGAAGCTATTTCTTATGGAATCAATTCGTTGGTAGTCTATCTTGATTCACAACTGATAGTGTCACAATTGAATAACATTTATCAGGTAAGGGATCCATGTTTATATCACCAATATTTAAGAGTGAGGTTGTTGCAATAATCATTTAATTACATTAATTATTTGCACATTCCAAGATCTCATAATTGGTTAGCAGATTCTATCACTAATCAAGCTTTAGACTGGCACATCATTCATTCATCACAATAAAATCAAGCATCAAAAAGTCGAAACTATATATATATATATCTATATATATATATATATATATATATATATATATATATATATATATATATATATATATATATATATATAGATATATCATAAAAAATCCTGAGTGTACATAAGTGTGTCCAAAATAATATACAAAAATTGGGACTCAGATGCTCGTAATCATGTCCAGTACATCTAATGCCCCGCTCAGGATGAGCAGCTAAGTATGCAACTACTGCTTTGGCCACACACCTAAGAGTCTGAACCCAGTCCCGTGGCATGCCAACCACGTGACGCTGCATGTCTATAGGGAGATCCTCTACAGCCTCCATCGGTACTCAGTGAGTTAATCTCACCAAGTGCCACTAAACTGTGTGTAGGAGTCGCTCTGTATTGGCAGCCACCTCTTCAGCACCTTGGCCGTGATGTCCATGCCATGGGAATCCATCTGGTCGTACTAGCCCAATATCTGGAATGTGATCATTACATTAGTCATTTGAATCCCATCAAAAATATTTTTCAAGTTCATTTTTATATTTGAAAAATCATAAAAATCATAAAATCAAAAACATTTGTTACCTATATTGCCCCATGCCACGGCTGGTGGTAATGCTAGATCTAGATCTCCCTAGAAGTCCAAGCTGGCATAGGGGTAATCATCCACTGCGATGATCTGCTGCTCCCACCAGGAGAAGAAATCATCGTCGAAAGCTGTCCGCGGTACGTCCCCACCTCCTAGTCGTTTCATCAGATCAACCCACCTGCCCATCCGTGGATCTCATGGGCTACTGATTGGAACTGGTACTCTAGGGTGTAGTGTTGGGACCCTCTCAAAAAAAAGGAGCACAGAATGGTCCCATACCCAAAGTTTTTGGTCTGGCCCTTTTTGATAGATGATAGTTGGCTCTTCAAGTTGGTGAGAAGAGGAGTACACCAATCAAATATTGTGGTGAGATAGTCTACTACCAAGCTCATGGCAAGCCATGAAGCCTGGTGTAAGGAAGTTGATCCATTCACTCTGGCTATAGTGAACAGGATGATCCTCAATGATAAACTCTCCACGTGCTTGATTGGAATTTGGCTTCCAATATTTTCTGGATGACCCAGGCAATATATATGCACATAGTCCTTGATAGAGAGGCTACCTCATGATCGGCCCGTGGAATGTACTACCTCTCCCCTTCGGGAAAGGCTTGTGATGAAATAGATATCCTCAATCTCTATCTTCAGTGGCATTTGGTCAATCATGAATGAGTCATCCTCGATGCTCTAGTAGTGAATGAGCATTTCGAGCAAGCGAGTGTTTGCCTTCATATTTGGCATTTTGAAGAACTTTAGCAAACCACATCCTCTTAAGGCATCCAAGGCCTATGGATCATTCATAACCTCATCATCCACTGTGGCATGCTCCCTTTCCCTCCAAGTGACTGGCATCCTGAGGAAAAAACAAGTTTGGACCGTTAGTTTTTTGTTTTGAAGTTTAAACGGTGTATACGCGGGTCTGTTTCATACACAGTCACGTCTAGGGCCTGCGTATACGTAGGTTGCATATAGCCAACCCGCGTATACGCCGCGACAAAATTTTTGACATAAATTCAATGGTGAAACTTGAATTAAAATTTTTAAAACCAATCACAAATGAATGCAAGACAAGTTTAAGGGTTACCTGGTGATTTTGGGAAGATTTGAATGGTCGAATTCGACAAATGGCAAAGCTTGCTTCTTTTCTCCACTCCTTGTGCTCTCAACTCAAACAGTAACAATGGTGAGTCAAAAAACTATTTTATAAGCTTTGAAAATGTCAATTTTTTTCAAAACTTGATTTTGTTTTGTCTCATGTAACTTTTAACTTGGGAGCTTGGAATGTCGAGAATGGTTTTTTTGAGGATATTTTGGACGCTTTTTCGACAGTTTCGAGACCGTTCCACGACTGCTGATCCATCATGGTAGGTATCATTTCCTCATTGGAATATAGGTTAGGGAAGCCATTTTTCCGTTGCATTATGCATACTAGCCTCCATTTGTCGATGCACTTGCCATAGGGTCGATCCCATCGTGTTATGGTTAGTAAACCATCTTCACTAACCAATTTTTTTAAATCATGGCATGATGGTAGAGCCATCCTTTTCATGGTCATCGTATTTAGCACCTCACTAACATTTGTTTCCTGTGCTGCTTCGATTTGAGTAGGCTCAGGAGTCCTCTGTAGTCCTGCCATGACTTAAGTGATGAAGACTCATTCCTCTTTGCTTCTTTGCTTCGTTTTGACCTTATACCCTAGAGGCTCCTTCTTGTTGAGTTGTACTACTGCATTGCATTTTGACCATTTTCACCTTTTGGCCTTGAGCCAGCTTCACTTGGACTTGTGTTTCAACCACTTTTTAACCATGTCATCTACAAAATCAAACTTGCAATCCCTTAACTTCTGTAACTCAACACCTTATGACCCGTGGAAGGAACATACCTTTGAGTGTCTTCGACTAGTTTTCACCTCCCTACATTGAGCATAGGATTGTTCCAATCCCAGGAACTAGATCCTCTACTTCATCGGCACTCGTTCTTTCCACTGTACTATAACATTATTTTATTATTTTTCCAGCTTAAAGAAAAAAAAAATTTATATATTCCAAAAAAGAGCGGGAACGGGACAATATTACCACTTATTGTTGGCAACTAGAGTCAGTTGTGTCACCCTTGAACAAAGCACTCAAAACAAAGTCTCCTCCATTTGGGCGGGATTTAGTTTGACTTAGGTATGCCTTAACCTTGTTATTGAGTCAATTCTCCTCTGATCGGTTATCTCTTCCAATCATATCGAGAGTTCATTCGTGCCTCCTGCATGACGAACTTATACAAAGTCATCATATGCTGCCACATAGTCATCATTGAGTCATGATTTTGTTCAAGGGAAGTTAGCCTGAGTCAGCCTCTTTGCGATGTCTCTTGGCTCATTTTTCAGTCGGCCATCCCTGGTTGTTAGTGTCTTGTCTATCATCACATCAGTTATATTGGTCCTTTACTCATGCCGGTTTGAGAAGGTATCCATTGACTTCTTGCTGGTGGGTTTTGTCCTTATCAACGATGACATCTTGCTCTGAGGACAGGCCTAGAGCCGCACCCTGGCCCTATTTTCATTATTGATAGGTCACATTTTGCTCAGCATTGATGATTATCATGGGTCTTTGACTGAGTGGTTTCCCTTGTGTTCGACATCAGATTACACTATCATAATTGGGATTCATGCAGTACCTTGGTTTCCATTTGACCCTATTGGTGGATACCTTGCCTCTGTTTCAGCTTTCATTATTGGTTGGTTTAGAGGGTTTCTACTGTGTGCTAGCCACATATTGTGTACGCAAAGAATGTGCTTCGGTCGGGTTACTACATCTTTTTCATCTGATTCCTTCCACATTATTTGCATACAAGTTACACTCGCGCTAGATTGATGAAGGATGCCTTAATGCCTTCCTTCTAGCGGATCTTTCCCCACCAACTACGACTCATTGCTTTGGGGCAAAGGTCTAGAGTCCATTTGGCAGTGCCTTGGGGTTTGCGGTCATTAGCGGCAGATCCTTCACTATCGACAGTGGGAAACCATCATTGTCTCCTGATTGATAGATTCTTACAGGTGTTCAACTCCAACTCATCTATTCGCACTTGTTAGATTGTACTGGGTACCTGTTGAAGCCCCGAAAATCAGGTCGACAACAAGGGGGATACCCACCCGGTCCGGACCTTAGTTGGCAGCTCCTTATCCATTTGGTATAGCGGGTCCGACTGGGGATAATGGGACCAGTTTCCAAATCTAAGGGTGTGTGTGTGCAGAGTTCGATGATGCTGATCTACAAGTTCTAATCTAAGCTACTTTGATCTAATTCTAATGATATTGTAATCTAATGAAAACAGCACATCTAATCTATGCTAACCCGGGATGTATTTCTTCTATTATGCGATATAAAGAGATTTCAGACAATAATTGGTAATAAAGATCATTCAGCTATCATAAGAATAGAAATCAATTAAGATGAACCAATTTGCATAAAAAGTTAGGCAAAACAGTTGTGAACAACATATCGCATAATAAGTTATTCATATATCAAACATAAATAAATGATTCCACCGTACAAAAGTGAGAAATGGTAACTCACACATTAATGCAATAACATATAAACAACTAAAAATTGTATATCACTTCAAGAATATAAGCAGAAATGGCCAAGAGATAAAAGTACCATTTATGACTAGTCCTACTCATAAGCTTCAAGCAAAAATGATTTATCTCTATTTGTTCTAACATCTACTAAGAGTACAGAAGTGCAACATCAGTAGCAGATATCAAATGAAAACATTAATAAACCTCGATCCATCCATTCATCAAAACCTCCTCTGAGGGTGCAGAAGTGCATGTTCTGAGGACAAGTTTTTGACAAATTTCTGGACCCTTCTCCAAATGCATGAGAAGGGTTAAAATACTACTTCCTAATTCTAATAATAGTTAATTTACAAAATTTAGGATGCGGTTTTCAAATGATCGTCCTTTTTCTAATCTAATTTTAAAGAAAAAACAACATTCTAAATAAAATTACTTCTAAATCTGATCCTTAAAGCTGCATGCATTCATCATGGGTTTGAGGAGAGTCGGCTGGCTGACTTCTGCTTTGAGCTGGGATGAGAAAACAGAATCTATGAGATCTAGCACTACTTTCTCGGCCGCATTTATGATACATTTCACAGTCATTTGCTGACTATGCAGCTTTACCAAGTATGCCCAGTAACACTCCCAATTTAACCTGTCTAGTGCTTGGACCGCTTTTTCCTTTTCTTGTGCCTTCAGCTTCCATTCTGCTTGTTCTGCCTCCCTGATTTGATCATCCCAATCGTCGAAGAGCAACGCTGAGCCCACTTCTTGTGCTACCTGTGTATTGCTCACAGGTGTTTTTGGGGCCTGTCCTTCAAGATTGATCAGTTCGTTGAAGGTTTCCCATTCTTTGTCTAATTCTATTGTGACGGGTGGTGCTTCAATGATGAGAGGGGGAACATCTCTTGACAGGGAGGCGATAACTTGCTGTTGCGGAAATTCCATTGACTGAGCGGTGTACTTAGCTGACTCTTCGCCTCTACCTTGGTCGTTTTCAGATTTTTTAGAATGCTCAGGCATCCATTGTCCACTCTTAGATTTAGATCCAGTAGTGCTTGAATTCTCACTAAGGCTAATGCTTGGAGTAGGTTCTCTGGCAGGTAGTTGCAGCTTTTCTAGAGGAACAGTGGCTAGTCTTCTTTCCTTGTATACCATGAATTTTTGGAGGTCATCTGGAGAGAATCACGATTGAGCTTCCCGCAAAATTTCCTAGAGTGAGATTTTATTCTGAAATAAATCATCAAATAAATCCTTCTTTCCAACGAATATTTTTATCTTGACGTTCGTTGTGAAATCTTGGGCAACTTCATTTGGGTCAAATGGCCTTGCTGGGAATTTAAATAATTTTAGACACGTCATATTCTCCACTTCGGTGAATGCGTGACCTACATCGAACAATGAAAAGGCCCGACAAGCTACATGAAACTGGGGCCATATGGCCTTCTTTTTATCTTTTAGGTCTTTGGTTAGGCCGCCTTCTGAACAGGTTTGATATGCAATTTCTCGAGCCAGCAGTTTGTCAGGAATATACAAAGGTAGGACATGAGGAGGGACGGTGCTTCCAAATACTCTAATATAGGTGAACCATTCTTCCCCGAACCATCTTGCGATGGGGATGATATCTATCTGTGCCTCAGGTGAGCACCTCGGGGGTTCTTTATCATACATCATTCTATACATGGGTAAGATAAGCCCATGACAAATTTGGTAGAAATGTGGAATGAACTGAGAATCCCATAATATCTTATGATAAACATGGATGGGTAATGGGTCCTGAGTTGTCCATTTCCAACCCATAGAGGGAAATTTAGACACATAACAAATAGAATCCATAACATATGCGGATAGGTAAAAAGGAGGATAGACCCTTTGAGACATGGATCTCTTAGACCGGTATTTGATAATAGCTGTGAATAGGTTATCAGAAAAGATCTTGGCCCAATCTATAATAACGACATTTGTGGCAGCATCAATCAATGGTAACCATTCAGACGAAAACTTATTGATATTTGGCATCCCAAATAATCTACAAAGCATGGCCGCAGCAAAACAATACGGAGAGGTGAGAGAACCAGTGCTGTACATACCGTTTTTATCCTTTTTGAGCGGTTCATCTTTTCTGGACCAATCTTTAGTGGTCTTTGATTGGTTCGGGTTCTCCACCACAAATATTTTAATGAATTGTGCATTGTAAGTCACCTGTGGTTCAGGAAGATGATACATGAGCTTTAAGTCTTGTGCAACGAATGACCCGATGAGCCCATGTCCTTGAATCTTGAACTGTCTGTCGTTCATTTCTACATTGTCAAGTATCCACTTTATCATATCTGTATATGGGAGAATTTTAGGCCTTGCTGCTATTCGATGAAGGAATGAGCATGCCAGTTCTTCTAAGGATGCTTCGGAAGAGCCCTGTGAATTTGTGACAGCGGTAACTTTCATTATTCTAGGGTTTTCTTCTTCAAGCAGTCTGTACATGCTTTCCCACGTTAATATCCCTGCGTCTCTGTTACAAGTTGTGTCTGTGTATAAAGGTGCCATCTCCTTCACCTCAGAGCCCTGAGCCTTACTTTTCTTTCCCATTTCTTCCTGCGTATGGCTTGGTATCACCTTTCGTTCTTCGTCCCTGCAGCTCAAAAATGGAAATGATTGATCAAGAAAGGTGATGGGAGAGTCTTAAATGCAGCAGATATATCAAATATGCCACCTTACGTGAAGTAATTCTTTGCAAAAGCACGCGTCTACATTTAATAGATGACAACCAATTCCTTTATTATCATTAAAAGCGCATGATCTTAAGTCAGATTATGGTAAGTGGCTTTTCTTGAATAACGCGCCCGAAAGGTTCGTGATGGGGTGATTTTGTGATTTGGTCTACAATCGTCGCAGATCGCGACATCGCATTATCGCACCATCACACTCTCGCATTATCACACCATCACGTTATCGCACACATCGCAGATCGCAGAAGTTTTATGCTTGCCATATTTTTGTTAGCCCGTTCCTACGATATGCGATCTTGCGATTGGGGTTATCACAAATCGGAAAATCTTGAAGGCTTTCTCATTGGCGTTACTTTATTGCGATGCGATATATTGCTTAGTACGAGAATCTTGCACATACCAGGATTATACCCAAATGGAGGAGTTTTTCTGTCATTTTATGATGCGACTTTTTAAAGATTTTTCTTATCATAAACTTAGGTTTTAAAGTATTCAAAAGATCTTCCTAAGCTTACGATGGTGACCTTATTTTGAAGAAAGGAAACTCTTGTTTTTCCTAAAGTTTTAACTAAGGGTCCCCATTCATTTAGTATTTTGGACAACACTTAAATGAAAAAAGGGGGGGGGGGTTGTTGCTGGCCACAACAATTGGCGATTCACTTGGGAGAACCAGTTATCTCTGATTTTCTATTGAACTTTTCAAATTTCCAAAACAATTTTTTATTTTTGGAAAATTAAACTTTATTATAAAAAGATAAAGTGCATTATACCCTAAACTGTCAACGACATTTCATTCCAACCTCTTTCCACTTTAATTATTTGCTTCCTCATCTGGTCCTTGCATTTACATTAGCCATTACTTGGTCTTGTAAAAATAAAAATAAGGTCTTCCTTGTGTACCATTTTTTTTTTTAAATGCTCATTTGTCGCAGGTAGAGCCTCTGCTGCCAGCAGGCGTTCACAGCCTCGACAGGGTTACCTATTACCCAGTAATGATCCTTTATCCTGCTTAAGGTGATCTACAACTTTCAAAGAAAAACCCATATTGACACTTTTTCCTTTTCTATTCTCAAATAACAATGTCTTGGTTTGGTAGCCAAATTATGACACAGTCATTCACTTGATTTACACTTTCGCTGAACAAGCTGGCTCGTGATGAGACCCCTTGTCTTTTGATTTCAACAATATTGAGTCATTGCCCTGTTTTGATGGACAGTGTTTGGCAAAGTCAGCAAAGTTTATAATATCTATGATCATGATAAGCCGACTCGTGATGAGACCTCTTAGTCTTTGAGATATATTGTTTCTTGGATTGTCTCTCTGAATGCTGCGATTTTCTTTAACAGGGAGGATATCATCGCTTTCCTTAAGAAATCCCTGGACGACAATAATAGAGTTTTCTGGACATGGCTGATCTACAGGGAATCCTCATTTCATTATTGATACCTTTCATTGTACTGATATAAAACAATTTCTTCACTAAGATTGCCTTCGTCAAATTTTTGGAAGTTGAAACTAGTATCATATCTAGCTTAAAGTTTTTAACTGTATCTATTAATAATAAAGATCAAGTTTCCAAAAGATTTGATATTTATACAAGTAGAAGTTCAAAATCTGATAGAGAAACGATGTCTTTAGTAAATGTCAAATGATGTTAACCACAGGAAAATTTTATTGGGGAGGAGAATATTTAAAGAAATGAGAGGTAACTATTCCCTTGGATATATGTACATGATAGGGATAAGTTCTTCTCTTATTTTGCCTGTCAATATTTAAAAACTAAATTATCCAATTAACAACCTAGCTAAACTATCCCTACTCCTATTCTAACTATAAACAAAAAAATTAACTAGGTAAAATGATATTTCCAATGGAACCATCTTTTCGTTTTTATTCCCATACGTATGTACCTTTTAAACATTAGTGTTAAGAATAAAAGCTTTCTTGGACTATGAATATTGGACGTAGGATCAGAAAGTGTAACTTCAGTTGGAATTCCGCTTGAAATTTCTTTCTTATGATATCTTCTGTCCAATTGGATACCTATTGGATCACAAAAATCGGGATGAATTTCTGTTATGGATTGGTGATCACATAATAGGAAAGATGACAAGCCAGATTGCGAATATGATCTTTTAGTTTTAATGGCCTGTAATCTACTATGCGTTAAAGTTAAGCTTTTAGCAATTTCTCGTAAAAGGAAAGTTTCCACATATAAATCACTAAATAAATCAATGAAGAATAGATGAAACTTTTTGGAAAGAGATTTATCGATTAACGCGAATTGTTGGTGAGTTTCCAAAAATACTTCTTTTTGTTGATGATGTTTTGGATGACACAGAAGTTTCTCCTGAAAGCCTTATATTGATTGATCGTGGAATTGAAAAAGTTCTGTATTTCCTTGACACCATTTAGTTTTCCAAAATGGTAATACATCTTTCAAATGTTCTTTGATAAGGTGCTCAATATACCATAGTAATCTATCGAAAGTCTGAAAATTTAAAACACAATCCAATTTTGTACAAAATGAGTGCAAGCGAAAAAGAATGCAATGATTATCTGTACAGCTAGTGTTACAGCACAACTGGGATTGACTTGAAATATCTTCTTCTTCCCAAGAGCTGGCCAGAATTATGGGATCCAAGTAATTTCGAATTACGTCTTGTGAATCAGAAAACAATTTATGATTGGGAACAGGCATAGGGGTTTTCTCATGATACGAATCATAGATCGGGATATTGTTTTGGATAGTAAAATCGTGCAAATGATCTGTCATTTTGGAATGAGGATCGACTGATATGATTCTTGGATTGGAATATCTCTCATTATCTGATCTCTGTTGAGTTACTTGAGATAAATCAATATCACCATCATCATCATAGTATCTATCATAAATGATTTTACTGGTCTCTCTAGATTTTTCTTTTTCATCCAATATTTTCAGAAAAGGAAGGTCAAGTCGTTCTTGTTTATTAATGACCAAAGGATGTTCTATAGCTGCCTATTTATTTTGAAAACCTAATGGCGATTTATTTGAATAATCCTCTGTACTCTTTGAGATATCATTAATACTGAGGGGGAAAAAATTATCATCACTAAATACATCAGGATAAAGAGAAAAATGCGATTATGGAACAATGCATTTGAAAATATCATCGTGAAAAAATTCTTGTTCATCACATTCACCGTAGACATCGGGCTTTAGATCATACCTTTGCGTGTTTGTATTTTCCGAAAGAGAATAAATTTGTTGTTCTAACTTGGGCGTTTGACTTGCGATGATATTATCTAACCTTGTCTCCAAGTTGTCTTCTGGTTCCAAGGCAGGCTCTCTTTCAACATCTTCGCTTTTATCTTCTTGCGTTAGAGCAGGCATGTTTCCTAAGCTTTGGGAATTTTCTTCATCATGAGTGATTCGCACATTTAAATTGGAATTTTCATTCCTATTAGAAGAAAATAAAACAAGATTCGAACTAATTTCTGATGGATCAGACATAGGAGGTAGGGAGTGTTCAGAATAATCTGAAGATTCTTCATTCATGAGTTCATTTTCAAGATCATATTTTAGACAATCAAGATGAAATCGCATATTAAAATCCCTAACAGATTCATCTTCTTTTCGTAGATACTCAATCTCATCATATACCTGATCATAATCATAGCAATCAAATTTATAGATGAAATCGTTGACAAATTGGTCCCAGCTGTGAATTGAGGCAACTGGGAGGGTTCTACACCATTTTCTAGCTTCCGCCGTGAATGTAAGAGTAAAAATTCTGCATAAAACACCTTCATCAATTCTTTGAACGTTCGAACTTGAAACTCTTTGAATAAATTGAAGAGCATGATTAAAAGCAGAAGAATTATTCTTACCATTGAATTTTACCTGAGACAAGAGTCTTACCACTTCAGGTGGAGTGTTGGAATAGGCACGAACATGGATGCAACTCCAAATGGGAAGCTTGTGAGCAGCCATGCTAATTCAAATGATTACGATTTCAAACCATTCCAACAGACACTATGTTCAGGCCCTCCTTCTAGCGCCAAATATGTTGAAGCCCCAAAAATCGGGTCAACAACAAGGGGGATACCCACCCGATTCGGACCTTGGTTGGCAGCTCCTTATCCGTTTGGTATAGCGGGTCCGACTGGGGATAATGGGACTAGTTTCCCAATCTAAGGGTGTGTGTGTGCAGAGTTGGATGATGCTGATCTACAAGTTCTAATCTAAGCTACTTTGATCTAATTCTAATGATATTGTAATCTAATGAAAATAGCACATATAATCTATGCTAACCCGGGATGTATTTCTTCTATTATGCGATCTAAAGAGATTTCAGAAAATAACTGGTAATAAAGATCATTCAGCTTATAAGAATAGAAATCAATTAAGATGAACCAATTTGCATAAAAAGTTAGGCAAAACAGTTGTGAACAACATATCGCATAATAAGTGATTCATATATCAGACATAAATAAATGATTCCACCGTACAAAAGTGCCAAATGGTAACTCACACTTTCATGCAATAACATATAAACAACTAAAACCTGTATATCACTTCAAGAATATAAGCAGAAATGGCCAAGAGATAAAAGTACCATTTATGACTAGTCCTACTCATAAGATTCAAGCAAAAATGATTTATCTCTACTTGTTCTAACATCTACTAAGAGTACAGAAGTGCAACATCAGTAGCAGATATCAAATGCAAACATTAATAAACCCTGATCCATCCATTCATCAAAACCTCCTCTGAGGGTGTAGAAGTGCATGTTCTGAGGACAAGTTTTTGACAAATTTCTGGACCCTTCTCCAAATGCATGAGAAGGGTTAAAATACTACTTCCTAATTCTAATAATAGTTAATTTACAAAATTTAGGATGTGGTTTTCAAATGACCGTCCTTTTTCTAATCTAATTTTAAAGAAAAAACAACATTCTGAATAAAATTACTTCTAAATCTGATCCTTAAAGCTGCATGCATTCATCATGGGTTTGAGGAGAGTCGTCTGGCTGACTTCTGCTTTGAGCCGGGATGAGAAAACAGAATCTATGAGAGCTGGCACTACTTTCTCGGCCGCATTTATGATACATTTCATAGTTATTTGCTGACTATGCGACTTTACCAAGTATGCCCAGTAACACTCCCAATTTAACCTGTCTAGTGCTTGGACCGCTTTTTCCTTTTCTTGTGCCTTCAGCTTCCATTCTGCTTGTTCTGCCTCCCTGATTTGATCGTCCCACTCGTCGAAGAGCAACGCTGAGCCCACTTCTTGTGCTACCTGTGTATTGCTCATAGGTGTTTTTGGGGCCTGTCCTTCAAGATTGATCAGTTCGTTGAAGGTTTCCCATTCTTTGTCTAATTCTGTTGTGACGGGTGGTGCTTCAATGATGAGAGGGGGAACATCTCTTGACGGGGAGGCGATAACTTGCTGCTGCAGAAATTCCATTGACTGAGCGGTGTCCTTAGCTGAATCTTCACCTCTATCTTGGTCGTTTTCGAATTTTTTAGAACGCTCAGGTATCCCTTGTCCACTCTTAGATTGAGATCCAGCAGCGCTTGAATTCTCACTAAGGCTAATGCTTGGAGTAGGTTCTCTAGCAGGTAGTTGCATCTTTTCTAGAGGAACAGTGGCTAGTCTTCTTTCCCTGTATACCATGAATTTTTGGAGGTCATCTGGAGACAACCGCGATTGAGCTTCCCACAAAATTTCTTGGAGTGAGCTTTTATTCTGAAATAAATCCTTCTTTCCAACGAATATTTTTATCTTGACGTTCGTTGTGAAATCTTGGGCAACTTCATTTGGGTCAAATGGCCTTGCTGGGAATTTAAATAATTGTAGACACGTCATATTCTCCACTTCGGTGAATGCGTGACCTACATCGAACAATGAAAAGGCCCCACAAGCTACAGGAAACTGGGGCCATATGGCCTTCTTTTTGTCTTTTAGGTCTTTGGTTAGGCCGCCTTCTGAACAGGTTTGATATGCAATTTCTCGAGCCAGCAGTTTGTCAGGAATATACAAAGGTAGGACATGAGGAGGGACGGTGCTTCCAAATACTCTAATATAGGTGAACCATTCTTCCCCGAACCATCTTGCGATGGGGATGATATCTATCTGTGCCTCAGGTGAGCACCTCGGGGGTTCTTTATCATACATCATTCTATACATGGGTAAGATAAGCCCATGACAAATTTGGTAGAAATGTGGAATGAACTGAGAATCCCATAATATCTTATGATAAACATGGATGGGTAATGGGTCCTGAGTTGTCCATTTCCAACCCATAGAGGGAAATTTAGACACATAACAAATAGAATCCATAACATATGCGGATAGGTAAAAAGGAGGATAGACCCTTTGAGACATGGATCTCTTAGACCGGTATTTGATAATAGCTGTGAATAGGTTATCAGAAAAGATCTTGGCCCAATCTATAATAACGACATTTGTGGCAGCATCAATCAATGGTAACCATTCAGACGAAAACTTATTGATATCTGGCATCCCAAATAATCTACAAAGCATGGCCGCAGCAAAACAATACGGAGAGGTGAGGGAACCGGTGCTGTACATACCGTTTTTATCCTTTTTGAGCGGTTCATCTTTTCTGGACCAATATTTAGTGGTCTCTGATAGGTTCGGGTTCTCTGCCACAAATTTTTTAATGAATTGTGCATTGTAAGTCACCTGTGGTTCAGGAAGATGATACATGAGCTTTAAGTCTTGTGCAGCGAATGACCCGATGAGCCCATGTTCTTGAATCTTGAACTGTGTGTCGTTCATTTCTGCATTGTCAAGTATCCACTTGATCATATCCGTATATGGGAGAATTTTAGGCCTTGCAGCTATCCGATGAATGAATGAGCACGCCAGTTCTTCTAAGGATGCTTCGGAAGAGCCCTGTGAATCTGCGATAGCAGTAACTTTCATTATTCTGGGGTTTTCTTCTTCAAGCAGTCTGTACATGCTTTCCCACGTCGATATCCCTGCGTCTTTGTTACAAGCTGTGTCTGTGTATAAAGGTTCCATCTCCTTCACCTCAGAGCCCTGAGCCTTACTTTTCTTTCCCATTTCTTCCTGCGTATGGCTTGGTATCACCTTTCGTTCTTCATCCCTGTAGCTCACAAATGGAAATGATTGATCAAGAAAGGTGAT
This sequence comes from Pinus tabuliformis, assembly GCA_031772625.1. NCBI lineage: Eukaryota > Viridiplantae > Streptophyta > Pinopsida > Pinales > Pinaceae > Pinus > Pinus tabuliformis. The sequence continues at coordinate 191,993,051 of CM062819.1, read as the reverse complement.
GGGAGAGTCTTATATGTAGCAGATATATCAAATATGCCACCTTACGTGAAGTAATTCTTTGCAAAAGCACGTGTCTACATCTAATAGATGACAACAAATTCCTTTATTATCATTAAAAGCGCATGATCTTAAGTCAGATTATGGTAAGTGGCTTTTCTTAAATAACACGCCTGAAAGGTTCGTGATGGGGTGATTTTGCGATTTGGTTTGCAATCGTCGCAGATCGCGACATCGCATTATCGCACCATCGCGCTCTCGCATTATCGCACCATCGCGTTATCGCAATATCGCACACATCGCAGATCGCAGAAGTTTTATGCTTTCCATATTTTTGTTAGCCTGTTCCTGCGATATGCGATCTTGCGATCGGGGTTATCGCAAATCGGAAAATCTTGAAGGATTTCTCATTGGCATTACTTTATTGCGATGCAATATATCGCTTAGTACGAGAATCTTGCACATACCAGGATTATACCCAAATGGAGGAGTTTTTCTGTCATTTTATGGTGCGACTTTTTAAAGATTTTTCTTATCATAAACTTAGGTTTTAAAGTATTCAAAAGATCTTCCTAAGGTTATGATGGTGACCTTATTTTGAAGAAAGGAAACTCTTGTTTTTCCTAAAGTTTTAACTAAGGGTCCCCATTCATTTATTATTTTGGACAACACTTAAATGAAAAAAGGGGGGGGGGGGGGGGGTTGTTGCTGGCCACAACAATACCTTGACTCTCATTATCATTATCGGTGAGTTGTCTCGCGTTCGTTAATGGTATACATCAATGACCGGCAATCAAACAATTTCTCACATGGTCGACTTCAGATCATTTATTCCCATTGTGTAGAAATGTACCGCGGCAGTCGGTGAAGACCTCGGGTTGCATCATCATTCATTGGTTCACTTAATAGTCGCTCCTGTTGCTGCTAGTTGATACCATTCTACCTTATATGTTGCAGTCATTCATGGAGACATTATATATGCTGGCACCCAAGTTTGCAGTGTAGTGTCATCTTATTCCATCATGTTCATTTGGTACTATTGGGATCAGTCTTTGATATCAATGATCATCTTCATCCTTCAGCATCATTGACATTCTTATATGTGATATTCAAACATGTACTTATTCGATCATGATCAGATGATCCATTATTTATTTCCAGTCTTCTATACTTGTATACTTAGTGGATCCGCTTGTACTTGATATGTGGACATGCTTTACTTTCTCTAAGCATGGGTATGCCTACCTGAGACAGTTTTTCTTTCTGATCTCCTTTTGTGGCTTGGCAGGCTGAAATCTGGTGAAGTCCTTCTCAGCTTTTGACAGGTTTCCTTTCCATGTACTTAATACATTTTGGCCATCATGTACCCCTTCTAACCTCATATATTAGGGGGCATTTGTTATAGCTCCAAATATCACCCTTGATATTTTTGATGCTCCATTTATGGCCTAGGGCAACCCCTCCTTCCAGGCCTGGTCCAAATACTTAAAAAACAGTGTTTTACTCCCTATAGGTGACATTTCCCTGAGCTAAACGCATGTGTACGTGGGTTCGGGTATACCCAACCTATGTATATGTCTTAAAACACTTGAAAAAATTAAATCTCCTTAATTTCGGGTGGAGATCATGGGTTTTATCTGTTGGTTACCTATTAGTGTCTATGGCCCAACTGTTCCCAACGAATTCCCAACTAAAAAACTACTTTGGGAGAAGTATAAAAAGGCTTCAATGGGAAGGCCTAAGGGAGGATATAATAGAGATAAAATTACTATGCTGAGATTATCCCTAATCATGTCTAAAGATCCTTGTGCTTCTAGCACTCCCCCCATTACAAGAAACCCTTGTTTCCTTGAGCTTTGATGTTATTTCACTAGTTGAGATATCTTTGTATGAGTCATGGAAGGAGCCTTTTGAAGACTTGGGATTGGACAGATCTGGAGGATGGTTCCGCTTGGAGCCAGCGAGAGGAAGATTCAGGTGATATCATTCCTTGCTTTGTTTTAGTTATCTGCAATAAAGAAACATTTTTCTTGTTCCCAAAATCAATCTTCTTCATGCATATGATGTTAATGTTATGGTTTACATATGAATAATTGTTTCAATTGTATAACTAACTACCTTTCAATATGTTATGAAGTTGATTTCTATATGATACTTGGTCCATATATTTCTATGCTTCTTTGAATTGGTTGTTTTACAAGTTCAAGGATTAAGAGGAACTCCAAGAGGGTTTGGACCCTGGCTGGATCTACCCGAACGAAGGACCCCCAGGTGCACCTCTCTTCATGTAGTTTTCTTATTTAAGTATCATGGCTATGTGGAATGCTTGTTTTTTACTGTAGATAACCCCCGCTCTGCTAAGGTGTTGACCCAAAACCCTAGGGGACTTTGTTCCTCAACAACCATCCTCCTGAATACCACATAACACTTCCTCCTTGATGAAGTCCTTCTTTGGCATAGTATTTTAAAGTCTCATGCTTCTTTCCAACTGCCTGTAGCACTAAGAATTTTCTCTGTTCATATAGTCATTGTGCAGTCCTAGGGATGGAATCATCCTTGTATATTTTCAACCTACTGCCATTTACTCGCCTAGGAAAGAATTCTCCATTCAGCTTTGCAAGCTGAACTGTGCCACCATCTAAGATATCCCTAATAATGTATGATCCTAAATAATGCATTTTCAATTTTCCCAGGAACATTGTGAACTTATTATCATATAATAGAATTGAGTCTCCATTCTTGAAAGTTTTCTGCTTAATATGTTGGTTGTGCCAGGGATTTTCCCTGGCTTTCTACACTTGTTGGTGAAATCTTGCAACAAAGTGATCTTCCTCAAGTGCGAGAAGTTGGTCCAATCTCTCCTCCATAATGTTGTTGTTTGCCATTTCCATGACTGTGGTGATTCTAAAACTTGGTACTATGTATCCCATAGGCATTACTAATTCCTTTCCATAAACCAATCTAAACGGATTCTATCCCATCAACTTCTTGTAGGTAGTCCTGTATGCCCATAAAACTGCTGGTATGCACACATCCCAATTGTTTCTGTTGACGTTGCATAATTTAGTCAGAGCGTTATACAAAATTTTGTTGAAATCCTCAACCAGGTCATTCGCCTGAGGATGATAAGGCATGTTATTCTGATGATGTACCTGAAATTCCTCCATCAATGCTTCAATAGTGTTGTGTAGGAAGTGCGATCCTCGGTCGCTCATCAAGATCTTTGGACACCCAAAATTTTGACAAGATTTATTCAAATATGAATTGCGTAACAATGTCTACATTGCGATCCTTTATTGGTTGTGCTTCAGCCCACTTGGTCAAATAATTTATCGCGGTAATAATGTATTGCACACCAGTCTTCCTTCCCGGTGGATTCACCAGCCCAATAAAATCAATCACCCACTTGTCCAAATCCTACAAGGTGACTTGTGGATTCAATGACAATTCGTCCCTTCTCGATGGTCTTCCAATCCTCTAGCAGACATCGCAAGCACTACAATATTCCTTGGAATCCTTGTGCACCATGGGCCGCCATAGTCCTACTCTTAAAATATTTTGTGCGGTGGATTTTCCTGCATAGGTTCCTCTCACGACATGACCATGTGATTCTACCAAAATACTGTGTCTTTCATTCTCAGGGACATAGCTGCGCAATATCTCGTCCAGGCCCATTTTATACAAATATCTGAAAATCAGAGAAAAATCCACAGCTTTAAGTACGAGTTCTTTCTTTTGTTGAGTCGTATACTCTGCAGGGGCTACTTCGGTAGACAAAAATAAATGATATCAATGCAATGATCATAAAAAACCCTTTACTGCAATGAGTTGCGCATCGAGAAGCCCTCTTCAATGTTCATTGGTTCTTCACCAGTCTCAATTCTGGACAGATGATCTGGCCCAAAGTTCAATCGTCCTGGCTTGACTATTACTTCAAAATCGTACACTTGGAACAAAAATATCCACCTGCAGATCTTCCCCCCCAACATAGGCTTGTTCACCAAGTACTTCAACGCAGAAAGGTTCTTAAACATCTTGAAGTGTGCACCTAATAAGTAATGCCTTAATTTCTGCAACACGTATACCATAGAAAAGCCCTCTCGTTTGTGGAATAATTTCTTTCTGCCTTAGATATTTTTCGACTTGAAAATGTGACGGTGTGATCAAGATCCCCTTATCATGGCTATGCTAAGACAACACCCAAAGCTATGCACCACGCATCTACATGAAAGTGGAACTCTTACTTCCAATATGGAAACACCAAGATTGACGAGGTGACCATTTTTTCCTTGAAGATGTTGAGGCTCTTTTGACATTCATCATCCCAACAAAAGGTGATATATTTCTTTAATAATTTTTCAATTAGCACAGTGATCTACGCATAGGCCTCTATGAACTTCCGATAATAACCTGTATGCCCTAGAGTTGCACATAGCTGCTTCATGTTCTTCGGTGGATGTATATGGATAATAAAAACAATTTTTGTAGGGTCCACCATCCACCCCTGCTTGTAAACAACATGCCCCAATAATATTCCATATGGTACACAAAAAATACACTTTTTCAGGTTCAGTGAGATTTGATATTTCCTGCAGGTATCCAACATCAAGTGCAGGCTTGAAACATGCTTCTTTAATAGTCCAAAGACTGTCTAGTCATCAAAGTAAACCTCCATAAATTTGTGGATGTATTCTTTAAACATTGCGACGACAACTCTGGATAATATTGCAGGTGCATTCTTCAACCCAAACAACAACTATAAATTGAAATGATCCCCATTCATTAGCAAAATTTGTCTTACTCCTATCTTCCAGCATGATCTTAATTTAATGGTACCCTAAAAAACCATTTGTAAAGGAGTAGGCCTCCTGTCCTCCCACATTATCCAAAACTTCATCAGTGAACGGTGTTGGGAACGGGTCATGTACACATGTGTTGTTCAACTTTCTTAAATTGACACAAATCCTTATGTCTCCCTTAGTATTTTTCTCCTACACTACCATTGGGCTCACCCATTTGGATTATTCCATAGGTTCCAGTTGTGACCATCTTCTCAAGCTCCTCCTTCACCTTCTTTTTGTATTTTGGGTTTAGCCTATTGGTGAGCTCCAGTATTGTAGCAATAATGCTACAACTCCTGGGGCTTCCTTCTCTAATTTTATCAACCCGGTAGTTCGTAACAAACTTGGAAGCGATGGTGCTGTATGCACAAGTACTAGCTCTTGTCGCAGCTGTCACTTGGTCAGCTGGCACAAGTCTGCTAGGGTTCAAGCCAACTTCTATATGTTCTCAGAAGAAGCTTTTTAAATGATGAACGAAGGCTATCTCAAAGGAAATTAACCTACTTTGCAAGAATGAACTGAAAGCCAACCAAACATGGAAACCCTAGTAAACCCTAATCTGACTAGCTTAATCTCTATGATGCAATGGTGGGAATGAAACTTCTAGAAATGATTCCATTACTTCTAGTGAGATGAGATGCATGAATTTAAACTACTTTCATTGAAGAGAACACATTTTTTTTTATTTTTGCTCAAGTGGGTGGAGTTATTGTGATTGTGCTTCTTACTAGGTCTTGACTGTGCAGGGGTAGTTCGAAGGGAAGGAAGGCTTGGGAAAGGTCACGATGACTCTAAGAGGTTCCAGGGGATCTCTCACATCAGTCCACAGGAGTCCACAACATTCAAGTGCTTGGCAAACGTGTTTGCAGGCTTCTACAGGATGTCTGCAGGGGATCCTACAGGAAACTCGGGATTTCTACAGGATGTATGCTAACTTCTACAGGATGTTCTATAGTCGGAGTTTTGGGTGATGGAGGAGTGAAGGAGCTGTATGGATGGATGGGTGAGATGAAAGAGGAGCCCGAGATGGCCTATGGACAGAGAGATGAGGTGGAGAGAGAGTGGATAGAGCTGGTTGGTCGATAGAAGGGTAGAGGCAATGGAAGGTCAAAAATATTGAGCAACGTGGACAGTAGAAGGGTTGGAAGGAAAATGAGCTGAACAGAGGATGAGTAGGTGGCTTAGGCACAGTTCAGAAGGATAAGAACACGATGAAGTGGTGTTGCACAGTGTAAATGAAACAAATCACCCTTATCTTGCATGTGAACGAAAGTTCACCAACCTATTCTAATTGTTTTATTAGGAATCAAAGAACAACAACGTAAGTTGAAAGGAATTCGTGCATGATGCTGAACCAAAGAGTCATTACTCAAGATATAATCGCATGAACAATTCTCCAATCGAAAACATTACATCAATACTTGCATGCATATGTTAAAACAGTGTTTTTGGCAGTTGGCACGGTCTACACTTCCGGTCCCCAAACAGAGGTGAAAGTGAGCATGCATTCAGCCTTTTTTGAACTCAAAGCAACTTCAATCTCCCTATGCTAATTCTGAACTACTGAAACAACTGTATTCATGAAACTAACCTACATAACCAGACCGAAACAGTCAACTCAGCAAACTGTATTTTCAAGTGCATGTAAAGGAAAGAAATGCAATGATAAAGGAAAGACAAGTAACAATAAAAAGGAAAGGAGGTCTATTGCTCTCAGGTTGGGCCCTAACCTGAGAGCTATAGCTCCCCTAAGAACTCAGAATCGAATCCAAATCTGACTGCCTTTATTAAAATATCATAATCATGAGTCTAACAACATGCCAAAATTGGCTTACAAAGAGCAAAAACAGAGCTACAGCTCGTAATCCAAAATCTATAACAAAAGTTCAAGAGTCTCATCGAAGGCAACAACCTTAATATTTATACATGATGAGGGCCAAGCTGGCCTCCTCAATTAGTGGAGCTTGGTTGTCCAACTGAAAGTAAACTGTTGTTCCTGTAGAATCTGTTGGCTGCCTTCTAGCTCGGTGGTGATAGTTGTTGGAGCTCGGAGTTGGGGTGGAGATCACAAGGAAAGTCATTCAAGGCTGTGGACAACCTCCCTATAAACCCGCAATGCCACCTTGGCTGTCTCCTTGTCTCCATTTGCGTGGTCTTTGCTCCATTTAATGCCAAAAAACCTGAAATCATCATGTATTAGCTACGTAGGCATAATGACTACCCTTATTCCTACAAATAACACGAATATACTAAGAAATGATGTATAAGTGATAAAAAATGAAGGGTTGAGCAAGGTAAGTAGGCCAAATGAGCCCAAATTGTTACCAAAATTTGGGGCTCATCATCACCCCCCAGCTAAAATATTTTCTCATCCTTGAGCAATTTTTCTCCAGCTCCTTGTCCTTGGCCGAGAACTAGGCTCCAAAATACGCTCTTTCTTTCCTACTCTTGGTGGCTCTGCCTGTTCTGCCCTTGGTGGTGATGAGGGTGCCGCTCCTTCCCTCTTCTCTGTTTCCTTGACCTTGATCCGGGATTTTGAAGTCGATTGGTCTAACCTTCCCTTCCAAGTAGTTGTTTTTGGGCTCCCCCTCTCGTAGGTGACCGATATCTTCGAGGGGGGCCTCTCACTGGGTGAAGTAGGGGCATCCCCTGTAGTGATTTGGCTGCTGGATGTAGGCTGTGGCTTGCCCGTCTTTATTCTCATACTTCTTCGAGCTTCAAAGTATAGAGGGGTCTCCCTCTTTCTCTTCTCCTTGGGTTTCACTTTTTCGGGGCTTCCTGTAGAAGACCTTGTTTTAGTTAATTTCGGGCTTCCTGTAGAAGACCCTTTTTCAGCAATTTTCGGGCTTCCTGTAGAAGTCGGTTTCGGCTTTCCTGTAGAAGCCTGTTTTGGCTTTCCTGTAGAAGCCTGTTTCGGCTTTCTTGTAGAAACAGGTGTCGTCGCCTTGGTTTGCTTTGCTGCATGAGTTTTGCTTTTTGACTTGGTTGCGGTCACTGTCGAGGCACTCTTGCTGATGTGGACCTTCTCAGCCTTGTCCACTCTGCCTTGCAACCTTTTCTCTCTTTCTGTCAAGATGGGTGTGTCATCTTTCTCCTTGTCATCCTTTTTCTCTTGTTTCTTCTCTTGCTTTTTCTTCTGCTCTGTGCTTGGGGTCTTTTGGCCTTTTTCTTTCTTTACTGCGGCCACTGACTCCTTCTCCTCACTACTAGAAGAACCGAGCTCTTCGGTTAGCATATTTATGTCCCCGTCCTTTGTCAAATTTCTGAAGTCTTCCCATGAGAGAGGAACCTTGTACGTGTGGAGCGCATCCTCCACGAGGAGTTTGATCAATCCATGGTGGGCTACCTAGTCTGGTATGCCTTCTTTCAGCTTGGTTGCACACTCAATCAGAGACTGTAGTAGAAAGTAAGGGAGACTGAGTTTGTTTTCTACAGGTAGCTCCATCTGGTGCCGTAATTCATTGAGTAACCGAAAGTGGTACCCGTATACAATGCTAAAACGGCCTTCGCAGGTGATGTACTTCATAATTTGCAGGCTCACTTCATTCCATGGTGGCAGTAAACTGGTTCTACGGACCCCATTTTTGTCTTCTGAGAATTCCTCCTATGGTGGAAAGAATTCCTTCTTAGCTTGTTGGCTCAATTTCCTTTCCTCTTTATCCCATGGTTGTTATAGACAATTTTGTGCCTTACAGCAATAAGCATGAATTGTCAATAATCCAAGGGATCCAAAGTTCCCTAAACATGATATTCCTACCCCTAGAGGAACAAGGTCAGCAAACCAATAGCTCTCAGATCAGTTCTCCACCTGAAAACACTCAAAAACAAGCAATCCTGAAATCAAAGCAGGTGCTCCACTAGGCTTCTGCGCTGAAACACAACTGCTCCATGGTGTACCTGCGTTGCAAAGCAGGTAGAACAAAGCCCACCTGCGTTGGGCGAGTTTGGACATGTGGCACAGTGAGTCATTGCTTTGGAATCTTCCAAAAATGACACTTGGATCAGGTATTTTGCCTTGTGATGAGTCAGAGGCTTTGTTTCTCCAAGTGGAAGCAAGGTTCACCAAGTGGACTCAAGAACTGAAGATCAACTAAAGATTAACTGAAGAGAGAGAGGACACAAGGCAGCTACACATCAGTTGCAAGCTGACTCATCCTTTCTCAATTCATCTATATATTGAGCTCTCTCCTATGAGCTCAGGAGGATGGAATTTTGTGCAAAGTAATGATATGCTGTTGGTTTCATTCTTGAGTTATTGGGTGATTGTTTGAGAGAGGTGAAGAAGAGCAATTCTTTCTGCTGGGAGGTGTTGATGGGTTGGAGCCTGCAATGGTTGTAATACTCTCAGAACCTTTATTTCTTCATTAATAAAAGCTATTGAGGTTCTTCTATGTGCTCTTGTTTCAATTATATATTGTGATAATTGCATGTTTGGTTTACACTAATCCATGAACCAGTTATGATTGCATGCCTCTTGTAGTTTCCTTCTTTGTTGTTTTGCAGGATCCCATTGCAGCTGGGCGAGCAGAAGGACAAAGAGCTAGGAGCAAGCGGCCAAAGAGGAGAGTTTGGATTCGACATTAAGCGCAAGGCAACGGTTAGTGCTTTCTCCATTCTCTTTTGCTTTCATAAAGAAGTAAACCTTCAGTAGTTTGTTTTACAGTTGTTGCTAAGGAACTGTCACCCTTAGAGTGGGTTAGGGTCATCCGAGTCGGATACTTTTCCCTACAACAAACTGGCGACTCCGCTGGGGATCGTATCCATTTGATTGTGTTTGTAGTATTTTGCTATTCATTTCCTGAACGAAAGAGTACCAAATCGAAAAGCTTTTGACTATATCAAAAGCGAAGTAGAGGGCAGCTACTCTTGCTCATTTTCTGAGCAAATTCATGATTTGAAGAGCTGATCTACAAGGATCCTTGTAAGCTCTTAGTGATAGCTTTGCACCTTCTAAATCATCCCTTTGAGTATGCTTGACTGATTGCTTTTGATTTGAGCAAAAACCGTGCATTTTTGAGAAAATTATGACCCAGAAACTGTGAAAACGCAATTCTCGTTTTCCAAAGCAGGTAGTACACAGGCTACCTGCTTTGCAACGCAGGTCCCGAACTGGCTACCTGCGTTGAGAGCAAGTTTGACTGTGCAGAGCCTGCGTTGACCCAAATTTGCTTAGTGCATTTGGGGTTTCCTCTTTTCTCTTGCCTGTTTTCACTTAGTTTTGCTGCTAGGTGTCAGTCTTGTGCCTGTTTTGAAACCGATATTACTTGCCATCATTCCGCCTCTGTTATATAACGAAATTGTACTTGTTATTTGTATTTCTTATTCATTTACAATTTCCCATAACGAAAAGTAAACTAGTCATGCTTTTGGCCTCTTAGATCTGAACCTGTGTTAGGCATTTTGCTGGTCTAAAGAGTTAGCTTGTTTGCTGTCCATAGCTGATTAGTCATTTTACTTTCGTTAGTATGGTTTGATTTCATGTATTTCCAGTGATTAAGCAAGTGAATCTTAAGGTGTCTTTTGATTTTGGACAAACTTGTTTACTTTCGCTTTAAATCGAAATCAAAGTTATATAACCACTTTCTTTTTGTATCCATCCACATTAAGAAAGGGAAAAGAAAATACATGCATTGTGCATTTTGCATTTGACTGTGTGCTTGACGATTTAGGAAAAATTTGCATTTTAGTGTGTGCTCTATGATCTGTGTGAAAAGATTTGCCTTTCTTTTCCCTCAGTAGTTAAGGTTTTCAAAGTTGAAAGATTGAAAAGTTTGCTTCTCATCTTAGACTGCATTCAGGAATTTGTTATATACATCTCGTGGTGATCCTTAAAGGCAAACTGATAAGCAAGATCAACATTAAAATAAATCCAATTTACATAACAACGCTTTGTAACATAACGCAAACACATAGAGGTCTAGGTAGAGACGTGTTCCAGTGTCGTTAAACATAGTGACTGTCGATCTCTACGAAGGTGGGTGATTCCTCCTGAGAGTCGGTGGCACTAATACGGACTTGTGCTCCCACGTACCGTCGCGTATATATTGGGAGACCCCTATAGGCAATTATCCTTTATCCATAGGAAGCCGTGTCGACCGCCCTACTGATCGCGATGCAGTGAACACAACATTCACGAAGATCGACCACCCGTACCGTAAAATGTATTCTGTGGTTTCGCGAAAAGTTTGGCACACCCTCTGCCTAGAACTCCAGAGCAGTTTCTTTTGGCCTTTTTCAAACTCTATAACTGAAAAAGTCCATCCGAGCATTTGTCACTTCGGGCTCGTTAAAACATCGAAGGCGACTAGAGTCATCTTTAGCTTTTTCTCGACTCTTAAAACATGAAAAAGCAAGTTTGTGTCTAAAAGCGTCGTTAATAAAATTTATTTTAAGCGGAACATAATCACCTGTTATTCCCACGTTGATCTTTCAGTTGAAAAGTATGGAGCCCACCAACCAAGGAGGCAACCTTGGCGGAAGTCCAAATCCCTTCTCCTCTTGGGGAGATGTTGGTGCGCCTCATATGGCAACATTGTCACTTCGAGGATTGACAATCGGCCTACCTGTATGGCTCTTTTCGACTAATGTAGTCCAGATCGCCACTAATCCTGAGCAGTCGAATCAGCAGTCAGACCAGTCTAGAACTACCCACCAGCCTTCCACTTCTTACAATACTTCCTCTGATCCTTCATCTTCGCAAGGTAGAGCTGGCAAAAGTCAGCCTCCCATGGAGAAGAAGGAAAAGAAGAAAAGAGAAAAGAAGCAGAAGGAGCCTATGGCGAAGGCGACTGGGGCAAGCAAAAGACAGCTGACAAAAACCCACACACTGCACCGACCGGTCCTAAATCGCCATGTGTCATTTGCAAAGGGGCCCACTTCCATCGTGATTGTCCTTGTATTCCCCGGATACTAAGGGACTGGTCCCCAAGATTGCACAATCCGGTAGCATCAACCTCTGGCAGTCATGTTGATTGCAGTCCGTCAACTAGCGAGAGTGAAGGACGAAGAGGGAGACCAAGATCACCCTGTATATTGTGTGAAGGCGAGCATGCCATCCACAGATGTCCATTCTTAGATGAGGCAAAGAGAGTTTTGGAAGATCGTCCGGTTTCGCCGTTACGACTTCCTCCTGGATACCAAAAACTCGCGCCTAATCCCTCGATAGTTGAAAATCCAGCTGACCCGCCCAAGTGGTCGGCTGAAGTGTCGGTCATTGAGAATGAACCTGCTGAATCCAGACCAGACGAAAGTCTAAAGGTCGAAACGGCAGTTGACCCGGTTCTTCCTTCAGAGGTTTCATCATCCAATGACTCCGTCATTGAAGACCCATCTTCAAATGACACCATCACTGAAGAGGATAAGGATGACACCGTCCATATTCTTTTCATCAACACAGACTCTGATGAGCATCAGGGCAATGCGCCCATTCCTTTATCGCAGGAAGGAACATCGTCAGGGTCGTATCCGGCCATATATTCGGTCCCACCACCAATCAACCTAGTTGTATCCTTTGATTGGAATCAACTAGGCAGACCCCGGTTACCGGCCAGTATCCCATTCAGAATCATAGTCCAAATCTACAGAATGGTGATGGCTGGAACTATCATTGATGAAGGGGCATCTGTGAGTATCCTTTCCTCTGTTGCTTGGAAAGCACTGGGTTGCCCGACGCTTTTACCTGAGATGAGAAATCTATCAGGTTTTGATAAAGGAACCAGTCACCCGTTAGGGATTCTCCCCAATGTTCCAGTTACATTGAAAGAGAAGACAGTTCGCATGAACATCATGGTCGTCCAGGGACCCTTGGCATATAACTTACTCCTTGGACGAGACTATATATATTGCATGGAGGCAATAGTGTCCTCGCTCTTTAGAGTCATGTGTTTTCCGCACGAAGGAAGAATGGTCCAGCTCGTAGACCAACTTTCATTTCCAGGATCACGCATTGCAAATAGTCAAATACCATCCCTTAACGGTTTATTCACTCAAGGAATGCCACCGCCCCCGGTTCTACTTCCCGATGAATGCGAGTAATTCGGAAAGAAAAGAACTGGGACCCAGGGGGCATGCACCCTGGCCTGCCTCGGGCAGAGAAAACCTTAGGTATAAAGTTAATTTCCGCAGAAGAATGGACTAGTCCGTACCCCGTCCGACAGTGGAAGAGAGGGTTGTTCTAGGATAAAATTCTTTTGTCAAAGTTATGTGAGCAAAAAGAATCGCTCCCTTTGTCTAAAGAAGTGGGCTCTCCTAAGGAAGGGGTCCATTTGTGGCAGCAAGTAGCCACCATCTTTGAATGTCAAGCCTCACCCATTAAAACAATATGTTTTGAAGGATAAGTAGGGGCAGTCTCCAAAGAAAGAGATGAAATTGCTGCAACAAGTAGTCACCATCCTTAGCAACCTAATGATAGACATCGCCAAAAAGAGAGTTTAGTTTGCGGCAGCAAACAAAACCATTTTTCGGATAATAAGTAAGAGGGCAGTCTCTAGAAATTATACTTTATACCTGGGGGCATGCAAACCTTTTGGAGTGCAAGCACGGGACGACTATTTATTTTTTTAAATTTGTAGGTCCTCCCTTTAAACCTGTAGGTCTAACCCGTTAAACTCGTAGGATTAGCCGTTTCCAGCTTGCATAAAGAAAGGATGAAGGGCAAAAGTTAAAACCTGCCAAATTGGAGTAATTAGTGAAGTATCGCTCCTTAAATAAGATTACCTCACCTAAAGCATTCCTTGTATTAAGACTGGTATAAATCGAGCAGTTTTAGCAATGTTCATGCTCGTTAAAAAATAAACGCAAGAATCGAGCAGTTTTAGCAATGTTCATGCTCGTTAAAAAATAAACGCAAGAATCGAGCAGTTTTTGTGTAGAGTTCATGCTCGTTAAAAAATAAACATAAATTGTGAGCAATCTTTCCCTAGCAGTTCAAGCTCATCCAGAAAAAATGAACCGGTAAACAACCTCGAGAAATGTAACCTTTGAAAGCCATATTAAAAGCCCTTGGTCGTGTTTATATGCCATCACCTCCATCCGTTCATTTGGCCAATCGTTCACCTCCATATGTTTGTTTACCCATTTTGAGGAACAACTGCGAAGAGTGATTTCACTTAGCCATCCTTGTGACACTGCCGTGATTGGAGAATTCCAACCTGTACCTGGAATCTGCTGCTATCCCTGTTCTTCACTCGTTCCTCAAAAGACGAGTCTTCTTTGAGCTCTTTTCACTGACTCGTAAAATATGAAAAGTTTGCCGAGTTTTGGCCTTCCAGCTCGTTAAAGCGACCGGAAAGCTATCCCTCCTCTAGATTTTAATCTTTTTGGACCTGAGGGATTATTGCACAAAAAGATCGAGCGCTTGTTTTGTTCGGCTCGTTAAAGCAACCAAAAATTCATCCCTTCTGTATTGTTTTAAACTTTTTCGGACTTAAGGGATTAGATGACGAAAAATGAATTTTGGAGTTAACTTTTCGTGCCTTTTCAGACTCTCTAAAAATGAAAAGGACCGAGTTTTCTTTGTCGTTAGACTCGTTAAAATGATTAAATAGCGACAAACTTGTCTTTAGACGAGAACGAGTTTCCCTATCGCTAGGCTCGTTAAAACATAGCGATGGGCTTGCCCGAAGGGCAGGTTATAGAACAAGCATATGTTATCCTCCTCAAGCTTGACAAAAATAAAGAGGTACTGGTCAGCAATGACTAGGGAAAAATTGGGAGAACCTCACAGCATTAATGGTAGCAAGTCGCTCTTGAACATGACACTTTGTCCTCCGTACCGCTTCGGGTTGGGTTGTTTCATTCACCGGTCGCAGAATCATGGTCCTCGCCACACCATCCACAATTGGGGTAATGCTACCAATCCATCACATCAGTGTCGTTATATGTTCAAGAGATGTGGTTCTGTAAAGAGTCAACCGTGTTCCACCCACTGCCATACATTATCCTTCATCCACTTCATGACCGCCACCCTGAATCATACATCACAGTTTGTTTTCACCTCATCATAATCACTAGCTCCGTTCCGTGTCACTGATGTGGGATTCATTAAGGCCCTCCTTTGACGGATCGCTCCTTGTCGACATCAGCTCATTATCCAAGGAGTTGATCTAGGAACACCCCCCTCAGTACTTTGAAGCTTGCATGCCTCAATGGCAAGTTTCTCACTTCCGGCGACAGGTATACATCAATGACCTTCGACTAGAAGATTTTGCATGGTGGTCGACGCCAAGTCCTTTATTCCCACCATGTAGATTGTACTGCCGTACCTTGAGGGTCATCATCCTTATCGGTGATTCCTCTCGCGCTAGTTAACGGTTTACATCATTGACCGGTAATCAAGCGATGTCTTTCCATGTTCGACTTCAAGAAATTCTCACATGGGTCGACTTGTACATTGAGTGAAGATCGGAAGAGTTTGAAGACCCCGGATCTAGTTTCATCCATCCGGGCTGCGATATATATTCAGGACATAAAAACATTTGATATGTACATCATTACAGCAGATGATCATCCTTCTCAAAGGATGATAATTTCGGCAGAGAAATATCAGTCTACATCAGACGATCGTCTGTTCTATGTACCAAAATGTATTTATAAAGCTGGGCATGGGAATGCCCGCCTCAGCTAGATCATGAAAAATGTATGAAAAATAATGTATTGTATTGTATCTTATGACAGGACACTTCTCAGCAGATTGAATGAACTTCGGATCCTCTCAATAAAGCATTTCACCCGATAAACGACCTCATACTTTAGGGGGCATCTGTTATAGACAATTTTGTGCCTTACAGCAATAAGCATGAATTGTCAATAATCCAAGGGATCCAAAGTTCCCTAAACATGATGTTCCTACCCCTAGAGGAACAAGGTCAGCAAACCAACAGCTCTCAGATCAGTTCTCCACCTGAAAACACTCAAAAACAAGCAATCCTGAAATCAAAGCAGGTGCTCCACTAGGCTTCTGCGCTGAAACACAACTGCTCCATGGTGTACCTGCGTTGCAAAGCAGGTAGAACAAAGCCCACCTGCGTTGGGCGAGTTTGGACATGTGGCACAGTGAGTCATTGCTTTGGAATCTTCCAAAAATGACACTTGGATCAGGTATTTCGCCTTGTGATGAGTCAGAGGCTTTGTTTCTCCAAGTGGAAGCAAGGTTCACCAAGTGGACTCAAGAACTGAAGATCAACTAAAGATTAACTGAAGAGAGAGAGGACACAAGGCAGCTACACATCAGTTGCAAGCTGACTCATCCTTTCTCAATTCATCTATATATTGAGCTCTCTCCTATGAGCTCAGGAGGCTGGAATTTTGTGCAAAGTAATGATATGCTGTTGGTTTCATTCTTGAGTTATTGGGTGATTGTTTGAGAGAGGTGAAGAAGAGCAATTCTTTCTGCTGGGAGGTGTTGCTGGGTTGGAGCCTGCAATGGTTGTAATACTCTCAGAACCTTTATTTCTTCATTAATAAAAGCTATTGAGGTTCTTCTATGTGCTCTTGTTTCAATTATATATTGTGATAATTGCATGTTTGGTTTACACTAATCCATGAACCAGTTATGATTGCATGCCTCTTGTAGTTTCCTTCTTTGTTGTTTTGCAGGATCTCATTGCAGCTGGGCGAGCAGAAGGACAAAGAGCTAGGAGCAAGCGGCCAAAGAGGAGAGTTTGGATTCGACATTAAGCGCAAGGCAACGGTTAGTGCTTTCTCCATTCTCTTTTGCTTTCATAAAGAAGTAAACCTTCAGTAGTTTTTTTTACAGTTGTTGCTAAGGAACTGTCACCCTTAGAGTGGGTTAGGGTCATCCGATTCGGATACTTTTCCCTACAACAATGGTAATCCCATTGGGAGCTCCGTAACTCGGCTGATGAATTGTGGGGTGAGTTTGAGGCTCAGACCCCTGAAGGTAACGGTGGCCGACGTTTTAGATTTCGGCCTCAGAGCTTGCAAAAACTCTTCTGCCACTTCGTCATCATAGCCCTGTGATTTTTCACAGAAGGATATCCATTGTGCTCGTGTGAAGAGCTCCACCACCTCAGGATTTTCTCTTAACTTCGCTGAATCAGTGGGCTCCCTTCTGATGAACCCACCCGGCATGGTGAAAAACTGTTGTGTTAGCTGGAGGTGGCAAATGGGAAGAAAATTCGGTCTACTGGGATAGAGCGTAGGATTACGCTTCTGTCATGCACATAATTCACAAAGCTTACCCCCTGCAAACCTTTAACACAGCTAATTACACTGACATCCTGTAGGACAACAGTTCATGCACGACAGACAACAATTGCAACAATTTTCTTCGACCAGACTGTAGACGACGATTCTTCCACCTTCAAAAACCAATTGCGTGGAGAGTTCAGGCTTACCTTTTTAATCCGCCACCTTTTGACGTGAGGAACCCGACTTCCTATAGAAACGGCTTTCCTGTAGGAGCAGCTTTCCTGTAGGAGCAGCGCGCGCTTTCCAGGGGATACTGCAGTGGGTCTGCGCTCTTGCTGTGGCTTTACAGGCGTTCTGATGGCCAAAGACTCGGAGTATCGAACTGCAAAGGGATACGGATGATCACTCGAGTCACAAACGGTGAATGATAAATGCATGAGGTTGATAATCTAGCCGATTAGATTTGAATAGGCGGAATCTGTGGCGCGGGGGTGAGCTGTCCCTGCCGGACCGTTGGGTGACGTCACACCATCATTCTTCTGCAAGTTTACTTACTGTTGCATCATTCCCCGCAGATCCGCTGCCGCCATTCTCGTTAGAACTCGTTTCTCCCCGAGTGGACGGTTCTCACGTGTCCACTGCCCGTTTTTTCCACGACCACCATTCACACATCCAGCTCGACCAACTGACTAGTCGACGTGGTCAATCGATTGACCATACAACTGCTCAACCCATCCATTTCACAATTTGCAAACATTTTCAAAGTAAAATTCATGCAATTTGTTGGAAGAAAGGGTCGAGACACTTACCTGTGCGGCCGCAACACGATTGTTCAGGCTCTTGGACGACGATGAGTGGATTTGGTTGCTGCTGCTTGATTTGCACAGGCCCAGAGGTTCACATTCATAGGCCGCTGACGATGGATTTAATGCTTCAGCTGCATGCACCCACGTTTCCATTGTATATGGTGTGCACTCTAGCGGGCTTAACTGTTACGGGACTCCTACAGGATGTCTTGTAACAGTTTCTTCCTCCTCGGGTGCATGCTGCATGACGAAGGAAATGGCCCCACGATCACGCTCACAGAGCTCATGGATGGTTGAGATGGATATGGTATGACATCTCAGCATTTTTTTTATTTCAAAAATTTCTTTTCTCTTGATAACTCACTGATCTGCTTTGATGGTGCAGTTAACTTCATTGCATGTCGACAGGGATGGTAGAAGGAGGTGACAACAATGTATAAGGGTGACAACAGTAGCTTGCATGCGTCCAAACCGACCCTTGGTCGTTAGATCTCTTCATAAAATGAATTCTGGCCCGTCCGAACTTCTACAGGAAGGTTCCTGTAGAAATACAGAACTTCCTATAGAAAATTTGCGTTTCCTGTAGAAAATTCTGCACCTTCCTGTAGAAAGTCTGCACCTTCCTGTAGAAAGTCTGCATCTTCCTGTAGAAAGTCTGCCATGATGAAATTGTGCACATACCTTGGAGGAAATGAGTATTCTTGGAGGAGGTGCTGGTGAGGTCTCCTGGCAGCATGATAAGGATCTTTGGCTTTGCATTAAGAGTCCTCCTCACCTTCATAGAACACCTGCAACTTGCATGCATTTTCACATTATGAACTTGCTGTCCATATCTTTTTGCTTATTGTTTTTTTCTTTTTTTTTGAAAGATAACATGGGCGCCTCAATGAGGTTTTCATCCTTGCCATCTACCTTAAGCGCCTCAGAGAGGTTTTCACTCAAGGATTTTTTTCACATCTCCCTTTTTTTTTTTTGAAAGACAATAGGGGCGCCTCAATGAGGTTTTCACCCCTACCACCTGCCTTGGAAGCCTCAGAAAGGTTTTCACCCAAGGATCTTTATTGTTTTTTTTTTTTTTAGATCTTTCAGGGTATGCCCAAGGTAAAGGCAGAACCCTTCTCTATGACCAGCACTGATTTCTCCATAGTTTTGATGAACTCTTGTCTTGAGAGAGGCTTCCTGTAGATCTTCAAGCGATGCCCATTGACAAGCATGGGGATGGCTTCCTCATCAATGGTTCGAATAAGAACAGATCCATTATCATGGAATTTTTCCACTGCATATGGTCCTAGCCATCTGGTTCTCAGCTTTCCCTTGAAATCTTTGTATCTGGAGTCATATAACAAGGCCCAATCTCTCGGCTGGAATTGCTTGTCATGGAGGTGTTGGTCATGCCACACCTTTCTCTGAAGTTGAACCACTTCTGAGTGAAGGAGGGCCTGCATCCGGTGCTCGTCCAGTCCATTCAGCTGCAATAACCTTTCTTGTTGTGCATGGCTGAGATCTAGATCTAGCTGAGCTGCCATCCTCAAAGTGTTGTACTCAAACTCAATGGACAACAAAGCTTTCTTCCCATAGACCAGCTCATAAGGTGTGAAGCCGGTGGTGGTCTTCTAGGTGGTGTTGTAAGCCCATGTGGCCTCAACCAGGCGATCTGTCCAATCTTTCCTACTGGTGCTCACCACCTTAGTCAAAATCCCTCCAATGCTCTGTTGGTGACTTCCACTTGCCCATTTGCCTGTGGATGATAGGGGGTGGAAGTCCTATGCTTGATCTTGTGGTGAGCTAGCAGGTCTTCAATCAAGTTGGATGTGAACTGGCTCCCTTGATCGGTGACCAGCTCTCTTGGGTAGCCAAATTTGTAGAAGATGTTCTCCCTTAAGAACTCAGCCACCTTTTCTTCAGTTTCTGCCTTGATTGCTTTATTCTCTGCCCACTTTGTCAGGTAGTCAGTGCACACAATGATGTAAGACCTTTGCCTCGAAGGAGGGTTGATTGGACCCACAAAATTCATACCCCACTTCTCAAATGGCTCAAGAGTCACTTGAGGTTGGAGAGGCATCTCATCCCTTGGAGTCGGTTTCCCCATTCTTTGGCATCGGTCACATTGGCTGATATATCTTCTGACATCTTGATGAAGTGTGGGCCAATAGTAGCCTGCCTGCAGGATTTTGAAGGCAGTCCTCTTTGCTGCAAAATGTCCTCCACAAGGCCCATCATGACAGGTGAGGAGGATATCAAAGACTTCCTCCTCCCTTACACAACGCCTTAAGATCTGATCAGGGCCAAGCTTGAACAGATTGCCCCCGATCCAAGTAAATGAGGCACTTTTTCTGATGATTCTGCTCTTCTCTCTTGAAGATAGGTGCAGAGGGAACTGTGCTGAAACAAGGTAGTTTTCTATATCAACAAACCATGGAGAGAGTACTGAGATAGCAAACAGATGTTCATTGGGCATCTGGTCATCCACTGTTCCATCCTCATCTGCAGACAAATCCAATCTAGATAAAAAGTCAACAACAACATTTTCTTTACCTGGTTTGTCAACAATGGTCAAATCAAACTGCTGCAACAAAAGTAACCATCTAATAATACGAGCATTCACATCTGGTTTATTCATTAAATATCTAATTGCAGCATGATCCGTATGTACAAAGGTTTGATAGCCAGTGATATAATGTCGGAACTTGTTCAGTGCATGGACCACAGCCAAAAATTCTTTCTCGGTTACAGTGTAATTCAGCTCGGCTTTGGACAAGTTTTTGCTAACAAAGTAAATGGCATATGGAAGTTTCTGTTCAACTTGTCCTAAGGCTGCCCCTATGGCTTTGTTTGAGGCATCATTGTGGATGTGGAAAGGTAGGGCCCAGTTTGGGCCTCTCATGATTGGGGCTGACACCAACTGGTCCTTTAATTCATTCAAAGCCCTCTGACAATCGTCAGTCCATTTAAACTCCACATCTTTTGCCAACAGGCCAAACAATGGCGAGGCTAGCTTGCTGAAGTCTTTAATGAATCTCCGGTAATACCCTGCTAATCCTAAGAAACTTCAGACATCCCTTACCTTTTGGGGAGGTGGAACCTTCTTGATGAGAGCAATTTTGTTAGGATCCACTTGTAACCCTTGGCAAGAAATGGTATGGCCTAGCACAGTCCCTTCAGTCATCAGGAATTCACATTTTTCAGGACTAAGGGACAGGTTCATCTCAATGCATTTGGTTAGGACCTTTCCCAGATTGGACAATGCTTCCTGGAAGTTGGACCCATAAGGAGTGAAGTCATCCATATAGATTTCCACCGCGTCATGGACCAACTCCGAGAATATGCTCAAGACAGCTCTCTAGAAGGTAGCAGGAGCATTGCATAGCCCAAAGGGAAGAACTCGGTAGGCAAAGGTACCCCAAGGACAAGTGAAGGTGGTCTTATCTTGGTCTTCCGGGCTGATTTGGATTTGGTTGTACCCACTAAACCCATCCAGGAAAGAGAAGAAATTCTTTCCTGCCAGTCCATCCAACACTTGATCTATGAAAGGTAGAGGGAAATGGTCTTTCTTGGTAGCTTTGTTCAGTTCTCGGTAGTCCACACAGATTCTCCACTTCCCATTTTTCTTGGGAACCAACACCAGAGGGGACACCCATTCACTATCGGAGATGGGGTAAATGAATCCGGCATCCAACAGTTTTTGCAATTCTTCCTTGACAATGTCCTTAAGGGCTGGATTCATTCTCCTCTGAGGTTGCCTAACCGGTTTACAACCCTCTTTGATGTATATGTGATGGGTACAGACCGAGGGATGGACTCCTTTCATCTCCTTATAGCTCCAAGCAAAAGCATCTAGGTGACTAGCCAACAGCCTACACAGCTCCTTTTCCTGGGAAGGAGATAGGGAGGAGCTGATCTTTAACGATATCTCAGGGCCGAACTCCACATTCTTGACTCTGGGAGTGACAGGGTTGGTGGCACAAAGGTCCACTAAGGTGCTGGCTTGGGCGTCCTCCACCAATTTCTCTAAGGATAGTGCACTGGAAGGTGGATTCTGGATCAAAGTCTCAATCAAGTCATCCTCGGTTGGGGGGTCTCTTCTAGTGGTATCTAGGGTGCACAAAGGTGATGAGTACACCTCATCCTCTTCTCCTTCCTCCAACCACAGTGGTAAGTCATGCTCTGAGGAGGGTTGGGCAGGAGGATATAGGACTAGCTGCTTGGACATAGGACCGTTTTTGATGGTCATGTTTCCTACACGGAAACTGATGTAAGCATCTGCAGTGGCTAACCAAGGCCTTCCCAAAATGAGAGGATATCCAGTAAGCTTTGCCTTGGGTTGCAGAACCAAGAAATCTACAGGGTATTCCCAAGAGTCGACAGAGACCAAGACATCCTTCACAATCCCTTCGGGAGTCACAGTGGAGCGATCTGCTAGTTGCAGTACTGTCGAGGTCTTCCTCAAGGAACCCTGAAGATTGAGTTTGAGCATGGTATCCCTGGTCATCACATTAATGGCAGCCCCCAGATCAATCAAGGTGTGAGGTATGATGGTGCCATTGATGTGGACATCTACTACAGGACTCCCAGGATCTAGGTACTTTGCGCAGATGACTTGTCCTAACATAAGGTCAGATAGTTGTCCTAAGACATTGATGGTTGAAGCATCTCTCTTTCGCCTGCCTGGGTGTTTAAAACACTTTTCCTTAACCAGTTTGTTGTATATTGGCACATCCTTGATGGCTTGGAGAAGTGGTATTTTTACACACAACTGCTTGAGTTCTCCCAGAAGCTCATCCTCCTCTGGGTTGGGTTGTGTGGTGGCTGTTAGTATCTCAGGAAAGGCTGGAATAGCCTTTGGTTCACTTTCCTGTTTATCCTCCTCATCCTCTGGGGGAGGAGGTTGGCGATCCGGAAGAGTCTTTCCAGATCGAAGATTGATCTCCTGGATCTCCACAGCATAGGTAGGACATGATGTTTCCCCAGTGTATACCTGTTGGGCCTGTCTATTGTTGGGGTTCGGGTTCGGTTGAGCAAGCATTTGAGGTTGCCTTGGAGGAGCAGGAGGTAATGGTTGAGGTTGAACTAGTGGTGGAGGCAAAATGGCGGGAGGAGTGTTGTACTGGGGCCTCCACCCTGACTGAGGTGCATTCCACTGAGGCTGTGGCTGGGCATGTGAATGATATGAATGAGTAGTGGGTTGAGTAGGGTACTGAGGTGGATAAGACCATGGAGGAGGTATAGACCAGGAAGGATGAGCAGGGGGACCCCAGGAAGGCATAGGAGTTGATTGGTTAGGGCTGTAATAAACTTGGGGTGCCCCTTGCATCCCCTGCTGGTAAGGTCTAGGTCCTTGTGGCCTCGTTTGGTTGAGGAAATAGAGAGGTTCAGTGGGAGCTTCTGCCCCTTGGTACATAGCTTTAAACCTAGGTAAGGTTGGACATTGATTTGTGGGATGGTCCTCCACACAAACGAAGCACACTTCAACCAAATGCAATGGGAATTCGTTCTTAGGGTGTCTCCTTGTACATCTAGGGCAGAAGATAGACAAGGCCCTCTCAGCTTCTTCCTTCTTCTGCTGGATCCTGAATGTGTCCAGTTGCATGGCAATGGTCTGTCTCACCTCACTCTTAAGATCTTCTAATTGATTTGCAAACTCGTGCTTGCAGAAAGGAATACCAGCTGAGAGAGGGTTTCCTCTACCTCGTTTCCGGGCTGCCCTAGAGTGGTTTCTGAACACAGTCTTGATGTCCTCATAAGGCAGCTGGTAAATATCTCCCCCAGCTAACATGTGAAGGGTATCTAAAAGGTCTTCAGGGACTCCTCGGAGCAGGACCAACTTGAGGGATTCAGGGTCAAGTGTGCACCTGGCCCGCTTATAGCTAAGTTGGAACCTCTCCTCATAATCCTCTAAGGACTCATCATTTCCCATGGTCATCCGAAAGATTTCTCCCTTGGTTTCCTTGGACCTAAAGTAGTCCCAGTACTTGGTATTGAAAGCTTGCTGCATCTGAGCCCAAGTGGTGATACTATTCCCAGGTAAGCCCATGAACCAGCGTAATGCTGCATCCTTAAGAGTGGAAGGGAAGAGTTTCAGCTTCTGCTCATCTTCAGTATAGTCATAGGTTCTATAAAGGACAGCAAACTCAAATAGGAAGGTATCAGGATCTTCAGTAGTCAATCCATGGAAGTGAGGTAGAGCGGAGGGACTAATTTTTTTCATTTTCATGTCTCCATTGGTTTCTCGGATGGGGAAGGCACCCTCTATTCTCTCATCTTCTCTTCTATTGTCAGCCATAGCTTCAGATGGGATGGTCTCTAATTCTTCTTTTGCTATAGGATCTTCGTATATCTCAGGAGGTTCACCTATAGGTTCTTCTGGATCACTGTTACCGAAGAAGAGAGAAGGGTGACTCAGTGATGTGGTGGGGGTGTTGGGTAGGAATTTGCATGTTTTATCTCGGTTCCTACGAGGCATGAAAGGGAAATACTTTTTGATTGCTTTTTCTTTTTTTCTCTTTGGTACCTACAAAACTGAAACAGATTGATCTACAACTAACTATCTTGCTGGAATAAAAATGCAGAATTGAAATGAAAGCAAGAAAGGACTAATCTACTTTGCTCAAATGGAATTGTAGGAATGGAAATGCTAGTCTACGCTTGCAGAATTGAAAGGCTAATCTATGCTTGCAGAATTGAAATTGCGGAATTGAAATGCTAATCTATGAAAGCAGGAAATGTCTATGCTACTTTTGCAGAATGGAAATGAAATAAACTACTTGGCAGAAGGCGAGAGTAAGAATATAGAAGAAAAGCAACAATTACTAATACTCTAACGCTTCCCTGGCAACGGCGCCAAAAATATGGTGAGCTCCAGTATTGTAGAAATAATGCTACAACTCCTGGGGCTTCCTTCTCTAATTTTATCAACCCAGTAGTTCGTAACAAACTTGGAAGCGATGGTGCTGTATGCACAAGTACTAGCTCTTGTCACAGCTGTCACTTGGTCAGCTGGCACAAGTCCGCTAGGGCTCAAGCCAACTTCTATATGTTCTCAGAAGAAGCTTTTTAAATGATGAACGAAGGCTATCTCAAAGGAAATTAACCTACTTTGCAAGAATGAACTGAAAGCCAACCAAACATGGAAACCCTAGTAAACCCTAATCTGACTAGATTAATCTCTATGATGCAATGGTGGGAATGCAACTTCTAGAAATGATGCCATTACTTCTAGTGAGATGAGATGCATGAATTTAAACTACTTTAATTGAAGAGAACACATTTTTTTTGTATTTTTGCTCAAGTGGGTGGAGTTATTGTGATTGTGCTTCTTACTAGGTCTTGACTGTGCAGGGGTAGTTCGAAGGGAAGGAAGGCTTGGGAAAGGTCAGGATGACTCTAAGAGGTTCCAGGGGATCCCTCACATCAGTCCACAGGAGTCCACAACGTTCAGGTGCTTGGCAACTATGTTTGCAGGCTTCTACAGGATGTCTGCAGGGGATCCTACAGGAAACTCGGGATTTCTACAGGATGTCTGCTAACTTCTACAGGATTTTCTATAATCGGAGTTTTGGGTGATGGAGGAGTGAAGGAGTTGTATGGATGGATGGGTGAGATGAAAGAGGAGCCCGAGATGGCCTATGGACAGAGAGATGAGGTGGAGAGAGAGTGGATAGAGCTGGTTGGTCGATAGAAGGGTAGATGCAATGGAAGGTCAAAAAGATTGAGCAACGTGGACAGTAGAAGGGTTGGAAGGAAAATGAGCTGAACAGAGGATGAGTAGGTGGCTTAGGCACGGTTCAGAAGGATAAGAACACGATGAAGTGGTGCTACGCAGTGTAAATGAAACAAATCACCCTTATCTTGCATGTGAACGAAAGTTCACCAACCTATTCTAACTGTTTTATTAGGAATCAAAGAACAACAATGTAAGTTGAAAGGAATTCGTGCATGATGCTGAACCAAAGAGTCATTACTCAAGATATAATCGCATGAACAATTCTCCAATCGAAAACATTACATCAATACTTGCATGCATATGTTAAAACAATGTTTTTGGCAGTTGGCACGGTCTACACTTCCGGTCCCCAAACAGAGGTGAAAGTGAGCATGCATTTAGCCTTTTTTGAACTCAAAGCAACTTCAATCTCCCTATGCTAATTCTGAACTATTGAAACAACTGTATTCATGAAACTATCCTACATGACCATACCGAAACAGTCAACTCAGCAAACTGTATTTTCAAGTGCATGTAAAGGAAAGAAATGCAATGGTAAAGGAAAGACAAGTAACAATACAAAGGAAAGGAGGTCTATTGCTCTCAGGTTGGGCCCTAACCTGAGAGCTATAGCTCCCCTAAGAACTCAGAATCGAATCCAAATCTGACTGCCTTTATTAAAATATCATAATCATGAGTCTAACAACATGCCAAAATTGGCTTACAAAGAGAAAAAACAGAGCTACAGCTCGTAATCCAAAATCTATAACAAAAGTTCAAGAGTCTCATCAAAAGCAATAGCCTTAATATTTATACATGATGAGAGCCAAGCTGGCCTCCTCAATTAGTGGAGCTTGGTTGTCCAACTGAAAGTAAACTGTTGTTCCTGTAGAATCCGTTGGCTGCCTTCTAGCTCGGTGGTGATAGCTGTTGGAGCTCGGAGTTGGGGTGGAGATCACAAGGGAAGTCATTCAAGGCTGTGGACAACCTCCCTATAAACCCGCAATGCCACCTTGGCTGTCTCCTTGTCTCCATTTGCATGGTCTTTGCTCCATTTAATGCCAAAAAACCTGAAATCATCATGTATTAGCTACGTAGGCATAATGACTGCCCTTCTTCCTACAAATAACATGAATATACTAAGAAATGATGCATAAGTGATAAAAAATGAAGGGTTGAGCAAGGTAAGTAGGCCAAATGAGCCCAAATTGTTACCAAAATTTGGGGCTCATCACCTATATAGTCATTGTTTTACATGTTTCGCATTTGGCTTCAAAGTGATCCCCTTTATGCCCATATCGTCTACAATGCATTTTAACTCAGTGAACTTCATTGGAAACAACTCCTAGTATTCATGCAGTAATTCGGTGACCTTACGTACTATATCCTCATCCTAGTAATCTTTGATGCACATGAATTTGTGCTCCGCCTCTGAGCCTATATTGATTTGCTTCGTCTTAACAGGTTGTGTTATGTCAAGTATCTCAAATTCTGGTCCCGCAACCTCGCATTGTCCTTCTGATTCAAGGATGTTAATGTTTCATGCATCTTCCTCACCATCTTCCACAGTCATATTGTAGAATTATATTATGTGTTGCAACTACGCATTCCAATTAGGTTGTACCCAAGTCATTGGCTTTGATTTCGTGAAGGGCATCATAATTACACTAAAAACCATCTTTGAAGCTAAAGGTCAATATGAAGCTCTTCTTTAGACCATACCCGTCAGAGGTGCCATGGCGTAGCTCCATTTTGAGATACCAATTCATCGGTATCACATCCAAAGCGTGGAAAAACCAGTGTACCCATTCTGGTTGAGGTCCTTCACCCCATGTTGTAGTCTGATGGGAAAATGTTCTTGAGGATCATCCTTACCATTATACTTCTCTGTGAGCCTTATGTTTTCATGATTGAACCTGAGCCTCATTAATCAGCTATACTCCTTCCAATATCCTATATTTTCTTTATGTGTGCCCCACCATCGTGCAAGTGTAGACCTCAAAGCTATATCTAAGGCTTGGAATCATTGTTCTTTTGTTACATCCCTTTCAAAATAATCAAGAAATAATCTGACGTCACCTATCCCATCAAAGCAAGGTAAATTACGTACCTATGTTGAGGTGCAGTGAAGAGATTTTGTAATTCTTTTACAACGCAGAGTAGAAACTTCGTGCAATCAGCTCTGTCAGTCCTCCAATTCCTCATTAGAGTTTGAGACACAAGAACTATCATTTTCCCAGCTTATCCTCCCATCTTAGGTGGGGTTGATCCAATCCTTTTCCTGCACAGTTAACTCATAGATATTATCAATATCTTCATTGCAATATTCATCGTGGACAAGTTATGTATACCACATTCCTTCAGAGGGGTCCAAAGGAACAATGACCCTCATACCATTTTTCTCAAATACCACACTTATTCTTTTCATATTGATTATAATGTCCATATCAAAATCCCAATTGAGCCCAAGTAAATCTGGATATGGATTGTTGTCATCCACAATCTCAATGACTTAAAATTCCACCACCACGCTTACTCCTTCAATGTCCACAACAACACCATGTAATCGACTCATCGGGATGATTTTTTTCTCTTTGGCCATGTGCAGTTGAATCAATGACCATTGTAGCTTTGGTTGTCCTGTTCTCTCCCAAGTCTACTTCGATAATACATTCGCGTATGACCCCAATTCAAGAATTAATTTATACATTTCAAATTCTCCAATCTGCGCAGTTAATCGCATCTCTCTCCCACTTTTTTTTTTGTATACTTTGTTTATTGCATGTTGTTTTTGTTGTGGCTTCTCTTTACCAGAGCAGTTATCAATCAGTTCTTGCAATCCTTCCACTTCTTTTTGATCCCTTAGAAACTTCATAAATGTGTGTAGAAAGGACTTCAAAATGGTCAGATAAGGGTTCTCCATTGCAGTAACCACTTTGGGATTATTCTTCCATGGTACTAGTTGCATCTGCATCTTCAATGTCGAAGCTCCTGGGTCCATGAAACTCTTCTTCGCTTCCATGAATGTTTCTTTCTCCCTCTGCATATTGAACCCGATACTCTTTTATCCAGCCTTCCTGACCCATGTATCCACCATATGCTTTTTTCCCTCTATTTTATCTCCTCCTGTAGCTGTGCCACTTCGTGTCACTATGTTAACACTTGGATCATTTTCGTGCAATTCAACCCTCATCATTTGCAAGTTCTGCGCAGGCTGCTGATTCTTCTTTTCCTGCATTTTAGCCATCAAAACAGGATAATCCTCTATTACATGGTCGAATTGTCTACAATACTTACAGGAAGGGGTAGTGGGGTTCTGACAATCTCATGCAAGATGTCAAAATTCACTGTAGTTATAACATATAATCTGACCCTGAACTCGTCTAACGCCCCCTCCTCGACTACGTCCTCGACTCTGAAATCTGGGCTGCAGGTGAACTATGATCTTCCTGCGCATGGCCTTCGGCTTGCATTCTGTACGTCGCAATGTCATCTATCATCAAATCATAGTTGCGACAATTTCTTTCATCATGTCCTACTGATCGGAAAAAATTACAAAATAACTGCTTTAGCGACTGCACATACTTTTGTAACAAATAATGGTGGTCAGTCACAGGGAAAATTTTAAGAACCACCCTAAATTTATATGTATAATAAATGGGCTAATCCCCATGATACATAGGAAAAATGGGAGGCAATTTTATCAATAATATAATATGTATATATAAATTTTTTGGCGAATCTCTCACCAGATTATACTATCTTGTACAGTGATGGAGAATCTTTCACTGAATTATAAAATCTTATAAGATCTTGGAAAATCTTTTACTGAATAATAAAACATTATGAAGTCTTGGCGACTGTTTTGTTAAAGTATGAAAGCCATATATGATAATAAGAAAACATATTCATTAAACTGTAATATACTAACATACATGTTTGGAAAAAAGAAACATAATTTTCTCTTCCTACAAACAATGTTCCAAGTTTTAGTGGCTGTGTTTGTCAAGGTTCTTACAATACACTCTTTCATATCCTTCTATTAGTTTTGATAATATTCCACAACAAAGTTCTTGTAGGTGTTGATATTGACAACAAGTTTTGCCAAGGTAGGAGAGATTAATATTTTCTCTACAACTTTTGTCATGCTACCACTTTTTTCAAGTTATCAAATTTCTTTCTTATTCCATAGACTCCAACTGCGAGATAAAAAAAAAAAAAAAACACATCAAGTTTGTTTACCCCAACACACCATCAAGTAGCAAGCCCCAACTATATTATATACGAAAGTATTAGGTATCCCAAAGGCTTGATGGGGATCTGATTGAAAGAAGTGACCATTGTGAGAATCCTTCCAATCAATATATGAATATATAAATGTAGATTTATTATTATTTTAATTGGAAATCTTTAATTAAATAATAAAATTTAATTAGGTCTCTCCCAATCTAAATTGCTTATTAGCGTAATTCACTACCCTCATAGGTCTCACAGTTTTTAACAGCATTGTAACATGTATATTAATTTCTTTTTTGGTGAACAATCTCCACCTTTTAGGAAAATATGGTGCAATGGCTCCAACCCTTATAGATCATTAGGACAAACTAAGAATAGCACAGAAGATGAAAGGTTGTACAAACCAACTTATTTTTCAAACAACTAATCCAAAATCCGTACCTAAAATTTTTCCTGAAGATATCATATTGAGAATGTTTGAAAAATGGTGAGAAATCTTCTGCTAGGGTGATACGGAAAGAGTGATAAGGTTTCATTGTTTTGAATTTTTTTTGTTAAATCAAAAAAAAGCTAGAAACCAATATTAATGGAGATATTGGTATTTTTTACCAAATTTTGTGAAGTGACTTAACCATTCACCTTAAGATGTTTTTACAATATAATTTCCTAAGTCTATTTAATATCTTCATTATCATAAAAACCAACCTATATCCATCTTAACTCCACATCTACCACTCTTAGGGGGATGAAATCTATTTATCCCTCTGAGCACTTGGTAGACCCAGAATTAAGATGGATCTAAGATGATAGAATTTCCCCTTTAAATAGTCTATGCTCACATGAATACCATGGTATTACCATGGGTCGATACCATGGGTTATCATAAACTTGGAGCTTAAAAATTACTATTAGTAATTTATAAAATTAATAATTGATTTTTATTTTATTTTTTATTTTAATCAAATTAAAATGTTTAACATACATTAAATTTCCACATCCATTTTTACTCTTGATCCACCAAGCCCCGAGAGGGATCAAATATTTTTTCACTCTATGCTAGTTTGCATATCAAGATATTTGATCCCTCTCGGGGCTTAGTAGATCCAGAGTAAAGATGGATCTATGCTGGTTTAATTTCCCCATTTAAATAGGCTACATTCCACATGAATACCATGGGTCAATACCATGTGCCATTTTTATTTTTATGAATACTAATATTAAGGTTAATAATGTTTGTTTGCATGGTATTAATAATAATCTAGCCCATCGTATTTGGCCCATAGTATTTTTCCCATAGGTTTCACCTAAATATAACGCATTCTTTGAGTGTTCGTAAATATAAGTGTCTTATGAAGTAAATATAAAAAAATGTTTTATTTGTTTACCATACCTCTAGTTTATTTATATTTTTATTAATTTACTATACCTCTTTTACAAATGTGGTATTTGGTCCATAGGATTCACTTAAATAAAACCTCTTTTTTGAGCCTTCATAAATAGAAAGAGGGTTATGGACTAAATATAAAAAGAGGTTTTATTTATTTACCATACGTCTAGTTTATTTATATTTTTATTTATTTACCATACCTCCACTTTATAATTTATTTATATTTTTATTTGTTTACACCCTTGCATGTATATAAGATGACTTATGGAGTAAATATGAAAAATGTTTTATTTATTTACCATACCTCTCATTTATTTATATTTTTATTAACTTACCATACCTCTTTTATAAATATGGTATTTGGCCCATAGGATTCACCTAAATAAAACCTATTCTTGAAAATTAGGGCGAATGGAAGGTTGCAACTCCTAATTTCAAGGGCTAAATTTACCTTTTTTACCCTCTCCCTTAAAATAAGGTGGGCTATTTGAGGCGATTTGTAAAAATGCACTATGATACAAAATATTCGCCCTCTAAAAATTTAAAACCCCTTAATTTCGCCTAAACATTCGCCCCTAAAATTTTCCATGGTCAGTTAGGTGCTAGCCTGTAATTCGGAAAATACTACACCATAAAGTCAATCCCATACTTGGTCCAACACTAGGTTCTGACTTCAGAGGATTAGGACCTCCAGCAATCAAATAATCATGGTAGATGGGACATTGGTCCTTATAGTGACCTTCCACTTTCCACTTTATGCACCAAACTTCTGAGTGCATATTAGGCCGAACTTCTTTTCCCTTCTTCAAATATTTTATCTCCATATGTAAGCTCGCTAACTGGGTCTATATCTGCTAAAATCCTACATGAGTATCATGTACCGATAATGTTTCTAGCTTCATCACAATTTCTAATGCCTCAGCTTGTGATGCAATATTTTGTTGTGATAGTGGTAATAGCGCAGCTATATACCACTCTTTGTGCTACTCATTGGAGATCTAAAAGTTGAATTGTCCCAACAAACATTTTAATCTTTGATATAATTCCCAGGTAGTCTCGTTGACTGCATTCTTAATCTCTTTTATCTCCATAATGCACTGCGACTGCGACTTTGGTTTCTTGAATTCTACGTTCAGTTCTTTCTTTGTATCAGCTAGCGAAGTGGCTGGGTTTTTTGTACTATAATTAATATACCATGACAATGCTCTATCTTACAGTGCTGTGACAAAATGGGCTTTCTTCATATCTTCATCATTGATTTTTTTCACTTTCCATACAGATTCTGCGACAAACCAGAATTACTCGAGATCCTCTGATCCCTCACCCTTAAAAATAAGCATCTTTACTACGTTATCCATATTAATTGGGGGAAGTGGAGGTGGAGGTGGAGGTGGAGTGGTAAGATGGGGAATCCCAGAAGTGCCTTAATTATTTGACTGTGACACACCTTTAGGTGTGTTAGGGTTGCTCCTTTCTTCTTCACTTTCTGATTTACCCAATAACGGACTGTAAATAAATTCAGCAAAATTATCACAGTCTATTATGAATCTCTTTCTACTCTGCATAGATCCAATCACAGTACGACCTTCTCACACAACAACATCTTAATTCATAAAAAAATTGAAAATTTGAAAAATTGGTGCTCAACTTCACTGTAGGATACCTATGTGTCAATCACAAATTTACTAATAAAGCCTCTGAGAAAACTATTGATCCAATAATAAACAAATCTTTTGATCTTATTTTCAGTCTCCTTGATTCGCTTAATCAGTTATGGGGTCCACGTAGTAGGCTCGTCGCGCTTCCAACATGTCTTACTTTCAGCTAGTTTTGAAAGCCACTAGTGCAACTCGTTAGCGAACTATGCGAAAAATATCTCGTGCTGATTTATAGAGATATAATTCTACAACCACCTTTTTGTTGATAGGTGTGGATTTCTATTCTCTTTTTCTGCAAATTCACACACCTTTAGGTCGACCCAATCTTGAATTTCTTTTCTGGTCAGATGCGACATCACATATCCCTCAGATAGATCTCGGTCCCGACAATGGAACCATTTTTTGCCTTGAGGAGCTTAGACCTACGTTTAGAGTTACCTACGCTAACCAACAAAACCCTTTATCAACGTCCCTTTTGGCAACGATCTACTCACGTAGACTGCAGTCTCACCCGAGAAATATTGGGGGATGCTGGAACAAGGTATTTTCATCCAGAAGGATTATGGAGAGTGGGTATTGACTTATTTTGACTCACCTACAAATCTATTAATGTGCTACACAATATTACTTAATATTATAGTGAATTTGATCTATTCATATGAAAAGACTACTTAAAAGATCTAAAACTCTATCTACTATGCATAAATCAATGGACCTTAACTATAATTGACTTTAACAACCTTCATATATTAATTCTGATCTTATCTTTTACTGCGTAGCATAAAATTAAATAGTGATTTCATAAATTAAAGTACAAAATGTAAGTACATAGGTCTTCCTTCAAAATATTCTTTATTATCTTTAGATGTTCACAATTACAATCCTTCTTACCTTGCGTACATAGCTGCAGGGGCCTACGCACACAACCACAAAATTACCAAGGTCTTTGTGCACACAACTGCATGATCCTTCCCAGATTATGCAATTGGACCTAGCCAAAGATTACGATAAGTTTAATTGGACCTATATCATAAAGGCCCTTATAGCCTTTGGGTTTGATCATAACTGGGTAAGATGGGTCATGGCCCTGGTAACTTCTTCTAGCTTTTCAATTCTGGTTAATGGTTCTCCTTCCAAGACTTTTACTCCTTCAAGAGGCCTCAGGCAAGGAGATCCGCTCTCTCCCTTTCTCTTCATCCTCATGATGGAAGGACTTGGTCGGTCAATCAAGCATGCGAAAGAAGTTGGTAACATCAAGGGTCTCCAACTTTCTGAGACTGGACAGGCCTTGACCCATCAACAATTTGTTGATGATACTATGTTGTAGGGAATACCCACAGTCAAAGAAGCACTAGCTTATAAACAAATCCTGTGTCACTTTGCCATGGCTACAGGTATGGAAGTTAATCTCTCCAAGTCTAAGATTTTTTTCTTTAATATCAATATTGCTATTCAAAGAAATATCTCCAGAATTATGGGCTTTCAAAAGGGATGTCATTCCTTCCAAATACTTGGGAGTTCCTCTAACTGATAAACCTTTTCACAAGAGCATTTGGGAGCCGATGATTAATAAGATGCAGGATAAAATCAGGAAATGGACTATTAGATCTTTAAACTTGGCAGGTCGGTTAGTGCTTACAAAGGTTATTCTTCAATCAATCCTCGTCTTCATGCTATCAGCCCTTCCAACTCCAAAAGCAGTTTTGCAACATTTTAGAAGCATTCAAAGAGACTTTCTTTGGGGTAAGGGGGAGGAGAGAAAGAAATGGGTCTTGGTAGCCTGGGATAGCCTGGGATAATATTTTCAAACCTAAAAACCATGGGGGTCTTGGATTGGATGATCCGGAAGTACTAAGCAAAGCTTTAGGGGAAAAATTATGGTGGCGTTGGGTAAAAGATCCAAAGGCTCAGTGGGCTAGTATTTGGAAAGGAAAATATGCCATCACTTGGCAAGATAATGATCACATAAGGATGACTGGCATCATAAAAGGCTCACACATTTGGAATAAGGCCTAGGAGAATAGAGGCTTAGTACAAAAAAATAACTTCTAGGAAATCAAAGAGGGAGATCTTGCTCTTTTTTGGGAGGATAAATGGCAACAAGAACCTACACTGTTATGAGAGGACTTTCTAGACCTCAAGAAAGTAACTGATACCAAAGGGTTACTTAGAGTTAAAGATTTTTGGGATCAAACCAATAGTGAAGCAAAATGGAGAAACTGGAAGAACATAGATTACAGGGATGATAATCCCTTGAAAGAAAAAGCTGAGGCACTTCTAAATATGTTGGACCAAAGGAAAATATTAGTGACAAGGGGGCATGACCACCTTAGATGGGGCAACAATAATGAAGGCACCTTCAATCTTAAGGAGGCAAAACACATACTCCTTGAGCTAGACTCCTATGTACTAGACAGAGTTTGGCAGAACCTATGGAGGCATCAAGGATGGATGAAGAACAAACTCTTCATGTCACTGGTTCATCATAAGAAAATTCTGACTTGGGAAAACATTCAAAAGAGTGGGTGTTCTGGTTCCTTCCAGATGCCAGCTCTGTGAAGCCCAGGAGGAAACAATGGAGCACCTTCTCAATAATTACATTTCACCTCCAGTTTGTGGGATAATTTTTCCACTATTTTCCAACAGACAGATAGGGACAAAGGAAGCATTATCAACACCCTAAATAACTGGAGATGAAACTTCTCTGATTATGAATTTCTTTGCTCAGCTTGGGTTCTAACGCCAAGCTTCATAACATGGAATGTTTGGAAAGAAAGGAACAACAGAATCTTCAAAAATGAAAAAAATTCCTCCCAACGCATTTTTTAGCAGATCTTAAGACAACTTAAGGAGACGATAGGTACTATAGTGAGAACTTCCCCAAAGAATCCACCTTTAGAAGCTAAAATGCAGATACTTCTTCAATTGGGTATGCATGTGCTTATTCCATAGGGCTTGGATAGGAAGGTAATGAAACTGGACACTAAGTAGGATTACTGGCATCCCCCCCCTCAGGGTCTTTTGAAATACAACATTGATGAAGCCTCAAAAGGCAACCCGGGTATTGCTAGCTTTGGAGGGGTGTTAAGGGATGAAAATGGCTACATCCTTTTTATTTTCCATTGCCATTTGGGAAGAGTCACTAACAATATGGTAGAATTAATGGCTCTTGAGCAATGTTTAGAATTCCTAATGCAGGATAATCTCCAGAATGTAATAGTTGAAGCTGATTCTGAGTTAATCATTAACTTGGTCAAGAGAATCAACTATGGCACGGAGCCGAAAAAAGTCTCAAAACACTGGAGGCTACTTTAGGTCATTTAATGGATTCAGCTTCACCTCCTGTGCTTACGTACCGTGAGTTTTACCCATGTGCGAAGGACGGCAAATAAATTGGCGGACATCTTGGCTAATCAAGGGGTGCTCTACAGCAAAAGTAGGGTCGTGCTGAGTTGGCAAGAGATGCCTCGGAATAGGTTAAAGGTGCTTTGTCAAGATCAGGTAGATAAGGATAGAATGGTGTTTTGAAACAGAGCCACAGAGACAGGGTCTAGTTGATTTGGTTTCTTTATGAAGTGTTATTTCAGAAGTGAGGTCATTTTTGGGATGTAGGTCACTGTCAGCCTCCTCAACCTTGGTAAGTACAAACATAGATGTCTCAGGTGGATGTTGCTCGGTAGATTTTGTTTCTCATATGGATGGCTGGAATTTAATCTTCCTTTGGTTCATTCGCCCGAGGAGTTTGGTTGTTGCGAGGGCCGGAGTCCAGGCTTTCTCTGGTATACTCAATACCTCCATTTTTCTTTCTATGGTGGCAATACTACTCCCGGGGTGGTTTCTAGTTTATCACAGGCCCTTCAAGCTGGAAGTGATATTTCGGAGTTGGGAGTGATTCCACTCACCAAGAAACACTTGGCCAAGAGATAGGAGGGAATATCGCCCTCATCGCAAGGTAATTCTCAATGCTTTTGGCTCGTGCGATATGCTCCACAACGGTTGGATCAAGCACGACGATTCTATGGTCAAGATTAAGTGAGTATGTTGGTGGGTTCAGGTTGTCTATTGCGTAGTAATTCTCCATGCTTTTAGGTCTTGCGATATTATTCTCCATCGTTGGATCTAGCGAGGAGAATCAACGATTAAGGCTAAGAATGCAGGTACGGGTGAGGGTTATCTTCCATTCTTGTTTCGCTTCATGGTTGGAATCGGTGGATTTCAGGCGAACTACATGCTCATGAGTTATCCCCTCATTCATACCCAAAATCCTTTTAGAATGGTCCCTATTTCCTCATCGGGTCTGATTCATGTTCTCGCCCCGATTTGAGCCTCATTTGTCAGATTTATGAGGGGGGATCGAACGGTCTCGACTTTTGTTTGGATTTTGATGGTTTTGTAGTTGTTTGTGGGTGCTTGGCTTGGCTTTTAAGCCTTTAGCTTGGTGGCCTAGGCTTCAAGCGGATTGTTATTTCTTTGGCCCACAACTCCTTTGGGGCTGTTGTATTTTATGTAATTTGTTTTCCGATTTAATGAAATAGAAGGTACGACTCTTGTTTTAGCAAAAAAAAAAATTGCATGATCCTTCCCCTTTGGTCTAACATAGAAAGATATGAATTTATAGGCTCAAAAACATCAAAACATATCCATCATTGACTGTTCACTTACTAAGACAACCCTTTATATATCTTTTTTCTTACAATACCATGGTCTGCAAACCATGGGCGGAGCTCAAAACATACAAATTGATCCCATCCTTTTACAAAATAAGGGGACTTGACCCTTCCCTAAAGCTCCTATGACTCCTAAAACACTGCGCAAAGCGCACTTCGCTCCTTAAAATGTAGGTTTTTTAGAAAACTTTGAACTAGGGGGACCCTACCCAATATATAGATGACTAATTTTATTTTATTGGGCCACCATTGAATATGTTTTGAATTTATTTGCCTCTTGTCAGTCATACATTAGGACCTGCAATTCATAAATCTATGCATTCATCTCTTCATGGGCCCTATGGCAATGATCGCAGATAGTTTAAACATAAGAGTTAGTCTTAGACCTAGAATCCATTAGTGATAGATTCTATGACGCAAACCACATACAGGCAGAGTATTTTAGAACTGGATGAGATAACCCATGTGCCTGCATAAAAAATAAAATACCCATCTAATCTAGGAAATAAATGCAAGACTAGATCACCTCTTCACAAAACCCCACTTTGACCTTACTTTGGATTATAATTTAGACATTTGGGAACACTAGGAGTTTTTTGATGGAGTACTAAGGAAATTGATCCAATAATGGAGAATTCTACCTTTGAATCAACAAAAATGTTGTGCCTTTTTCTCTCGACATAGCCAAGCCTAGAATTCCTCCCGAGATATGAATTCCTCCTATGTTCTTGTGTACTATTGATCTTCTTGTTTTGGTAGTTGTTTGATGATAAGAATAACATAATAATAAGAGAATAATCTAATAATTAAAGAAAAGGTAAAAAGTCATCACAATCAATTATCAAGTTTAATAGAAATCATCCTAACTATATCCCTATAGATTTCTCAACAAACAACCCTTGCTTGGCACTGCTTATTTGAAATTGAGGAATCTGGGCCTCTTATCCACTAGCTTAAATCCATTCGGAAGAACATCTCCATGCATAACTGTAGAATTGCCTCACTTGAGCTAGGTTCCCAAAGCTGGATAATTAACTTCCCATTCCATGAAGAGACATTTTCCTCGCTCGTCAAGGTATCTGCCTCACTCCCCTATCTAATCATCCTCAGATACCATGGGAATGGCACAATGGAGAGGGTAATTAAAATGAGAGTTGTAGATATTGAGGAAAGGATGATGATAGGCATGGTTAGTGCCAATGAATTCCACACATTTTCATGTATTCAGGCCTTGTAGGATGCCATGATTGCTGGGTAAGGGAGGAGTCCTTCCATCATTGCATATGTCACCATATTTCTAAGGATGCTAATTAATTCATAATCTAACGATGCCAATGATTATATGTTGACGAATGAGGGGGGAGTGAAGCTATGGGAATTGGGGGAACAAATTTTTGTCGATTAACTTAGTTTCAACAAAATGGAGAAGCCATGGGACGAGGGATGGGTAATAAATATGCTTCATAGAAATCAATTAGGGGATGATAGTTTGGTCAGTGATTCCTTTGATTTCTACTTGTCCTTCTCCCAAGAGGTAGACTCTATTGGCCAGGAGGTCAACATCACTATTGAGACTCTAGAGGATATGGTAAGGGGAGTAATTAGAGAAATATCCCATAATACTAATGATGCAATGTAATAGCAGACTTAGCATATTATCAATTGGGGAGTCTTTGATCTAAGATGGAGAATAATTAAGGAGGAGTCACCTAGGTTAGTTATAGCTTTGATGTCACTTTTGGATGCTAAGGTTAGCACCAAGAAAATATTGTACATCTCCACCTCATTGTTGGATTTTCTACAAAGCCCCCAAGATGCTTTGTCCATTTTGAGGAATTTGGGCCTCCTATCCACCATTTTAACTCCATTTAGAAGAACATCTCTAAGCATGACTACAGACTCACCTCACCTGATCTAGGTTCCCAAAGTCGAACAATTGACTTTCCATTCCTTGAAGAGACATATTCCTCGCTTGCCATGGTATCTGCCTTACTCCACTATCTAATATTCCTCAAATCCCATGGGAATGAGACACTGGATTGGGTAATTAAAGTGAGAGTCGTAGATGTTGAGTGAAGGATGACGATAGCTAAGGTTAATGCCAATGAATTCCACACATTTTCATGTATTTGAGCCTTATAGGTTGCCACAATTACTGGGTACAGGAGGAGGCTTTCCATCATTTCATATGTCACCATATTTCCGAGGACTCTAATGATTAAGCCATAGTCTAACCAACCTTCAAATTTTCCAGAAAAATCATGGAAATTCCAGTAAAATTTTGATAAAATTTGGTAAGAATTTTTAAATCCATGTTACAGTTGTCAAACTTCAAGATTTGGGTGCCATAGGTGCTTTTGATGGTGTTCAATTCATTTCCATCAAACATAATTAAAACACTCTTACTGCAATATTTAAAAAAAAAACAATTGTTGTATTTCGGCCACTTTTGGCCATTCGGGAAAATTTTCCAACTCGGTAGACAATGCCAATGATTAAACATTGAGGAATGAGGCGGGAGTGAAGGTATGGGAATTGGTGGGGGGGGGGGAATTTTTCCACCAGTTAACCTACTTTCAACAAAATGGATAAGCCATGTGATGAGAGAGGGGTAATAAATATACTTCATAGAAATTTGTTAGGGGATGATAGTCTGGTTAATGATTCCATTGATTTCTACTTCCCCTTTAGCCAAGAGGTAGGCTCTGTTGGAAATCAGGTCAACATCACTATTGTGACTATGAAGGATATGGTAGGGGGAGTAATTAGAGAAATAACCCATAAAACTAATGATGGGATCAAATAGAAAACTTGGCATATTATCAATTGGGGGATTCTTTGTTCTAAGATGCAAAATTATTAGGAAGGAGTCACCTAGGATAGTTATATCTTTGATGCCCCTTTTGGATGCTAAGGTTAGCCCCAAGAAAAGATTGTACATCTCTGCTTGATTGTTGGATTTTCTGCCAAGCCCCCAAGAGAATTTTTCCATAATTATTCCCTCAAGATTCAAAAGAATCCCTCCCCCTCCTGCCACCCCTGGTTTAAT
The DNA here is from genome assembly GCA_031772625.1 of Pinus tabuliformis. Lineage (NCBI taxonomy): Eukaryota > Viridiplantae > Streptophyta > Pinopsida > Pinales > Pinaceae > Pinus > Pinus tabuliformis. The sequence goes on along the minus strand of CM062819.1, from coordinate 191,952,561 downwards.
TAAATTGTTAATTATTAATCACCTAAGGAAAATTGGTAGAACTTGGGAGAATTTCTTATTTTGGGGAGGGTTTGTTGAGTCAGTTTCTACCAAGCCTAAAACCAGCAAAAGAAAGAAACAAAGAAAGGTTTACAACCCTGTCCAGATTGTTGAAATTCCAAAACAATCAACCTCCTTTGTCCTTACCAAAAACAGAAGGAAAGCTTATGTGGAAAAACACATTGAAAACCCTGTTTTGATTCCTGTGGTAGAAAGGGTATATGTAAGAAAGGGTAAGAGGGTTCTTGAGGAAAATCCTTCAGCCTCCCATCAAGAACAATTTTTGGAGTTTCCATAAGAGAACCTTACTGATAAGTTTCATAGTGATAAACATGAGGAGGGTTTAGAAGTAAATCTCAATGAAATAGGGGATTTAGAGGGTCAAACCAAATTATTCAAACTTGTATAGAGAAAGAAGGAAAAAGAGGTTACTTTAGTTGAGACGTATGGGATGAGAAAACCCCATACAAAGCCCACAAATAAGCTTAGGCTCAACTCCAAATTATAGCACAACCGAACCTTGAAGGATCAAGTCATTGATATTGATGATACACCTTTGAGGGAATTAAAAATCAACAAAGAGGAAGCTTTTAGGTTCCTCTAAAAAGAGGAAGATCCATAAATAGAGAAAACAAGAAAAACAGGGCCCCAAGACCAAGAAAAGTAAAAATACAAAACAAATTAAATCAAGCAATGTGGACCTCTTGTTAGAAGCAAAAGAAACACTAAGATGTGCATCGAAAAAGTAGAACTTCTAGATGTTTTGGTAGCGTTGATCTTTAATTTTGTTTTTGACAACGCTGCCAGATAGTTTGGTAGTGCTTTCACTGTTTTGATTTTTATAATGTATACCTAGATATTTTGTTATCACTTGAATAGTATTCCCTAGAAACATAGCTTTGACAATGATAAAGATATAGATTTTGTCAAATATTTCTAGAGGATATATTTATACAGTAAGCATTATCTTGGAAAGATAGGGTAAATTCAGGGAAAATATTAAAAGGAATTTTATATTTTTAGCATATCAGTTAATATCAAATCAGGATATTGGGACTATAAACGAGGTTTCCCATATTTTGTTCCAGATTGTCCGTAACTAGTTCAGATCCACATCTTCAACATATTCTATAACTACATGCCTACTTTTATGACACCTTGGATTATGTTTCAAAGTCGCATTGCATCACTTGTTCCTTGCAAATGTATTTTCATGTTTAATTTAAAGTCATCAAGTTATGTGTATATTTTTAGTATTTTTTAATTAAAACTTTCCAGATATTATGGATCTCAAAACTTATGTAATTTTTATATAAATTAGATGAAAATTATAGAGAAGGGTTGGTTTCTGAAGAAAATACTTGTGTTGTATTTGACTCCATTTTGAGATTAATAGAGATTTCAAGGTAGAAGTATTTGAACTCTTATATCAGAGATTCTTTCAGTGATGCTTATCAGTCAATCTTCCTAGTGATGTTTTTCTTGTGCAATTCCATAAGTGTTTTTAGTCTTCATATTTGAAATGAAAGTCATAGAAGTTTGCATAATTCATTTGGTGTTATGCTTTAGAAGTTTCAAGTACTGTCATTTTTTCTTCTAATATCAAACATAATTCAATCTAATGCTTTGTATTGATGTTTGTTTCTTTTTTCACCTATCAACATGATAATCATAGATCTAAATAAGTGTTATCCATCCCGCCTCTGAGCTCTGATTGTTCTCCCACCAGATCTCGAAATCTTCATTGGAATGACATATTAATTGTAACTTATTTGAAATTTTATTAGCATATGCACTCTTTCATATGATGTAATATGATTACCATTTCATTTCATACGTTGTAATATTAGATATATAACAGACGAAATAATTATTACATGAAATAAATAATAAATTTTCATTCTAAATGTTTTTTTTGCACAACAAGGATCTTCTAGAAGATTCAAATGATCATCATCACACAGATCTAGATCATGTTCGGTCTGATGCTGAGATAGCAGATTATGCTCATGATGATACATATACAAATGATAGCGAGGCTAATGTTGATATAGATGATGATGATGATGATGATGATGATCATGGTCACAATGGTGATGAGCCAATTGTTGGTAGCAACAAATGACATTCATGAACATATAGACTACATCATGGTTCATTTTTGATATATTGTTTCGATGCCAATTTTCATGGTTGTTATCATATGTATCATTTTCACGACCTCTAGTACCATATTATTGAGTTGTATCTTTTTGACATGTATCATTTGGACATGATGTATCATATTGACTTGTATAATTTTATCTTACATAATTTATCATTTTTATTTATATCATATGTACATGATGTATCATTTTGAGTATGTCAATTGTTGAACATGTATCATTTTCACATGTTATTGATCTACTAGTATATGTGAATTTCACTTTTTTTAGTTAAATATGATGATGATCTTATTAGTTGATCCAGGTGGATATTGGTGGCCACCCACCTATTCCACTTGGACCCTCACCATTGTTTCTTTCAGTTTTTCAGTTTTCTTAATTGTAGCACAATGTACTATTTTTCGCAGTGTTTCAGGTCCTAGACTTCCGGAGCCATTTTTCGGCCCTAAACGACGTTTTTTTTGTAAAAATTCCCTTGGAGATTATAAACATAATTGCATCGGAAGTTGTAATCCTCGGAGAAATTTTTCCAATGAGGTATCATACACGTCAAACAGAGATAATATGACCAAGTTACGACCCCGAGAAGTTGGCTACCCAACTAACCCCAACGGGGCCCATGAACTCTTGGTGTTACATCTCCTCAGGTTAGGGTTTTGGTTGTTTATGGTTTTCTCTTATTGTTCAATAATAAAAAGGCCCTTGAGCCTTATTATAACTCAGTTTAGAGGCATGTAGCAGCCACATCTCTTCTTAGAGATAAGCTACCATCACCCAAGCTATCTCATTTCCATTCTGTTTGTAAGCATAGTTCAGTATTTTTCTATTAATGAAATGAAGTTCTTTTATGTTGCATCTCTGTGTTTATGAGTATATATGTAAGTTGTTGCATTACTATTTAAGTTTGGATCATTAGTATTGACTCGTCAATTTTTATATATTGAAAGTGGTTGATGATTTGGATGCATATTTATTATGTATGATGGTTTTGATTTACTGCTCATAATGAATGTAGTCAAATGCATTTAAATTATAGATATTTGACTCAATAGTTTTAATTATAGATGATGATCATGCTACAATAATTATCTTGTTATTTTATATATACTAGATGTTGTAGATTCTATTTTGATGGAGATTTAATAAGTATAATGATGATGTTAATATGTATGGATGTTTGTTTCCCTAAAAATTCTTTATAAATGATATCCCATAAAATATTTCAAATGCATTCATATGACTTACTATATAATCATATAACTTATTTATGAGACGTGATATATTTAACTAATTAAATTGAAATAAAACATATTAATTTAACTATATGCAAAACAATAATCATTTTTGGAAGAAAAAAATAAGCAACAATGGAAGTCGCACTAGAAGAAAAACAAGAAATAAAATCAGAAGCCAAAGTAGAAGCAAGCCCTGACACTAAACCTAGCGTTATTCTTGACACTATTCTCAGTGCTTGGAAGCAAAAAAATAAGCAAGAATGGAAGAAAAATTAGAAACCACACTAGAATAAAAATTGGAAGCAAACCGAGAAGCAAAACTAGACATAAAACTGGAACCCAAACCTGAAGCCAAATTGGGTGCTAATTTTGGCGATATTCATGGCGCAACTTCTGGCATATTTTCCAGTGAAATTTCTGGAGCTATTTCTGCAACTATTGACATTGTTATTTCTAGTGTTATTGTCGACATCATTGTCGTCGCTATTTCTAATGTTATTATCGTTACTATGTCGATGCTAATGTTGTTGCTATGGTTGGAACTATTTTCATTTCTATTGTCATTGTTATTTCAGACACTATTGTCATTGCTATCATCATCACTATTGTTGTCATTATTTCCATTGCTATTATCGATGTTATTTCCAATGTTGATGTCTACGTTATTGATGGCATTATTAACGTTTCTATTAATGGTGTTATTTCCAGTGTTGTCTTTTCTAGCACTAAGACAGGTGTTATTTGCAGTGTTATTTTAGGTGCTAAATTTGCACTATGATAAACATACCTAGTTGTACCCATTTTTACGTTGGAAAAGGTGTCCAATTCATGGATTAAAATACACTAAATTTCAGTGGTATTTTAAGTACTATTTTCCTGTTATGTTGTAGTGTACATGCTAAGATGTAGCATATAAATAACAAGTACCACTACATCATAATATTAGTACAAAATAGGGTCGTGGAGTTGCGTTATCTACCTACAAATAAACAAGTAGCTGACATATTGACTAAAGTGTTACCAAACAAGAAGCTTGAGTACCTAAGAGGTAAGCTTGATTTGGTGGATATCTCTTCCCTCATTGATAGGGAGTGATATTAGATAGTTCTTGTCTTTATGGGTTAGGCACTAGAGTAGAAATAACAACTGTAAGTCTTACTGAAGGTCATAAAGAAATAATGGAGTTTGAAGGATTAAATAAGCTTATGGATTGAAACTTATTATGGATAGGAGAATCCATGGAAAATAATTTGGTGATCGATGCTCTTTGAGGATGAGGTGGGGCATCCAAGATAAGAGTAGTCGAAGAGGACTGATATTCTTTGAGGATCTAGGTTTGGGAATCCAAAACAAGAATATTCCTAAAAGGACATGCCTTGTAGACATCCAGATGTAGTATGTACCTTGAGAGGTAGTGTGGCAGCTCATGTAAAGTCTCCCAACATTATGGTTATAATTAAATATGAGCTTGTGCAATTAAGGCCTTTAGGGACAATTCTTGTTATGAAATAAAGATGATTGACAAAATATGGATTTTCAATCTGACTCTTCTATTGAGAATGCTTCAAGATTATGATTCCTTGTACCATGAATACCTCCCTAGTTAAGAGAGAGTGTTGAAAATTGTAACTAGGTTCAGTATTCATTATATTGTAATTGTAATCATGACATTGTATATTATTTATAAAGAAAGAAAGAGAAAAATATATTTTATTTTTGGAGTATGGGTTTCATACTCAAGTTTTAGTCAAAAGCATGTTCTTCATGCTTTTAGGTTTTATAAGTCTTTTCAAGTCTTTCTAGGATAAAGAATAATATTGGTCATGTGTCGTAGTCCCATTTGGACTCATTGTAATGGAGACAAATATTTATTATATCATGTAAAATCCATGGATAATCCCAATAGAGGATATAAATATAATGGAAATCGATCTCATTTGGACACACAACACAAGCTAGTTTGATCTGCAATAGCGAAGGAGAAAAAGAGTAGTTGGAGGTCGAAGAAGAGAAGTAAGAGTAGAAGTTTTTCAAGGATCATATTTCTCTCTATCTCACTAGATTTTTTTTAGCTACCAACTACAAGAGGATGAAATTTTGGGTAGTTGTTGGGGGCCGAAATCGCAGGGCTGAAATTCTATTGTTGGGACCGAAGTTGCAGTGGCAAAGTTCTGGAAATTGTTCTGATGCAGACGTTGTTGGCGGTTGATTCAGGTCTTGGAGGGTTTGTTGGATTGGGTCTTTAGGCCTTGGAATTCTCTTTTGGAAGCATATTCTAAAGAATAAGAGAAGCATTTTCTGGGGTTTTCCCTTGGATGGGTCTTTCCATAGCTTGGAGCCTATATCTTGTGTGCTCTGTCTCTTTGTGATCTTCTTGTTTTTGGTAATTTCTTGATGAACATAATCAAAGAAGTAATAGAATAACATATAACATCACAAATAATTATCAAGCTAAGTAAAATAAGTAATAAATATCAAGTCTCCATATTTTCCAACAAGACACTCCCATAGTAGAAATATAATTAATTCTTCAAGTGGGAGATATAAATATAAAGGAAGATATCAACTCCCAAGAAAATTTGTAAAGATATGTTAGAGATGTGCAAAAGAAGGGAATTACAAGAAATATTGTAGATCCATTACAGAGAAAGTGAAAGGATCTAATGATACTCCTACAAAAGAAAGAACATGTTGAACTGAAGGAGGGGATGTGTAATTGACTTCTTCAAGTACACATGTATATCATAAGACATGGTTGGTGTTGAGAAATCAATATGCTAGTAAATTAGGGTTGATTCCTCTTACTTGATAATTTCTTGTTAATTTTGTTGGCTTTTATTACTTTTACTACGTATTCTTCATTAATAAATTACCAAAATTTGTAGTGTAGGAAGATCACAAAAGACAAAGAACACAAAGATGTAGGCTTCAAGCCAAGGTAAAACCCCACAAGGGGGAAAACCCACAAATCCTTTTCGTATGGAATCAGATCAAAGTGAGATATATAAGACTCAAGACCAAGACCAAGACCTCCACAAAGACCAAGTCATCCCTCCTTCAAATCTCCTCCATCCAATTCAAAGTCAACAAAATTCAACGTCATTAAAACCTTGTTAAATTTGGTCAAACAAAAAATACAGACCTACAATTCAGACTTGCAATTTTGGACTTGAAATTTGCAAAGTTTCCATAGTACCTTCGCACGTGTGAACAAAAATAAGATTTTTTTTACTTTTTCTCTATTCTTTGACTTCTTCTCTCTCACCTTTGACCTTATATCTTTTCTTCTTCTTCTTGGCTCAGAAATCAATAAGTGTTATGTTTGTTCAAATGAGGTTGAATTGTCTCCTATTTATAGTTGTCTAAGAGGTTAAATAGGTACCTCTTCAAGGCCGATTTTTCTAGGCAGGGATGACTTGGTCTTATGGGTGACAAACTGACTTTTTTATTATTTTTGATTCATGATGAAATGTTTTTATTTGTCTTACAAAGAGTCCAAATAATACTTTGACTCAAATACAAATCTTTGACTCATAACAAATTTTATTTTGACTCAATAAACTCTAAAAGCATGAAGAACATGCTTTGACTAGAAATATAGATAATAATAATGAATGTAATAAGTGAATATAATAAATATTTCAATAGTACATTTGGATTACATTATGAAGACCAACACTAGTTACATTTTTGACAGTTGGTCACTTAGGGGTATCATTTGATATGACTCATCACAGGGAGTGGTTTTTCAAGTAGGAATGATATGATGGAGATGATATTTCTCTAGGATATGAATAGAAAATTAGAATCATAGGAAAAAGATAATTGAAGTTAAAGCTCATGGGTGGAAGGATTAGAACATTCCTTGGTGCTCTGCAAATCCCAAGGGTTGCCAGAAATTTGATTTAATTAAGAAAGATGAGCGATGATGGTGTAAAAATAATTTTTGAAAAGGATACTTGCAGGATGGCTTGAGGAGCAATGGAAAAACTAAGAGGAATTTGGATTGGGAATATGTATAATATACATAGAAGCGATATTAGTTATGAGTGCAATAGTTCCATTTTTCTTGAGAGTGGAATTAAAGAAGGAAAAACTCTTATAGTCTATGGATAAAAGACCATGTTGTGGCATTAAAGACTAGAACATATTGGAGAGAAGGGCCTTCAAGTAATACATCATAATGGTATGGTAGAAGCTATTTATAATTTCTCTTTGGATTTTTATTTCCGTGAACAATGTTTATATGGGATGAAGAATTGGGTAAAATTCTCCTTTGGTCCTACAAGGGAAAATGGCATATTATAGTTGGTGCACAATGACATGTTTGGACCTATGTCAGTTCCATCATTGGGTAAATATGTGTAGGATTTCTCATTTATAGATGAATTCTCCAGGAACACATGGATTTATTTTCTCGAGAAGAAATATAATTTCTTTAACATATTCAAAGAGTTTAAGGCTCTTGTGGAAAATTAGATAGAGAAAAAAATTAAGGTGCTAAGGATAGAAAATGATAAAGAATTATATGGGAATGAATTCAAAGCATTCTCTAAGAAGTGTTGTATAGAAAGCTAGAAGACTTCTCCATACACACCTCTATAGGATGGAGTTGCAGGAAGGATGAATATAATGCTAATGGAGAAAGAAAGGAGCATGTTCAATGGTGTCAAGTTAGGATAGGAAATTTGGGAAAAGGCAATGGATACTACGTGTTACTTGGTAAATAGATCGCCCTCATCAATTTTGGATGAGCAGACTCCATATCAGGTATGGACTGGTAAGAAAACCTCTCTTAAACATCTCAAGAAATTTGGTTGTGATTATTATGTACATATTCCAAAGGAGAATAGGGTACACTAGATAAGAAAGTTGAATAGTGTATCTTTATTGGATATGAAGATGATATGAAAGAACAATGTAAACTTTGAAATGGGAACTGATATGTTTACCCATTTCGTTGAGGTAGCAAAAAAGAACCAATTTTGAAAAGTGGTGATGCAGAATACACTTTTTCTTAGAGCATATTTTTGACACTTTAAATTTTCTTATGTATCAAATATAAATATTTGTTTTTAACTGCTAGTGATTTTCACGCTGATTTTTAAACATGTTGATGTAGCATCAACCCTTTTTTTTAGAGGGCTTATTTTTGACACTTTAAATTTTCTAATGTATTAAGTGTGGATATTTTTTAAATGTTACATTTTTTGACACTTTACAATTTTTTTATGTCCAATTTTTTTAAAATCATGATTACTTAACAAATTTTCTAGTTGTCTTATTTCTCTTTTTTAAAATGTTGATTACTTAAAAAAACAATTATAAAAATATATATAAAAAAGACCAAAATAAAACATAAAAAATGTTAAGAAAAAAATAAATTATCTTGTGAACCATAAAAATTTGATTTTATTTTTAAACTATTAAAATAAGTAAATAAAAATAGAAACTTTTAAAAAGCCATTAACAAAAAAAAAATTAAAAGCAAACTAGATTTAAAAACAAAAACTAGAAAATTAACCAAAAAAACAAAAAAAAAAACCTCTAAAATTAGATTAAAAACATTTAAAAAAAAAAGTAAAAAATACTCAAATTACCAAAAAAAAAAATTGTCCCCCCATGGGCTGCCAGGCGGCCAAGATCCGATTCACGCAGCTTTGCCGCAAATTGTCACACCCCCACAAGCCGCCAGGTGACCGAGATCCGATTCCAAAAGAGAATCGGATCTCGGCCGCCCGACGACCCATGGGAGCACAATTTTTTTTTTAAGCTTGACAATATATATATATATATAAAATTTTAATGGTTTTTTTTTAATCTAATTTTATTTTATTTTTATTTTTTTTAATAAATCTAATTTGTGTTTAATTATATATATATATTTAGTTTTTTGTTAATGGATTTTAAATTTTTTGTAAAATTAGTCTTTTTAATTTTGTTTTTATTTTTTTTTTTCAATTTTTTTTAGATATTATTTTTTTTTTACATTTTTAATGTTTTTTTTTAAATATGTTTTTCTTGTTTTATATATCTATCATTTTTTTAATTCTTATTTTTTATAGGTTAACTTTTAACATTTTTATGATTTTTTTGTCTTTTTTTCTATATTTGACTTTTTTATTTTATTTTTTTAATTTTATGTTTTGTTTTTAATATATATTTTTATTTATGTTTTGTTAATTTTTTTCAACTTGTTGTTTGTTTGTTTGTTTCTTTTCCCATTATTTTAATTTTTGTTTTAATTTTTAATTTTATGTTTTCATTATGCTAGAGTTCTCGTTTTGGGTTTATAGTTTCCGTCTCAAAGTTTACATTGTTAAAGGTTATAAGCCATGGAATTTTGAAATTAAGAAGGTTGTATGTAGTTGAGAGATAGATTCAGAAGAAGAACTAAGTTATATGAAGTAGCCATAAGGATTTGTGGTGAAGGGAAAGAAAGATTTGGAATGCAAGATAAAGAAAAAGTCCCTATATGGGTTAAAACAATCACCAAGGATGTGGTATCAAAATTTTGATTCTTATATATTGAAAATTGGCTTTACAATGAGAAAAGAGGATAAATTTGTGCATTTCAAAGAGGTTGGTGATCCTCTTATTATTTGGTCTTGTATGTGGATGATATGCTGCTAATTGGAAATGAAAGGGAAACCTTCTATGAAGTGAAAAACTAGTTGTTCTATAAATTTGACATGAAGCATCTTGGTTCTACAAATTTCATTTTTGGCATAAAAATTAAAAGAAATGAGGAAAACATGAAACTCTAGTTAATTCAAGGGAAATATGTCAAGATAATATTGTAGAGGTTTAATATGTAGAAATGTAAACCGATAAAGGTCCCTATTTCTATAGGTGTAACTTTATTTGCATCACTGTCCCAAGACATAGGAAGAGGAAATGTCCTAGGTTCCATATGCCAATGCAATTGGAAAATTTATGTATGAAATGGTTTGTGCTAGATTGGACATTGCACATGTAGTGGGCGTATTGAGTAGGTATATGTCAAAATTGTGCAAGGAACATTGGACAACAATAAATAGGGTTTTTGGGTATTTTCTTGACACAAATAATTGTGAATTGTGTCACCAAGGAATTCCAGGATTAGAAAAAGTGTTGCACATATATGGTTTTGTTCCTCTATACTAGGCTGGAGATTTAGATCACAAAAGATGTATGTGGGTATGTGTATAGCATATTTGGAAGAGAAATCAGTTGGATGAGCAAGAGATAATCTAAAGTTGCACTCTCAACTAGACAGACATTGAATACAAGGTAGCCATTCATGCAAGCAAAGAATAAATATGGTTATAGAGATTGTGTTCAAGTATTGGGTAGGTACAACGAGTTGTGATGAAGATCGTGATAGTCATAGTGCAATATTCCTAGTGAAAAACACAACATATCATTTTAAGGAAAATCATATTGATGTTTAGTGTCAATATGTGAGAGATACGATTGGAAAACATAAGGTGTTGTTGGTGAAGATGGACACTTTGAAAAAAAATTCAAATTCATTAACAAAATTTGTGAGCATTGAGAAGTTTTCTTGGTGTAGATAAACAATGGGAATCATTTCCCTGGATTTTTGTGTACTCTTGTGACCCCTGTGTGGGAAGAAAAAAGTAAGCGGGAGAATGTTTGGTATGTTTTTTATTTTTTGCATGACGATCTTCATGCATTGTATTTATTCGAACTTATGCAGGAACACAACAGAATACATATATAAACATAAACAAAGAGATGCAACAAAAATAAAACTTCATTTCATTAATATTAAATAACTAAAATATGCTTACATACAAAATGGAAATAAACTAGCACGACCGATGGTAGCTTATTTCTGAGAAGAGATGTGGTGGCTACATTCCTCTGAACTGTGTTAAAATGAATCTCAAGGTCCTTTTTATTATTGAACAACAAAGGAAAACCCTAAACAACCAAAACCCTAACCTTAGGAGATGACACGTGTTTGTGGGCCTTGTTAGGGTTAGTTGGGCAACCAACTTCCCGGGGTCTAACTTGGTCATATGATCTATGTTGGTGCGTATGATACCTCATTGGAAATATCTCTCCTGAGTACTACAGTATTTTCCACAGGTCCCTACCTATGGTACGGGCCTGATTCAGACCTCAAAAAATCGGTGTTTAGGGGATCAAAACAACTCTGGAAGTTCAGGACCTGTAAAACTGCTAAAAATAGTAAATGTTGCTATATTAAGTAAACATACAAAATTGATGGGAGGTCTAGGTGGAATAGGAATGTGTCCACCAATATTCACCTGGATCAATCCTCCCCCCTTAGGAAGCAATGGTCCCCATTACGTGCATAGCCTCCATGAGGTGAGGAAATTTATATTGAACCTGTTCCCTAGTGAACCACTTGCCCTGGTGAAGGATTTGTCTGCTTTGACAACTTGATATAGTTGGATCCTATACTGATGAGTGTTTTTTAATCTATCTATCCATGATCCTGTCAGTTGTGGCCTGCTCGATGTAGCTTAGGTTGAGCTTTGTTTGTGTCAGTTGCTTAGCAACATCAGATGCGTCCAATAATGGAGGAAAGTATGGTCGCACCCAGTCCACCTTGAATACTAGGTGTAGACTAAGGAATGGTGGAATGCTGAGCTTGAAGGAATTTTCCCCTACATCCTTGGTGATAGTGTATGACCCATATTGGAGTGGGTGAAGCTTGCGGTGGGGCCTCGCAAGGGGCCCCTTCTGTAAATTTAACTAAACTTTTTCGCCCACCTCGAGCTTATGCGACACTTGATGTTGATCATAACGTTGTCGTACTTTGCATTGGATCTATCCAATATGTCATGGACCTCCTCACGAATGTACTAAATGCGCTCAATGAAGTTGTTAGCCAAGTCAGCTTCAGACTGGACATGAGGCAAATCTACTTAAGTAGCTACAAATGGTATGGCCACATCATTGGGACATAGTGGTTGAAATCCCAACCCCATCTGAAACGGACTATGGAAAGTTGAGCTATGGATAGATTTGTTGTAGCTGTGATGGACATAGGGGTGGATTTCATCCCATGTGAGTGGATGCTTTGAGTTGTACATGTGAAAAATGTGCATGATCATCCTATTGATGACCTTTGTTTGGCCATTAGTTTGGGGGTGGAAGGTCGTGGACTTAGTGAGCTTGGTATCCAACATTGACCAGATGCTTGACCAAAATGTAATAAATAGTTTGTTGTCTCGATCTAAGATAATGGACCATGGGATCCAAAAATGTACCCACACTCATTTGGAGAAGAGATTGGCAGTGGAATTTGTTGTGATACTCTTCTTGCAGGCCACCAAAATGGCCATCTTAGAGAATTTGTCGACAACCATGAACATACTGTCGTTTCCATTCTTATTATAAGGAAGGATCGACATGTAATCCATGGATATGGATTCTAAAGGCCGACTAGGAGTAGGAAGAGTATTATATAGGTCTTCCTTCTTGATTTTTTTTTTTTGGAAATGGTGCAAATAGTGTAGCATCTGATGTACTTCCCAAGATGTTGTCGAAGGTTCAACCAATAAAAATACTTTTGCATCACTGCCACTATTTTTTCTACCCTAAAATGTCCAATGAACCGATTGTAGTGCGCATCCCAAATCATCTTGGCACACTCACTTGTAGGAATGAAAAGGTTTCCTAGGTGGCATAACAATGCACCCTAGAGGTGAAAATATGGAACTTGCTTTCCTTCCAAGAGAATTTGGTATGTGTTATCGAATTTTGGATTGCTCTTGTAAAGATGCGGCCACCTTGAAATCTCGTGTCCATAAGAGTCGAGCATAATGGTCAGCGCTACAACCGGTGGTTGGCTGAGATAATATGCAACATTATTGGTGTTTCTCTTCATGTTCAAATGGAACTATTGCAAATATGTGGACCATTTCTGATGGTGATCATTTTGCAACTTTCCTTGTGTTTGTATGAACTGCAGGGGTCGGTGGTTTGTGTGGATGACCGTTTCCTTCCCTAAAATTTAATGCTTCCATTGTTGGTAGGATTGCACAATAGAATACATCTCTTTGTCATAAGTGGGATACTTTCAGCCTTTATCTGACAGTGTTTCACTGTGATATTCCACTAGATGCCCCTGTTGGGTAAGAACTACACCAATTACATAGTTAGAGGCATCTGTCTCAATTTCAAATGGTGCAAGTCTGGTAATGTGAGTACTAGTGCATATAAGAGGTGGTGCTTCAACTCGAAAAATGCCTTCTATTGGGATTTAGACCAAAAGAAATTTTCTTTCGCTCTGCCCTTGGTGACATGACTCAAAGGCCAAGTGATATGAGAGAATCCCGACATGAACCTGCGATAGAAATTGGAAAGACCTAGAAAGAAGTGGAGCTATGTTAGAGTGATTGGGGCTGGCCAATCTCGAATAACATGAATCTTGGATGGGTCCACATGCACACCCCGCTCATTAATGATGTACCCCATATATTGAACTTGGGTCATACCAAAAGTGCATTTCTCCAAATTGGCACATACTTTGTGTTATCACAGGGTTTGGAGGACCTGCCAAATATGGTGTATGTACTCTTCCAAACTTTGTTGAAGATTAGGAATTCATCCAGGTACACTACCATGAACGAGTTGGTAAATGGCTACAAGATGTCATCCATCAGCCACATGTAGGTTGCAGGGGCATTCGTCAACCCGAAAGGCATGACCATCCATTTGAAAAGGCCCTCCTTGGATTTGAAGAAGGTCTTCCACACATCAGAGGGTTCAATTGGTACTTGGTGATACCCGGACTTCAAGTCAATCTTGCTAAAATATTTGGCCCCCTTGATTTGTTCTAGAAGATCATCAATCCATGGGATTGGATACGTATTCCAGAAAATGATCTTATTCATGTTGATCTAGATTGTCATTAATGTTAATATGAAGCCAAGGAGCTATCAGAGCAGAGCTATCAAAGCAGAGAAGAGAAGCAAGTGTAAGAGCGGAAGATTGAGGAGGAGCCACATCGGAGGAGCCATATTGGGAGTATCGCATGTAATGTATGCCCAAGAAGAATCGAGAGGAAGAATTCATCAAAAGAAGCAAAGAGGAATCATAATGGGTCTTTGAATCTGGCTGAAGAATCAAAGTGAAGCTTAGAGAGAATCAACGATGTATGAATTCACAGAAGGCAGGCTCAGAGAGAGTTGAGTAGCGGAAAATTGAAAGGCCGAAACCCTGAAGAAAACTCGAAACCATAGGAAAAACACTGAAGAAATGAATCAAAGTCAAAGTGAGGAGACAGATGAAGATTGAACGCACAGGAATCATTGGATCTTGAAGATCAATGGACGAGGTCAAAGGAAATGTTCGGTCAATATTAAATCGCGCAGACTGGTGTCAAGAAATGAACAACAGAGATTGATTTAAGCAGTAGCGAAAGAGGTATCCGGAGAAGACGTCGCAGCCATCGATGGTAGAAGATATATGGTCATTGGGTACAAACAATCTCGGGCATTAGTCAACGAAGGAAGGTGGATTTAAAGCTATAAGCGGGATTTCAGGCGGATGCAAAATGGTAAGTGGTATTTAGAGGAGAGCACCCAATTCCATTCAATGGTTGAAATGTAGCAACTAGAGGAGACAGAAAAACCGCTCATTTCGGGTGGGTAAATCTCGTGCAAGTAGTCCACCCGAAATTGCTGTAAACCATCAGATTTTGGGGGTTGAAATCTACAGTGGAAAATGGACCCAACTACACCATTGTAATACGTCCTAATGTTATATCGCGTCTGCTGTGTCGGGAGTTATGTATTGCAAGTGTTTAAGGCCTTGTCATATTAAATTTTCGATTGCGATATCGCAAGTCTCAAAGGGATGCAAACCTTCGATTGCGATATATATATATATATATATATATATATATATATATATATATATATATATATATATATATATATATATATATATATATATATAGATAGATAGATAGATATATATATATATATATATATAGATATATAGATATATATATATATATATAGATATATATATATATATATATATATATATATATATATATATATATATATATATAGATATATATATATAGATATAGATATATATATAGATATATATATACGGACCCGATGGGTGTATGAACTTCTGATTAATGTAATATTGCATCTGGTTCAATCGCAAGTCTTGAAGGTGTGTAACGATATAAACTGTCGATTGCGATAAGGCGATGGACTCGTCGGAGTTATTAACAACTGGTTAATAACATAATCACATCTGCTCCATTGGCAGCAAGGGAATCGGCTATCAGCCATCAACTGTACTATGGGCATGACTTATAAAGACCTCCAAAATGTTATGATTGTCGTAAAGAATAATTCTATTGTTTGAATAATAATAAAGATGGCCTCTCTTCCTAATTAATGTGTCTTGTGAGTATTGATGAATTCGAAGAGATAGAGGAAGCCAAAGAGTGATCGCAAAGGAAGCTGAAAGATCAAGCAAGCGTTGAGGAAGCCGAAGCTCAAGTGAGCAAGGAGGAAGCCAAAGGTTAGGCTTATCAGGCATATAAAAATAGAGAACAAGGAAATTTTAGGGGTGTTGGCGAACTGTAAGAAAAAAAAAAAAGGAAGCCGAAGTTCTGGCAGAAGTGGAAGGAACAGGAGGACAGAAGTAAGTCATAGGTCCAGCAGGGTTGGGAGCAGATAATTACAACCAAACAGATCCAGACAGTTTACAGTAGAGGGTTGGAGCCCTTGAGATTGGTGCCTCAGAACTGAAAGGATTGGTGTCCTAGGAGTTGGTGCTCTGGAGGTGGGAGCCTCACAAAGAGTCCAAGTTGGTGCTTGGAAACATATTGAAACCATATATACATACATACATACATACATACATAAATACATACATACATACATACATACATACATACATACATACATATATATATATATATATATATATCTATATTGTGCTTGATTTATTGCAGAGATCATATTAATAAAAACATCTATTCCTGTTATCTATTTTTTTGTTCCAAATATAAATATTTTTAACTGATAAAAATGATAATTCAAAAGAAATGTTGATTCACCCCCTGTTATAGACATTTTTGGGCACTGCAAACCCAAGCATAAATGTCCATAAACCAAGGTCTCCTAAGTCCCTAAAGGTGTTGTTCCAACCCCTAGAAGAACAAGGTCAACTAATTACAACATATCCCAGAAGTTCTCCATGAAAAACTACTCAGAACTGGTCAAAACTGGACCATTTCACCTGCCCCATAGGCAAAGTGTGTTGCATCCCACCTAAATACACACAGTAGGTGCGTTGCATGTCAAAAATCCCTTCTATGGGGTGCGATGGGCAAGAAGGGACAAATGGCAGGGTCAATCCGCAAGGTGGAGAAGCATGGAATCTTCCAGAAACTTCTCCTATGACACCTGCCTCTCTGAATTCGACTGGGGATGAGTAAGAAATCATCAATCTCCAAGTGGAATCAAGAACTATCAGAGGGAAGAAATTAATCAAATCTCAAGCTGACTCACCTCCCTTGCATACATCTATATATGGATCCCTCATCCTAGAGATCCAGAGGCTGGAATTTTGCATCTTGTAAGGAAGTGCTGCTGGTTTCTTGGTGCAATATCATAGTGTTGGGTGATCTAAGCTTTTCATGAGGTGAATAAGGGCTTCTTGCTGAGAGGATGATGCTAGGTCAGAAAAATTGGTTGTAATTCTCTTGGCTCTTTCTTGATTATCAATAAAGCTATTCAAGTTTTCCTCCACATGCTTGTATGATTAATGTTTTATGCATTTGTGTGGTCAATGTACATCTGATCCTATATTGTTTATGATAATAGATCTATGTTCTTGGATAGTATTATGTTGCTTTGATTCTACAGGTACCCTGTGAAGCTGGGTGGACAAGGAAGCGAGTAGCAAAAGATCTATTAGAAGGGAGAGGAATCGAACAAGGAACCAAGCGCAAGATAGAGGTTGGTCTCCTTTATTCTTCTCTCATCTATCTCTCATAAAGGAAAACGAAAGTAGTTTTAGTTTGTTTGTTTCTAAGGTAGCTACCAGCCTTAGTGGGATTAGCAGTTCTGCATGGACACTATTCCCGGTAACAAAATGGCAACTACACTGGGGAGCGAGTAGATTGTTTGTTCATCTACATTTGTTTACTTTATAAACTTACAGACATAGCCTGAAGTCAAGCTAGCTAGCCTTCGAACTGCATTTGCTATGCAAGTGCAAAGTAGATCAACGCTACTTCAGTCAATCTCCGGGTTTTGTTTATGAATTAAACGATTTATTTACAATCTTTCTAATTGCCCTCATGGTGGCTCTAGTAACCTCCTTAGATCTACCCCTGTGATTGATTTACTGATTACCACTTGCTTGGCCTAAATCCCTGAACTGAACTGCAAACTGTGACCCAGAATCCAATCAAAGTCTCGTACCTGGTCCAATGCACTGTCTGTTATGTGAACTTCAAATGCAGCGCACTTCCCGAGTGTAGTAGGTGCGTTGCATTTCAATTTCACTGTGTTACAGGTGCACTGATCAGACAAGACCTTGTTCCTAAATTTTGGTTTCTGTGTTCACCTTTTTCAGCTCTATTCAGGAGTTTTGTTGCCTGTAGTCAATACACCTCTATTTGAAACCCCTTTCCTTGCTGTTATTCTGCCTCCATTGTGCAAAGAGATGTAAATGTTTTTATGTATTTTTGAGTCAATTTTAGTTCTCCTTTACAAAGAAGTAGCGTAATTGTACTGTCGTTTCTTGATTTGAAAGTGTTGCAAGTGTCGTTTTCAGTCATAGAAGAGAATCTGATTGTTCTTGATAGTCGATTACACTGTTACTCTTGTATTTGATCTGAATTAGTAGTTTTTCTAGTGTCGAAAGCAATTTTTCAATTCCAAATCGCAAAGTGTTGTCATTGTCCTCATTGTCATGCGGAAAGAGTCGATTTTGCGGAAAAAACCGACCTCCCTAGAAGCTAAGGCTTTCTAGTGACAAACAAGACAAATAAACACTACCTTTCCCTAAACATGCATTTAGAATACAAGTAATCAGGTGATTATAACATACCTTTAGTCCAACGCTTTGTAGTAGTCCAGCCTCGCTGATTCGGAAGAGCTCCTCCTTCTCTTCGAAACCTGCATTCACTAACAAGCCAAAAGATTAAATAGCACCTGATAAACTTATAAAATAACACATATCCATCATACATACCAAGGAGTATATGAAACAAATCATGAATAACAATCTGTTGAGAAAAATGAGTTTATTTGCATTAAGTGGAAACAAAAGAAACCATTACAACCTGAGCCTTGGTGTTGTGCAGGTCCCTCCTAGGGTCCAGCAAGAGTTTTCCTTTACTTTGATCAGCTCACCCACTTCCAAATAAGGCTAGGAAAGGATGGGAATCTCTCCTCTCAAGCTTTACAAGGGAGTCCTAATTCCAGCAGCATCTACCCTTAGGAATGTTCAGCTTTCAACCTCCCCTCCCTCTGGCCCAATGCCTGTATTTATAGTGCTCTAGAGGAAGTTAATCAGGTCCACCATCAATGGAATAAGCCCCTCTTTGAATGGGATAGCTCCCCTCTTGATGGGATAAGTTCCTCTTTCATAGGGATACATGAACCATCTGGAGGCGCTCAATACAGGTCAAACAAGCTTCTAGAATGCTCTAGAAATGACCACAAGTAACGTTTTTGGAGTGAAACTTGCGCCTTTTGACCTTTACAGGAGTACGCACCCAGCCCTTTACAGACAGAGCGTACAAGTACGCAGGTATTGTGAACTTGGGGTGCGTACACGTAGGTAAGGCTAAGAGAAACTGCGTACCCAGAGATATATATATTTTTAAAGACTTTCTCTCTTTCTTGGAGTTTGACATGAATAGCAGAGGTATGAGACTTGCCAAGGAGGATAGTATGATAGTTGATGGAGCCATACTAACTGCAAATAGTCATGGTGACAAATTTTAGTGTAACAGATTGCCCCCTAAAGTGTGAAGCCTGTAGTAGATTAGGGTTTCATATCATCTAGGAAGGGTGAAGTACTTTATCATTTCAAGGATTATCTTGTGGAGAACCCAATCGGAACCTGCAAGTATTCAACACAAAATACATATATAAGATCATATCATCGCTGAGGTAGGCATTCCCATACTCAGATTGAAAACTTTAACTAACAAACTAACTACTGCTCTGATACAGGAATGATTTTGTAGTACATCATAATCATAGACTTGTGTAGACACAGTATGGACGCAGCCATCTGTTTATAGTTAGTCTACTGTATAATGAATACAAAACTCCTCGCAACCTGGATGGTGGAAACTAGATCCAGGGTCTTCATTTCTACTTCCCGAACAGGTACGATTCTATCCATGCGAATAAATGAGTTGATGTCGAACATGGTAGAAACCACTTGATTACCAGTCAATGATGTAAACTGTTAACAAGTGTGAGAGAGACCACCAGTGATGTCAATGGCTCTCAAAGTACCCAGTACAATCCATGAGATGTGAATGAATGAGTTGATGTCGAACATTTCACGGAATCCTTCGATCGAAAGTCAATGATGTAAACCGTCGTCAAAGGCGAGAAACCTGCCATTGATGCATGCAGATTTCAAGGTACTGACGATTTCTAGGTCATCTTTCTAGATAATGTGCTGATGTCGATAGAAAGCGACCCGTTGCAGGCAAGCCCACAACACGAAATCATAGATCAAGTTGAAGAAATGTAGCTGTAAGGACTGACTCAGGGATGGTCGAGATGGATGACGGGTATTTTGCAGATGAATGGTTTATTTGCAGCGACCTCTTGAACACATAACGACACAACAGATGGCTTGGTGACATTTGACCCAAAGTTAATACCCGGCTGAAGACTTTCAATGTGGTTTGATCAACTGTGAGGCAAAGGATTTCCCAACCCAGGTGAATGCAAAGTGTCGTGTTCAAGAGTGGTAATAAGGCTTCTTCTGAGACAAAGGATAACAAATAGGCTCATTTTCCTCTCTTTTCCCCCACCATTTCTGGCAAGTACCTCTTTATTTTTTACAAGCTTGAGGAGGATAACATATGCTTGATTATAAGCTCATCCTTCGGATGAGTCCAACTTAGTTTTAGATTCGAACCCTAAGAAGGAGTGGTCCGTTCCTATTTGTAATCGAACAGGTCCTTTACTGTGAAATTTTAACGAGTCCAGTATAGGAGAAACTCGGCGTTTTTCAATTTTAGAGAGTCTGAAAAACTTAAGAAGACTCCAGGGTTGAACTTTTTCGTAAAGTTGTGTCTCCCAAGCTCGAAAAAGTATAAAATAATACTTGAGAGAACCGCTTGATCTTGCGACCAAGGAGTACTTTCATGATTAGTGTCTTTGACCTGAAAAGTAAAAAGCGATCAAGGACACGTTGTTTTATTTCCAATATCGAGTTTGAAACGACAAAAACCCGGCAACCTTTTCCTGTTTTTATGGTCAGAAAAGGGCTATAACGGGACCGTCTTTTAATTCCGTTTTAACGAGTGTAGAAGAAACACTCGGCAATCTTTTCATGTTTTAGGAGTCAGAAAAGGGCTTAAAAGATGACTCTGATGTTTTTGTTTGTGAAAAATGACAATTTTCCCTGAAAATCCTTTTATCCTGCGCAAAAACCAACACATTACTCATACCTATTTAAAGATAGATAAAAATACTTGGAAAATACCTTTTCATGGTGGAAAACAAACAAATTTGACATTCATTTACTCAAAAAACCTATAAAAAGGGCTTTTACCATTTCAATTTTACCATTTTACTGTTGAGGAGAGAAAAAGGGCTTTTGGTAAGAAACTTCCCGTGGACATTGCGGAGAATCCGATCGTCGAAACCGAACGTCGTCTCATCAGGTATTCTACAACATCCTCCCTTGCATTTCCATTCGTTTAGAATTTGTTTTTAAGCTTTAGTTTTATTTTTTGGAGGCCTTGGGGGTTTCAAGGTCTGCTTTTCGGGGTACGCAGGTGCCCCATGGGTGACCTGTGTACCCCGACATTTTCTCAGTTGGGACAATGCCAGGCGTACGCAGCTTGCCTTAAGAGAACCTGCGTACATACACCCTGTCTCTAAAGGCGTGCTGCGTACACCGCAGAATGGATTTTGAAACTCCCATTTCTCCAAAATGAACCAAAAACTTTCAATTTTATGGACTCTAACAGATGTTTTATGGTGTGTAGATTGCCCACCATGCTTGATTGGCGCGAGAGAGAACACGAAGATGTTGATTTGGCCACGATTAATCATCAACCTTCCATTGATGCTTTGAAGGCATGCGGTCTTTACAAATACTGGGCCATACCTGGCATGAGGGCCCAGGTGCACTTTCTAGTGTGGCTGGTTGAAAGGTGGAATGTTTAGGATCAATGTTTCTACATTGGAGGGCACCAACTCGAGATAGAGCCCTCAGATATTTACTTTCTCACTAGTTTGCCCAAGAGGGGCGAACAATTGACTCTGTCCGGGACTAGGCCGGGTGGCCAGTCCATTTCTAGTCTCCGACTAGAGTGGTGTAATAACCAAAAATAGGATAAGGGGATAGAAATAAAAAAGATATCCTGACCTGAACTTATGGTAATTGCCTTTACAGTTACCAAACTTTGCGGGGCTGCCGCTTTTCACATTGCCACTGGATCCCAGATGCGGATGGCGATTGATTGCTATCGGGGCACCATTTTCAACTGGTGCGATGTTGTGTTGGCCAACTTAAAGGGCCAACTAACTAGGACCAAAAAGGGACAGCTGAATACTTTTGGTTATGGGCCTTTAGTTGTGAGTTTTTCCCTAGAGAGGGTTCCGATGCTGATCCCACAACAGCTCACTGTTGAGGTTAGGCCTCCCCGAGAGCCTAAGTTGATGCGATGGGTTGCGGTGATGGCTCGTCATCCTGATGAGGGCACGGAGGTTGTCCAATTTAGACCGGAGTATTTTCACTGGTTAGAGAACCAGGTCTTCTCGATACAGGATTTTCCGTATGCCGGAGTTGATTTTCGCGGAGATCCGGACATGATTCTTCCACCGGGAGAACAGTGGGATGACACAGGTACTTCATTTTCCACAAGTTTTTAAATTATTTACTTTTTTTTTTGTTTTTATATCGTCTCAAAACTGACAGTGACAATTTTCAAAATGTAGATGTAGGCCCACAGCGTCCAGCCAATCTCCGCCCTTTCGAGTGGAGAGTACCAGTTGCACCAGCACCGGCCCCACAGGACGCGGCCGCAGAGACCTTACCTGAGTTGGAACAAGACCTAGAGCGTCTTACGGTAGACATACCAGAGACAACTATAGATGATATTCCTATCAGACTTTAGCGCTATGTGGTCCAGTCCCAGGACCTTTTAGGAGGTTCTTGTGTAGGGTAGCCCATGCAGTGGTGTCGTATAGAGAGCACCACCAGTGATTGGACGGTCACTTTTGTAGACACATGTGACATTTTGGTTTCTTGTACTTATCATTTTTGTCGATCATAAGGTGTTTTTCAACCTATGATCGAAGACGATGTATTTTTTTTTTTGACACACTCCTATCTATATATATCATTATTATCGGCTTATCTTGTTAAACATGTGTGATGAAATGTTTTTAAATTTACATGTATGATTATCGCAAATGTCTGTCTAACATTCAAGAAGCAATTGCATCTGCTAATGTATTTAAAGACCTTGGAATATGCTGATATTCAATGTAATCAAATTCACGTTCCAAGAGACGCACTCTCAAAAATAACCTTAATAACACTGGATTTCTAATGGCATAAACTCTATTAAGTTGTAATACAATGAGTTCAGAATCTAACCTCACTATCAAACTCTGAATCCCAAACGAAATAGATTCAGATAATAACTCAATCACTGTACTGTATTCTGCAATGTTGTTTGTTGTTTGACCGAGGCTCACCCCATGCATAGAAACTAACTCGTCAGAGGGCGAATAGATAACCCAAGCTGCGGAAGAGATATTCTGTGTACTACGACAAGCACCATCAGCGAATCCAACGTACGTTTGGAGAGGCGTCGACATCTGCAATATCAAGAGTAAAACCAAGATAAGCCAGAATAACGACGAAAAACACACTCTCTAAGCTAAGCACACTATCTATACTAACAAACACACCAATAAGAAAGAAAAATCTAACCTAACTAAATCTCCATACCCATCATTTAAGCATAATACCTCTTTAGGTAAAGTCCATTTCTGGGTTTACCCAAAGAGTCCCCATCAAAATCTACCAGCTCATAGGCCCCTTTTGCTAGCTTTCGCTTGACAATGTAGGGCCCATGCCACATAGGAACGAATTTTCCAGCACCTAATTTATCGTTAGCTTGATCATATAATAGCACTAGGTCTCCTTCCGAAAAATTTCGAGGGGTCACGTTGCGATCATACTGAGTTTTCATCCGTTTTGCGTGAGTCTCGATTGCCAATGCAACGTCACGTCGAGTCTCATCTAATTGAGATAAGTATAATAGACGCTTCTCCTCTTCAGAAGTAGCTAGAAGTAATTCGACAGCCATTTGAAGTGACGGGATTTCGCATTCAATGGGCAGCACTGCTTCCAAACCATAAACTAGTTGGAAAGGAGTGAACCCTGTTGATGTTTTCACTGAGGTTATGTACGCCGAAAGCGTGGAAAATAGCATGTTGTGCCAATTCGACCGATGAATACCAATGATTTGTCGGATCATGATAACTAAAACTTTGTTGATGGACTCAACCAAGCCATTGGATTGTGGATAATAAGGATTTGAGCTATCATGACGCAAACCAAGCTGGCCTGTAAGTTATGTCATCATAACGTTTCGAAAATGGTGCCCATGTTCAGTGATTATCGCTTATGGGACACCAAACCTAGCAATAATGTGATTGAATACGAAAATTGTAGTTTTCTTGCCGTCTGCCTCAAATGTAGGCATCGCCTGGCCCACTTAGTAAAATAATCAACTGCAAGGATGATATATGCATGCCCCCCGGCCGAGTGAGGGTTACATGTAATAAAATCGATACCCCATTTAGCAAAAGGACCAACGACAATTATAGGGTGGAGAGGAGCAGGTGGTGCGCGCATCTTGCGATCAAACACTTGACAGTTGTGGCATTTCCGGACCACAATAATATAGTCTTTAAACAAGGACGGCCAGAACTAGCCAGCGCGCAATATCTTTTGGGCTGTGGCATACCCAAACATATGACTGCCACATGCTCCAGAGTGACAGTCATTCAAAACTCTTTCAGCTTCCTCATGAGTTAAGCAACGACGAAAAACCAAGTCCGTCCCACGGCGATAAAGAGTATCTCCAATAATTTTGTATTGTTGGCACTGGAATCGAATTTTCCGACGTTCCGACTTTGAAACTTCGGGCCGAAAGGATTGGGTCTGGAGATAGACAATTATATCTCCATACCACGGATCTAAAGTGCTGATAAGAAACAAAGATTCGTCCGCAATGGGTTCCTCTGCCATAGTTTCTGTGTCAGCACGCGGGAAATCACATATCAACTCTGCAAAAACTAAAGATTTCTTAGACTTAGACTTTTCAAATTCCAAGTCGAACTCCTGCAGGATAACGATCCATTTAGAGTACTTGCCCCCTAGCAATTGTTTAGTCAAAATGTAGATCATAGGGTTGCAATCTGAAATGACTGTAGTTTTACGGAGAAGAATGTAGTGACGAAAACGTTGGACAGCTTGAACGGCTGCCAAGGCCAATTTCTCCACATGTGAATATTTGAGCTCAGTAGGATTTAACGTCCAACTAAGGTAATAGATCGCATGTTCTGTTCCAAATTCGTCTTCCTGGACTAAGACCATTCCAATGGTGGAATGAGCGGCGGCGAGGTACAAAAAGTAATCCTGGTTGTAGTTGGGAGGATGCAGCAACGGTGCATGGGTCAACGCGTGCTTGAGTGCATCAAAAGATTTTTGAGCTATCTCATCCCAAGAGAATTGAGCATTCTGTTTCAACAACCGGGTAAAACCCTTGGTAATCTCGGCGTAGTTAGGAATGAATCGGCGTAAAAAGTTTGCTTTCCCCTGCAAACTTTGGAGTTGGCGAAGACTCGAAGGAGGAGGCAATTTGATGATAGCTTCTACCTTCGAGGGATCAACGCGGATGCCGGCTTTTGAAACAATAAATCCTAGCAACCGTCCCACTTCTATACGGAAGACACATTTGTGTGGGTTCAACCGTATACGATAATGCCTACACCTCATAAAAATTGCTCGTAAATGGACAAGGTGATCAGCTCGATGTAAGGAGTGAGCGGGCAAATCATCGAGATACGGTTGCACAATGTGTTTGATGTCATGAAATGCATAAGACATCGCCCTTTGAAAAGTGGCTCTGGCATTCTTAAGCCCAAAAGGTAATTTGCAATAAGAAAATGTCCCCCATGGACAAATGAAAGCCGTTTTTGGTTGATCGGCAGGTAGAATATTGATTTGGTTGTAACCGAAAAAACCATCCATAAAGGAAAATATTTCACTGCCGGCACAATCATCAATTATTTGATCGATATAGGGTGTTGGATAGTTGTCCTTGGGACAAGCACGATTGATATCCCTATAGTCGATACATATTCTTATTGTTCCCTGTTTTTTGTTAACCGGAACAATATTCGATACCCAATCCGTTAACGGGATCGGATAAATGAAACCTGCTTTCAACAGCTTCTCAACTTCTGCTTTAATCGTAGCCGCTTTTCGTGGGTGAATCTGACACAAACGTTGCCGGACGGGTTTAGCGTCCGGGTAAGTCTTGATCTCATGGACAACAATGGCGGGATCAATTCCTGGCATTTCCTCATAAGACCAGGCAAATACGTCGCAGAATTCTTGAAATAGGGCCTTGTATGTCTGAATTTCGTTATCTGAACACGAGGCACCTATATGAATGTGCTCAACAATTCCGGGCTTGACTGAAATGTCAATGGGAATAGTGCGAGAAATGTTTCCCAAATTCAGCTCTGAATCAGGATGTTTCATTGGACTCTGAGCTTCTTTGACATATTCAGCTGTAAAGATTGATGAGAAATCGTTTTCAAAACAATCATCCTCAAGTAAAAACGAAGATCTATGATGGAGATCTTCCCATGGTAAATCGTCTACGCACAGGACTTCAAAAAGTTGTTCGTCAGATGACACAACTTCGGGAAACGTTATTAACTCCAAGGTTGACGCGAAAAGGGATTCCTCACGGACCACATTCATTTGATCGATTTTGGTTGAACTCGGGTCGGAAAAAGACTACATGGCTTCATAGGCAATTTTATATGGACTCAAAGGCATTGCATCACCAAATGAGTCTATCTCAAATTCAGAAGGAACGATCCAAGGATCGTCATAAATAATGGTGTCTGAAGTAATCATATTAATAGATGCAAACGAAGACACGACGTTGATTGGAGGAAAAGGAAAAGTTCCCAATAAACCGGCATCTTTAACTAATCCTACGCCGACATCCTTGTAAGGGATAGTCATTTTACCGACATGCTGGACACTCTCTGAAGAGGCTGGGTCGAATGAAAAGTAAGCCAGCTGGTCTATGGTTACGATCTTGCCATTATGTGGAAATTTTATTACTCTGAAGACCGATGAAATGACCGTTGTCATAGCGTAAGACCAACTTTGACCCAAGAGAAGGTTGTAGTCTAGAGGGGCATCAACCACCTCCACATCTAGACTAACGGTTTTTCCTTCAACCCCTATAGGCAAATCCTGTAGAATTCCAAACGGATGGAACGCTCGGCCATCAAAGGTTTTAAGAATTGTCGGGGATTGATTTAGTGAAGGAGAACCAAGCGATCTCCAACACTGTATCGACATAATACACGTGGAAGCTCCCTCATCAATTACAGTCCGATGAATAGGCCTATTTTTTACTATCACTGGGATCTGGAAAGCCATCTGATGAGGCAAACGCGGTGTACTATTTTCTAGATCAAAGATTATTAGGTTCGGGTCCTGAACATCAACAGCTCCTATAGCCGACAAAAGTAATTTTCGCTGTGCTGGGCATGATTTCAACACTTCTAAAGTCGACATTGCTGAGGGTGAAACATCTAAATCCTCAACAATGTTGTAATTCTGGGCCGCTCTCGCATGTGGATTGAAAGCAGACCTTCGAAGTACACCCTTGGCGGGCGGTTTGATTACTAAGTCAGGGTTAGGTTTCTCGATCTGCAGTGGATCGGAACCGGGAGCTGAGGTTGATGGATTTGAATGAGAAGATTTTGCTTCTTTCGATCCATCAACAGGACTTTTACTACCATAATATTGCGATCGAGTCGCAATCCTTACATGAGACATCATCAATATGGGTTCTTCAGTGGCACTCGAGGAAGAACCTATCATCTTACTCTGCTGCTTTGGAAATGGATCTTTCAAAACAGCAGGAGTTGGGGAACCCTTGACGATTTTCACAACCTCGGCCCAATGAGGGAAATCTCTTGTAAAATGATCCTCTTCACAAATAAGACAAGGATATCGAGGTTTGCGCTTTTCGTCATTGGTTTCCGACTTTTCTGTTTTCTCCTTTGGAGTCTTGTCTACTTTATTCTTCTTCTTACCTTTCTTCTTCCCACCGTTTTTTGATTTAGCCGTAGATGACTCTACAGCGTGGATATCAGCGGAAACTTCAGGAGAAGATTCTCATGTCGGGGAATCTCGTAAGGTTATAATGGGCGAAGAATTCTTTGAAGACTTCTTCTTGCTTTTAGTATTCATCGTACCAATCATTCCATCAGCAGCATGAGATCCCGAAGGAGCAGCAGCGATTTGATTTGACTTTGGAAGATTTGGGATCTTTTCGTGTAATGTACCTGACTAAGTGTAAACTAAGTCAAGGTACTGCACTTGAGAAATCACTTGCTCCTCAGTAACTACTCCGGCCTTAGCTACATCTTCAGTAATCTTCGGTAATAATGATTTAACAAACCATTCAGCTAAGATTTGGTCCGGGATAAAAACTTTCACTAATCGCCTTTGACGTCTCCACTCATGAATATGATCAGAAATATAGGTGGACGTCGATTGTTTTAATGAAGTCAGTAACTCCGTGCCATTATATCTGACCGGTAACTAAAAATGAGTTAGGAACGAGGTAGCTAACTGACTAAAATTGTAAAAAGAGGCCCGTGGTAACTCAATGTACCACTTGGCCGCGAGACCAATGAGCGTACGTTGGAAAAGACGTAAGCGGATCGAATCATCTGAGATGGAATTTGAAGCACACCAGAGGTGGTAAGTCATCACATGATTTGACGGATCCTCTCCAGACTTACCTTCGAACTTGGGAATGTCACTGGGCAACTTATTTGGCATTGGCGGCCAAAACGGAAGATAATTTATTGGATCGTTCATTACGCGCGACAAATCCGGTAAATCCAAAGTTGTGATAAACAGTAATTGCCGATTAGGATCCCTAAAACTCTGGGTCACAAGACCAGTCCCAGGAGGAGGATATCTACGATAACTTGGAATAGGAATCGCATTCGAGATATTGTATCCTCCTGGAAAGCCAGGATTAACCGGACCGTACTAGGGTTGCTGAGGTTGTTGGTAGGTGTACCCAGGATACTGTTGATACTGGTAAACTGGCTGTTGGACAGCAGGCCTGTATTGGTATTGTCCCTGGTACGGTTGATAAGCGAATTGTGGTTGACTAGTAACAACTGTACTTAAACCAGGTTATCCTACAAGCATCTGAACCATAGTTTGAATCATAGATCCAGACAATGGTAAAGATGTCTGAGGAGTAGTTGCAGAGACAGTAGAAATCGGAGTTGTCGATACTCCAGAAGTAAGTGTGGTGGAAGGAACAGATGTTGCAGTAGTTGCAGCAGTCGTTTGAGATGGAGTACTAGGTGCAATAGGCGACTGAGTAACTACCGAAGGTACAGAAGTTTGACCATTAGACTGGACTGGTTGCTGGGGTGAACCAGCAACTAAGGGTTGTCCAGCTTGAGACGACAACTGTACGCTTGGCTGCAACACCTGTTGAACTTGCGATGGATCCCACCTTATGTTCATTCCGGGGTATTAACCCATGACAGGTTGAGGATATTGAGATCCATAACCGGATTGAGGGTAGGATTGATAATTGAAAGGTACATTCCCCGTACCTTCAACATAAGATTGACCTTGGGGTGGTTGATAACCTTGATTCGAGTACTGACCTTGAGGTAGATACCCTTGAGGTAAGTACTGATACTGGGGTTGACCTTGAGCTATAAATTGATATTGAGGTTGACCTTGGGGTACATATTGAGGCTGGGGTTGACCTTGAGGAATGTATTGTACTATGGGTACATACTGTCCTTGAGGTTGCCCCCCAGACGCAATTTGTGTACCTTGAGGTTGCCCCCCAGACGCAATTTGTGTACCTTGAGGTTGCCCCCCAGACGTTAATTGAGGCTGCCCCCCAAGCGGTAACTGGCCACCTTGAGGTTGAGAACCGGGAACTGAACCTGACATCATGTAAATGCCTCCTACACCCAATGGTTTATTACCATTGTTTCCAGCTAATAACCCATGTTCAATGGGTTGAGGAGATGCTCCCGCAAAAGTACCAGAAAGTGACTGATACCCAGAGGGAACCGAAGGACTGCCGTACAAGAAAGATTCAAGAGATTGAGTGAACACGGACGACTGACCAGACATGTTTACAGGAGTATAAATACCTCCAAGTGGATAAGGAGTACGAGGTGGAGAAAAACTTAACCCTGATTTGTCCAAATAATTGGTTAACGAAAGATACCAAGTAGTGCTTCTAGGAGGACTGTAAAAGATGGATTCACGCTCCCTTAGATCAATAGTAGGTTGATCTTCAAGGATAGAGACGCCAAATTCTTCTTCTGGAGCAAGTTCTTCAATAGCTATCAAACCAGCAGGAAGATTTTCGGTGATGACTCTTTCTACTCTAGGTGAATCAGGAGCACTAGAAGTTGGAGTAACACGTTTAGATATTTCAGGTTCTTCGCCTATATCACTAGTAGATGAAAAACTACCAGCAAGCTCGGAAACTGCAACAGCTTCGGGATTATAACCTGTTTCTAGACTTTGGTAATCTGGATGGACTACCAATGACAACTCTCCTTCTTCAGGTGAACCTACTTTACTGCCACTAGGAGTTATAAGGACTTTCAAACCTTCGTAATGACCCGGGACATCTTCAGGAGGTTCGCCCTGAAGTCTACGCGACTTCCTCAACAAATCGGCCACGGTAACAATCTCAGGAGACTTGCCCCGAAGTCTACGGGACTGTCTCGGTAATTCAGTCACAGTTAAAAACTTTTAACTACTGCACACGCAAACAAAGTAAAATCTCAATGCAAACCACCTAAAGTCTCTAAAGAACCAAACAAATTTGAATCACACGCCTAAAGAATCTAGGGCGTCAAACCATACACAAACAGTAGCCTTCCGGACCGAAAACACTAGTTGGAGATGAAACCCAACATCGCCGAATTCAGTACAGAAGTGGTGGGTGGAACAGTTACCTCGGCAACCTGCTTAATGAATAGACCGGCACAAGTTCCTCCACTTTAACTGTCTCGAGTGAAGTGAACCCCCCAGAAAATCCAAGTGAGTCTAGTCGACGTCTACTCTAGGTACAGTGGGATCTTCCCTTCACCGTCACCTTGGTAGAATCCTAAAGATAATGGTCACTAAGGTTACCAACAGCAACAAATATATTTGGGGGAATAGTCTACGACCCGATAGCACGCAAGGGCAGAGTAACAAGCTCAATCCCCTTGCCGGCTCCTTGACAATAATCCAAGGTTTACCGACAAGTGACCCCAGGCTCCTCGACAATAATCCGAGGTTTACCGTTTGTAGTACGTGCGTATCTGGCGTCTTTCCCAATGAAAGAGGATTGATCCCCTCACTGGTTCGGACATGATCTCGTGCTTCTCCTTTAAGAGGAGCTTTCCTAGAGTACAAATGAAACAGTTGGATTTATCCTACCACAAGATGAGCTACTTGTTTGGTTTTACTGTCTTGGAGAGTTAATTACTCTCCTACTCCAAGACACTAGCCTGATCTATATTGGTGTTTCAGAGCCCTAGTAAATAAAAAGTTACTAAATTGATTTTACTTTAAGCGTTAATTTTTATGGATTTTCTTTAGGACAAAAGGTAGTGGAGATGAAACTGATGGTGTGTAGACTCGACCGAAATCCACTAAAAAGATGCACTTAGGATGATTTATACTAATTTTCTTTTTCAATGAATTCCCTAGCTAAGAGAGTTGGAGAATGCAAAATCGATATAAAAACAACTTTCTTGGCAATGAAAATCAAAGAAACAAACTCTTTATCTTTTCCAAAACATACAACACATGACCACTAATTACTTCACGAAAATTCCTTTTCTTTTCAAAGACTCAAATGCTACCAAAGAAAACTTTTCTTCAAAAGAGTTTTTTTTGTATTTTTCCCTATATTAGCAAAGCATGTAAAACTTACTTTAACAGAAATCAAAGTTAAAAAATCTATGGCAATCAAATCTAATCAATTTCACACAAAAGCAAATCCAAGAGAAATGCACCTAAAAGTAAATCTAATGAGGCAAAAGCCTACCAAGTATGATTCCAGGATGTTTTACTCAGTCAAAATTTAACTAAGGACTAGTTAATGCAGAATAAAAAACCAGTCAAAAACAAAAATCAAAATCTTTTGTTATTTTTCTTAAGAATAAAATTCAAAGTTCAATCAACAAACTTTTTCGAGATTCTGCAAAGAGACAACACAAAGGTAGGTTTCTCACAAGGGTGGATTCTATGAAAGGTCTGACTCCTAAGAAGACCGAAAAAACCAGAGAGATCCAAGGTTTTACAACTTCTAAAGCCAAAGTCACTACAAGACCAGTGCAAAAATCAAACCCTAAGGCAAAATCTCTATGAATTTCACTAAAACTCTTGACACTGATGAAACAAGCTTAGGTGAAGATTTATGGCAGATAACCAGTGGATCTGGGCAACAAAAACAAATTAAAAACAAAATCTAAGAGGCAAAAAAGAAGAAAATTGAAATTTTCTCAATTTTGACAGGGTACGCAGGCAACCTGTTTGCACAGGTGCGTGTACGCTCTGTGCACAAAGCTGCAGTGCGTACAGGTACGCACTGTGCTCAACGCAGAGGCTGCGTACTTCTAGCAAAACTAAGAAAAACTAAAATCTAATTTAACCCTAAGCTAGCCCACCCAAATACACAGTCAAACAGCCAAAAACCAGAAAACAAACGACTTTTCTCAGATCAAAGTTTCACACAAAGGAAAAATCATTCACATCAATGGATTCCCCAGTATGGTCGCCATTTTGTCATGCGGAAAGAGTCGATTTTGCGGACAAAACCGACCTCCCTAGAAGCTAAGGCTTTCTAGTGACAAACAAGACAAATAAACACTACCTTTCTCTAAACATGCATTTAGAATACAAGTAATCAGGTGATTATAACATACCTTTAGTCCAATGCTTTGTAGTAGTCCAGCCTCGCTGATCCGGATGAGCTCCTCCTTCTCTTCGAAACCTGCATTCACTAACAAGCCAAAAGATTAAATAGCACCTGATAAACTTATAAAATAACACATATCCATCATACAGACCAAGGAGTATATGAAACAAATCATGAATAACAATCTGTTGAGAAAAATGAGTTTATTTGCATTAAGTGGAAACAAAAGAAACCATTACAACCTGAGCCTTGGTGTTGTGCAGGTCCCTCCTAGGGTCCAGCAAGAGTTTTCCTTTACTTTGATCAGCTCACCCACTTCCAAATAAGGCTAGGAAAGGATGGGAAACTCTCCTCTCAAGCTTTACAAGGGAGTCCTAATTCCAGTAGCATCTACCCTTAGGAATGTTCAGCTTTCAACCTCCCCGCCCTCTGGCCCAATGCCTGTATTTATAGTGCTCTAGAGGAAGTTAATCAGGTCCATCATCGATGGGATAAGCCCCTCTTTGAATGGGATAGCTCCCCTCTTGATGGGATAAGTTCCTCTTTCATAGGGATACATGAACCATTTGGAGGCGCTCAATACACGTCAAACAAGCTTCTAGAATGCTCTAGAAATGACCACAAGTAACGTTTTTGGAGTGAAACTTGCGCCTTTTGACCTTTACAGGAGTACACACCCAGCCCTTTACAGACAGAGCATACAAGTACGCAGGTATTGTGAACTTGGGGTGCGTACACGCAGGTAAGGCTAAGAGAAACTGCGTACCCAGAGATATATAGATTTTAAAAGACTTTCTCTCTTTCTTGGAGTTTGACATGAAGAGCAAAGGTATGAGACTTGCCAAGGAGGATAGTATGACAGTTGATGGAGCCATACTAACTGTAAATAGTCATGGTGACAAATTTTAGTGTAACACTCATTTTGTTTTGAAAAGAATCTTGTTAGTAATTGTCGCTTTGGAAAATAATTCAGATTTGCGCTTAGCTTTCTTTTTATCATTCACACATTAAGAAGGCTGAAAACAAATACATGCACGTGCATTTGCATTTAGACTGTTTGTTGGTTTGATTTAGGACAGTACACATAGTGTGTGCTCTATGCTCTTTGTTGAAAGAACGCCATATCTCTTTCCTTAGTAGCTAGGATTTTCATTGCAGAAAGAAGATTAAACGACTATTTATCATCTTAGATTGCATTTTAGGAATTGTACATCTACATCACGCGGTGAACCTGAAAGGCAAATTTCTTAAGCAAGATCAATTTTAAAATAAATTTAATGAATCTAAAAATGCTTTGGAACCTAGCGCACAACATCTAGAAGTCTAGGCTAGAGACGTATTCCAGCGTCGTAAAGCCTGGTAACTGTTGTTTTCGCTGTTGGTTGGGTGATTCCTCCACTTTGAGACGACAAGTACCAGTATGGACTTGTGCTCCCACGTACCATCGAGTATATATTGGGAGACCACAATAGGCTTTATCCTTTATCCATAGGAAGCCGTGTCTGCCGCCCTATCGATCGCAATGCACTGAACATAGCATTCAAGAAGATTGACTGTCGTACCGTAAAAAGTATTCTACAATTTCGCGATTGGTTTGGTAATCCATCTGTCTAGATTTCCAGAGCAGTCTCTTTCATTCCTTTTTAGACTCCTTAAAGGAAAAGGTCCATCTGAGCACTTGTCACTTCAATCTCATTAAAAATCGAAGGCGGCTAGAGTCATCTTTTGTTTTTTCTCGACTCTTAAAAAATTGAAAAAACAAGTTGTGTCAAATCGTCTAAAATTCATTTAATTCGGAAACATATTTCCCCTTATTTTTAGTTGATCGAGTAATCCGCAATCGTGGAAGAAAGTCAATCGAAATCACTAGAAAATCTTTTGGATAGACTAGATATGTCTGAACAACCGTCGACATCCAGGACTGTGTCATCCGACGCAACAGTGGTAGAGCCTCCTGCTACTACTCCAACGATGTTCACCGATATACCATATGTCCCGGCAAGTTATCAACAACAAGCCGGAGTCCAATCAGGGACTGCTTCGACGACATGGTCAGTTCCTATTTCTTCATCCGGATTATCATCTGGTATTTCTTATGTTAAAACTCAACAAATTGATCCATTGTGTCTTCAAAGGCCAATCTACCCTTTAAGTACTGGATTGCCACCATATGGAGGGCAGTATGCCTTTTCATTGCTCCCTCCTGGAGAACAACCATATGGGAGTTTACAACAAAGTTCAGGTCAATCTAGAATTACATCCAGCGGTTGGGTACCAATACTGCCTCAGCAACCAAGGGTTGTATATTCAATGCAACCAGTCCACCCTGTGTTGAATATTCCCACTATACCTGCTATGGTGACTGTGTCTCAAGTACAAGTGCTACCTATTGTATGTCAACCCCAAGTTTCTCAGGTTGCAATACAACAGCCTCTTGTCTCAACGACTCAATCACAACCTCAGGTTAGTTCCTCCTTATCTGGAGCGACTCAGGCTCAAACAAGTACTATGACTCCTCATCTTGGTCAATCATCCAGTATTGGGCAATAGCAAATGGTCCAACAACCGCCATTCCAGCAATCATATCAAGGACTTGAGCAACAAGTCTTTGTAAGTAATGGGCAACTACATTTCCAAATCGGTTATCAACAACCATACTATAATGGTTATGCCCATCAACCTTATCAAAGTTACCAGCATCAAATACTTTATGCTGGTATGCAAAGACCCACTACTCAGGCGATTCCATCTTATCTTGGGTATGCTTTGACTAACCTGAATCAACAGTTGTCCTTTGTAGAAACTCTAGAATTACCAGATCTAAACCGGCTCACGAATGATCCAATTACTTACGCCCCTTGGTGGCCAGCTATTCCGCATAAACTTCCGTCAGATATTCCTAAATTTAATCGAGATCAGGGTGAAGACCCGTCAAATCATGTGATGACCTTTCATCTGTGGTGTTCATATAATACTCTAAACGATGATTCGATTAGGCTTCATCTTTTTTAGTGAACGTTAACTGGTCCAGCAGCAAAATGGTATATCGAATTGCCTAGAGCTTCATTCGATAACTTCAACACCCTAGCTACAACCTTTTTAACCTATTTTCAGTTACCAATAAGGTACGAAACAGGATAAGAGCTTCTTACCAATTTCAAATAGACAACGGCCACTCACATATCTGATCATATTCATGAGTGGCGACGTCATCGTAGAATGGTAAAAACATATGTTCCTGATTAGCTTTTAGTTGAATGGTTTATTAATTCATTATTACCTTCCATTACAGAAGATGTGGCAAAGGGAGGAGTCGTCACTGAAGAGCAAGTTATTGCTTGTGCACAATATTTAGACTTGATTTATACTCAGTCTGGCACGCTCTACGATAAAATCCTTGATGCTACCAGACCGGAATTTTTCGTTCCTCCTCGTCCTAAATCGAACAATGACTCTCATGTCAGCGATGGCATGATTGGTACGACAAACACAAAATCAACAAAGGCTACATCTAAAAAGGCCCGTAATATTTCTAGTCAAAATGCAAATGAGGAACTTCTCGCCTCGGAAGTAAATGTCGTGTCGACTGACAAGGGCAAACAACTGAAGCAACCAGGGGGCATGAAGAAAAAGAAAGGGAGAAAAAATAAGCAGGATGAGTCATCTCCTAAAAAACCTTCTGCAAACCCTTCTGGGCAAAGGAAACCCCTTGCGGGGTGTCAGATATGCAATGAGGATCATCGAACGTGAGATTGTCCACATAAAGCTGAAGTTAAGAAACTCTTTAAGAGTTCAAAAACCTCAGCGGTATTGACTGATCTGTTTCCAAACCCGAGAACCAAACTGGTTGCTAATCAAAATGCTTCCCGATCCCAAGTGCTTATGTTGTCGGTTTCGAAACAGAAAAATGATGATTTGATAACGACAAGGAATAAAGATTACGGGAATCCATAGCTGTCGAACAACAAGGATAAATATCAACCTAGTAGTTCGACAACGACTTCGACCGAAGTTGTGCCACCCATCATTCCTGAACCAATGATAAAGCCACCAAAGGGAGTAGTACACAAATCGACATTTAATCCTCGTGCCAAAGTAGCACAGAATTATAATATAGTAGAGTACCTGGTCCAATCGCCATCCGCTATGTCGACACTTGAGGTACCGCAAAATTGCCTCTCCCAAAAGCAAGATCTATTATCAGTAATAGGTGGGATTGACCCAACGGATTCCAATCTTGTATCCTTTAATCACAAAGGATATGACCCTCAATTACCAGCTCAACTAGCTTTCCTTATTCAAGTGAAAGCCCTCAACAAAACTGTTCATCGAACAATTATTGATGAGGGGCATCTACATGTATTATGTCGATGAGTTGCTGGAAAAATTTAGGCTCACCAACCTTGTCGTGATTGTCAACAATGTTAAAAGCATTCGATGGATGATCATACACTCCATACGGGATTTTAAGTAACTTGCAAGTTGAACTAGGGGTAAAAATAGTAGAAATTGATGTTGAAGTAATCGACGGAAACCTCAATTACAACATCCTATTGGGAAGGCCCTGGATATATGCCATGGCCGCAGTTTTGTCAACCTACTTCAGGAAGATTGAATTTCCCTTTCAAGAAGGAATTACAATCGTCGACCAACAAACATTTCTCCCCAACAGTTCACAAGTTACAGGAAGCATTCCAATGATCCATGAAAACAATCATTTGCTTCAAAATATCGGAGTAGGTCTCCTAAAAGACCCTGCCTTAATGGGTACTTTTGCCCTACCACCTCCGAGTAATCTGGCGGAAGTGGCCACAGTGGAAACCTGCAATATGAAATCTTCTATATCTAATGGATTCGAAAGATTCCTAAACATTTTGTCAGCATGGATCATCGCCCTAATAGAAATATTGTAGCAATCAATTTTCTTGGCCTGGGGGGCAAACCAAAATCAACGCTCATCGAGTGTTTGGATAGATAGGTCCAAGGAATATGGTACCTCTTCAGATCCTTGGTCGCATGTACATTCTATAGACAAAGGAATCATTCAGTCAATGATGTTAGGAAAGGCACCATGGGAAGATTACCACTATCGCTCCCATCTTCTGGATTACCACGAAGATTATTCCAGCAACCTTAATCATCCATCATTTTTTGATTTTCTATCAAATACTATAAATACGGTGGATTTCGAGGATGGTTCTTATCTCGTGTCTACCTCGTTAAAAAATGAAAAAAGGAGTCATGAGGATAGTTCTTTTACTGTGTCAACCTCATTAAAAAATGAAACAAATCCCTTCCCAAATCTCAAAAGTAAACCTTCATTCCAACCACTGAGTTGAATGCAATGAAGCTTGGAGGGCATGCACCTCAATTTGTGTTATTATGACGGGGGCATGCAAACTTATCACGAGCACTCTTACTGTAGGGTTCAAGCTCGTTAAAAAATAAACCCGCATCAAGCAGTTTTAATGCGGAATACAAGCTCGTTAAAAAATAAACCCGCATCAAGCAGTTTTAATGCGGAATACAAGCTCGTTAAAAAATAAACATAAGCAATGAGAAAATGTTCCTCCAGAGTTTAAGCTCATTTTAAAATAAAAAATGAACCAATTTCCGGTAAATAATCGTCGTGAATGTATTACTTCAGCCTCTGAAGCCTTGGTCGTGTTCTCATCATCACCTCCATTCTGTATTGGCCGATCATTCATCTCCACTTGATTTTTTACCCCTTTTGAGGAACAGTTGCGAAGAGTGATCTTGTTAGCCATCCTTGTGACACTGCCGTGAATGGAAAATTCCAAACCTTACCTGGAATCAGCTACTACCTGAATCTATCATTGGTTCCTCAAAAGACGAGTCTCTTTTAAGCTCTTTTCAACTGACTCGTAAAATATGAAAATATTACCGAGCTATTCGCCTCTCCATCTCGTTAAAGTGACCGGAAGTGCTATCCCTCCTTTAGATTTTAATCTTTTTGGACCTGAGGGATTATTACACAAAAAGATTGAGCGCTTGTCTTGTTTGGCTCATTAAAATTACCGAAAATTCATCCCTTTCGTATTATTTTATAATTTTTCGGACTTAAGGGATTATATGACAAAAAAGGATTTTTGGAGTTTCCTTTACATTCCTTTTCAAACTCTCTAAAATTGAAAAGGACTAAGTTATCTTTGTCGTTAAACTCGTTAAAACCTAATAGCGACAAACTTGTCCATAATAGACAAGAACGAGTTTCACTATCGCTAGGCTCGTTAAAACATAGCGATGGGTTTGCCCGAAGGGAAAATTATAGAACAAGCATATATTATCCTCCTCAAGCTTGACAAAAATAAAGAGGTACTGGTCAGCAATGACTGGGGAAAAATTGGGAAGAAAACTTGAAGAAACTTTGTTGGTAGCAAGTCGCTCTTAAAGATGACACTTTCACTCCGCATCCGAGTCGGGTTGGGTTGTTCCATTCACTGGTCACATCACCATGGTTCCATCACACCATCTACATTTGGGGTTAATGCTACCAATCCATCATGTCAGTGTCGCCGATATGTTCAAGAGAAGTCGCTCAGAGAATTCACCTGTGTCTCACCCACTATGATACATTTTCGCTCCATTCTTTCATGACCGCCACCCTGAACCGTATATCACCATATCGTTTTCACCTCCATTAAAATCATTGGCTCCGTTCCATGTCATTGATGTGGGATTCACTAAGGGCCTCCTATGACAAATCGCTTCTTGTCAACATCAGCTCATTATCCAAGAAGTCGATCTAGGAACAACCCTTTCAGTACTTTGAAGCTTGCATGCCTCAATGGCAAGTTTCTCACTTCTGGCGACAGGTTTACATCAATGGCCTTCGACCGAAAGATTTTGCATGGTGTTCGACGCCAAGTCCCTTATTCACACCACGTGAATTGTACTGCAGTACCTTGAGGATCATTATCATTATTGGTGATTCCTCTCGTGCTTGTTAACAGCTTACATCATTGGCTGGTAATCAAGCGATTCTTTCCATGTTCGACTCCAGAACATCCCTCACATGGATCGACATGTACTTTGAGTGAAGATCAAACGAGATTGAAGACCCCGGATCTAGTTTCATCCATCCGGGCTGCGATATATATTCAGGAAAATAAAGACGTCGAATGTACATCATTGATGCACAGATAATCATCCAATCTAAGGGATGATGGCTCTACCAGAATCATCAGTCTACACTCAGACGATTGTCTGTCCTATGTACATGAAAATGAATTTATAAAGTTGAGCATGGGAATGCCCGCCTCAGCTAGATCATGAAAATAAAATGAAGATAATGTATTGTATTGTATCTTATTACAGGTCGCCTCCCAGCTCGAAAAAACTTCGGATCCTCATGATAAAGCATTTCACCCGACATCAAAAGATTAATGACCTCATGCTTTAGGGGGCAACTATTATAGACATTTTTGGGCACTGCAACCCCAAGCATAAATGTCCATAAACCAAGGGCTCCTAAGTCCCTAAAGGTGTTGTTCCAACCCCTAGAAGAACAAGGTCAACTAATTACAACATCTCCCAGAAGTTCTCCATGAAAAACTACTCAGAACTGGTCAAAACTGGACCATTTCACCTGCTCCATAGGCAAAGTGCATTGCATCCCACCTAAATACACATAGTAGGTGCGTTGCATGTCAAAAATCCCTTCTATGGGGTGCGATGGGTGAGAAGGGACAAATGGCAGGGTCAATCCACAAGGTGGAGAAGCATGGAATCTTCCAGAAACTTCTCCTATGACACTTGCCTCTCTGAATTCGACCAGGGATGAGTAAGAGATCATCAATCTCCAAGTGGAATCAAGAACTATCAGAGGGAAGACACTAATCAAATCTCAAGCTGACTCACCTCCCTTGCAGACATCTATATATGGATCCCTCATCCCAGAGATCCAGAGGCTGGAATTTTGCATCTTGTAAGGAAGTGCTACTGGTTTCTTGGTGCAATATCATAGTGTTGGGTGATCTAAGCTTTTCATGAGGTGAAGAAGGGCTTCTTGCTGAGAGGATGATGCTGGGTCAGAACAATTGGTTGTAATTCTCTTGGTTCTTTCTTGATTATCAATAAAGCTATTCAAGTTTTCCTCCACATGCTTGTATGATTAATGTTTTATGCATTTGTGTGGTCAATGTACATCTGATCCTATATTGTTTATGATAATAGATCTATGTTATTGAATAGTATTATGCTGCTTTGATTCTACAGGTACCCTGTGAAGCTGGGTGGACAAGGAAGCGAGTAGCAAAAGATCTATCAGAAGGGAGAGGAATTGAACAAGGAACCAAGCGCAAGATAGAGGTTGGTCTCCTTTATTCTTCTCTCATCTATCTCTCATAAAGGAAAACGAAAGTAGTTTTAGTTTGTTTGTTTCTAAGGTAGCTACCAACCTTAGTGGGATTAGCAGTTCTGCATGGACACTATTCCCGGTAACACCCCCCCCCCCCC
Source organism: Pinus tabuliformis (assembly GCA_031772625.1). Lineage (NCBI taxonomy): Eukaryota > Viridiplantae > Streptophyta > Pinopsida > Pinales > Pinaceae > Pinus > Pinus tabuliformis. The sequence goes on along the minus strand of CM062819.1, from coordinate 191,911,156 downwards.
TCAATATTTCCAACAATTGGTATCAAAGTGGGCTTCTTCATATCAGCCTAACAGCTTGAAGAAGGATTCTTAGTCATGATGAGAAATCAAGAAGTGTTAGGAAGACCTCCTCTATTTGATGGCACAAATTTTGGTTTCTTGAAAAAGAGAATGTCCCACTACTTAATGTCCCTTGCACCTGAAGTTTGGCATTCGGTCTTAAATGAGTACATAGCTCCTTCCACTCCTCCAATAGATCAAGACGAGAGGAAAATCTACATTGCAAATGCAAAAGCCTTAAACTCGAACACTAGTGGAATCACTGATTCTGAATTTACAAAAGTCATGAATTGTAACTCTGCCAAAGAAGTATGGGATAAGCTAATTGGCTTATATGATGGGGACTCCAAAGTCAAGAAGGCAAAGCTTCAAACTCATAGAAGGCAATTTGAAAGTTTGAAAATGGATGATGAAGAAGATATTGCATCATACTTTCTCTGAGTAGCTGAAGTGGTCAACTCTCTTAAAGGATTGGAAGAAAACATTGAAGAAAGCACCATTGTTCAAAAGGTCTTAAGATCTCTCCCAGACAGATTTGACTCCAAAGTAAGTGCCATAGAAGAAATGAAGGATCTAGATACTCTCAAGATGGATGAACTCCATGGAATCCTCATTGCCTATGAGATGAGAAAAGGTTGCCCAAGTTCCAAAGATCCAACATTTAAGGCCTTAAAATCAAAAAAGGGGAAAGAAAGGAATGTCAGTAGTGACGACTCCGATGTTGAATCCGAATTGGCACAATTTGTACGCAGCCTGAAGAAAGGATTTAAGCTGAAAGTAAATACACTCTTATTTGTTTCAAATGTGGAAAAATAGGTCATTATGATGCAAAATGTCCTCATAAGCATGATAGTGATGATGAAGAAAATTCTAAAAGGATGGTATACAAAAAGAAAGGGTTCAATAAGAAGAATTTCCTCTCTAAGCAAGATGAGTCTGATGAAGATGAATTTGTAGTCATAAAAAAGAAATCAACTAACCAGTTCCCTCACCACAAAGGAGGTAATGAAGAATCAGATGAAGAAAATGACCATGCTAGAAGCCAAGAAGCATTATTCATGGCATTCACAAATGATGATGACTCGGGGCTAGATGGAAATGTAGATGAATTTTTAATAAGTGCCATTGAAGAAAATGAGAAATTATGGAATAAAATCATTTCTCTCAAGGTAGAAAACAAGTAAACAAAAATAAGGGAAGATCTCTTGAAAAATAAGCTAAAAGAAAAAGAAGAAGCTTGCGAAGAACGTGAAGCCGAAATAGTATCTCTGAGGAAGGAATTGGAGCAAGTTAAGAAGGGTTGGAAAATCTCTCAAATACTTGACACTATCCTAAATAATCAAAAACCTCAACATGAAAAATTTGGAATAGGTTTTAAAGGAGAATCATCAAGTACTAAGAATAATGCAAAAATCTATGCCGACGTACTTTCCAACAACCCAAAATAAGAAAGATTATTTCATCAAAGGCTCATCCCAGATACAAAGAATGATGAGAGAGTTACTCCAAGGAAGAATGTTGATTCAAATCATGGATGTTACAACAGATATGAAACAGTATTTCATCAAAGGCCCATCTCAAATCCAAAGAATTAAGCGGGAGTAACTCCAAGGAAGAGTGTTGATTCAAATCATGGCTATTACAACATGTACAAAACTATCATTTTTAGGCATTATTTCCATTAAAAAAAAATTTGGTCATCAAGCTATACATTGCATGGCTCGTAAGAATGACACACCAAAAATGAAGGATCAAATAAACAAACCATATGGCCCCAAAGGGCAAGGAAAAATCAAGACTTACAATTCCTTTGATCCCTTGGCGAAACCTAATCTAATTTTCTCATTATGTAATAATAATGGACACAATGAACAAAATTACCCACTCAAAAGAGGAAAGACGAGAAGTGAGAATCCCGACACGGATAAATGTGGCCTAGCTCTATGTGATCAAAATAATGAAAATCATTGGTTTGTGGATAGTGGGTGCTCCAGACACATGACAGGGGACAAAAGGAAGTTTGTCTTATTGAACAAAAGGAAGGAAATGTATCCTTTGGAAGTGGATCTGCAAAAATTGTTGGAAAAGGAACTGTTACTCTTATTAATGGAAAAGGAAAATCTCAAAATGATTTGCTAGTAAACGGGCTCAAACACAACCTCCTGAGTATTAGCCAAATCTGTGATGAAGGACATAATGTTGTCTTTAGCACCAAAGACTGTGAAGTAAGGAACTCTTCCTCAGGGGAACTTGTGGCGAAAGGGGTTAGAACACCAGACAACATATACATTCTGAACAATATTCAAGAAGATAAATGCTACTTAAGTCAAACATATGAAAGTTGGTTGTGGCACAAGTGAATTGGACATACAAGCTTCGATAACTTGATCAATATCAACAAGATTAAAGCAGTACGAGACATTCCAAAGTTATTCAAACCAAATCAAGGAATATGTGGTGCACGTCAACATGGAAAGAAAACCACAACTAGCCACAAGACCAAGGATTTTTCTACATCAAAGCCTTTAGAGATCATCCATGTTGATTTATGTGGACCAACTAGAACTTCAGCACTCCAAGGAGAAAGGTACTTTTCTTTATTTGTTGATGACTTTACTAGAGTGATGCGGATATATTTTATAAAATATAAATCCAAATAATTTGATTGTTTTAAGAATCTTAAAGCTCTTGTAGAAAATGAAAAGGACTCAAAGATTAAGTGCCTTAGAACAGATAGAGGGGAGAATTCACATCAAAAGAATTTAATGAATTATGTAAAATAATGGAATTAAAAGAGAACTCTTTGCTACCAGAACACCCAAGAAAAATGGGGTAGTTGAAAGAAGAAACCGAACAGTTCAAGAAATGGCAAGAACAATGTTAATAGTAGCTGAATTGCAGCCAAAATTATGGAGAGAAGTAGTCAGGACAGCTGTCTATACCTTGAATCGAACTCAGTTAAGACCAAATAATGAAAAGACTCCTTATGAATTATGGAAAGGAATACCTGCTTCAGTAAAATACTTCAACATTTTTGGAAGCAAGTGCTTCATAAAAATCAATGATGGCTCACCAGGAAAGTTTGATTCTCAGGTTGACGAAGGGATCTTCCTTGGATATTCTACAGGGAGCAAAGCCTACAAATGCTACAATAATCGACTATGGAAAATAGTGGAAAGCATTGATGTGAAGATTGATGAAGACCTTCCAGAGAATGAAATTGAAGAACATGAAGTTGATCCTCTCATCTAAGAATAAGAACCTAAAGAAGAAGGAAAAAATCAAGAAATACCCTAGGAAAAAGAACCATCTCAAACTCCTTCAAAGATGAAACTTCTCCAAAAATATCACCCGGAAGAGAAAATTATTGGCAATATAGATGAAGGGATGCAAACCCAAAGAAGGATGACAAATGCACCAAAGAAAAATGATATTGCTCTTCTATCCATGATAGAACCAAAAACATTTACTCAAGCCAGTAAGGATCCTCATTGGGTAAAAGCCATGGAAGAATAAATGTTTCAAATTGAGAAGAATGAGACATGGGAGCTGGTACCTTGTCCAAAGGACAAAAACATAATAGGAACAAAGTGGGTGTTTAAAAACAAAATCAATGAAGATGGACAAATCATCAGAAACAAGGCAAGGCTTGTTTGTAAAGGCTATTCACAAATTGAAGGAATTGACTTTGAAGAAACATTTGCACCAATAGCTTGTGTCGAAGCTATTAGGATGTTCTTGGCATTTTCTTGATCAAAAGGATTCAGAATCTATCGAATGGACATAAAATAAGCATTTCTGAATGGGGAACTCAAGGAAGAAGTCTACATGGAGCAACCAGAAGGGTTTAATATAACAGAAGGAAAAGACTTTGTTTGTAAGTTGAAAAAGGCATTATATGGGTTGAAACAAGCTCATAGAGCTTGGTACGCAAGATTGGATCACTATCTACAACAACAAGGCTTCAAGAAGGGGGTGGCAGGAAGTAATCTCTACATAAATATGGATGAGGATAAGTTACTAGTTACACTTGTTTATGTTGATGATCTGATTTTTGCTAGTAATAATGATGAGATGAGCCATGAGTTTTCTCAAAATACGTAAAAAGAGTTCAAGATGTCAATGATAGGAGAGTTATCTCACTTCCTTGGACTACAAGTATCAAACCACGGTAGGCATGTTTATATCTCAAGCCAAATATCTTAAAGACATGCTTAAAAGATATGGAATGGAAGATTGTGCACCCATGAGCACACCTATGACCAAAAGTCACAAATTGAGTAAAAATGATGACTCCCCTCTAGTAGATGCAACTCATTATAGGTCAATAATTGGAGCCCTTCTGTACTTAACTGCTACGAGACCCGACATTATGCAAGTAATAGGAATGGTGGGAAGATTTCAATCAACTCCTAAACAATCCCATTTGTTGGCTGTAAAAAGAATTCTCAAATACCCGAAAGGAACTCCTGATTTCGGTCTCTGGTACCCTAAGAGCTCAACTCTTACTTTGACTACATACACTGATGCTGATTGGGCCAGAAGTGTCGATGATTGGAAAAGTACTAGTGGAAATTCATTCTCCCTGGGAGACTGTTTAGTATCTTGGCTCAGCAAAAAATAGACATCCATATCGCTATCTATAGCTGAAGTTGAGTATATAACTGTTGTATATTGTTGTACCCAAATAGTATGGATGAGGGAAGCTCTAAAAGATGTCAACATAGGTACAAATCAACCAATTACCATCTATTGTGATAACACAAGTGCGATCAGCCTCAGTAAAAATCCAATGATGCACTCAAAGACCAAACATATACCAATCAAGTATCATTTCCTTCATGAACAAGTAGTTGAACAAAATATCATCTTGGAATATATCAATACTAAGGAGCAGATAGATAATATTTTCACAAAACCTCTTCCTCGAGAAGCATTTGAACATCTTCGTCAAAACATGGGGGTTATCTCATTAGCATCACTTAAGTTGATTCATAAAGATGTTGTAGGACAAGGGGAGCAGTTTGACAGGGGGAGTCCTTGTACACTCCTTTTCCACTCATGTCAAAGTGGGAGAGAAGAAGAATATTGCCATCGATGACAAAGGGGGAGATTGTTGATCTAGATTGTCATTAATGTCAATATGAAGCCAAGGAGCTATCGGAGTAGAGTTATCAAAGCATAGAAGAGAAGCAAGTGTAAGAGTGGAAGATTTCAGAGGAGCCATATTGGGAGTATCACATGTAATGTATGCCCAAGAAGAACCGAGAAGAAGAATTCATCAAAAGAAGCAAAGAGGAATCATAATGGATCTTTAAATCCAGTTGAAGAATCAAAGTGAAGCTCAAGGAGAATCAGCGATGTGTGAATTCGTAGAAGGCAGGCTCAGAGAGATTTGAGCAGCGGAAAAAGGCTAAAACCATGAAGAAAACATGAAACCACGGGAAAAACATTGAAGAAATGAATCAAAGTAAAAGTGAGGAGACAGATGAATATTGAACACATAGGAACCGTTGGATCTTGGAGATCAATGGATGAGGTTGAAGGAAATGATCAGCCAAGATTAAATCAAACAGACTGGTGTCAAGAACGATGGAGATTGATTTAAGCAGCAGTGGAAGAGGAATCCAGAGAAGGCATTGCAACCATTGATGGTAGAAGATCTACGGTCATTAAGTACAAACAAGCTCAAGCATTAGTCAACAAAGGAAAGCGGATTTAAAGCTATAAGCAGGATTTCAGGCAGATGCAAAATGATAAGTGGTATTTAGAGGAGAGCGCTCGATTCCATTCAAAGGTTGACACGTAGCAACTAGATGAGAGAGAAAAACTGCTCATTTCGGACGGGTAACTCTTGTGCAAGTAGTCCACCCGAAATTGTTGTAGACCATCAGATTTTGGGGGTTGAAATCTACGGTGGAGAATGGACCCAACTACACCATTGCAATACGCCCTAATGTTATATCACGTCCGCCCGTCAGGAATTATGTATCACATGTGTTTAAGGCCTTGTCATATTAAAGCTCTGATTGCGATATCGCAAGTCTCAAAGGGATGCAAACCTGCAATTGCGATATATATATATATATATATATATATATATATATATATATATATATATATATATATATATATATATATATATATATATATATATATATATATATATATATATATATACAGACCCAACGGGTGTATTAACTTCTGATTAATGTAATATCACATCCAGTTCAATCGCAAGTCTTGAAGGAGTGTAACGATATAAACTGTCGATTGCGATAAGGCGATGGACACGACAGAGTTATTAACAATTGGTTAATAACATAATCGCATCCACTCAGTTGGCAGCAGGGGAATTGGCTATTGGCCATCAGCTATACAATGGGCATGACTTATAAATACCTCCAGAATGTTGTGATTGTTGTAAAGAATAAGTCTATTGTTTGAATAATAATAAAAATGGCCTCTCTTCCTAATTAACGTGTCTTCTGAGTATTGATGAATTCGAAGAGATAGAGGAAGCCGAAGAGTGAGCGCAGAGGAAGCTGAAAGATCAAGCGAGCGTTGAGGAAGCTGAATCTCAAGTGATCAAGGAGGAAGCTAAAGGTTAGGTGTATCAGGCATATAAAAATAGAGAACAAGGAAAGTTTAGGTGTGTTGGCAAACTATAAGAAAAAAATGAAGCAGAAGTTCTGGCAGAAGTGGAAGGAACAGGGGGACAGAAGTAAGTCATAGGTCCAGCAGGGTTGGGATCAGAGAATTACAACCAAACAGATCCAGACAGTTTACAGTAGAGGGTTGGAGCCCTTGAGGTTGGTGCCTCAGAACTGAAAGGATTGGTGTACTGGGAGTTGGTGCTCCTAAATTCAAGGTTGGTACCTTGACAAGACAGAGTTGGTGCTTTGGAGGTGGGAGCCTCACAAATAGTCCAAGTTGGTGCTTGGAAATTGACTGAAACCATATATATATCTATATATATATATATATATATATATTGTACTTGATTTATTGCAGAGATCATATTAATAAAAGCATCTATTCTTGTTATCTATTTGATGTTCCCTTTATGTAACATCTCCTGAATCTCCCTCTTAATTTCATCATTCTCCAGAACAGAGCGTTAGTAGATCGGTCTGTTGGGCAGCGACATGCCCGGGGTCAGATCGATGGAGTGCTTGACCTGGCAGTATAGGGGTACCCCTATGGGTGAGGTGAAGATGTCCCTATACTCTTCCATGACCTTGTCTATTTTCTGCTGCCATGTGGAGGAGCCCTTCTTAGAGGTTGTGGATGTAGCCACAATATTTTTCTTTCCCTGAGGGAAAATCATAAGGAAGACAATTTTCCTGGTATGGGAAATGATCTTACGGCATCTCTTCGCAGAGATCAAAGATATGGTGATAGGTGGTGCTAGCTCTGGTATCTTGTATAAATTATTTCCCAAATAAATAATGACAGTGTGAGGCCTAGACTCATACACAACATGACACTTCCATAAGTATGGTTGGCCTAATAATATGTGACAAACTTCAAGAGGAGAAACATGACTCAGTACCTCATATGTGAAGAGCTTAATGTTGTAGGGAAGGCAACACTGTTGGTCAATGCAAATATATCTCAATGGTAAAGCCACCTGATGATGTACGATTGCAGGTGTAGTGTGGTCGGTAGGCCCAATCGCTTCATGAAATCTTCTTAAATGAGGTTTTTTTTGGCTTCCTCTATCGATAATGAACTGCAACAGAGAACCCTTCACCCACATATGTGAGTGGAAGAGTCACTCCCCCTCCTATGGATCTTTAGGCTCAATATTATGGATCTTGGTGGTGGAAATAATGGCACTAGGATCCACATCAATAATCTGCTTCCCTTTGTCATTTCCCTTGTCTCTTTCTGACTTAGAGTTAGAACATGCATCTGATTCAGAAGCCTTAATCTTGTACACTAATGACTGCTTGGCTCAACACTCACTTGTGTTGTGAGTGGAGCTCTTATATAATTCACATCATTTCCCTATGTCCTTCTTTGTCTTCATGGTGTTGTTCTTTGTTTGCGGCTTCGGCGGGTTGTCTTGGGTCACCCTACCTTGCCTTTGTCCTTTTTTTATGGTTTGGATGCACCTTTCCCTTACTTCAGATTCACAGATATAAAGTATCACTTCTTCTATTTAAGTTTCTACTTGATCTTAACAACGTACTGATAGGCGATGCCAAGTGACGATATTTCCATGAACTCCATCACGTCCTGGATGTACATGTCTATACAACTGCAGTACTTGATTACCTAGCTTCGTGCGAAGGGTATGAAAAATATTTGTGAACTCCGACACATATTGGTCCCTTCCCTACCACAACATGGTCCATTTTATGTATTTATATTCATAGCTCCTAACAAGACTATTCCTTGATAGCGTCTTGAAAATAATCCCAAGTGGGTGCAGCTGAAAACAGTGAGGATTCCCTCTCATCCTTTTGTTCACAGTAGGTTTCCAACCAGTCCTTAACATGGGGGGCAACTTTGAGGAGTGCAAAAGTAATACTTTCCTGATTTGAAAAGTCATGAACCGAAAAATATCTTTCCAACATATTAAACGATCTATCTATGATGTCTACATATATCTATCCTTAAGATATGGGAATTTTAAAGTTAACTTGTACCTTGAAAGGATTGGCACCTCCAAAGTGGTTTCTCGATGAATATGTATCGTCAGTGGGTAGCTATCGAGGGATCTGGGCAAATCTATCCATCATCGTGTTCCTTTATCACTCGAGGGCTTCCTCGAGCAATATTTCAAAAGGATATCATGCTCCCTTGTCTTTATTTTCTTCCACCATGGGAGGCTTCCGGGGCTTGTGAGGCTGGTCTTGCAAAGGTTCAACCGGTTCGAGCCCTAACTACTTATACCCTAACCTTGTTGGGGACATGGAAAGAAAAATAGAGAAAGAGCAAACTGCTTTGATACCACTGATCCATACTTGTGTAGTAACAAAAAAATATAGATATAAACATAAACACAAAGATTAAGTATAAATAAAACTTCATTTGATTAATATTAAAGAACTGAAATATGCTTACATATAGAATGGAAATAAACTAGCTTGGGTGACGGTAGCTTATCTTTGAGAAGAGATGTGATGGCTACATGCCTCTGAACTATGTTACAATGACGCTCAAGGGCATTTTTATTATTGAACAATAAAGGAAAACCATAAACAACCAAAACCCTAACCCCAAGAGATGAAACGCCAAGATTTGGTGGGCCCCATTGGGGTTATTTGCGCAGCCAACTTTCAGGGTCGTAACTTGGTCATATGATCTCTGTTTGGTGCATATGATACCTCATTGGAAATATCTCTCCGAGTAATATAGGATTTGTTTTAGGCCCATGCCTATGGCTATGACCAGTTGTGGACCAAAAAAAATGTCGTTTAGTGGGTCAAAAAAGCTCTAGAATTTCAGGGCTCGAAAAGTTGCTAAAAATAGTAAATGCTGCTATAATCATGGAAAGGGATGAAATTGACTGGAGATCTAGGTGGAGTAGTCGGGTGGCCACCAATATCCATCTGGATCATGTATGTTGTGAAATGTATAGCGGGGGGGTCATAGGGGGGAAACACCCCTGAAAATAATTTTTGGGTGGTTTTTTGCGTTAATTTTTGGTAGTTTTTAGCACACGGTTTTCACTTTTAGCAGTTTTGTGCTGCATGGTGGTTTATTTCTTGCTTTTGTAATTTCAGTTAAGGAATTATGTTTGTATTCTAATCCAGGGTAAATGAATTAGAAGTTTATGGATGCCATAGGTTATATATATATATATATATATATATATATATATATATATATATATATATATATATATATATATATATATATATATATATATATATATATATAGATATATATGTATATATATATATATAGATATATATGTATATATATATATATACATATATATATATATACATATATATATATATACATATATATATATATATGTATATATATATATATAGATATAGATATAGATATATATATATAGATATAGATATAGATATTTGTCATTCAAAATGCTTTCATTAGATTTTCAGGAAAATATATCTTAGAAAACATGTCTCAATATTCCCCTTTCTCTCATTCTGACCAGACTTTTTGAGATTAGGGACTGGAGGATGCCATAGAGGATGCTTTACTTTCTTTATTTCCGTGAGGCATTTTAGCCATGTTCCTCTAGGCAAAACAAAAAAAGAAGCCAAGAATTATTAGCAACATATTAAGGAGGGGGATGGGGGGGAGTATAAAGGGAGTTGCAAAGTAGTTAGCATGATCATGCATGTGGATATCAATATGTTCCACCCTTTCCTCTAGACTACGAAGGTGATCATTTATGTAATGGTGGTTGCGGCAAAGGCCCTCTAGTTGTACCTGAATCTCATTCTAGTTGTATTGGATATCATTAATGTAAGCCACGATTTCATTACGAAATTCATACTTGTGATCCCTGAGAATTTCCATGTTGATTTGAATATTACGAAGTTGCTCATATATGGATTCCATGGTGGCAAGGACCACTACATGCCTTGGAGATCTAGTTGGAGATAAAGCCACTGCATCCACAATTTACTAACTATCTAAGTTCTTAGACGATGATTTGTGGCTTGACACAAGGGGCCTGCGTGAACATGTTGACCTCCCCCACGGCAAGGACAATCCTATCGATGAGGCATGGGGATCTTGGCGAATGTGTACGAACAAATGAGTGTCTGAGCTGAGAAGAAAATTCCCAATAACCTGCAATAAAGGAGATAGATACCAGGACTGAGATACAAATACCCAAGAAAGACACACACCCAAACCCAAACAATTAAAACAGTAATCCAAGATGGGTGATCTTTCTCCCATCCTAGCAACTCTCGGACACAAAATACACTACCCCAGATAGGATAAAGGACACAAACTGTAAGACTCGCCCCATGTGGGCTTCCAAACAAAACAAAAATGTGACCAGAGACTCTCGTAACCCAACCCCGACACACATAAAATCCAAGGGAATCTTCCAACACAGGCTCGACCGCGGGACGAACCTGGAAAACAAGAGATAATTGAGACTTCCATATGAAACTATAAGCAAAGGAATTGAACCCAAAGGAATACCACAAATACCTTTTCCCATATAACATAGGGGGGTCTAGGAGCCTCCAACAATTTGAATGCCAATGACAGGAAACCAAAACAATTATAAGGATCCGGAACAAAACTCCATCCATAGAGGTTCCCAGATCCGAAGTGAAAGATTGAATATTGAGAACAAAACAATCCAAATAAGACCAGGCTTCCACTTCGCCTCTTATCCAAGGCCATGGCCTCGATGGGTCTCCATGGATCCTGGCTCTCCTCCTAACCTAAATTCATCTCCCATAATGCCAAAATAGAGAGGGATGAGTGCATGCTTGATAGTTTAATTGTTCGAGACATTGGAGATATCTTCACGCACATGAAGGGACTGTAGGGAAACATTTAATAACTTCCATTAAAGACCGCATGGAGGAGGGGAGAACCCCGAGGACTGCCTTTATGCCAAATATTCATTCGAGTTGTCACCCCCATCGAAGGATATATATGTGTGTGTGTGTGTGTGAGAGAGAGAGAGAGAGAGATCTAGGAACTAACTTTACAATGTAAACTCAATTTCTTTATATAATACTCAATTGACAACATACTCTCTTTTTTTCAACTACTGATATTGTACCCAACTACTTCTTTCATTTAATTCTTTTTTATGTTTTTCAACTCCTTAAACATGCCAATTTACATGACACCTCATCTTTTTGAAGGATCTAGGGAAAATGAACTTTTTTAGATTCTTCTAGTCATGATAATTATTTGTGAGGTGTTTTTAACTTTTTATCATTAGCATAATATTATTTTTGATATTATTATAGTGTTCCTTATGAGTTCATCAAATAACTACCAAAACAAAGACACAAGAACACAAGATGTTGGCTTTCTTCCAGGGCCAAAACCTCTCAATCTTTGAGAGGAAAACACGCACAAAATTCTTCTTATAGATATTCCAATTGACAAATACCAAGACCATGACCCTTGACCTATTATGCCACTCCAAGACCAAGACACCAATCCTCTTCTTCATCATTATTGAGATCATCATCATCACTGCTGCTTCACCGAGGTCATCATTACTGCACCTTCATTGAGATATTCATCATAACAATGAGATCATTATTGTTGCACCATAGCTCCATCTTCACTTAGATCATTTTTGTACTCTCATTGAGATCATCACCATGTCAATGAGATCTTTATACTGATATAGATATGAAAGTTGCACCGAGATCTTGTCTTCATCAAGATTATGTCTGAGACCATGGTTGCCACTGTGTCAAGATTATGACTGTGTTTGGTATGTCGAGAGTGTATAACAGTGAGGTCACAATCATGCCGAGACTGTAACTATGTCTAGAGAGTAATGTTGAGTGTGTATGACTGAGATTTCCTTGCACCAAGATCTTCATCACTAGTTATTCCAAGATTATTTATACCGAGACAACGATCATGATGACCACCTGAGAAACATAGAACCACTGTACTCATCCGAGATTCTGAAAGATTATACTTCTCTGAAAATACTATGCCACTATACTTATCCGAGACTTCAGAGGAATCCGAGTTTCCTGCACTTCACTGTACCCATCGAAAATTACAGAGGAATCTAAGATTTTCTCCTGCTCTTTTGCGCAAACCCTAACTGGGTATATATAGTAGTTTGTCCTCCATATTTAGCCAACTTGACAGTGTGAACCAATGTGTCTCCTTATGACTGCTTTTAATTCGATTTGCAAGCTGACATGACGAAGAGGATTGTGCTTGTCATTTTGGAGGGCTTCTTGACATTGTTTATGACTCAAATACATTTGATATATTCCCAAGAAGGGTTCTTCAACATTTTCTTTGACTCTTTGATTTTCCTATAACACTTCAAAACGTGCTAGACCTATACAATGAGAAAGAAACTCATTTTTACAATTTACAGAAATAATATTTCTTTTCTTTTACAAGTACAAAGATCAAAATTACATTTATGAAGACCGGAGCTAGTTACACTTTCTTCAAAACTCCCTCTTAACTAGGGAGGTATTCATAATGGTACTTGGTCATTCTCAATCTGAAGAATTTCTCATAAGAAGAATCAGATTGGTAATCCCATCTGTATAACATCATATCAACCAACATTTTCACAGTGCAAGGCCTTGACTAACAATTCCATCTCTCCACGAGACCATGAGATACAATACTGGCGAGAACAATGATTATAGACACCTTCATCATTGTCTCTCAAGGTACATACCCACCCAATCGTTCACTAAGTATGACCTTATAGTACTATTCTTATCTTGGGTTCCCAACCCTCAAAGAATATCGGTCCTCTTGCCTACTCTTATCTTGGATGCCCTACACATCCTCAAAGAGTACTTGATGCCAGATGATTACTCAATCCTCCATTCTTTCTTCCCAAATGAAGACAAGAATGTTTTGTTTATCTCTCCCTCTCAATTAGGGAGGATACATCCAACATGTATCTACATTTCTCTTTGTAGCCTTCACTAAGACTCACAGTTGTTATTCCTAGTCTAGTGCATGACACATGAAATAGAAAAACACAATTGTCACTACTTTTTAATCAGGGGTGACCCAATCCAAGCTCCCTCTTAATTAGGGACCTATCAGAGCTCCCTCTTAAAAATGGACTCTCCTTTGTTCATCAACAACTTCTTATTCGTGGGTCCTTTAGTTGATTCATCAAATTATTTCCTTGATGTCATGAAATTCAATTAAGCTTCTTCCTTGTAGGGCATCTGTTATCACCTGGATTGAACCTCAGGCTGAAGGAAGGCAATGCCAGGGTAACTACAAACCACGCTTAGCCAAGTAGCTAGCGTTACTAGGCCAAGAGAGGACTCTCTCCATAAGGATCTCAGCCAAGATGACTGGATCAAGAAAATGATATTAGGCTAGGTATAGTAGCACAAGGTTTGATTTGATTTTTGAAGGGTTTTGTTGGATTAGGAGGAGCTAAACAGTTAGGGCAAGGAAATTAGGTCAAAATTGCAGAGTGTTCGATGGGGAAAGGTAGGCACAAGGCTCAACACTCTAGGGTTTGACGGGTGAGGTGATTTAAGATAGGTGAGGAGCTAGAAAATAGACTGTGAATGTTTTCCCAAAATAGAGCATTAATATTATGGGTTCTGCCTATCAACTTGAAAACATCCACATAAAAGCAATGAAATGATTGATGAAGTACAAAAAACACTTTAACATATGATCACAATAGAGAAAACTAAAATGAACATCATACCACATGGATCCCAAATAAATATCTACAATCTTTCATTAATCTCCTGCTAAAACTAATACAAAATGATGTTTACTCAAAGCATAAGCATACCATTGAGTCCAACCTATAAAATGACTGAGAAAATACATAATATAGGTCAACAACCAACTAATCCTAGGCATTAGGGGTCGAATCCATGAGTGAGGAGTAGTTGCAAGAAAGATTGAACTGATAGCTAGAGTGTTGGGTGGTCAAAGTGACTCATCCCTCACTCTTAGCAAACTGATTCATTACATGCCACATAGGCCATCTAATTGATGTATCTACCCTAGGTAAAAGTAAAAACATGATAATTACATCATCTAGATCAATTACATAGCTAAAACTTGAATTTCCCATAGATAAACATCAACCTGGAATGAAACAGTGAAAAGTGTGGAAAATTGTCAAACGTGCAACGACCTTGGTAAAACTGCAACGACCCTAGTCAAATGCACAACATCCTCTTCAATATGAATTTTGACTGCCTGCCCGATGTCCAAATCTAGCCCAGGATAGCTCATTGGAAATCTTATCCTATCTAGTTTCCAGAACTACCATTGGTTTTTAAAATGGGTTTCATTTACCACTCCAAAATTGAAATCTCCCAAGACTTCTCAAATGTGCAGCGACCAGGCCAGAAAAGAGGTAGGAAGGTGATTTTTTGGTAGTTTTTGACCCTTTTGGCTGACCAGTTTTGCTCCAAATTCTTAGAAAAAGTACAAGGTGCATGTCCTCATCATTCTGAATCCAAAAATTCTGACCATTTTCTCATTGGATGCCCCAAACAAAAGTGCAGCATCCTAGGTGCTGCGCGTTTGACCATGCTGACTGTGCCAAAATTTCTTCAAAAAACACAACAAAACACATCTTGCTAAAATTGTTCAAAAATGGCCAAAATTGGTGGGCTAATATATGGCTATATGTTTTAGGCATGGAGTGATGCCTCGGCAAGGATATCCAACCTCTTTTCCTCCCCTTGCTTCGTCAAAGCCTCAATTTTTGCATGAGCTCTTTTGAGCTTGGCTCTTGCAATTTCGTCTCTCATAGCATAGTGCTTCGCCATCATTATTTAATTATCATTGTCCTTCTTGGCCTTGCCTAGGAGGTTCTCCAGATGATCATTTACCTTCTCAAGCCAATATTCTCGATTTTCATTTACCATCTTGGCAAATTGCTCATTCAAGGTGAGTTGATTAGCCATTTCTTCCTCCCTTTTCCTTTCCTGCTCCAAGGCTCTTTTTAGGCCTCTAGTCCTTGGCATTCTTCTTGGCACCTATTCATCAAGTGGCTCACCATACTGCCCATATGCCTCATCAAGTAAGGCCTTTTCCTTTTCAGCCTCTCTCTTTGCCTTTCTGAGTTGAATCTCCATGAGCTCATTTTTTACCTCAAACTGCCTATTTTCCTGCTCATAGTAGGAAATGATCCATTTGGCCCTTTGCAAGTTGACCTCGAGCTCTCCTATGAGTGAATTCTTCTCCTTGATGACAATAGTTGTGCTTTTACTGTCATCATGTTCATCTGACTCAACTAACTAAAACTCATGCTCTATCTCACAAAGGTTTTCCTCCTGCTATTGGACCTTTGCCTCTACAACTTTTTCCTTACCCTTTTGTACCTGCTTTGTCGATGAAGAAGGCAAGGCCCCTCCCACAATCAGTGGGGCAAACACTTTCCTATGCCCTCTCTGATAGGTATGTGCCAAGGTACCTAAACCAGCCCTTTTGGGCTTGCTGCTCTCACCATGCTCAATATGCTCCTGCTCAGTTCCTTTATCTCTGCCAGGTGAATGAATAGGCTGATGAAATGGTGATGATGGAGGTGATGGTGTGGCTGACTCATGAGATGAAGATGAATGATGTATAGGCTGAGGTGGAGGAATGGAGGTGGGTGGATGAGAGGATGAAGGGGCTTCTTGTCCATGTTGAATAGGTGGGACTGTGAAAATCTCATTGGATATGAAAGTGTCCCATGCAATGTTAAGCTGATCAAGGTAGTGTAGGACTATCATCTTGATGAGAGAATGGTGAAATATGTTATCGATTTGATGATCACGATCCTTCCTTCAGGAAATGTATGACATCTTTTCAATATCTCGGTAAAGATAATAGGGCATATTGAGAATTATGACTCTTGTAAAATGCATGAGTAACCGAATATGATAGGAATAGAGCCTAGAAAACCTGCCCTCACATGTGAAGTACTTCATGATGATTTTCATCATAGGAACATATATGTCTAGGAGGTAAGAGAAAGAAAAAATCCTCCTTCTTTCATTCTTGTGGTTGGGTTTAAGATATGGCTCATAGTAGCAATAATCCAAATCTGCCTGTTTAAACCATTTTTCCCAACATCTGGGATCCCAGTAGTAGCTAATATGATAGCATAAGATATGGTAAAGGTGACGCCAACAAGGGTTGCTTGGTTGTCATTGAGGTTGATGATGAACTGTCTGGTCAATTCAAAATGATGTTGTGTCCTTTCCACCTTCTCACAAAACTCAAAACATCCCATATGTTTGAAGCTTGTGACAGTGATGGGAGATGCCATGAGTTCTTTGGTGTTTGTTGGCTCATATCTGATAATTTTTCCTCCTTTCTTATATTTCCTTTTCTGGTGTGTTTCTTCTCACTTTGACTTTGGTGTTCTTCTTTTGCCATGATTTATTGATATCAAAACCCTATGGAAATGGTAGAATGGACTATGGGTATGGGAAATGTGGAATGATGTGAGGAGAGATGATGAGGAGGAGATGGGGATGTGTGGAATGAGGGAGGTGATAGGGGATAGTTGTTAAGTGAAGGGGGAATAGTGATGAAAGCTAGGAAATGTGATTTGAGATGGTGGGAATGTATGACTAGGGTTTGATCTTAGGAATAACAAAAAACAACTTAAACCCTATGTAGGTGAATAATGGAGGGAAGGAGTGAGTAAATTTGCCACCAACCTGATTTGTTGAAGTATATGATGACCACCTTGGAAACTTGGTGGTAATGGAGGGTTTCTAGCATGTTTTGGCTCCTTCAAGGCGAATGCACAGCGACCTCTACAGGAGTGCAACGCCATTATAAATAACACTGGGATCTTTGGAAAACACATAGCGAGCTCTACAAGAGCACAATGACCAGGGTAAACGTGCAAAGGCCCTATTGAACGCGTCCTCTTGCTTTGTTTTGCCCAATTTCACCTTAAAATTGCCAATTTTCTTTTGCTAAGGAGTTGTGAGAGTGCTAGAGTGCAAATGAGGCTTTCATGAGTGTCTTGAGAGGATTTATACTTGAATTGACTTTAATCTATGAGTTTGCATACCCACTTTCTAAAGTTCTTTGTCATTCTTCAAATTCTCACTTTAATGCCCTTTTTACTTTATGATCTTTTTTTTCTCTTAACAGGTGGATGATGCTTTGATTGAACTGATTTCTTCAATGGTTTCATTTTCTTGCAGCAAGGAGAAATGCTTGGGGCAGCTAGGAACACTTATTACATGAAATGACTTGAATTACATCAAAAAAGAAAAATATAAATCAACTAAAATACTCTGTTTTCATCTCAAAAACATGTTCTTTGAGATGAAAATTACATTAGTGAAATAAGATCTTTGTATAATAACCATGACTTATTAGCAATCACTCTTTGTTTATTGGTCATCCTCATACCTTTTCTTCCCTTTATTTACACTCGAAACTATGCTTTTGACCTTGGAAATGAACTCTAAGACCTAATGAAAAGACGATTTCCTTGACTCTAAAAAAAAAACATAACTGAAACCATAGCTGAATACAACATGGAAATGGGTCAACAAATGTACCTCAAGAGGGAAAATTTGATTATTTGAGAAGAAGACAACCATCAGTGGACCATTTTGACATGACCTAGTGGAATGATCCAAAAAATTTAGTATGAGACACCTAGAATGAAAATGTAAAGAGCAGATTTGAACCCTAACGGAAGCATGCAGATACTAACACTAACATTGGCCATAATGGGGATGGCAGCTCCTTGGAGGTGTCAAGAACACCGTAGACCAAGTGCTTAGCTAATTGGACCAATACGATCAAACAAATGAAAGACTGAAAACCTCTTTTGAAATTTTTAAAAAATGACTCGATACAAACTAAAAAATGACTCACAACCGACTCTAGACTGACTTAACAACCAACTAAACACCGCAAAAATCATTTATGTTTTATAGCCTTCACTTCAGGCCCCAAGCTCAAATGACATTGTACTTTAAAACTTGCAAGGAAAGAAAACTGGTATATACAATGAGAGTGAAGAAACTTCAGCAAATTGCATCAAAAATAGTAGTGTTTCAGGAGTCTACCATTCACTGGTCTTCCTGAACATTCTTGACCATCCATTTCCTTTAATAAAAATGCATTTTGTCCTTAATAGTCTGAGATTTTATACGGTCCTTTCCATAGATTTTCAAACTTACCATGCTTTCCTTTTTCTTCATTTCGTGCATCCCATCGCAGCACTACATCTTCCAGCTGAAACTTTTTTTCCTTGGTTTTGCAGTCATAAATCTTCTTTATCTTCTCTTGCAGCCAGAAATTGTTTCGAGAAACCTCTTCTCTTTTTTGTTAAAGGTGAATCATTTGATTAATCCGATGTTGAATATCATCTTCTTCACTATCGGCTTCCTGTTGTTATATACCTAGGTGGGATAATATGGGGTACCAAGGGAGGTACCCAAGGTAATAATGTAATAATGGGATGGGCCATAATAATAAATAAGGTGGTTAACCCATATCATGTAAGGGACCACAAGTAGTTAGTAATAAGGTAATGGGCCCATGGTATTAGTTTGATGGTATGAGGGAACCATGGTAATGACCCATGGTATTGTATGTATGAGGCCTATATAGAGGCTAGAGACTCCACATGGAGAGATTGTCAAGGAATAATGTCAAGGATTATTGTATGAACAGGCATATGGCTTGTGGAGTGTTCTCCTTCCTTAAGCAGTGAATGTGTGGTGTTGCCCTACCATGAGGGTTTTGATCAATAAAGAATCATTTCATATTATTTTTGGGTTTATTTGCATTATCTTATATTTTCATATCATATCTATAATATTTTCGGGTTAGATCTATAACAAGTGGTATCGAGCACTTTCTTAGGCAAAAGTGGAATTTTTTTTTTTTTTGCAGGATTTCGGGGGCGGCAAGTTGCAGATCAGATCTGCATGTTTTGATGTAAGATATGCAAAATATAATTGTAGATCTGGATTATATGTGAAAAATACCCAATTTCAAAAAAAAATCGGTCGAATCGGAGTCCGGATGAAGGAGATATCGCTAATCTAACAATCAGTGGTGTTGTAGACAATTTTTCGGGGCAACAAGTTTACGACGCAGATCTAGACGTCCTAGTGCAAGATCTACAAAATCTGATTGTAGATCTGAATTCTTTGTAAAAAATACCTGATTTAAAAAAAAAATCGGTCGAATCGGAGTCCGAATGAAGGAGATATCGCTGATCTAAAAATCAGTGGTGTTGTAGACAATTTTTCGGGGCAGCGAGTTTACGGCACAGATCTGGACGTCTTGGTGCAAGATCTGCAAAATCTGATTATAGATCTGAATTCTTTGTGAAAAAATACCCAATTAAAAAAAAATAATAATAATAAGTTGAATCGGAGTCCGGATGAGGGAGATATCGTTGATTTAAAATCAGCTCTTTTTTAAGAATTTTGGGTGACGACGGGAGAGTAGCAGCGCAGATCTGAAATTCTAGTGCCTAGATTAGGATTTCTATCATATGGGCAGATGCAGAATGATTGTTCTATTTCTGAAAATAGGTCATAATAGGGATTCTGAGCAATATTGACTAAACTGTGACAATTTCAAATTTTCGCCAAGTAAGTGAATTTTTTCAAAACCCTCTTCATGGGTTTTACAGGAAAAGATAATGGTTCTACTATTGAAGAATACATAAAGGAATACAAGAGGTTATTTAGACACAATTGGAAATAGGTGGCACTGGCTAATTTTGAAGATGAGGCAGCCACATGGTGGGGATTACTTAACCAAAAGAAGTGTTTCAACATACCTGATGAAGAATTTGAAAAATTACTTTTAGACAGATGGTCTCATGCCAGAAAACAAGATAAGGAGAAACATGTGGGTCTATTTCCTACTGGTATATCCTTATTACATGTTCATGGATTGATTCAAAATGAGAATATCATGGTTTCTATAAATCCTAGTTAAAAGCATAATTTTATCAATGTTAATTTGGCAAAAAGATTGCAAGTTCCAGCAAAACACATTGAAACTGCACATATTGATAATGAGGATGTTCAAGTTTATAGAGGTTTGAAGACGTCTATGGACAATTATGTATTGCATTCTAATTTTTATGCTTCAGATATGGCTAATGTGGATGTTGTTTTGGGATACCCTTGGATGGAAGAGGTGGGTACTATCAATATTAATGTGCAGAAGAAATTCCTGAAGCTCTGGTATAAAAAGAATAAAATTACATTACAGGATATTTCCGTCAATAAACAAGTAGAGTCCACAAACATTGAAGCAGAAGATGTCCCAAGGACTGACATATCAGATGATGAGCCTGTTAGGCCCCTATACTACTAGTGTAACCCCTTATTGTTATTAGTATAACCCACTTATTATATTGATGTACCCATGTAGTGCCCATATTGTTACTATTATGCCACATAGAAGCCCACCATTGTTACTGTTGTGCCCTACAATATTATTGTTATGTAGGCTTTGATTGTATTGGGACCACTTAGACTCCTATATATAGAAAGGAGGTATTTTCATTTGTATCATCCAAGAATTGTTCATTTATGTAATGTAAAGGAGGTTGCCCCCTCGAAGAGGCTGAATTCTAAGGCGTGGATCTCTCTTTTCTATCTTTTTGTGAGCTGGTTTCATAACAGAGCCATTGATGGTCGACAACCAAACACAAACATCAAATCAGGTACTAGAAAAACAGGTAGAGTCCAAAGAGGTTGAAGAAGAAAATGTTACATCAGATGAGGACTCAGTGGTTGAGGTAATATTGGAAGATAAGAAACAACAGCAAGCACCACAACATGTACCAGATACCAATAAGGCTCCATTAGGTGGTGAATTAAAGAAAGATACACCGTCAGCATATCACCACCCACACCACCCAGCAAGAAAACAACCAACAAGATGGCAACAAATTAGCCACAAGGACAACAACCCCCACAGGACATATAGAGAGGAGCGAAGGTCCACCTACTACACATCAACACAGAATAGCTACCATGGTCAACTTCCATCTCAAGCAAGCCAGGCACCAGCGAGATTGTGGGTTCACCTTTCTCTTGGATGGCTAGATGCACGTGCATGGTACCAATGGACTACTCTTTTCAGTAGATCTTATTATTTGTGTTCTTCCCATGTTTCGGGGACGAAACATGCTAAGGGGGGTGGAATGTTATATACCTAGGGGGGATAATATGGGGTACCAAGGGAGGTACCCAAGGTAATAATGTAATAATGGGATGGGACATAGTAATAAATAAGGTGGTTAACCCATATCATGTAAGGGACAACAAGTAGTTAGTAATAAGGTAATGGGCCCATGGTATTAGTTTGATGGTATGAGGGAATCATGGTAATGACCCATGGTATTGTATATATGAGACCTATATAGAGGCTAGAGACTCCACATGGAGAGATTGTCAAGGAATAATGTCAAGGATTATTGTATGAATAGGCATATGGCTTGTGGAGTGTTCTCCTTCCTTAAGGAGTGAATGTATGGTATTGCCCTACCATAAGGATTTTATCAATAATGAATCATTTCATATTATTTCTGGGTTTATTTGAATTATCTTATATTTTCATATCAGATCTATAATATTTCTGGGTTAGATCTATAACACCTGCAATAATCTCATGACCAAGACTGCAAGGGATGTGGGAAACACTCTATCAGTACCATAAACCAACTCAAAAGGCAACATACCTATTGATTTCTTACTGCTTACTCTGTCGGCCCACAAAGAATTGACAAGCTTCTGATACCAATTCTGTTTGTCTACTTCCAACATCTTCTTAATAATGTTTACCAAGGATTTATTTGAAGACTCAGCTAGTCCATTGCCCTGCGGGTAGTATGTCGTGGAATGACCCAATGTGATATTGTATTTGTTGCAAAACTCAATAATTCTCTTTGAATTAAATGCTGTTGCATTATATGTAATAATTTTGTGAGGGAAACCAAAATGAGACAAGATATTGGACTCTAAAAACTGAATGATTACCGTGTTCGTAGCCTGCCTTTTCAGAATGGCTTCAATCCACTTGGTGAAGTAATCAGTAGCCATCAAAATCCATCTATGTTGTGCTAATGATGTAGGATGAATTTCTCCTATGAAATCAAACCCCCACTACTGGAAAGGTGCATTTACTTCAACTGGCTTCAGAGGAAGAGGAAGCAGCTTCCTTTTTCCCTGAAAAACTTGACATTCATGGCAGCTCATGATTGTCTTATATAAATCTGAAAACAAAGATGGCCAATAATATCCTACTCTCAAAACTTTATTAGCTGTTGTTTTCCAAAACAAGTGACGCTACAATCTCCTCTATGGAAACCATTCATTACCTGTTGAGATTCATCTTCAACCAAACTATTAAGGAGAACCCCTCCCAGATATTTCCAATAGAGAGCACTATCTAAAATGCAGAATTTTGCAGACTTTAGTTTTAGTGATCTACCTTTACTTCTTGACATTCCGGGAGGAGGAGAAAGATGTTGAAGAACATATACTATATCAGAATACCAAGGTGAGTTGAGAAACATCTCTGGTACCTGAATGAGTGTGCCACCATCTTCGTCATCTAACATTGCTACAAATGAGTGCATTCTTCTCCTTGATGACAATAAATGTGCTTTTACTGTCATCATGTTCATCTGACTCAACTAACTAAAACTCATGCCCTATCTCATAGAGGTTTCCCTTCTACTGTTGGACATTTTCCTCTACAACTTTTTCCTTACCCTTTTGTACCTGATTTTTCGATGAAGAAGGCAAAGCCCCTCCCACAATAAATTGCGAAAACACTTGCCTATGCCCTTTCTGATAGGTATGTGCCAAGGTACCTAAACTAGCCCTTCTGGGCTTGATGCTCTCACCATGCTCAATATGCTCCTACTCAATTCCTTTATCTCTACCAGGTGAATGAATAGGCTAATGAAATGGTGATGATGGAGGTGATGGTGTGGTTGACTCATGAGATGAAGATGAATGATGTATAGGCTAAGGTGGAGGAATGGAGGTGGGTGGATGAGAGGATGAAGGGGCTTAATTTCCATGTTGAATAGGTGGAACTGTGAAAATCTCATTGGATATGAAAGTGTCCCATGCACTGTTAAGATGATCAAGGCGGTGTAGGACTATCGTCTTGATGAGAGAATGGTAAAATATTCTATGCATTTGATGATCACGATCCTTCCTTCAGAAATGTATGACATCTTTTCAATATCTCGGTAAAGATAGTAGGGCAGATTGAGCATTCTGACTCTTGTAAATGCATGAGAAACCGAATATGATAGGAATAGAGCCTAGAAAACTTGCCCTCACATGTGAAGTACTTCATGATTATTTTCATCATAGGAACATATCTATCTAGGAGGTAAGAGAAAGGAAAAATCATCCTTCTTTCATTCTTGTGGTTGGGTTTAAGATATGACTCATAGTAGCAATTATCCAAATTTTCCTGTTTAAACCATTTTTCCCCAACACTTGGGATCCCAGTAGAAGCTGATATGATAGCAAAATATATGGTAAAGGTGACACCAACAAGGGTTACTTGGTTGTCATGGAGGTTGACGATGAACTATCTAGTCAATTCATAATGATGTTGTGTCCTTTCCACCTTCTCACAAAACTCAAAATAGCCCATATGTTTGAAGCTTGTGACAGTGATGGGAGATGCCATGAGTTCTCTAGTGTTTTTTGGCTCATATCTGATAATTTTTCCTCCTTCCTTATATTTCCTCCTTTGTTGTGTTTCTTCCTCACTCTGACTTTGGTGTTCTTCTTCTGCCATGATTTGTTGCTATTAGAACCCTAGGGAAATGGTAGAATGGACTATGGGTATGGGAAATGTGGAATGATGTGAGGAGAGATGATGAGGAGGAGATATGGATGTGTGGAATGAGGGAGGTGATAGGGGATAGTTGTTAAGTGAAGGGGGAATAGTGATGAAAGCTAGGAAATGTGATTTGAGATGGTGGGAATGTATGACTAGGGTTTGATTTTAGGAATAACAATAAACAACTTAAACCCTATGTAGGTGAATAATGGAGGGAAGGAGTGAGTAAATTTGCCACCAACCTGATTTTTTGAAGTATATGATGACCAACTTGGAAACTTGGTGGCGATGGAGGTTTTCTAGCACGTTTTGGCTCCTTCCAGGAAAACATGCAGCGACCTCTACAGGAGCGCAACATCATTATAAATAACACTTGGATCTCTAGAAAACATGCAACAACCTCTACAAGAGCGCAATGACCAGGCTAAATGCGCAGCAACCCTTCCGAACACATCCTCTTGCTCTGTTTTGCCCAATTTCACCTTAAAATCACCAATTTTCTTTTGCTAAGGAGTTGTGAGAGTGCTAGAGTGAAAATTAGGCTTTCATGAGTGTCTTGAGAGGCTTTATACTTGAATTGACTTTAATTTATGAGTTTGCATACCCACTTTCTAAAGTTGTTTGTCATTTTTCAAATTCTCACTTTAATGCCTTTTTGACTTTTTGACCTTTTATTGCTCTTGACGAGTGGATGATGCTTTGATTGAACGGATTTCTTCAATGGTTTCATTTTCTTGCAGCAAGGAGAAATGCTTGGGGAAGCGGGGAACACTTATTACATAAAATGACTTGAATTACATCAAAAACTAAAATATAAATCAACTAAAATACTCTGTTTTCATCTCAAAAGCATGTTTTTTGAGATGAAAATTAGATTAGTGAAATAAGATCTTTGTACAATAACAATGACTTATTAGAAATCACTCTTTATTTATTGGTCATCCTCATACCTTTTCTGCCCTTTATTTACACTCGAAACTATGCTTTTGAACTTGGAAATGAACTCTAAGACCTAATGAAAAGACGATTGCCTTGACTCTAAAACAAAAACATAACAGAAACCATAACTGAATACAACATGGAAATGGGTCAACAAATGTACCTCATGAGCGAAAATTTGATTATCTGAGAAGAACAAAACCATCTGTGGACCATTTTGACATGACCTAGTGGAATGATCCAAAAAATTCAGTATGAGACACCTAGAATGAAAATGCAAAGAGCATATTTGATCCCTTACAGAAGTATGAAGATACTGACACTAACAGCATCAACCATCGATCACTTTCCTTCTTGGTTTTTCATGTCATTCCTTTCTTCATGGAAAGTGGCTTCCTTGATACATATATGGAACCTTTGTCTTGTGGCTACTTATTCCTCATCATGTTTCTTTCAGGAGTTTCCATTCACCTCATGAGTGCTAGTTATACTTGTACTTACAATTCTCGTTCCAGTAGACTTGCATGAACTCATCCTGGTGTTATTTAAGAAATCGTAACATTAAATCAAATTGTACCTTTTGATATTTCTCTTCATCATGACATATTTCTACAGGTATCAACATCCTTTATATATGTTGACACATCTCCCAAAGATATCCATTTTCAAGGTTCTTCATCTTTTCAGACTTTTATCAGAGTCTTCATATCCTTCCGGGAGATTTTTTAGTCAAATATTCTTGGTCTTTTGGATGTTGATCACCTTCATCATGGTTTCATATCTCACAATCTCTTCCTTCCTCGTACATTTATTTCCCAAGAGCTTTTAGTTAGAGTTTCTTAATTGTATTCAACCACTTCATACTTCATATGAGGACATATTATGTTGATTTCATCTTAGTGTGACTTTATGCCTTCCTGCACCCTTTCAGAGGAGAAGTTCATTTTTCTCTTGATCATGCTTCTTAATATAGAAGTAATGATCCATGTTACCTACAACCATATGACATGACATTATAATATTAAACACAAGCATACATACCTCATTTTACCTTTAGGTCATCTAGGCTTCTTCCAGCAGCTTCCTTGATTGAAAATATCTTCAATACCTTGATTTTCTTCATTTCTCATGTCATCACACCATCATCCCATGAATTCCATAAGTTGGAGTTCCTGATGAAATGCTTTATTCTTCTCTAGATTAGTGAACCCTCTGATAAGGATTCCATCAGAGAACCTTGAGGATATTGCATATCCTCATTTGATAGATGTTTCCTTTTTGTATGATGAGCCTTGTCCTGGATGATCTCTTCCTTTCCTTCAATGTCCAATGAGGTTTTGAAGAGATATATTATTTATATTTGACTATCATGGATTATTGTTCTTCATGATTCCCATGGTGATGTCACGAGCTCTTGTTTCTAATGCTTTCATGATGCCATGATGCATCTTATTATCATGGTCATATTTATAACATAATATTTAGGAGCTTATGATAGGACCCTTTTGTGAGGGATACCATCTCGATTCATAGTAGAGATATGTTACTCCCTCTTTCCTTAGCCCTTTTCTTCAACTTCCTTCATCTTTTCGGTGATATGAGTTTCTTTAATCTTTCCATAGCATTTAATATTAGCTATACTATTTTGTCTTGTTTGAGGACGAAACTTCCCTTTCCTTTCTGCACATGTTTGAGTCCTTTTAACCTTCAATACTTTTTCCATCAACTTTTCTTTCTCTATCTAGCATAGAGACCACAAATCTTTGAATGAGGTAATCTTCTTGTTCATGGAAATTTTCTACCTTAGCTATCATTTATAACAATGATGATTATCTTCGTATCCCAATTGAGATCTTATGAAGATATTCCTTCATTTTTTGATACCTTCAATCAGGTCTAAGTGATATTACCTTCTTTACTGCATTTTAGAGAGTATATCTTCTAGCATTTCATATCTCTCTTTTATGTCACCTCTCCTGCTACATGGGGATGAGAGGACCTTGGACTTATTTCATATGACTTCTCTTATGGGGACTATATCTATCCTCCTTTCTTATGCAAGTAATATTGATGACCCAATCGATTTTTAGATCTCCTTACAAACATGAATTCATTTAACCAAACTTGATTATAGAATGAAAATATACTTACTTGACACGTGAAGATGAACTCTTCCACTTGATCACTTTGATGATGGATGAAGAATATGTATTAGGGATTATTCTAATATGATATTCTTTTAAATGAGAGAGCCTTTCCTTAATAGAAAAGGTTGTTCCTTTTGATGAGGATGATTTTCTACTTCCTTGGATGATCTTCTTCTAGGGAAAGGAGATGATACTTGATTGTTTTTATAACCTTGAAGATGACAATGCCTTCTTGTCTTCAATATTCTTTGCCTTCTTTTATAGTGTAGATAAGGACTGCTTCTATGGTTTCAACCTTTTCCAACATTATGTGATCATAAAGGTCCTTTGAGCTACATTTCTTTGTAGACATCTTGATGAGAGTCTTGGTGGCCTTTTGATGATGATTGTGGAGACAAAAGTTCTTGTTGTTGTAGACTGCTTCTTTGATCAATGGTTTGATCCTTCAATGTAGATATTGATCATTTTCTTTGATATCCTTCAACATGCTTTGATGTCCTTCTTGAAGATTGATCCTTGAATGTCTCTTTGTTTCCCTTCCTTCGACTTTAGCACCTTAGCTCTGAAACCGTGTTGAAGAGTCTAAGGCGAATGAAGTTAATAATATTATTCTAGTCATGGTAACTAATTGTGAGGTGTATTTAACTTTTTATTGTTAGCATAATGTTATTTTTGATATTATTAGAGTGTGTCTTCTTAGTTCATCAAATATCTACCAAAAAAAAGAGACAAGAACACAAGATGTTGGATTTCTGCCAGGGCCAAAACCTCTCACTCTTTGAGAGGAAAACCCACACAAAATTCTTCTTATATAGACTCCAATTTACGAATACCAATACCATGACCCTTGACCTATTAAGCCACTCCAACACTAAGACACCAATCCTCTTCTTTGTCATTGTTGAGATCATCATCATCATTGTTGCTTCACCTAGGTCATCATTATTGCACCTTCATTGAGATATTCATCATAACAATGAGATCATTATTGTTGCACCATAGTTCTATCTTCACTTAGATCATTGATGCACTCTCACTGAGATCATCACCATGTCAACAAGGTCCTTATACTAAGATATGTATATATATATATATATATATATATATATATATATATATATATATATATATATATCTATAGATAGATAGATATAGATATCTATATATAGATATGAAAGTTGCACTGAGATCTTATTTTCATAAAGATTATGTCTCAGACCATGGTTGCCACTGTGTCGAGATTATGACTATGTTTGGTATGCCAAGAGTGTATGACAGTGAGGTCACAATCATGTTGAGACTATAACTATGTCCAGAGAGTAATGCTGAGTCTGTATGACTGAGAGCTCCCTGCAGCAAGATCTTCATCGCCAATTATGTCGAGACTGTTTATACTGAGACAGTGATCATGATGACCATCCGAGAAACATAGAACCACTGTACTCATCCGAGATTCTGAAACATTGTACTTGTCTAAAAATATTGTGCCATTGTACTTATCCAATACTTCAGAGGAATTTGAGTTTCCTGCACTTCATTGTACCCATTGAAAATCACAGAGAAATCTAAAATTTTCTCCTGCTCTTTTTCACAGACCCTAACTGGGTGTATATGGTAGCTTTTCCTCCATATTTAGCCAACTTGACAGTGTGAACCGATGTGTCTCCTTATGAATTATTTTAATCTGATTTGCAGGCCAACATGAAGAAGAGGATTGTGCTTGTCATTTTGGAGGGCTTCTTGACATTGTTTATGACTCAAATACATTTGATATATGCCCGAGAAGGGTTCTTCAACATTTTCTTTGACTCTTTGAATTTCATATAGCACTTCAGGACATACAAGACCTATGCAATGAGAAAGAAACTAATTTTTACAATTTACAAAAATAATGTTTCTTTTCTTTTACAAGTATAAAGATCAAAATTACATTTATGAAGACTGAACCTAGCTACACTTTCTTCAACATATTCTTCATGTAGTTTTTCAATATTTTTTACATAAACAACTCCATATCATTTAAATACTTTTGTTACATACACAAAACAAGAAATGACCAAAAAAAATTTATATGACCAAACTTTAACTTGAGTATAAACATTGTGATCTTTTTTATTTTACTCGGGTTTACTCACGAATGCTTTGTGAAATTTTTATTTATACTCTAGATTAAACATATCTAGCTATTTTCAAGGAAATTAATGAAAGGCGTGTAGTTATATAACAACATCTAATTATGGATGGTATCTTTTAAGATAAATGTAGTGAGGTTGATGATCCACATTGTACAAGGAATGAAATGAAAGGTGGAAAAGGAAATGAATCACCCACACACACACACACATGGAAACATAACAAAGAGTAATAATATAGTGAAAAACGGACTTCTATTATATATAAAATAGTAGAATACTAAAGAAAACAAACTAGATAAAATAGTGGTAGCTATTTCTAAAGAGAAAAATATGACTACTACACACATTTGCAAAAAACTATTATAAAAAGTTGAAGAATAAACTTTTAACATAAATAAGGAACCCTAAATATCCAAAACCCTAATCCTAGAAGATGAAGCACCAAAAGGTTTATGGGCCTCGATGTGGTCAGTTGGTACATCAACTACCTAGGGGTGCAATTTTTTCACACAATATCTTTTTGGGGTGCATAGTAGCTTGGTAGAAACAACTATCCAAGGATTACAACATCTGAATAGAACCAGTGAATTCCATGACAACCTATATCCCCACAAATGGCCAAAATACATTGTTTAAGGCCTCAAAATGATCCCAGAAATTTGGGACCTAAAAAACCATAGAAAAAATACTAAGAAGATAGGGAATCCTTGAGTTAGTGGAAGAGGTAGGTGGTCATCGATATCCAACCAAATTATCCCTCCTCTCTTAAGAATGAGTATTGTCCATTTTTTCAATTTACCTCATAATATGGGGAATTTTTTTCTAAAGTTGGCTCTCAATGAGCTACTCACCTTCGTGAAGAATTTGTCTTACTTTGAAAACCCAATAGAGTTGCATGTTCTGTTGGCAAGTATCCTTCATATTGGTGTCCATGGTTTTATCCACTATATCCTATTTAATGCAATTTTAATGCAATTAGGATTGAGTTCTATAGGATCCAATTGCTCGACTACCTCCAAGGTCTCTAACAAAGGTTGAAATCATGGTTGAACCAACTCCACAATAAATACTAGGTGAAAGCCAAGGAAAAGGGAAATACTCAATTCAAAAAAACTTTCACCCACAACCTTTGTGATTATGTAAGGCCCATATATAAGTTATTTAATCTTCTTGTGGGGGCCTATGAGGTGCTCATTCTATATATGAAAGCACACCTTATCACCTACTTGAAACTTGTGTGGAACCAAATTATGGTCATGTCGTTGATCGTACTTGGCATTGGCTTCATCTAAGATATCATGAAGTTTTTGTTGTAGCTGTTGTTAGTTCCAGTCTTTGCAGTCTATCACCAGAGATCAACATGAGCTCTTACTATGTCTGGTTTTGTTAGATGTTTTGGACATGATGTTCAGCAAAAAACATGTTACAAGTGTGTCCATCAGAAGAAGCTCGGAAAAATAATTCCAATGGTATATCACACTCCCGTAAATAGATTCTGTATTAGAAGATATGATCGAAATGAATGAGTGATTCTTGGTTATGCATGTTTGGAAGTCAGTTGCTACACACAATGACAAATTTAGTACAAAATCAGTTTCTGAAAGAATTATAAGGAATTTTTCAAAAGTGAAAGAGGTTTTTGTCCATCATATACCAAATAACAAAAAAATCCTTCATTTTATGCACAGGTTCTACTATGTGGGAGATATACAATGATATTTGGACTCTACATTTAAACAAAGCAAAATTTTCATATTTTTTATTGTTTTAGTCATTTTAGTACAGGGCCATTTTACAACAGATGGAAAGTAATTTTGAGAAACCCAAAGAGGTTTTTGTTAAGAACGAGCCATATAACAAAAACCCCTTTCAGTTTATTCACAGGTATCATGGATTGGGAAATGTGACTAGTTCTTTACAGATCATTTTCACAGATTTAAATTTTTAATGATTTTCTGTTTTAGAGATGATTTTGTGGAATAGATTGCGAGAAATTGGAAGCGAATTTCCAAAATTTGAGGTTTTTCTCCTAAATGACCTTATCTACAAAAACCTCTTTCAGGTTTGAAATAGGTGCTATGTTGTAAGAGATACGAGTTCATCTTCAACACCTATTTTCATAAATACGGCCCAAGTTTAATGTAGCTGATTCTATTTTGAAGAAAATGGTTGAGCTCAATCCCTTAGTACAAGGATGAGAAAATGTATATATTTTATGAATTTCATAGTGTAGGGGTTGGATTTTGGTAGAAGGTTGGACTCTTGAGAAAGCAAGGAGCTTCATTGTACACTCATATCAGCATTTTGGCTAAGGAATTGAGACCAGGGTTTGCAGCACTCTTTGGGATCCCTGTGGCATTTTGTTTTGGTACAATGCTTTCTTCTGTATTTTTTTATGTGTTATGTATGACATTATCTATCTTGTTTCTTCCTAACTAAATCAAACAAGAGTGTAAGTAGAATCCATTGAAATTGCAGTGCTCTACTTGAGGTTTGCTTTAGTTTCTTGATGTTTTCAGCTGTTTGGAGAGGATCCATGGCTTCTCTTGCCCTCTTCAACTCCTCACCTATCTAATCTCTCCATATCATTCAATTTAAAGTGCCAAATCAGTTTTCCTACCTTGCCCCATTGAGATCTCTGCAAAACTGAGCCTCATTCCTCGCACCCAAAATCTACTTTTCCATTTGAGCCAACAAAAACATCATTTTATTCAATCAAATTCTTTCACACACATACCTAACCTAAAATCAGTAAGCATATTAGTCATCTCAAGCCCTTGTTGATCATATTTTCACTGAGATTGACCAGGAGAGAGTCCTTTCCCAACCTGGTAGGACTAGTTACCAGGTTAAGCATGGTTTGATGTTGGTCCTAGATCCTACCTTTCTCAGCCTGAGGTAGATTTAGGCTCTAACATAGTGGCGACTCCACTGGGGAAGAAAAGCTTATTTGTTTGTTAGTGTTCTTGCTTTATAAACTACAGACAGAGCCTGAAGTTATGCCAGGTAGCCTTCGAACTGCACATTGCTTTGCGAGTGCATAAGTAGATAAAAGTTGCTTCAGTCAATCTCTAGTCTAGTCTTATAAACTGAACATCTGACTTGCAAATTGCCCCAGTACATGTATCAAGTTAGATCTGATTGCTGATGGTGAACAGCAAGTCAGATACATATGAAGGCTGAAATCATCTACCTGTCGACTCCAGTGTTCGAAGTCCCAAGCTTCAAAGTATTGATGGTGGCTCCACTAGCTAAATGAAGGACTTAGATGTTGCTTCTATTTGTTCAAGGTATTCATGTATCGATTTTTCTAATCTTCCTGGTTTTCCTAATCAATTACCAAAGGATGCATACATTTTGAGTAATGGCCCTAAATTCAATGGGGAAGATCTAACTTTGACTCTAGAACATATAGAAAGTTTAAAACATTTGTGGAAATTCTTAGAGTTAAAAAGGAAGATGTCTTCATCAGATTGTTCTTTGATTCATTTCAAGGCAAATGTAGAAAATGGATTGAAGGTTTTCCTATCTATTAAGTCCTTTGTAGATTTTTGGCATATCTTTCTTCAAACATGAATGGAGAAAGAGAAGAATTCAAAATAGAGGTGCCCTCTATTCAAGCTTTTAGAGAATGGGAAGATATGTGCACGGATGATGAGGTAGATGAGAACTTTGTTTCATCTCTTTCTTCTTATCTGAATGCAGCCATGAAGTTAAGCTCAATTTTTTGCAAGAGTTTGCCATGAAAATTGAAGGAGATCTAATTGAATTGTAGACCCAAATACAGTCCCAGGATTTGGACTGTCGAGTCCCATTCTTTGGGGACCTTTTTCAGTAGAAGGAACAAAAGGTAAGGCTGCCCATGGATATTTGCATTAATAGTTTGCAGCTGGAAACATGTATTGAGGAGTTGGGGCAGCAAACAGAGTCTGGTTTTTTCGTTCCTATTGCAACGTACATGGAAATTTTTTTCAGTTTAAATGACAGATCAAATTGTCTTTTACACAACCGGACTTGTTATGTGCATGTATGGCTGTCAGCATTTACATTTGTGTCCTGGTTGAAGCACTTCCAAGCAGCATCCTTGTCACAGTTACTTGATTGGTTGATCTGGCATTACAGTGTTACTTGATCTATCAATTTTGCAGCAAAGTGGGTTAGATTTGTACATAAATAAGCTGCCCGAGGCAGCATTTCAGTTTTCGGTATTTGTTTATGTACAGGTTGCAGTATGTATATGTTTTTGGATTCGTATGAGTTGTTTTGGGTTTGCAGTTGTTTGACTCCATGCCCAATGGATGAGGCACTTGGTCTACGATGTTCTTGACACCTCCAAGGAGCTGCCATCCCCAATAGAGCTGATGTTAGTTCCAGTCTTTGCAGCCTGTCACCAGAGATCAACATGATCTCTTACTATGTTTGGTTTTGTTAGATTTTTTGCACATGATGTTCAGCACAAAACATGTTACACGTGTATCCATCAGAAAAAGCTCGGAAAAATATTTCCAACAGTATATCACACTCCTGTAACCGGATCCCGGATTAGAAGATATGATCGAAATGAATGAGTGATTCTTGGTTATGCATGTTTTGAGGTCAATTGTTGCACACAATGACAAGTTTAGTACAAAATCAGTTTCTGAAAGAATGGTAAGGAATTTTTCAAAAGTGAAAAAGGTTTTTGTTCATCACATACCAAATAACAAACACCTCCTTCATTTTATGCATAGGTGCTACTATGTGGGAGATATACAATGATATTTGGAGTCTACATTTAAACAAAGAAAAATTTTCATATTTTTTACCCATGAACATGGAATATTTTTGTCCCATGAACATGGATGCTTAAATTTTTACAAGTCCAAGATATGTGCAATCATCCTATTAATCACTTCTATCTTTAGATACATTTGGGGATAAAAGGAAGTTGATTTTGTAAACATGGTATCTATTAGAGACCATGGGCTAGGGTACAAGGTATTGAGGAACCTATTATCACTATCTAAAATAATGGTATAAGGTAGCCCAAAACAAATGCATACATGCTTAAGGAATATCTTAGTAGTGGTTTCAACTATGATACTCCGATTACATGGTGCAAAAATTGTCATATTGTTGTTTTTAACCCTGTATAATTAATTATTACAAACAAACTCTTAATCAAAACATAAAATATGTAATGGAAAACTCACACATTAACACAAATATTTTGTCCTAGAAACCTAAATCAGGAAAGCCAACAACATTTTTCAATATAAAAATTCCATCCAGTATTACAATACGATATATATCCCATGACATCCATGAATTTCCAATTAAGTTACCCTAGATTACAATCTGACTGTAGTTGTGTAACTTAAACTACAAAACCATGGGAAAAACCATCATGCACCACTAAACCACTATTAGCAAAAATTTCATTTGGGGCACTGCCACAAAACCCTTATGCATGGGGGTCATTTCCCCCTATTGTGATATTCAACAACCCCCCCCCCCACATTTATTAGTTTAATAGCTAATATTCCATTAATAAATGGGGACCCTTGATAAAAACCCTCCAAAAAATAAATTTAGCACTTAGGCACTTTCCTTTGAAATTTTAGGAATAAATCAGGATATTGAGTCAAAACCCTTTGAAAACTAGCAATTCTCACATTTTTGCATACCGCTTGACCAAGTGTGTTAAATGCCTTATTAATGAACAAAACCTATGAATTGCGATAAAGAGGATCACCACACTTAACTTAGATATCATTGGACTTTTTATACAAAATCTAAGACCTAAGGCATTTCACATAAAATAAAGCTCTTATTGCAATAGCATATTAGTGCTCACAAAGGATGCAAACCCACAAAGCACATTAAAACATGCGAGATGTGACATTGCGATAGGACAAGTCAACCTCATCGCATTGCGTCAATTTATTTTAAAAAGTCCAATATTATGAAATGTGATAAAGCCCGGACATGATAGAAGCCAATGTTATAAATTGAGAGTTAAGTCTACCACGTAGTGAAAAGCGCTTTATAAGGTAATAAATGCATTAGAAAAACTATGCCCTAAACAGTAAAGGATATCTCGCTTATCTCGCATCTCACAAACTCCTAATGAACTTCAAGAAAGCGTGCAACCAAATGTGCAATAATGCGATTTGTGATATTGCATTGCAATCGCAAAATCGACATTCTCGCAGCTTAAGCCCGCCACCTTAAAAGTTTTCCTTCCCATTTTTGCAATGCGGTACATTAATGAGTAATAAAGGCAGCGATAAGGAACCATTAGTGGCTATTTAATATAGGTTAATGGAATTTATGTTAAAAATCGCTCGACGTGATACGATATCTTTTCATCTGCTTTTGATTAGAACTCTTTTCTTGTCACCTTTTAAGGCTATCTGTATCATTCATTCTCATTTTCATTCCTGCTTGTGTTTATCCGATAACTTTGCTCCATTTTAGGGAAAATCTGCAAGGAGCATCATTAGAAACAATGGGAAAGAAGGGAAAGACAGTTGCATCCAAGAAATCAGAAATGGTCCCTCTTTTCTCTGATACTACGTGCAGCAGAGATGGAGGAACTATGACATGGGAGGCCATGTACAACTTGTTAGAAGAGGAATAACCCAGGCCACGACAAATGCTCAAGAGTCATCAGATGCCTCCTATTTTGAAATGGCATGTTCTTTCCTGCACCGCATAGCAGCATGAACAAAAATAATCCCATACACGGACATGGTCAAATGGGTAATTGACGAGGTAGAAATCACATACCTAACATTCAAGAATCACAAGGAAGAGGTCATGGGGTCCTTCTCAGCAGATAGCCTATGATTAATGTACCAGTTACCTGAGACGCAAATGTTCTACAACAAATAGTTCCTTGAGCAATTTTCTAAAGAAAATGAGGACCCATCAGAGGTCACACAGACCTATAAATCAAGCGAGGTCAATCTCAAACGGGATAAAACTGGTATGTACTCCATGACATACATTTCTCCTCCCCATAGTTTTGCAGAAGCAATGATATGTAGGTTATTCGGTAGACACGATAGCACCAAGTTTTCCATGGATTGGATCTCATTGATAGATGCAGCAGTGAATGCAACAATAATGAACTGGGTTCAAATTCTATCAGAAAAATTGGCTAAGGCCATTATATAATATAGAAGAACTAAGGCCATTATATAATATAGGAGAAAAAGAAGTTCCTCTTTAAGGGTTTATCCCCCATTTTTTACGAGTGCTTTTGTAATGGATGCAATCTATTGTAGTTCTAAATTTCCTAATATGGTATGGAAGTTAATTGTACAGGACCTGCTTCCCATCCATATGTACCATAAGATTTTGTGGAAATCTCAATTTCACCCCCATTTTTATAAAATTTGTCAAGGAGTTATGCTACCCATCCATAAATCAGTGTACAACAGAACTATCCCCAAGTTTTCTAAAGAGGTCGAGGTAGATATATTGCCAGTAGCTAAATGGTTTGGGGAAGATACCTTTACCTAAATCAGAGTATTTGGGAGCATTGCTTCATCGCATGTTCTCCCATATTATGTCCCCAACAAACTAATGGCCAGAGAAATAGCCTACCAAATAGTATGGGAAGGCAGATTAAGCAAAGGATTGAAAGATTAGAAGAAGGTCATTTGGCCTACATTTCCATTACAATGTGGTGCATTTGCCCATCATGATTTTGGACATTCATGCAAAGAAGTAGAGATTATTAAATCTCTGAAATTAGCTACATTTCTGGGAAGGAAGCATGATCCAAATGAAACTGTTAAGGATTTTACTACTATGGTAAAAGTAAAGTAGTTCACCCGCAACGAGGGCGCCTTTGATGACCTCTTCCTACAGGCAAAAACATATTCACAAGTGTTGCATTTGGCATCGGTACTTTTAACCTGAGATGATGTTAACGCTTTCCATGTGTATAGGGAAAAGAGATTATTGAAGGTCCCATTGGACCTATTGCATATTGAACCAATAAGGGAGCCAACTCCCAGTGTAATCTTGGAGGGCAGCTCCAAACAAAACTCTAAAGAAGAAACCCAAGATAGATCTACGCATGAGTCAGAGCACTCATAGCAACAGTCTTAAAATGGGGGAGGAAACACCAATAAAGAGTCTGAAAAGGACATAGTTGGAACTATAGAAGAGACGACCGAGCAAACCTTAGCAAAGAAACAAGCAAAAGTTGCCTATTCATCAACTCAGTCAGGTAAAAGACAAATTATTGACTTGGAATAGGAATGGGAACAATTCAACAAAAATATTCACACAGATTCAAACCCTGAGCAAACATCTGAGATACAGACACATAAGAAAACCCAGCACAAGTCAAATCTAGAAATGACACGAGAAGGAGTTGCGGGCACTCAGGACGTTGAGATCATTCCTACTACTCCTACTTTATAAATTGTTCTAAGAATTGAATAAATACCTCCTCTAGATGTATTCTATAGACCTACCCACAAATTTATAGTCAAGAGACAAAGGAAGAAAAGAAAGTTGGACATTGTAGCTGTTACGACTCCGGAAAATGAACCAATGGACATCGTATGGAAGGACTCACCCATGGACCCATCTGAAAATCTCACAAAATTGTCGCAATTCGCAGGAGCCTATGCCACAACAACTATTGACAAAGCAATAGAGGTCCAAATGCTACTCAAAGAAAAGGAATAGAGAATTTTGCTACTAGAACAACAATTAGCTCAAGAAAAGTCTAATCAGCAAGCAGAATTACAAGTAGCCCAACTCCAAAAGGAATTCGAATAGATGAGAATACAACATCAAGCTAGCTTAGCGGAAAGAGATGCGCGGATACAAGCTATAATAGATAAGTTTAAGTAAAATTCGCAAATCGAAAAATTCATCAAGGAAGCACTCGGCCTTAATTCCCTATTATTGCAACAGAACGAAGTACTTTGCCATAAAATCTCGTAGATAAGTCCTTATTGCAAGACCAATGATAAGTTAACAAACTAGGTTATTGACATGAGGCTCGAGTACAATGAAATCCATAAAAGGATTTCTAAGTTTATCACCTGGCAAGAATCAGAGGATGGGAGGAAGGCTGACCTACCAAAGCTGGAGGAATCTCATAAAGACATTTTGTTCATGGATTGGGATTCTCAGCTGAAACAAGTAGAAAGGGCAACAACGATAGCAGCAACAGCAACAAACAACATAATAGAAGCCATCAATGAAAATCTTCATGGTGCCAATCTTGTCAAGGAATGTATACTAGGATTTATTTTGAATAACAAACAGTTAGAGTAGCAGTGGAGATAGGAAGAACAGGAAAAAGAGGAGGCGATCAGACAGGTAAACAGGTTGAATTGGGAAGCATACTGGTAATTTTTAGTGAAACCACATAGCCAGTGGATGACCTTGAGGTGTTTAACAACCTCTACACAAAAAATGGTGCCAGCACTAACAAATGCCATATTTACTGGGCAGTTAAAATCTGCAATCAGCC
Source organism: Pinus tabuliformis (assembly GCA_031772625.1). NCBI lineage: Eukaryota > Viridiplantae > Streptophyta > Pinopsida > Pinales > Pinaceae > Pinus > Pinus tabuliformis. Next base: position 191,871,911 of record CM062819.1, on the reverse strand, counting down.
AACCACCTTAGGTCAAGCCAATGACTAATATTTGCGATCTTAGAGATCAAGTTCAAAGGAGCTAGTCATTTATTTATTTTCTTTTAGTTTTATTTTTGCATATTCTGAGGAAGGTCGTTTGAACCTCCTCACCTATTTTTTGTAATAATCTATTTTAAGACATATAGTTTAGTATTTAAACCCCTCTCATGCATTTAGAGAGGGGTCCAAAAATTTTATCAGAAACACTTTTCAAAACATTGCACTTCTGTACTTTTGAGGAGGTTTTGATGAAATGAATGGAACATGATCTATTTTCTTTAAATATCTAGCATGCTCTACTGAAATGCACTTTTGTACTCTTAGAATGTGTTGGATTGATTGAAATTGGGTCAATATTGTTGAAGCACATGAGAAGGACTTATCATACATGGTACTTTTATCTTATGATTATGTTTTATTTATGTATCAAGCAATACTTCTTCTTTCAATTGTTTTATGTATGAAAATTTGAATTATAGTTTAACATTATTTCACTTTTGTATGATGTTAGCTCTGATTCTATTCTAAATACATGAACGATTTTATATGCGATATATTTCTCTCAATCGTTTTGTCTAACTATTTATCCAAAATTATTATTGTTAAACAATTTAACTTCTTATTGCAGTTGAATGATCTTTATTACCATTTGCTGTAAGAAATCATTGTAGGTCGCATATTGTATTTAATTCCTGTGTATATCTATAGTGAAATAACGTTAAATTAGGATATATGCATGTGCTTATTAGTTATATTAGATTACACTTAGCTCAATCACTTTCCCACTACATCATATATCACCCCACCAACACTATCAAAATAGTTTCTGGGACACTGGTCCCATTATCCCCAGTTGGAGCCACTACACCAAACGAAAAAGAAGCTGCTAACCAAGGTCCAGACCAGGTGGTTTTCTCCCATTTTGTCGCAGTGATTTTTGAGGCTTCAACACCCCCCTACAAACCCTTTTGAATTGGCGGGGGGGGGGGGAGGGGGGGTTCCACCCCTTATGATCACCCCGTCGTGCCCAATGCAATGTACAATGCATGTGGCTATTTAGACAAAGGACATAACACATACCCAACATTCTCCCGTTTCTTTTTAAATTCCTTTCACACAAGAGATCACAAAAGTACATTATCATAAATATAAGCAAATAATTCCCATTGTTTACCTACACCAAGATGATTTCTTAGTGCTCATAGATTTTGTTAATGGATCTACAATATTTTTCAAAGTGTATGTTTTTCCTACAACACCTTCTTGTCTTCAATCATATTGTTCATAAAGTGATATTGAAAATTGACATTCTTTTTCTTCAAATGATAAGTAGGGTTATTGCTAGAAAGATTGCACTCTGACTATCACAAATTTTCCTTACATCTTGTTGTACCAACCCAATACCTTAACACAATATCAGTAACTATATTTCTTCCTTGCTTCAATAATTATTTGTCATGTATTCAACTTATATAGTTGGGAGTGCCACTATAGTTTTTCTTTTACTCATCCGACTAATTGTCTTCCAAAGATTAAAAACATACCCACTTGTAGATCTTCTATGATCCATATCTCCATCCCATTCTGCCTCAACAAAGCCTTTTATGTCCAACGCTCTATCCAATCCTGGTCTTTCTTGGTAGAAAAATTTATATCCAATAGTGCAACACAAATACATGAAGATCCTCTTAATTGTTGTCAAATGCTTCCTCCCTAGATTTGACATATCACTGCTCAATAATCTCATTGCATGTGCTATGTCTAGTCTAGTACAAACCACTTATACATCAAGCTTCCAACTACAATAGCATATGGAACAAGGGACATGTCTTATTCCTCTTCCTATGTATCGGGACACTGACTTGTAGATAACTTTATTGTAACACGGCCCACAACTTCACTTGGTTAGGTGGTCATTTATTAGTCCAATTCCTCTTATGTTGTTCGAAGAATTGGATAAATTTTAATTATTTTTTTTTCTTCCAAAGATTACATGGAAGTCTATGAGTCCCATACCAGGGTTTTAGTCATATTACATGGAAGTGAACCTTCATCCTTACCGATATATATATATATATATATATATATATATATATATATATATATATATATATATATATATATATATATATATATATATATATATATATATATATATATATATATATATATATATATATATATATATATATAACCCATAATAAAGTACCCTGTCTCCTCAACCTGACAGTCCCCACCGTCACCAACTAAATTTGACGGTCACCAATGAGCGAGGATATCAACATCCAGCAGATTATTTGTGATGGGTCGATGTGCTCAACCATTAATCGATAGGCACACCATTGTAATAGCATTTCCAGCAGAGGGTTCTAAGGCCCTCATCCAATGACCAATAATAATTGCACCAACCACCCCCTCCTCCCTATTGACATCACAAGGGGCAGGGGTGTAGCAAATCACATTCTTCATATGATCCCTATAGAGAGATAGACAACTTGCTTGGGGGTACCCTCCCCATTGGCGTCACAAGGGGGTAGGGTCCATTGCAATCCTGACCATCCATCCACAAAATGAGATCCATGGTATGTGTAGGGGGTACCTTCCCCGCTGCTGTCACCCTAAGGAGGGTGTGCATACTGTCGATCTCCAACGATGATTCTCCATTTTTCGATCGATGTGGTGGCTCCACCCAATTACCAATTCCACCATAGCCATATTGATCAAGAGTCTCCAATGCTCCCACTCCAAATCAATGGATTGTGATAGGTCAACATGCTTCGATGTTAACAAAGGGCAGGGGTGGCACCAAATAATTTATCAAAACTATCAACCCCAAATCGGCGGTAGGGATCGATTGTGACACCACTCTATCACGTTACCCAAAACCACTACAAGGAGCATCGCAAGGTAGTATTCGGTTTCCCAAAACCAGTTACAGGTTTTATAACTTGTGCTTACGACACGATGGGGCCCATCCCTTTAGCCTCTTTCCTGATACCTTTCTACCACGCCATCCCAACACTTCTCCTCCATTTTTCTCCCTTACACTCCTTAATTAGGACCTCTATGAAACATCATCACAGTCCCTTCCATCCTAGTGAATCCTCTCGACTACTCCCTTTTAACCATCTAGGATGGGACCTCCAAGAAACGTCATCCCAGTACCAGCTTCCATCCTGTTGACTCCTCGACTGCTCCTATTTGCACCCCTGGGATGGGACTTCTAGGACATGTCATCCCAGTCCTTGTTATGGATTCTCAAATGGGATTTTGCAAAGGCCAATCATCATGTATGATGCCTCTTCCATTAGTTATGGGATATAGGCCAAACTTTCCATGACACAATGTTCTAGCAACACTGCAATATATATGCACAAATGTGATCACGAATGGAGTAATATGATTGCATAAGGACTTTTTTAGCATAAATACACTTCAAAAATACATGCGCTTATTCTCATTCATTGAATTCATGGTGTTATACTATCAGTGCCAATGACACTACTATAAATGTGTGTCTCCCTACATATAGGGCATTAGAGAAAAATCACAGTCATAGGAACTAGATAACAAAATCTCATTTTTTCAATTTACAATTGTAAACAATGCATTGTTTAGGCAATAAATGCAAATTTAACTTAACAGTTTGAACACATACACATAAATTCACTAGTACAAGTTACACATACAGAGACTTATCTTGGGTTGAAAACTGGAGTTCGGGAAACTGATTATGGGAAAAGGACTCTCCACCCAACCATAGACAACTACAACCAATCCTCACTTGTATTTGTCACCCTTGAACCAAATTCCATAGATTGAGAGGCTTTTCTCAAAGGATTAAAAACACCAACTTCCAGTTGAAATAGGGACTCCAGAGGTCCTCCTTCATCCACCCACCAGCCACTTAGGAGTAAACCGAAGTATAGGGAATCCGTAGCCCAATTGCCTCTACCCTCCAATTTTTCAATGGTAGCTAACCAATATACAAAATGAATCCATAGGCTTGTTTATTCCACCAAATAAGGAAAAGGGAGTCCAGAGAATATATATTCACCCTTCAAACAACAACAATGGTTCCACCCACCTTGGGGACTCCAAAATCCACAATAAACAAACACAACAAGGAAGGATTCAGAGATACTCCTTTCAGGAATCCAAGGAACAACCCTCCACCCTAGCCATCAAGGGACTCCAGAGAGAGACCATCTCCACCCTCTAGCTATATAGGGAATCAAGAGGCCATTGTTCCTCACCTAAGAGTGATCTTCTTCCTGCCAAACTTATCCACTGAAAACTAATATCATTTTAATTCCTTCTTTCCCTTCCAAGCTCCTTCATTATCCTTCTTCTCCTTCTCTCTTATTGAATTAAGTATCGAAATCCCTGCTCATTTCCTCCACCTTTTCTTTTCCCTCCTACGCGGTGATTTTATTCCACTATCCTTGTTGCTAGCACAGTCAAATATTCATAAATTTTCATCTCTTTTCCTTGTAAATTTCCCCAAGGAATAATGGACTTTGTCCTTATTTTCAGTTTAATTTAAGTCAAGAACCTATCCATTTAAGGCTCAACAACCAACCTTTAATGACTCTCAAAAATAGTTCAAATTCCATGCAACAAGGAATCCTTGAACATTCCAAGCAAGTAACGTCCTCAGCTCTAGTACCTATGTCCCTTGACTCAACCTATTTTAATTAATTTTTTTTTTGAAGTTCAATTACATGGTCAAATCAAGCCAACTTCGAGCGAGGCTGTTACAGACCCTGCCCCCCTTGGGCGAACACCATCCTTAGTGTTTTATGTCCATATACATAGAGAAACATGCTAAATACAATAATAGAAACATATTTCGTTTGGATATTTATATTCGCACCTCGTTATAGTATTTACAATTATATACATATTTGCTTCAACTACCAAACAAAATGGATAAGTAGTCTTCATGGCATCATCCATTTCCCAAGTGGCTTCCTTGGTTCTAAAGTGCTTCCACTTCACTTTGATTTGCTCTATGGCTTGATTCCAGAGCATGAGACTCCTCTGGTCTAGAAGGCATAATTGATCTAGATGGAACTCTCTCTCTAGTTCCACGTGTAGCGCAAATCAATCAATAACATGATTATAATCCTACACATATCTTTTAAGAAAAGAAACATGGAAAACATCATGAACTTTAATTAGAGGAGGTAAGGCCAACCTATAGGCCATTGGTCCAATCCTTTCAAGGATATCAAAAGGCCCAAAATATCATGGTGCCAACTTGGCACATGACCCAGTCTTTAAGGAACTCTTCTTGGGTTTGATTCTCAAGTAAACATGTTCCCCAACATGGAACACTTTATGCACCATATGTTGATTTGCATAGCTTTTATGCCTATCATGTGCCACATTCAAATTCTTCTTGATGGTCTGAATTTGCTTCTCCATTTCCTTGAGCATGTTAGGCCCAATAAGGACACTTTTCACTAGATCACTCTAGTTGATAGGAGTATTACAACTCCTCCCATATATTGGCTCAAATGGGCTCATCTTTATAGATTCTTGGTATCCATTGTTGTAACCAAAATCTACAAGTGGAAGATACGTCTCCCACTTCTTGGGTGATGCATCACATACATTCTCTACATGTCTTTTAGGATTATATTTTTCCTCTCTATTTTCCCATCCATCTATGGATGATATTTTTACCGAATGCTAACTATTCCCCCAAACTTGCAAACAGTTCCTTCCAAAATCTTGAAGTGAACTTAGCATCTCTGTCTGAAATAATTTTCTTAGGAATTCCATGCAGTCTCACAATCTCCTTTATGAATATTTGTGCCACCTCACTAGTTGAGTTGGTGGACTTGACTGCTACAAAATGAGCTACCTTGCTCAATCTGTCAACAACCACCATAATTTCATCATGTTGCTTGGAGGTTCTAGGAAAACCTATGATGAAATCCATGGAGATCACCTCACATTTCCATTCTAGAATGGGAATGGGTTGTAATAATTTTTTTGGATGCCTACATTCAACCTTCACTTGCTGACATTCTATGAATTTAGCCAAAATCAACCACTTATTTCTTCAAATTTTTCCAACAGTATAACTTTTTAATTTTTGTGAGAGTTTTTTGATACCCTAGGTGGCCTAAATACGGCTTGACATGGAACTCTCTCATTATGAGCCTCTTCAATTCATCATCATTTGGAACATAAATTTTGTTCCTAAACCTAACTAGGTTGTCATCAGTGAGATGATATTCCTCATCCCCATAATCTTGTAGCAACATGTCCCTCATTTTATAATATTTTTCATCATGTTATTCTATATTCTTAACCCTTCCTACTTGATCCATTTTGTAAGATCTTATGGCTACCAAGTGATTTAATTGAATTCTCCTACTAAGTGCATCAACAAACCTATTCACTTTTCCTTTGATGTAATTAATATCAAATTCAAACTCTCTAAGTATGGACAACCATATAGCCTATCTTGCATTCAACTTGGGTTGCTAAAAACAATACTTAAGCCCATTATGGTCTATCGTAAGTGTAAATTTCCTATCAAGGAGGTAATTCCTCCACATATTTAATGCATGAATCATGGCATCCAACTCTAGGTCATGAGTCATGTAATTTACCTCATGCTCATTAAATTTACTTGACCCATAACATACTACTTGTTCTTCATGCATCAAGACTCCACTAAGCCCTTCCTTCCAAGAATATGTGCACACCACAAAATCCTTGTCTAGATCTACAATCCTCAATATTAGTGCATTCATGAGAAATTGTTTCAATTGCTCAAATCTTGTTGCACACTCAATTGTCCATTCAAATTTATTTCCTTTCCTTTGCAATGAGGTGATAGGATGGCCAATCTTGGAGAATTTTCTGACAAGACTCCTATAATAACTTTCCAATCTCATGAATGATTTGATCTCACTCACATTATTTGGTGTTGGTCATTCCATTATGGCCCTGCATATTCTCTGAATCAACTGATAACCCTTCCTTGGAGACATTATGCCACAAAGAGTGTATCTATGATTGGAATAAATCACACTTGTTAAGATTTGCATAGAGCTTGTGTTTCCTCAGCAACTATAGTACTGCAACCAAATGCTTTTCATGCTCTTTCTCAATATCTGAGTACACTAATATGTCATCAACAAATACAATGACAAACTTGTCCAAATAAATATCTAATACACTTTTCATTAAGCACATAAAAGTGGTAGGGGCATTTGTAAGCTTGAAGGGTACCACTACAAACTCATAGTGTCCGTATATTTTCGGGAAGGAAACCTTATGAATGTTCTCCTCCTTGATCCTTAATGATATCCTTACCTCAATTCAATCTTAGAGAAGGTTCTTTCTCCCCTCAACTGATCATATAGATCATCAATCTGTGGAAATGGATACCTTTTCTTTATGGTCGCCTTGTTTAATTACCTGTAATCAACGCATAATCTAAGAGTCTCATCATCCTTCTTTACAAACAATACAAGTGCTCCCCATGGAGACATACTCGACCTTATGCAGGCCTTGTCTAGCATATCCTCTAGTTGAAATTTTAGCTCAACCAACTCAAGGGTACTCATCCTATATGGTGCCTTGGATGTTGGTGTTGCTCCGAGTACCAACTTAATAGAGAAATTTATCTCTTTTTGAGGAGGTAATCCATAAACATCCACTGGAAACATGTCTACATATTGTTGCAGAATTAGATATATTTTTAGTATTTCACATTCCTTACTCTCTGTGCCATTGCTATCCTTCTCATCACTAGAGACTTGCACTGAAAACAACATGCATCCCTTTCTATTGTTGTGGTTCACTTGCATAGCATTGATTAGCCTCACTAAAATATGTTTTCTCATGCCCTGCAAAACTCTTCCTCCTTCCTAATTTAAGCATTCAATTTCCTTTTCAAAACAATCTACTTTAGTCTTGTGCAAGTACAACCAATCCATGCCCAATAATATGTTGTATGCACCCAATGGAAATAAATTCATTTGTGTTATTATGGGCATGCCACTGAGCTCAAATGCACATGATCTCACCCAATGATTAATTTTTCTTTTTGTTCTGGTTTCCAATTGAACCAACCATGGTTCTTCATGAAATTCCTTAGCCAAATTGCATTTTTCAACCAGCTTTGGGCTGACATAGTTGTATATAGAACCAGGATAAATTAGAATAGAAAATATTTGATTACATAACTTACCTTCCATCTGAATGATGGATTTCTGGGATTCTGCCTGGCGATTGTCTATAGCTACCTAAATTTTGAGAAAACTTTGTGTAACTGCCTCCTCCCACATTTACCCACTTTCATTAGTTTGTCGGGGTAAACATGAGCTCAGGGTCACTATGATAAGACTCAACCTCATATATGAACTTAAGGAAATGGATTCAATAACTCAATACTTTACTGACCTCCCTCAGGTGCCATAGGACCTCAAGGAGCAACCTAACCCCTCCAGGTGTCCAACCCATGAGTTAACTCTCTGTTTCACTGATCTAGAGCCTGATTCAATCCCTTGCTAAGGCCTCCAAGTGGATGTAACCCTCCAGTCGCTCCCATAGGCTTGCTTCCTAGCGACTGTGGACTTTTTTAGTTAGCTCTATGCCAACTACCCCGAATTATGGGTCACTTTTTCAAGGCTAAGACTCAGGCCCCTACCCAGAACTCTTTGAAACTTCTAGAAATGATGAATCATATAGAAATAAGGCATCCAAAACAAAAATTAAACTAGTACTTGACCTGAACTCTTGTTGAGCCTCAAACCTGCACCTTCATATACACCCTCTCAGCCTTCCTTTTCCACTTGTTGCATCCACCCAGCTGCTAAATCATTGCATTATAGTTTAAAAAGAGTTCTTTACATGGTTTTCTGACTATACTTATGACTGTTGTTTGGTTTAGTTTTTTTTGTTCATGCAGCTGCGGAAACTTGTCAATTTCCGCAGCCAGCACAGGTTTCCGCAGCCAGCACAGGATTCCGCAGCTATTTTGTTAAAAGTTGTGCTACAGGTGTCCTATGAAGAAACGAGCCACATGGGCAAGCTCCAAGCGACGAAAACATGGAACGTGTCCCTTCGAAGGAGCCAAATCATCCATGGAAGGTCACGGTCAACGAAGGTCAAAGGTAGAGCCAACCAAAGAGTCCAGCGGTGGCACGACTCCGTTTTGAGCACGTGAACGTTACGTGGCACAGTACTCAGCTCACGAAGACATCAGCACACCTGGAGATCACTTCTGTAACCGGAATCTAACAGCAACCACTCCAGAGATTTAATAAACATGATGACAGTTACGCTAGATCTCGGCTGAAGGGATCTACGTGTCTCTGTTAATACAGTCAATAGCGTAGGAGTTAGTTAGCTAGTCTCAACATTTTATCATTATAAATAACGCGTCGATGAACGCTGTAAAGAAGTTTTTTGCTTGATATGTAATTTCTGAACTATCGTGTTGTCACCCCACTGTTTATACATATTGTTGTTTTAATATATGAGGAGACTTTTCTGAGCTTATTCGTGTGATTACTTGTGACCGGCCGAAGTGGCAGAGGGCCCCTGCGCGCTGAAGCCTTGTAAAGTTTCCATTTGGTTTTATTATGTTTTTGTATCATTAGCTTGTACATAACATACTTTTGATGTTTCTTAACTCACTGCTGCTTAGATTTTCATCTCTGTTTTCTTATAATTGTCAACTGATCAGTGCTTTTATGCAGGTTTTCTTAGGCAGCCTGGGCAAATTTTCATCTTTTTGATAACTATTGGCATATGAGATCATCTTGTCCTTCCTACTAACTTACATTTTCTGAATTTCTTTCATTTTCTGAAGTTTAAATTCAGCACTGTCTTTTCCAAGTTGTGATTTGCTTACTTATTTTCTTTGTTATTTGGATATCATACTGCTCATCAATTTATGGTTTCTTTCTATAGTGAAGTGTCTCTATTAGCAAGAAATCAGAATATCACTAACTGTAGTGTGATTTAGTTATAATATTGCTTAAACTTATTCATGATTGCTTCCCACAAGGTAGATTGAGCTGAAGGGTAAAGGATCAGAAGAGTTGAAGTAGTATGATTAGTTTCTTTTCTGCAATTTACTTTCTTGCAATTTAGTTATCATATTGCTTAAACTTATTCATGGTTGCTTCCCACAAGGTAGATTGAGCTGAAGGGTAAAGGACCAGAAGAGTTAAAGTAGTGTGACTAGTTTCTTTCATGCAATTTAATTTCTTGTCATTTAGAAAGCATATTGCTTGACTTATTCATGATTACTTCCCACAAGGTAGATTGAGCTGAAGGGTAAAGGATCTGAAGAGTTTGAGTAGTGTGAATTAGTTGCTTTGCTTTTGGTTTGAGTTGCTTTAAGTTCAGTTTTTACTTTCTTTTCATTCAGCAGCAAGGATACTGGGCCATTGTCATTAGTTCACTTTTTGATGCATTTACTTTCTCTTAAGAATTGATTTCAGTTTAGCTTTCTTCTTGAGCACTTTCAAGTTTGAGGAAATCACTGTAGAAACCACCATCACTGTCCATACTTCATACTTCACTTTCACTCTCACCATCACACATTAGGGAAAGATAAATCCAAAAATAAACTAAAAAAAAACTCAAAAACGACAAAAGATTAAAGAAATGGTTATCTAGTACATATAGTACACTTCACTTCGTCAGTTTACGAACCCCGAGTTGACATTATAAATAGCAATTTAGATCACACTAAATTGACCAAACATTTTGGCGCCGTTTCCGGGGAAGTGAAATTAGGTAGCCAATTTCTAAAAAAAAAACAAGAAAATTTCAAGGAAAATTGATAACCTCTCAAAATATGCTCTCCTCTTGCACTTAGTGTGATCTGGAGGATCAAAAAAGAGAAAGTTATTGGTTTAATAGTTTCTTGAGTATGCTCTCTTCTTGCACCTAGAGTGACCTGGAAGATCAGAAAGAGAATTATTAGCCCGACTTGAAGAAAAATAAAAATAAAAATGACATGCATAGAGCAAGAGATTCTAGGGGAAGGTTTTTAGCTAGAGCCAAGAGTTCGATTTTTACAACTCCATCTACTTCAACGAATAGAAAAGAGACACCTCCATCATCTCCAACTTACACTCCCAGCCCTAGGATTCCTGGAATTCAAGAGGCAGGAGTCGACTCTCCCACACCTTCCATCGAATCTGAATTAGAAAGAGATCCTTTCCTTCCTTCTACAGAGAGACAAATTCTAATTGAAGAAGTAGAATCATCTGAAGAAGAAGAGGGAGAAATTCCTTCTCGTTCACCCTTAGTAGAAGAACCAGAAGACTCTGAAGTCTCCAGGGAAACTACCATGACAGAGGAAGGAGCAACTGGATTTGGTAGAGGTAGAGGTAGAGGAGGAGGAGGAAACAATGGAGGAGGTAGAGGTAACATTGGGGGAAATAGGGATGGAGATAACTCATTCGGATTTCCTATAATCGATGAGGACTCCCGAGCCACAATGAAAAACATCTCACCATCTGTCCTCCCAAACTTCCATGGGTTAAGGAATGAGGACCCTGAAACATTTCTATTTGAGTTTGAGGTCGTGTGTTGAACTTATGATTATCTGGAAGACTCTCAAAAACTCAAACTGTTTCCTTCAACATTGAAAGGAGCAGCCTTGAAATGGTTCATGGGATTACTCACTCAATCCATTGGGACTTGGAATGATATGAAACAAACATTTTTGGATAGGTACCTGGACTATTGTATGCCCACCAATCACAAGGATGAGGTATTCAAAATGGTGCAAAGAGAAGATGAAAACTTGGAGGATTTACTTGAAAGATTTCAATACAACCTGAAAAGAGAAAAAATGAGTAACTTAGATGAGGAGACCTCGAAATCCCTTCTATTAAAATTAGAGATGAATGGATAGATATTTTGAACATGATGGGAAAAGGAGACATATCTCAACTTCCACTTCATGATATAGCAGAGCTATGTGTCCATCTCTCAAGGGGGAAATCTAAAACTCAAAAAGGGCCTAGAGATCCTTCTCTCATCAGAGCAAACAAATCTGCAACTGGATCAGTAAGTAGGGCTGAGATTGGTAACATGCTTGATGAATTCAAAACCGACATCTTAGGGAGTCTTATTGAGCAACTAGACACCCTTAAGATTCACAATAAGCAGAAAGCAGAAGCTGAGGCTTTGGCTATCGTTTGCCCAAAGTGTAGGAAGAAACATGCTCTAAGGGAATGTCCCTTGTGTTAGTGTCAGTCTTTCCAGCCTTCCTACAGTGATCAAATAAGCTCTTACAAAGTGGTCTCAGAGTGTCAAGGTCAAATTTTGTCATTTCAGTGAGTCTTCAAGCAAAATTTGGTCACTAGGCATTAGGCCTAGGGTTTGCCCAAATGTCAGTCCATGTCATCATTCAGCTGAGCCTATCATCATTCATAGGTTTGTCATCGTCATTTCAGTGTCTAATGGGTCATTTTACACCGTGTTCATGCTTCAGTTGTGCTTTGGCAAGTTCATTTCCCTCTCCTAGGGTTTTGAAGGCAATTTCTCTTGGATGGTCAAATCACTGGCAAAACTTGTTTCCTGATGTTCATACACCTTCCCCTATCCTTAAAGTACCTTATCAAACACTTCCCACCCCTTAGATCCGCCAAATTCCTCATTTTTGCACAAACCCTAGTTTCTAGCTACAACCTGGCAATTTTCTAGGTTTGGCCTGTGTTTTGCCCTTTTCGACCCCTTCCCCTCACTCAATCTCTGAGATTCCACTTTCCCCTGCTTCCTAACATCCCTCCCTACTTCCAAAAATTTCCCCAAGAATTTAGAAGCCCCCTATCCCCTTCATTTCGCTCCATTTCGACAAAATTCCTTGTTTCACACATCGGGACAAGTTTCACTAAAATGATGGTTCTGAGCAATAAAAGATGAATTTTGCAAAAATGAGAGATATTTTTGTCAAAAACATGCCAAGGAAGAAAAACCTCCTTCACTTTTTGCACAGGTGTCATGGTTTGAGAGAAATGTCAAAACTGTCGGCGAGAACGAAGGTGCTCCAAGGACGGTTGGCCAAAGCACAAAAACAAAGGAAAACGCCCGATCCACTCCAAATTTTGGCCAAAGCCTCTTTGAATGAGCATGGTACTTGATTGGGGACTCCCAGCCCAAATTTCAAGAAATTTGGAGAAAATTTTGTCATTTGTGAATTTTTTGGGAAATTGACAGGTTTTGGCCTTTTAACGGGTAGCGCCCCGTGCGCTACCCTACATGGGGGCAACTCAGAACGGGGAAAACTCAGCATTTTTGGAATTTTCATGCAAAGTTACACCTACCTATGGATGGACTTCAGTTTTTATGGAGATTTGGGCCTCCAAAAGGTCAAAACACATGCAAATTTTGACTTTCTGCCCCTATTTTGAGTTGCAGAAAGCTGTCTTGGGAGAATTGAGTTGTGGGGGGTCAAATGAACTCCAAATTCCAAAATTCCTGTGGGGTTAGAAAATATACTCGCAGACCTTTCCAATGAGCTATCTTGCACCTGATTTGGACACCGGGAAGGCCCTCAAACAGGCCTCTCAATGTGCGCTACCCGTCAAGCAGATGTGCGCTACCCGTCAAGGAAAATTGCCTGTTTTGACCAGTTCGGCCAGAAAAGTACGGTTTTGACTTGGGTTACCTTTTTGGGCATGTAAATCATGGATTTTTATGTAACTTTCATGGCTCTAAGATACTTTTACTCTCCTTGATCACTTCTAGAAGATTCTTGAATGTAAATGGTAAAAATTTAATGCATGGATAGGTTTCCTAAGTTTTAGAGGCAATTTGTTTTGACTGCCTAGGTTTTAGGGCTCAGTTTAGAATTGGTTGAAACAGCTCCTAGAAGGATGAGCTCGACCCCTAGAGGAAAGGGAAGAGGTTGGCTTGCCTATATTATGTATTTTCTCAATCATTTTCAGGGTTGGAGAGGTTGGACTCTTGAGGGAGAAGCTCCTATTGTATATTTTACTTGTATCTCTGCAATTTGAGGAAAAGGAAGACCAGGGTTTTGCAGACATCATTGGGATTCTTGTGGACTCTTGTGTTGATGGTGTATTCTCTTATTGTAATTGTAAGTGTGTTTATGTGTTCCATCTCTTTCTTTACTGCAGCTTATTAAACAAATGAAGTGATAAAGTTTGAATTCATGCTTGCCATGCTCAGCTTTCAAATTTGTTTAATGTTTATGTTTTCCACTGTCTAGAGAGGATTCAAAGTCATTGTTTGCCCTCTTTAGCTTCTCTTTTTCTTCCTTGATCATCCATCTCAGCTAAAGGCATCAGCACAAACTCCTACCTTGCCCCAAAGACCCACCTGCAGAAACTGTGTCAAATCCCCACACCCTAAAATTGCAGATCCTCAATTTGCCACCAAAAACCCCAAAAACCCCCAAATCAACCTTTTAATCAGTTTACTAGCCTAATATCAGTGTTACCTTTGATTGGTCAATCTCACCCCATTGAAAATTTGCCGAGATAGACCGGAGAGAGCCTTCTCATACCCCGTAGGGCTAGCTACGAGGTGAAATGGTTTGATGTTGCCTTGAAGGTTTACCTTCCTCAGCCTAGGGTGAAATCTCAAGCGCTAACATACTGGCAACCATACTGGGGAGAACAAACTTGTTTGTGGGTTGATGTGTTTATTTCATAAGTCTTAGACAGAGCCTGAAGTTATGCCAGGTAGCCTTCGAAAATGCTCTTGTTTTACATCAGCGTTAGTAGATAAACGCTGCTTCAGTCAATCTCCGTGAGCTAGTGAATACAACACTTCATTTGCATTTCACCCCAGTACATGTATCAAGTTCAGATCTGATTGTTGATGGTGAACAATGATCAGACACTTGAAAGGCTGAAATCATTCACTTGGCGACTCTAAATCAGTTTTGAGATCAAATCCAAAGACTCCACTGGAGGATGATCCCGACCAGCAGAAACATGAAAGGAGAATATGGCAAGATCAGGTACTCAAGTTGGAATTTCATCCAAGACATTTTGTTCTTTGTCATAAATTATTTCTTCTCTTTTCCCAAGAATGTCAAGAAGGCTTTGCAAAGTATATTGTATTTGAGAAGAGATCCTCGGCCTGCAGTTGATTCTTTCCCTTTGAAGATTGTGAATACCAAAGATTTGCATGCCTTTGAGCCTGATCAAGATCCTTTTTCTGAATTTTGTGATGGCCGTGTTCAAATTGATGAAACTCAAGAGACCAAGACTAATTCTATACCTGCTGTACATACCCCTACACCTTGTAAAAGTCCAGATCGGTATAAACCTCTTGTTTTACCTTCTATTCTCCATGCTTTCCCCAAAAATTATGATTTATACTTGCCGAGGTTTGATGGCGAAAGTAAGAATGTCAACTTTGAACAACATGTCCAGAATTTTGAGAATTTTCTAGATCTTTTTGAAGTTGATGATGAAGATGTTAGTATAAGGCTTTTTGCTCTTTCTTTGCAAGCCAAAGTGAAGAGTTGGTTCAAAGCCCTGCCTGATGCGAGCATTTCAGATTTCCAGCAGTTTGTCAAAGTTTTTCTCGACAGGTGGATGATCGGGCAGAACCTTCTCTTGATTGTAGAAGAGTATAATCAGCTGAAAAGATTGCCAGGGGAGACAGTACAGCAGTTTTCAGCGAGATTTAACCATGTTTATTATTCGATCCAAAATGATATAAGGCATACTCTTAGATCTGCTCTCTTGCACTATCCGGGTGCCTTTGATCCGGAGATGGAGTTTCAGCTGAGAGAAAGGGATATTGCAACACTTCACGAGATGCAAAACCGTGCAGTAAATGTAGAGGCACATTTGCTGATCCGAAGGGCAAGGTTGAAAGAAGAAGAGATGAAAAGCATAGATCCGGAAAAATCAACATCTCTAGAGGTAAAGCTTGACGTTTTGGTAAGTGCAGTAGAAGAGATGATGAAGAAGATCACCACAAGAAATGCTTATGATGTTCATGCTCATGGCTCGCTGATTGAAGAAGAACAAGTTGCTGATCCAAAACATTTTGTTTCTTATCCTGATTGTCATAGATCTGACAATGATTGTTTTATAGATCATTGTGAAGAAGAGAGAGCTGTTGATATGATGTGTATGTTTGATGATGATTTGCCTCATTATGATCAGTATGATGATGATTATGTTCTCCAAACAGTAGCTAATCTTGTAGATAAATCAACAGCTAGTTTGTGCGAGGAAGAAGTTCATTTTCAGCAGCTTGAATATAATGTTCAGCCATCACATCTCAGCTATGACAGTGGCGAGGAAAGTGCAGCAAATTTCGAAGTAAGTGAAGGATCTTTGCCTCTTTTTTTTTATTCATTTCAGTTCATCAGAGACAACTTCCATGAAATTAGGAATCAGCTGTCAACAAGTCTTGATCTAGATCATCTTGAAGGCAATAAAAACCTTGTTCAAGACTTCTCATATTCAGATTTGCAGCCCCCAAATACCATTGGTTGTCAAGTTGCAGATGAAGGCATGGAAGTTGACATATTTGATCAAATGATACAAGAAGGTTCCCTACCTTTTTGTTTCGAATCATTTCAGTTTTTGAAGGGTAGGTTGTATAGTAAATCTTTAAATGGACAGCCTATAACAAATCAGCAATCTCTCAGTGTAAATGTTGAGGATGAGACAGATGAAAAAATTCTTGAGCAGCCTGTAGCATCAGATTTGCAGCCACCAAATGAAATTGAAGGGCAGATTATAGATGAAGGTGTGGCAGCCGAAATACCTGATTTGATGATGCAGGAAGATTCTATACCCTTTTGTTTCGAAGAATTTCAGTTTATAAGGTAGAATTCTCGTAAAATCTCTCAAGAACAAGATGAACAGCTAGAAGGATGTCATACATTTTCAATGGATACATTACAGCAGTCTTTTCACGTTTTTTATGATCCAATAGCTGATGTTTTGGATGAGGTTTGTAGTCTTTCTCCATTAACATGTGAGCTTGAAACATGTGCTGATATGAATTTGATCCAGCAGCCAGTTTCTTTCTTATTTTCAGCAGAGGTCTCGTCACAAGGCTCAGATCAAAGTGTGCATTCACGGTATAAGGGAAAGAGAAGTAATCTATTGGATGAGCTAAGTTCCAGTGTGCTTGCATTTCATGATCCTTATGTAGTGTTTTTGGAGGTGGATAGAGAATTCATATCATTCAACGGATCTGTTCCCAAGTTGTCATGGGAGTTGCCTTTCAGTTGTTCTCTCTTGTTGTTCATAAGCAAGCACTTGTGGAGAATTCGAACAGCAGATGGGACACTTACTTGGTTACATTGGTTGTTTCATTTCACTTGACCAGGTGATGAATGAAACTGTTAGAGTAGGTTTTGATGAATAAGCTCCCCTTTGAGCATCATTTTCAGTTTGTCGGTTGTGTTCAAGTATTGAGTCAGTTTTTAGTTGAGTCATGAGTCCTTTATGAGTCAATTTTTAGTCTTGTTGTTAAGTTAGTTTGTGTCAGTTTTCAGTCATGCATTTCAGCTTGAGTTTATGACTCCATTGCCCAATGATTGTAAAGGCACTGGTCTGCTCTCCCAGAGGTCTAAGGTTCTTGGCACCTCCAAGGAGCTACCATCCCCATTGGAGCCAATGTTAGTGTCAGTCTTTCCAGCCTTCCTACAGTGATCAAATATGCTCTTACAAAGTGGTCTCAGAGTGTCAAGGTCAAATTTTGTCATTTCAGTGAGTCTTCAAGCAAAATTTGGTCACTAGGCATTAGGCCTAGGGTTTGCCCAAATGTCAGTCCATGTCATCATTCAGCTGAGCCTATCATCATTCATAGGTTTGTCATCGTCATTTCAGTGTCTAATGGGTCATTTTACACCGTGTTCATGCTTCAGTTGTGCTTTGGCAAGTTCATTTCCCTCTCCTAGGGTTTTGAAGGCAATTTCTCTTGGATGGTCAAATCACTGGCAAAAATTGTTTCCTGATGTTCATACACCTTCCCCTATCCTTAAAGTACCTTATCAAACACTTCCCACCCCTTAGATCTGCCAAATTCCTCATTTTTGCACAAACCCTAGTTTCTAGCTACAACCTGGCAATTTTCTAGGTTTGGCCTGTGTTTTGCCCTTTTCGACCCCTTCCCCTCACTCAATCTCTGAGATTCCACTTTCCCCTGCTTCCTAACATCCCTCCCTACTTCCAAAAATTTCCCCAAGAATTTAGAAGCCCCCTATCCCCTTCATTTCGCTCCATTTCGACAAAATTCCTTGTTTCACACATCGGGACAAGTTTCACTAAAATGATGGTTCTGAGCAATCAAAGATGAATTTTTCAAAACTGAGAGAGGTTTTTGTCCAAAACATGCCAAGGAAGAAAAACCTCCTTCACTTTTTGCACAGGTGTCATGGTTTGAGAGAAATGTCAAAAATGTCGGCGAGAATGAAGGTGCTCCAAGGACGGTTGGCCAAAGCACAAAAACGAAGGAAAACGCCCGATCCACTCCAAATTTTGGCCAAAGCCTCTTTGAATGAGAATGGTACTTGATTGGGGACTCCCAGCCCAAATTTCAAGAAATTTGGAGAAAATTTTGTCATTTGTGAATTTTTTGGGAAATTGACAGGTTTTGGCCTTTTAACGGGTAGCGCCCCGTGCGCTACCCTACATGGGGGCAACTCAGAACGGGGAAAACTCAGCATTTTAGGAATTTACATGCAAAGTTACACCTACCTATGGATGGACTTCAGTTTTTATGGAGATTTGGGCCTCCAAAAGGTCAAAACACATGCAAATTTTGACTTTCTGCCCCTATTTTGAGTTGCAGAAAGCTGTCTTGGGAGAATTGAGTTTTGGGGGGTCAAATGAACTCCAAATTCAAAAATTCCGGTGGGGTTGGAAAATAGACTCGCAGACCTTTCCAATGAGCTATCTTGCACCTGATTTGGACACCGGGAAGGCCCTCAAACAGGCCTCTCAATGTGCGCTACCCGTCAAGCAGATGTGCGCTACCCGTCAAGGAAAATTGCCTGTTTTGACCAGTTCGGCCAGAAAAGTACGGTTTTGACTTGGGTTACCTTTTTGGGCATGTAAATCATGGATTTTTATGTAACTTTCATGGCTCTAAGATACTTTTACTCTCCTTGATCACTTCTAGAAGATTCTTGAATGTAAATGGTAAAAATTTAATGCATGGATAGGTTTCCTAAGTTTTAGAGGCAATTTGTTTTGACTGCCTAGGTTTTAGGGCTCAGTTTAGAATTGGTTGAAACAGCTCCTAGAAGGATGAGCTCGACCCCTAGAGGCAAGGGAATAGGTTGGCTTGCCTATATTATGTATTTTCTCAATCATTTTCAGGGTTGGAGAGGTTGGACTCTTGAGGGAGAAGCTCCTATTGTATATTTTACTTGTATCTCTGCAATTTGAGGAAAAGGAAGACCAGGGTTTTGCAGACATCATTGGGATTCTTTTGGACTCTTGTGTTGATGGTGTATTCTCTTATTGTAATTGTAAGTGTGTTTATGTGTTCCATCTCTTTCTTTACTGCAGCTTATTAAACAAATGAAGTGATAAAGTTTGAATTCATGCTTGCCATGCTCAGCTTTCAAATTTGTTTAATGTTTATGTTTTCCACTGTCTAGAGAGGATTCAAAGTCATTGTTTTCCCTCTTTAGCTTCTCTTTTTCTTCCTTGATCATCCATCTCAGCTAAAGGCATCAGCGCAAACTCCTACCTTGCCCCAAAGACCCACCTGCAGAAACTGTGTCAAATCCCCGCACCCTAAAATTGCAGATCCTCAATTTGCCACCAAAAACCCCAAAAACCCCCAAATCAACCTTTTAATCAGTTTACTAGCCTAATATCAGTGTTACCTTTGATTGGTCAATCTCACCCCATTGAAAATTTGCCGAGATAGACCGGAGAGAGCCTTCTCATACCCCGTAGGGCTAGCTACGAGGTGAAATGGTTTGATGTTGCCTTGAAGGTTTACCTTCCTCAGCCTAGGGTGAAATCTCAAGCGCTAACACTTTGGATGCAAAAGTTGTAGAAACATGTGTAATTTGTTCAGAGAATCATGAGACCAAGGATTTTCCTTCAATTCCTGGGCTCAAAGCTGTCTTTCGAGAAGATCCAAATACAATCGAATCTCTCTGTTTCGTTGCTAGGAGACCTTGGCAGGGGCAACAAAATCAAGGGTTTAGCAACTCTATGAATTTTCAACCCCCACCAAATTGGAATCCTTGGCAACAACCTTGGTCCCAACCTCAAAATCCTTTTCAATCATGGGTACAAGGTATGCAAAATCCTTATGGGAGATTTGCTCAATTTTATCAATATCCCCCATCTTTTCAAAACCAATAAGCTCCACAACTTCCAAATCAAAATCCACAACTATCATTGCCATTTCCACAACAACAACAACCTTCTCAACAGAATCCAAATTCTCAACTCTTGCTTCCATTCCAACAAAAGTGAAATCAACTTCCTTCTCAGCCATTGCCAAACCCCAATAACAAAAACCCTCAAAATGCTTACATGATGGAAGGTCAACAATTTCCTGCCTATATGATTGTTCCTCTCAATGATGTACAACTCAGATCAGGTAGAGTCCTAGATAAGCCTTCTATAAATGCTCAAAAGCAAAGCATTTTTGAGGAAGATTCTCTTGAAGCCAATAAGGGTTCTGAAGCATCTCTTCAAAACCCAAGTACTCAAAAAGAAAATGAAAAAGAGTTAACCCCCACAACTCCTATAGTTGAGCAACATGCATCTTCATCTACACCTCCTTTTCCTGAAAGATTACAAATTGACAAAGGGGTGGAAAAACAAATCTTGTTGCCTGACTATGATTTTCTAGATGAATTGAAGAATGTATGTATCAAGATTCCCTTGTTACAAGCCATTAAAGAGATTCCTATTCTAGAAAAAACAATAAAGGAGTTGAGTCTTAAAAGAGAGGAAGGAAACCAAGAGATACAAGAAGAATCCACCTGGTAGGGAAAATTGCAGATATCATGATGGGGAAAATTACTATGCAGAAATATGTAGATCTCGGTAGTCGAATTGTCAAAACACATATCAATGGGGTAGAAATACCAAATACTTTGATTGATTTAGGGGCTGCTATCAACATTATGAGTAGACAGACTATGGAACAGCTAAAACTTCCTAATCTTCTTTTTACACCTACTTTATTGCAACTTGCAGATCGATCAATTATTAAACCAGATGGTGTATTAGAAGATATTTCAGTCTCCTTAGACTCGTGGGAATATCCAGTGGATTTCATGATTTTAACTCCCAAGAGTAATCTAGGAGGACATCCTCTCATCTTAGGAAGACCTTGGCTAGCCACAGCTGATTCTTTTATCAGTTGTAGGTCTGGGGATATGTATATTTCTGATGGTAATTCGACAAAGAAGTTCAATCTGTATCCTCCGGCAAAAGCAATTACAGAAATAGGAGATAATGAGTGGGTTGATGATGAAGATACTATACAACCTGTCTTTACCATTTCTGAGATCAGTGAAGATAGTCAAATTCTGAACACATTAGAAAACTTTGAACCATCTTAAGAATATGACCCCACACAATTTCAGTTGGATTCTGACATTGAGTGTCTATCATCTAGACAAATGTCTCTTTTCTCTATGGAAGAGTTTGGTAGTTCTGCCATTGAGATTTTTCCAGGAAAAACATTGAATATCAACAAAAACTTGGAAAAATCACAACAGGAAGAGCTAACCAAAATCTTGCAAAAACATTCTACTGCATTTGCATGGGAGTATACCGATATGAAAGGTATTGACCCTAAGACTTGCATTCATCACATCTATATTGAGGAAAACAGTAGACCAATCAGACAACCTCAAAGAAGGATGAATCCAAACCTTAGGGAGATAGTGAAAGAAGAGCTCCAAAAGTTACTTAATGTAAACTTCATTTACCCAATTTCAGATAGCCGGTGGGTTTCTCCTTTGGTTATAGTACCTAAAAAGAATGGTAAATGGAGGGTTTGCATTGATTACAGAGAATTAAACAAAGCAACTTTGAAGGATCACTTTCCTTTACCCTTTATTGATCAGGTATTAGATACTTTAGCAGGCAAAAAGTATTTCTCATTTTTGGATGGTTTTAGTGGTTACAATCAGATTCAGGTAGCACCTGAAGATCAGGACAAGACCACATTTACTTGTCCATGGGGAACTTTTGCTTACCGAGTACTTCCTTTTGGATTATGTAATGCACCTGCAACATTTCAAAGGGCAGTACTAGGAATCTTTTCTGATCTAATTCATGATTGTGTAGAGGTTTATATGGATGATTTTACAGTTTATGGTAATTCATTTGAAGAAGCATCAGAGAATTTGGAAAAAGTCCTTATAAGATGTAAAGAAACAAACCTTTCATTAAGTCACGAGAAATGCTTTATGATGTTTACTGAAGGGATTGTTTTAGGACATCTTATTTCAGGAGATGGGATTAAAGTTGATAGATCAAAAGTTGAAGTCATCTCCAAGTTGCCTATTCCAAATTGTCAAAAAGATGTTAGAAGTTTCCTTGGATTTACTGGATATTATAGAAGATTTATTGAAAACTTCACCAAAGTAGCATCTCCACTCTTCAAATTACTTACAAAAGACTGTGAATTCAAGTGGGATCCTGATTGTCAATCTGCATTTGAAACTTTGAAAACAAGAATATCTGAAGCACCCATTTTGAGAGGGCCAAATTGGAAACTTCCTTTCCATATTTCTACAGATGCTTCAGATACAGCTCTAGGAGCTCTGTTGGGTCAAAAGGATTTAGTTCCTTATGCCATTTACTACACCAGTAAAAATTTGACTCCCACTGAGTTAAATTATACTGTGACTGAAAAAGAGTTCTTAGCTGTTGTTCATGCAATCAACAAGTTTAGACATTATATAACAGGCTATGAAACTTTTGTCCATACTGATCATTCTGCAATTAGATATCTCATGAACAAACTTGTTACTAATGGCAGAGTTACAAGATGGCTTTTACTTTTACAAGAATTCAATATTACTGTGTTAGATAGACCAGGGAAACAAAATACAGTAGCTGATTTCTTGTCTAGAATCCAAAATACTAACGAAGATTCTCCTGTAGAGGATAAGTTTCCAGATGAATATTTGTTTGCAGTAACTACTAAAACTCCTTGGTATGCAGATATTGCTAACTATTTGGTTACAGTGAAGCTACCTCCACACTTATTTCCTAATGAGAAAAGGAAAATTATTCAGGAGAGTTCAAATTATTCATGGATTTCTAATGAATTGTTTAAAACAGGGCTAGATTGTGTGATCAGAAGATGTGTTCGGGAAGATGAAATTCCTGACATCCTCAAGGCATGTCATGATGAACCATGCGGTGGACACTTTGCTGACAAGAGGACGGCCTATAAAATCCTTTCTTTAGGATATTATTGGCCTTCTCTCTTCAAAGATGCAAAACAATATGTTAGAAGGTGTGACAGTTGCCAGAGAGTTTGGAGACCGACTCTTTCAAATGAAATGCCATTACAGCCATAGGTACTCATCGAACCCTTTGAAAAATGGGCTTTATATTTCATTGGACCCATTAATCCACCATCTAGACAAAAGAAATATATATTGGTTTGCACTGATTATGGCACTAAATGGGTAGAAGCCAAGGCATTGCCTTCTGCCACTGAAAATTCAGTTGTTCAATTTCTTTTTGAGGATATTTTTACTCGTTTTGGTGTCCCAAGAGAAATTGTGACAGATCAGGGAAGTCAATTTACATCTAACTTGATGGAGAAGCTGATGGAAGAATACAAAATCAAGCACAGAAATTCTACCCCTTACCATCCTCAAGCAAATGGTCAAGTGGAATCCACAAACAAAGTTCTTGAGAGCATCATCACCAAAAATGTTCATCTCCACAGAAGGGATTGGGCAGAAAGGCTTCCTGAAGCCTTATGGGCCTACAGAACTACATGGAGGAACACAACAGGACATTCTCCCTATGAACTTGTTTATGGGAAAGAAGACCTGCTCCCCATTGAGTTTCAAGTCAAGACTTTCAAGATGGAAATCCAGTTGGGGATGAATCTATCAGAAGCCCAAAAGCACAGAATGGAGCAGCTGAATGAGCTAGATGAGATCAGACAAGATGCAATTTTAAGAACTGATCTAGTTCAACATCAAAGAACTAAGTGGCATGACAGATATATTAAAGAGAGAAAGTTTCAAGAGGGAGATTGGGCTTTACTGTTTGATTCCAAGTTTAAAGACTTGAAAGGGAAGTTTCAGACTCATTGGCTTGGGCCATATGAGATTGATAAAGTCTTTAACAATGGAGCAATAAGAATCAAGACCATTGATGAACATCAGACTCCTCTTATTGTGAATGGCCACCGATTGAAAATTTATCATAAGCCACTTTCAAAAGAGGAGTTTGTCAAAATATTCCAAGAGAATTCTGCAATAAGTTGGTGGAGAAGAATCCTTCTCTTCCATCAGCCTAATCTTTGTTTCTTTCAGTTTTTGAAAAAAAAATAAAAAAAAATAAATAAATAAATGTGTATAAGCCTGAAAACCAATCCCAGATTGGCGGTCTTATGTAGAAAATATAGAGTGAAAATCAGGGATACTTGACACTCTATATTTTCAAAAAAAAAATCTCCTCTCCTTCTCTTTCCATTTTCACTTCATCTCACTTATCATTTCACTTCACCTCCATCTCATTTTCATCTCAATTCCACTTCATTTTCACTTTCACTCATTCCATCAATAAAAGTCCCCTTCAGGACTATTTTCATTCAATTAGTTCTTTTCTAACTATATTTGTGCAGACAAGGGGGTGTTGTCTCAGTTTCCGCAGCTGGGAACCGTTTCCGCAGCCAGAATCAGTTTCCACAGCCAGAAACGATTTCCGCAGCCAGCATCACTCTGTTTTCAAAAATACAATCAACCGTTAGTGCCATGATCATGAAACGCACGTGTAATTGAGCTAAAGACATGGGGCATCTCAAGATATCAAAGAAGAGCAACTGGTTAGAAGCCTTGAGCAAGAATTGACAAAGCTTCCAAAGGTATGATCAAAAATCTTTATCAAATAACGATTCAAGTCATAATTACGTATAGTTATTAAACCATAACAGGCTCTCCTATGTGCAATGATTTGATATATTAGCCCACTATCACTCTTATTCCGCAATGTCACTCCACACACCTCGCATTTATCTCCCTAACGGTCTCATGATTACTCCGAGTTTGAACTCAAATGTGAATGCACTTCTAGTTATTACCCGTACTCTTGAGACGTGACCTATTGTACTACGACTCTTCCCAGCTGTAATTCCCACAGCCGTTTGTTGAGACGTGTAAGATCTCATACACAGTCATTCGACTCGAAGGAATCTTGTCATTACTCCACCGCTTATCACTCCACTCATACTCCACTTATATCATACTCTTTGCATGCATCCACATTTCATTTTATGAACTCGTTTATCGCTGTTCACTCACTGTTCTCTATTTCCAACTGTCGTCACTACAGTTTGCTCTAAACCCTGACTACCGTCATTACAGTCTATCCAAAACCCTGAACAGAGCTATTTTTTCCTCTTAACCCTCACACGCAGAAGAACTCTCAGTGGAATTTAAAACAAAGAATGGGAAAATTACTGAGAGCTGAGCCGGAAGGATCGAAATACTTGGAGGGTTATCCGCAAGTTAAGGAACTGTTGAAGAAAGTCAGATGGCTACGGTTTATCCAGAAGTTTAAGGGCTATAACAAGGAAGTGACCAAAGCTTTTGCAAGGTCCTTTAATGGACAAACAGTGGAGGTTGTAGACTTGAAATTTACAGTGACCGAGGCTACAATAGCAGCTGCCACGGGCCTACCTCAAGAAGGTGAAAGGTGGTTTAAAAATAGAAGTGTGGAAGATCAAATATGGAGAACAATGCTACAAAACCAAGGTATGGATCTACGTGTCTCTGTCAATACAGTCAATAGCGTAGGAGTTAGTTAGCTAGTCTCAGCATTTTATCATTATAAATAATGCGTCGATGAACGCTGTAAAGAAGTTTTTTGCTTGATATGTAATTTCTGAACTATCGTGTTGTCACCCCACTGTTTATACATATTGTTGTTTTAATATATGAGGAGACTTTTCTGAGCTTATTCGTGTGATTACTTGTGACCGGCCGAAGTGGCAGAGGGCCCCTGTGCGCTGAAGCCTTGTAAAGTTGCCATTTGGTTTTATTATGTTTTTGTATCATTAGCTTGTACATAACATAATTTTGATGTTTCTTAACTCACTGCTGCTTAGATTTTCATCTTTGTTTTCTTATAATTGTCAACTGATCAGTGCTTTTATGCAGGTTTTCTTAGGCAACCCGGGAAAATTTTCATCTTTTTGATAACTATTGGCATATGAGATCATCTTGTCCTTCCTACTAACCTACATTTTCTGAAGTTCTTTCATTTTCTGAAGTTTAAATTCAGCACTATCTTTTCCAAGTTGTGATTTGCTTACTTATTTTCTTTGTTATTTGGATATCATACTGCTCATCAATTTATGGTTTCTTTCTATAGTGGAGTGTCTCTATTAGAAAGAAATCAGAATATCACTAACTGTAGTGTGATTTAGTTATCATATTGCTTAAAATTATTCATGATTGCTTCCCACAAGGTAGATTGAGCTGAAGGGTAAAGGATCATAAGAGTTGAAGTAGTATGATTATTTTCTTTTCTGCAATTTACTTTCTTGCAATTTAGTTATCATATTGCTTAAACTTATTCATGGTTGCTTCCCACAAGGTAAATTGAGCTGAAGGGTAAAGGACCAAAAGAGTTAAAGTAGTGTGACTAGTTTCTTTCATGCAATTTAATTTCTTGTCATTTAGAAAGCATATTGCTTGACTTATTCATGATTACTTCCCACAAGGTAGATTGAGCTGAAGGGTAAAGGATCTGAAGAGTTTGAGTAGTGTGAATTAGTTGCTTTGCTTTTGGTTTGAGTTGCTTTAAGTTCAGTTTTTACTTTCTTTTCATTCAGCAGCAAGGATACTGGGCCATTGTCATTAGTTCACTTTTTGATGCATTTACTTTCTCTTAAGAATTGATTTCAGCTTAGCTTTCTTCTTGAGCACTTTCAAGTTTGAGGAAATCACTGTAGAAACCACCATCACTGTCCATACTTCATACTTCACTTTCACTCTCACCATCACACATTAGGGAAAGATAAATCCAAAAATAAACTAAAAAAAAACTCAAAAACGACAAAAGATTAAAGAAATGGTTATCTAGTACATATAGTACACTTCACTTCGTCAATTTACGAACCCCGAGTTGACATTATAAATAGCAATTTAGATCACACTAAATTGACCAAACAACTCTCCCAACCAAGACTAACATTCCATCAAACACATGATGAATATGCAACCTACAGGTCATGAATGCAAATCATAACATAAGCATATGAAAACTTATGCCTTCTAACAAGAAGGATTTATGACTTCTCACAATAGTTGTCATAACACCAATTAGGTCATGCATGCATTATCCATACATTCATTGAATGAAATGTGATAAGAACCATACTTATATTTGTCATATAACCATGCTTATAACCAACATATAACCAGATAGATAAGAACGATAGAACAACCATTAAAGCCACATAATAACAAGTACATTTACTTGTCAAAGACGAGAAACTTATCTCTTATTAACCATATGCAGAAGCCAACCAAGTCAAGGACTTCCACGTACTACCCGATGATGGATTGGGTTGAACCAAATCTTTCTTTCAGCAAATCACCCCCATGCCATATTCCAAGCATGAATGCCAGATATCATGGGATAAACCAATCCAAAAATAACCAAGAGAATCTAGAGGTTAAACCACCTCCACCCTCACCATACCATTATCACACCTAAACCGGCTCTGAGATCACAAAACCAAACTGAGCTTGGATGCCTTAGAATCCCTTCACCATCCCTTGAGGTATTTTCTTGTCTCCGACCACCTGTTGAGGGCTTATCGAAGAAGACCATCTCCACACCCAACCCTTGGGATTTTTTGAGACCACCTCACCTGGATCTAAAACCTTCCAACAATCTAGATCTCAACTGAGAAAGAATCACTTCACACCATAGCTATACGTAAATGAAAAGACAAGGCTAAAACCACTGTGAAAACCTGACAAAATCCATGCCACTAACAACAATGAAGCCAAATACACACATGCACATACTATGCATGCCAAAACTAGCTAGGAAATCATACATGCAACCTGATACATGAAAGTATTCCTACTAAATTTTCTTGATCCAAACTTTCCTTGCTTGATCCTTGATTGTATTTTCTTGCCTTGTCCTTTCGTGTCCTTGCTTGCTTGTTTTCCTTCTCCTCTTGGTGATCTTATCCTCTTTGAAAACCAACTCTCAAAATGAACTGACAAAAGGCTAAAAATTGATGCTTTGGTGTCTTTTTATTATTGATGCCTCTAATTTCTTCATTTTTCCATAATTTTCCTTCAATATCCTCATCACATGAAACCTATGACCTTTCACCTCCGTTTTCTCCTATTTTCCTTTATTTTCATAAATAAAATTACGATAATACCCTTTTTCCTTTTCAAATCATTTGTCATTTCCTTTCCCAATTTCCCCTTAGCCATAATACACAACAAGTGATGCCCAGTGTGATATTTTTCCCAACATTGAACTTGGAATAAGTGTCCCTTGAACTTGATCTTATTTTTCCTTTATTTACTTTATTACATGAACTTTTAACCTAGGGCTGTTACAGACCCCTCCCCCTTAGGGGAACACCGTCTTCGATGTTCTATCGCACCTACAACTAGCAAAACCATTGAAGACCAAAACATACTACCCATGGAACTTTATAACCCAACTTGTTTCAGTATTTACAATAAACAACTACTCAAAATCAAAACCATCATGACAACATGACAACCATACCACTTATTGGAGCTTTAAAACACATCTCATGGCGATATTTACGTCCATTTACATATATACATATACCAAAACTTCTTTGTCTTAGCTTGAATACAATGAAGGATACATAGCCCACATAGGATCAACCATCTCCCATATAGCTTCATCAAGCCCAAAGTGCTTCCACTGCACTTTAAGTTTCTCGATTGCTATATTCCGAAGCATGAGTTGTTTCCACTACAATATGCACTGAGGTTATGGCTGGAATTATCCTTCTGGTTCCACCTACAGACCAATCAATAACATGATCAACATCCTTTAGATATCTCTTAAGAAATGAAACATGGAAAACATCATGGACTTTCACTATCAAAGGTAGTGCAAGTCTATAGGTCACTAGTCCAATCCTCTCAAGGATCTCAAAAGACCTACAATATCATGGTTCCAACTTGGCACATGATCAAATCCTTAAGGAGATCTTCTTGGGCTTGATGTGCAAATACACATGCTCCTCAACCTAAAACTCCTTAAATGCCTTGTGTTGGTCTGCATAATGTTTCGACCTATCTTGTTCTACCTTTAGATTCTTCTTTATAACCTGCACCTCTTGTTCCATTTCTACCAACATATCAGGTATAATAAGTACCATATTCACCAAATCACTTCAACTAATGGGAGTATTACAACTTCACCCATATACTGCCTAAAACAAACTCATCCTCAATGATTCCTAATAACCATTGTTGTAATATAACTCAACCAATGGAAGGTACTCCTCCCATATCCTCTGTTGGTGCATGACATACATCCTTAACATATCCTCCAGGATCTTGTTTACCCTCTCTGTATATCCATTTTTCTACATATGATAAGTTATACTGAAGGCCAACTTTGTCCCTAAACCTGTAAACATCTCATTCCAAAACTTGGAAGTGAACTTAACATCCCTATCTGACACAATCTTCTATGTAACACCATGCAGTCTCACAATCTCCCTGATGAAGACTTGTGCCACCTCACTAGCTGAATAAGTATTCTTCACTGGAATGAAGTGAGCTACCTTGATTAATATATTGAACACAACCATAATAGAATCATGTTGCCTCAATTTCCTTGAAAGACCTATAATGAAATCCATGGAAATGACCTCCCATTTCCATTTTGGAATTGGAATAGGCTATAGTAGACCACCTGGATGCTTACACTCTTATTTCACCTTCTAACATTCCAAACATCTAGCTACAAACTCTGCCGCTTCCTTCTTTAGATTCGGCCAACAGTATAATTTCTTCATTGTTTTCAACGTCTTCTGATATCCTAGGTGTCCTGAATATGGCTTGACATGAAACTCTCTCAAGATAAACTTCTTGAGACCACTGTCATTTGGCACATAGATCTCGTCCATGAATCTCCCCAAACCATCTACCATGAGATGATAGTCCACATCCTGATCACCTATACCCTTTTGTAACTTGTGCCTAAGCTCCATGTACCTATCATCCTACTGGCATGCCTATGAGATCTAATCCTGTAAATATCTCCCATAAGAGCTCACTATTGCAACATGGTTCATCTACACTCTCCTATTGAGAGCTTTTGCAACCATTTTCTCCTTACCTTTAATGTATCTAATCTCAAAATCAAACTCGTTTATCATGGTCAACCATGTAGCCTACATGTCATTCAGATTCGGTTGGTCAAACATATATCTCAACCCACTTTAATCACTCTTCAATACAAACCTCCTGCCAAGAAGATAATGCCTCGACATCTTCAAGGCATGAATAATAGATGCCAACACAAGATCACGAGTCACATAGTCTTTCTCATGCTCATTCAGCTTCCTAGACTCATAACATGCCACTTGTCCCTCCCACATCAAGACCCCACATCAATACACACCACAAACTCTTTGTCTAGATCTACAATATCAATAACTGGAGAATTGGCCAACCACTGCTTCAACTACTCAAAATTGATCACACAGTCCTTTTTCCATTCAAATATCTTACCTATCCTTTGAAATGATGTAATAGGGTATGCAATGCGTGAGAAGTTCCTCAGTCTCTCTCTCTTGCAATCCTCCCTCTCTCACTATGCAGTGAGCACTTCCAGTGATTAATGTGTCACTCTGCCTCTCTTATGCTCAAGCATTACACAATTCTACCTCTTAGTGGTTGTATTATACTTTTTATTAGTTGATATTTTGCAGAACTAGCTTGTATATGCATATGATCAATGTGGATGATCATATCCTTCCTCATATGGCATTACTACATGATGGAGTACATTTATTTTTCATAGGTGGGGTATATATTGACAATATCAGAGATTGTTTCACTATGATAATCCATAAAATTTCCTTTATAAGTGAGGAATACACCAATATCATATTCATAGGAAGTTATCCCAATCTCAAATGGTTGTTGTAGGCCTGGTAGGGTGAGGACTAGGATGGAGCAGAGGAGGTGTTTTAGATCCTTGCATTATTTCTGTTCTGACTCAGATTAGGAATTTTTTTTTTAAACCCCACCCTTGGTCAGTTGGCTTAATGGCTAGGTGATATGAAATAACCCCCAACATGATCCCTTCAATAGAATTTATCCATGCCCAAAATGTTGTGGAACTCTATTATATTCATTGGATCTAGCCAATCCTAAATGACTTTGATGTTGGATGGGTTCATATGCACCCCATGGTCATCCATGATGTATACCAATTACTAAATTATTTACATTCCAATTAAGCATTTCTCCATATTAGCATACAAATTATTTTTCATAGGGTGCTTAGGGCCTACTGAATGTGATACAAATGTTTTTCCTAGGTTTTGTTGATCATAAGGATAATTCCCAAATATACAACCATAAAATATTTTGTGAATGGACACTGGATATCATCCATCATCCTCATGAACATTGATGGAGTATTATTCAATCCAAAGGGCATGACCAACCATTGAAAAATTCCTTAAAAAGTATGTCTTCCATACATCAGTTTGTTTAATTGGAACCTCGTGGTAGCCTATATTTACATATATATTACTAAAGAACTTGGCACCCTTAATATTATCAAGAAGATATTCTGTCTAGGAGATCAAGAATCTATTATTGAAAATTATTTGTCTAGGGATTTGTAATGAAATCAAAGTCTCCATGTCCATCATTCTTTTACACCAGCACAATTAGGCTCCCACGAAGTGAGCAACTTGGTCTAATTTGGATTTTTTGGATGAGGTCATAAGTATGACCTTTTATTTCCTCACTCTCCTAGAGAGATCATCTAAATATTGGGAAATTAGTTAAAGAATAACCAAGTACCAAGTAAATTGAGTTTTGAACCTAGCAGTGTAGAGGAACCCCCAAAGGTGAAGCAAAAATATCTTTGTATATCTCTATGATCTTATCCACCCAAATCAATTGCGTAGAGAGGCCTTGTTATGATGAGGTGGTGGTTCCAGTGACCTTCCTTTCACCTTATAATTGAACTATTAAAAGGACAAACTTTGTAGGTTGAGATATTACCTTTTTCCATTTTTTTTCTAAGATCAATGAAACTGTAGTAGTTGGGACTACCTATAGTACCTTATAGAGATAAAATTACAAAGTAAAAATGAAACTACAAGGATGAGACTAATAAAAAACATGATTTTTCCACATATATAGGGTAAATAAAATAACATCACAAACTTCAAGTAGGTAAACATAAAAAAAAACCTCATATCTTAAGGGATTAATCTACTAGGATAAGAAATATTATTGGTTGGAACATATGTCTCTTCTATGGCTTAACCAACCTATAGTGTATGGTTGGGGGTGAGGCATTGTTGATAGCTTCAATCTCTTGATGGCCTCAATGATATTAAGCTCTTATGGTTACCATTGTCAATAATGAAATGTAGTGGGGTCCCCTTCACCCACATATGTGAATGGACGAGGTGCTCCTCCTTGAGCTCATTTGACTCTTTTGGTTTGACCTTTGTAGTTTTGATGGGAGAATTGACTTATGATTCAATGATACACATTCCTTTATCCTATTTTGAATCATAATTAGAGCCAAAGTTTGTTTCTTTTTCTATAAGCTCATCCAAAAATGATTGTTTTGTGCAACATTTATCAATGTTTTGCTGGGGGATTTTGTGGAACTCACACCAATTTCAAGTGTCCTTTTTTGACTTTCCATTATCATTATTTACTTATGAATTGGGTTGATATTCTTGAGGTTGTCTCTCCTTTCCTTTTCCTTTATTCTATGAGTTTGGTCCACCTTTTCAAAGTTTCTACTATAGTAGATTTGTAGACTCGAAGTCCCACTTATTTCTTTTCTTTAATTTCTACTCAATTTTAATATAATTTCAATAAGTGTCTCTCAATTAGGAGATTACACAAAATCCATATCCATTTGGATGTACCTATATAGGCCACTATGATACTTTAGAACTAGGTGCCACTTAGTGTCTCTAAACCCAACTTTGAGCACAAAGTATGGAAAATATTGGTGTACTTCGACACTATTTGGTTTTTCTCCTACTGTTTAATATCACAAAATTATATTCATTGTGTCTCTCCTAGTGACCTTCCCACAAATATTTCACATGGAGAAGGGATTTAGGAAAATGAAGGTAATATTTTCATTGTTAAATTGCTTTAGGACAAAGAAATAGCCCTTTAACCAATTTAATCCTTTCTCCAAAGCATATACATTTATTTGGCCTTCAAATACATTAGAGAAGTTTATAGATCTAAAATGGGCCTCCTAAGGAATATTATAAAATAATAGTGGAAATAATAAAATAATATTAGATTACACCATCAAATTTTAGAGGTAAAATGAGAAAAAACTACTTTTTCAACTCGTATTTTCAACTTATATCTCTATGGTTTTACTCAAATTCCGATTGGAAGCTGCAATCACATTTTTTCATGTATTTTTCAGTTTTTTTGTAGTGGGGTCCATTGAAAGTATGCAACATGGGTACTTCTCGGATGAGGAATTAAATTTTGCATCCAATGAGTGCTCCTAGTTGAAATTTGAGTAAAACCATAGAGAGATAACTTGAAAAAATAGTTTTTTACATTTTTATTTTTTAATATTAACTTCTTTTACTCCTAAAATGGTGAATCATCCCCCATGGTTGACATCATCATCTTGTGTAACAAGCCTGATTTAAATATATAAATAATTACATCAATTTATATGATTAATAATCAACACCCAATTATGTTGAAAAGTGTGCAACAAGAAATGCTTGTTGAGAGCGCAACAAGATGATGGAGCTTAGTGAAAAGAGTCGCCTTCACTAAGTGGGCCCGCAGGCTATTTTTGGCGCAAGTCTATTTTTAGACTATGTCTATTTTTAGACATATGGATCATGTCTATGTTTATGGATGATTGATCAAGTTGGGAAAAATAGATGGACTTCTATTTTTGATGAAAGTGTGAGTGATCACAGTGTGAGTGATCAAAGTCTATTTTTAGACTGGCTGTCAAAAATAGAAAAGTCAAATATTATTATCTCACAATAATATTTGGACTATAAACTTGATCTTATTCTCTTGGAGCACTTCAGTTTGAGCTACAGAGGTGGCACATGCAGCTGTCAGAAGGAAATACGCTTTTCTTATGAGTCAGTTGAGTTGTTGCATGCATGACTTCAGTTAGAACTCAAGTGAGTTGAGTTTAGTGGACTGGAGGTACAGTTGATGGAGTTGTATTCAGTTTGACTTAGTTAAACTAGTTGTAGTTAGTCTAACTGCAGATAGACTAATGATGAGTTGTTAAACTAATTATTAACTCATAATACAACTAAAGAATATATCAGTTAACTCAGTTGCATGTCAGTGCATGTTCAGTTCAACAGGGACAAGTGGTAGAGAATCAGATTGCTATCAGTTGTGACTATAGTTGTGCATCAGATCTTGCACAATCAAGGGATTGAGTATGCCAATGAGTTTGCTCACGTATTTGGCCCACATTTTAGCCTTTTCTCACGTCCAAAAAGAGTGAGTGACTATTTTGCAGGTGAAAAACGAGTTTGGGAAGTGATTCTCATCAGTTCTTGAGCAGGTATTGAGCAGTGGAGGCAGGCAAGCAGTGGAAGAGATTTGGAGATCAGATCTGAGTTGTATTGTGTGTAACAGAGGTGGAGATACTTGTGAGAAGTATTATGCCGTGTAATGTTACATGACTCAATCAATATAATATACAGATAGTTGGGGATTTTAGCGAGATGCTTTCCCCGGGATACATACTATGTTTATGAGTTTGATTGATGCTTCTATGTGTGCCTGTGAATGTTTATGCTTCTGTAAATTGATGATCAACGTAGAGGAGATTATGTATTATACATGTTCCGCTTATAATTGTATGATCAGGATAATCTCTGTGAATATGTGTTAAATTATTCAAAATTTCTACATGGTATCAGAGCTGCTTGATTTGTAGAAGAGATTTTTACAGGATATCAAGCGAGGATTGATCATCAGATCTACTATTCAGGAAGTGTTTACATTCTATTTCTTCAGGCAGAGTCTGTAATCGGGCCAGGTAGCCTCTGGATTCATCCTTCCTTTGGAAGGTGAAATATCCGGTAAAAGCCCATACAGTCAATCTCTGTACGAGAAATATTTTGTTCTCACGAATTCTAGATCGGAAGCAGTTGAGTTTTGTGCTGGTGGAATTCGAATTTAATTCCAAAGCAAGAGATAAAACTCAGAAACATTCAGTTCGAGAATGGAGATAGTATGCCCCAGTATCTCACGAGGTTCACTCAGTGTCGAGATGAGCTGGGAAGTGTGGGGGTTACTATTGATGATGAGGATGGTGAGTCTAGGACTCCTTGACCTTCCTAAGAGTTGGCATAGCTACCAGGACTCGGTGAATGGAAGGGAGAAACTGCCAAATTGGGAACGACCATGGTCAGATTTGATGCAGGAGGAGATTAGACGGAGCACCAGAGACGGTTCTTCATCCATGCAGGATGAGGAGAACTGTGCCTTAGCGAGTAAGGCGAAGAAGGGGAAGGAGAAGGTTTCTCTTTCCGAATCCAGTTCTTCCAATGATGGGAAGAAGGTTGACAAGTCAAAGGTGAGATGCTTTCATTGTCATGAGATTGGTTCACGGGTCAGGAACCTATATGCTCTTGAGGTTCAAGATGCATGCAAATCCTTGAGCAGCGAGGCAACTGATGGATACTTGGTGGTTGAGAGGGAGCGTATATTACCTCTCAACATGCAGAGCCAGAGGAAGTCTCAGACGATTGTGGAGGAGCCACGATTGGTGCAGCAACTTCAGGAGGTTGTGGAGGAGCCACAACAGGGGAAGCTGAGAGGAGATCGAGTAGAGACATCTACTCATCCAGAGACCTCTAGTAGGGGGAAACTTCGAGCCAGGTGGGCTGAGGGATCGCATGCAGCCATACCTCCAGGTAGGAGGTGGGGTGATGTGGATTGATTGTCCCAAGGAGGAGGGGCAGGATCCTTGAGGTACCCAACCTCTTGGATGAGACCTTGCTACGGGAGCCCCGATGTGTAGTAGCAGGAACTAACTGATTGGGTAGAGACAGATGCGGATGGAGCGGCAGAGAGAGCGATAGTGCAGGGAATCCCAGGACAGCGCATAGCTAGCAGGCTGTAGCAATGCGAGAGGCACAAGTGTTTTGCACAGTGCTAGGTGGCACAGAGAGGTGTGCAATGGTGCGAGATGCATGGAGATGTTGCAGTAGCGCAGATGTCAGAGAGGGAGCACTTGTCAGCAGCAGGTAGAGCTTCAGCATCAGAGGATGTTTCTATCCCAACAGGGAGGTTAGTTGGGAGGTGCAGTGCGGATGCAATGCTGGGAGATAGAACCAGCAGCAGCACGGATGCAGTCAGCGATCAAAGTGACAGAGGCTAGAGCAGTCAGATACTGAAGAGCACAGAGATGCAGAGTTTCAGTCGACAGAGGCAATAGCAGTCAGAGACTTTGATGACAGAGCAAGTGGATCGGCCAGATGTGTTGCATGGAGAACATTCCAGAGTTACAGGATCGGGTTTGAGAGGAAGCCTTTCTTGTTGAGAAGGAGTGTTGAAAAGTGTGCAACAAGAAATGCTTGTTGAGAGTGCAACAAGATGATGGAGCTTAGTGAAAAGAGTCGCCTTCACTAAGTGGGCCCGCAGGCTATTTTTGGCGCAAGTCTATTTTTAAACTATGTCTATTTTTAGACATATGGATCATGTCTATGTTTATGGATGATTGATCAAGTTGGGAAAAATAGATGGACTTCTATTTTTTATGAAAGTGTGAGTGATCACAGTGTGAGTGATCAAAGTCTATTTTTAGACTGGCTGTCAAAAATAGAAAAGTCAAATATTATTATCTCACAATAATATTTGGACTATAAACTTGATCTTATTCTCTTGGAGCACTTCAGTTTGAGCTACAGAGGTGGCACATGCAGCTGTCAAAAGGAAATACGCTTTTCTTATGAGTCAGTTGAGTTGTTGCATGCATGACTTCAGTTAGAACTCAAATGAGTTGAGTTTAGTGGACTAGAGGTACAGTTGATGGAGTTGTGTTCAGTTTGACTTAGTTAAACTAGTTGTAGTTAGTCTAACTGCAGATAGACTAATGATGAGTTGTTAAACTAATTATTAACTCATAATACAACTAAAGAATACATCAGTTAACTAAGTTGCATGTCAGTGCATGTTCAGTTCAACAGGGACAAGTGGTAGAGAATCAGATTGCTATCAGTTGTGACTATAGTTGTGCATCAGATCTTGCACAATCAAGGGATTGAGTATGCCAATGAGTTTGCTCACATATTTGGCCCACATTTTAGCCTTTTCTCACGTCCACAAAGAGTGAGTGACTATTTTGCAGGTGAAAAACGAGTTTGGGAAGCGATTCTCATCAGTTCTTGAGCAGGTATTGAGCAGTGGAGGCAGGCAAGCAGTGGAAGAGATTTGGATATCAGATTTGAGCTGTATTGTGTGTAACAGAGGTGGAGATACTTGTGAGAAGTATTATGCTCTGTAATGTTACATAACTCAATCAATATAATATACAGATAGTTGGGGTTTTTAGCGAGATGTTTTCCCCGGGATACATACTGTGTTTATGAGTTTGATTGATGCTTCTATGTGTGCCTGTGAATGTTTCTGCTTCTGTAAATTGATGATCAACGTAGAGGAGATTATGTATTATACATGTTCTGCTTATAATTGTATGATCAGGATAATCTCTGTGAATATGTGTTAAATTATTCAAAATTTCTACAAATTATTCAATAATTTAACATAGAATTTTCGAAAAACACGAGTAGAGACCACTTACCTGTATCAACGATATTCCTTACTTGTGCTTTTGGAGTTGGATGCTCTTTGAATTTTTCTAACTGCAACAAATATTTTTGGGATGACTCTCCACCCAACCGTAGGCTCAACTGCACATAATCTTTCTACAACTGGCCACCCCCGAGCCCTCAATCAACGTACTACTGCCAAGGAATCCTTTGTCTCACAACACTTTTCTCCCAAGAGAATGGATGAAGGAATGATGAATCTCATCTTCCTCATCATCCATTAAATAGACCAAAAAATGGAAAGGGGTCTGCATGCACACATTCCATGTGTCAACATGCAACTTTTATTTCTTTATTTTAAGTTTTACTTAATTTAATATTTCTCTTAATTTAACTCTTTCTTATTTTATTCATTTTTATTTTTTGTTAACTTTACTTATTTTTACTATTTTTATAGTTTACTTTTATATATATTTATTTAGAACTCTAGTTTATTATTTACTATTTTATTTATTTATTATTATTATATTCTCCTCATTATTTATTATTTATTTATTATTATTATCTTTTCTTTATTATTTATTTTTTATTTACTACTATTATATTTTCTTTATTTATTTTTACTATTTATTTATCATTATTATTTTATCTTTATTGGTTATTATTTATTTACTTATATTTTAATAATGTATTATTTTTTTTATTTATTATTATTATTAGAGGACATTACATCTTAAATCCTATTGGTCCTTAGAAATTTTATTTTGGTTGTACATTTTTGTTTTGAGGCCCATTTTTTACCTCAAGATTTCTCTAATAAAGGGGATATCAAAGTTAAATTTTAATTTGAAGGGCGTCACACCTATGAAATTTCTACTTGTTGAAGTCACCTTAGTTGTTGTTGGAAGTTGTTGAAAGATTTGAGAGAAATTTGTTGAGAAATATAGGGAAGCATGTGTACGTGATTTCTCTTGCTTGATAATTGTTTGTGATGTGATTTTAATTCTTTATATTAGCTTCTTCTTTTCACTTGATAATTATTAGTGTGTTTTTCATCAAACAACTACCAAATCATAAAGAACAATGAGACAAAGGACACAAGATATAGGCGATTAGCCAAGACCAAAACATCTCCAAGTCTAAGAGCAAAATGCACTATAATTCGTATTCTTATATAATCTTCAATTGACGAATTCTAAGACCTAAACCCTTGATTAAAACCAATCCAAGACCAAGTCAATGCCTTTCCTAAAATGAATTTTTCTTCCACAAAGTCAACCTAAATCAAACTATCCTTCCAGTAGCAATAGCAACTTCTCCTTCGACTTCCTTTTTCGGACCTGTAACTTCTTCACTGCAATTCAACCTAACTGCAGAAACCCTATGCCGCACGTGTGAGCAAGATCATTGAGAAATCGTGCTCTTTTTTTCTTCGCTTGGTGAGAGACTTCTTATTCAACAACTCAGCCTTCCAGATGATCCCTTTTCCACCCAATTTTGGACTTCTATGGTGACTGTAATATTTGAACTTCTTGTGGCAGTGAGATCCATAATTCCTCTTGCACATGTGAGATGTTTTAGCCCAAAACATATCCAAATTTCTCGACGTTCTTTCTCCTCTTCTTCACTTATCTAAGTGGATTCTTATTTGAACTTATTTCCTTGAGTTGTAATCTTGATGAATGATCTCTTGAGTGAGATTGAGTCTTGTTGTCTAGGCAATCCTCTCTAACAGTCGAGTATAGGTTGCGCACTTCACCGTCATCCATTTTCTGGGCTAGTGTAGTGCAGCTAGCGACCATCGTGATTTCCAGCATAAAGGGAGAGATGATGCCAAAATTTTGGTTTTAGAGCCATTTCCTTCAAGGAAAGCTCAATGAATTTTCCAATTAGTGTTTTAGGGAGGATCTGAGCTGCATATCTGGATGAGTACACTACATGATGGTCATGTTTCGGGCACTTTGGGGTATGTCATAGGGAAGTGTAGGAGGTGTGACAAAATACTGTGTAACTGATGCCCCCTAAAGCATGAAGGCATAACAGGGAGTTATGGCTGAGATGCTTTACGAGCTTTTGAAAGGACGATAACAAACACTGTCAGGAGACCTGCAAATCAATGACACATATACATATACATATTTGATATCAAAACATAAATCCACAGTATCGACATAGCCATCCGGATAATAAGGACTATGTGAAAGGATCCATGGTATGGGTGCAACTATCCAAATGAAAAGGATCATCAATAAAACTAAGATCCAAGGTATGTACATAGCCATCCGATATAGAAGGACCATCATAAATTTAAAGTCCCACGGTATGGTCACAACCATCCGTATAGTAGAAACATGTGTACAATCATGAATGATACATAACTCCACGTAGCCTGAGTCATATCAGACAAGACTTAGGGTCTTGCGCTCGATCCCAACCCGATCAAAGTATGAATTCTAACATGAGAATGAATGTGTCGAAGTTGAACATGCTATAAAACCACTTGATTACCAACCAAAGATGTGGATCATTCATAGGCACAAGAGAAACCACCAACAATGACGATGGTTCTCAAGGTACGATAGTACAATCCTAGAATGTGAAAAGAATATGAAGTCGAATCCTCATGGAATCATCTGATCGAAGGAAAATGATGAAAACATGTCATCGAATGTGAAGAACTTTTCATTAAAGCAAGTGAGATCCAAGGTACTAAAAGGGAATCTCTAAGTCGTCCTCCTGGATAATGAGCTGAAGTCAACAGGAAGTAACTCGTCGAAGGAGGGCCATGACGCTTCCCCCATCATTGACAAAAGAAGAGGAATAAAGTTGAATGGAATGAATAGGATCCAAGGTTGTAGAAAAGGGTTAGACAATGTATAGGTAATAAACTGCGGATTTGACTTCTCTCGAACATCGGCGACATAATTCCGGAGTGTGGCAGCATTTGACTCAAAATCAGACTAAGGGTCATGATGATGAAGTGGAATAGTCAGATGAGAGGAAAAATGGATCACCCGAACCTGGGAGGAAAAGTGACTAAGTGAGGATATCCCAAACCCAACACGAGAAGCAGAAGAGTGTCATGTTCAAGAGAAACATGTTATATTTATAAAAGATGTTTCACTTTCATTTTTCCCCACTATTTCTAGCGAGTACCCCAATTATTTTTAATGACAATCTTGAAGGGGATAGCATATGCTTGTCATATAAGTTCATTCTTCAAATGAATCCATCATAGTAAGTTTTACGAGCCCTAGGAAGGAGAAACTCGATCTCATCATGGTGACAAGTCTTTCGTCGTAAAAATTTTAACGAGTCTGATGGAAGAATAACTCAACATATTTTTCAATTTTAGAGAGTTTGAAAAAGAGACGAAAAAAGAAAACTCCATCATGTCCCTTTTCATAATTTGTCCCTCAAACCTGAAAAGGTAGAAAACAATGCTCGAGAGAACCTCTTGATCATGTCGACCAAGGTGTACCTTTTTCGTAAATAGTCAACCTCAGCCCAAAAAAGGGATAAACGTATACTAAGACGACGTCAATTCATTTAATTTAACAAGTTTGAAAATACAAATACTCAACAATCTTTTCATGTTTCAAGAGTCAGAAAAAGATCTTAAATATGACTCCAAGGGGGTTCCTTTTTCATTTATTTTTAATGAGTCTGAAAAAGAGATAAAAAAACTCATTGAATCAGTCAAGAATAATCATGGTATCCACCAAAACAACTTGTAATTGCACAAAGATAACCACAGATCACTGATTCGAGGAAAATAACAAAATATTGGTAAAAATGAATTTAAAACTTATAAATAGACTACAAGTAAAATCATTTTTACCATTTCACAGGAGTAAATTTTAGAGTGCATTTTTACCTCGTTTTCTTCGGTTTTTAAGGCGAACAGTGTGGGAGATCCAGGGAATCATTTTTCGAACCGTCAGCTACGGGTAAGATCCCTACCTTTTCTCTTCCATTTCATAGTATTTTCACATGTTTTCATCGAATTTTTGCTTGCCATAGGGAAGGATTTTAATTTTTAATAGTGTGGGTGATCATCACGGTGTGCTCATTAGACTCGCGATGGTTGCCCCTGAGCCGAAAGGCCCTCACGATGACATCATGGGTTAATAAAAACAAATGCGATGACCACGTGGCATAATTTTTAGGGAAAAATCTTCCTTTTAGGGAAAAATTTATGAGTTTTAATCTGTGGAAAAGCATTTAATTGATGTTTAATGATTGTTTGCAGGAGATTTTTGACAACATGGTCCTTGAATAGAAGGAAATAGGTCACGAGGCAGTATACCACCAGGCTACCCAAGATCCAAAATGTGTGAATTCTTTGAGGAACTATGGGCTGCTAAAATTCTTCAAAACTACAAGATTCACAGCCCAAAATGAGTTGTTGCACTACTTGATCAGTTTATGGGATATTGATCGGGAAATATTCATTATTGGAAACCAAGCACTGGAAATGGAAGAGACAAACATTTAATTCATTACTGGATTCTCTAGAACAGGGGAAAGAGTTCAAATCTTTAGATCTTGTCCTAGAGGTGACAGCACTAGTGCCCTAATCAAGAGACATTGCCCAAGTGCCGAGATGACAATGGGTGGGAAGGTGAAGATAGCGACAGTCAACAATCTTCCCTTGAGAATGATCCTATACACCATAGCTCGTGTATCTAGGATGTAGGATTTAAACGAGACTTCAAAATCTGAATTCCAGTATGCAGTAGAATTCCTTACTCCAACAGTATTCAACTGGTGTGGGGGGTTACTAGCCAATATGAAAAGGCAACTGACCAAAGGTAAGAGAGGAAACTTGGAACAGTTTGGCTTCGGGTCGATTTTGGTTACATTTTTCCTAGAGTTTGTGCCTCTATTTTGGTATCAGTGGACATAGGTACGGGATCCTGCTCCATAAAATCCGAGGCTGGTCATATGGAGTGAACTCATGCCTCGAGGAGGAGGGGGTTAGCAGATGCATTTCCCTCCGTAATTTTTTATTTGGTTGCATCAC
The DNA here is from genome assembly GCA_031772625.1 of Pinus tabuliformis. Lineage (NCBI taxonomy): Eukaryota > Viridiplantae > Streptophyta > Pinopsida > Pinales > Pinaceae > Pinus > Pinus tabuliformis. The sequence goes on along the minus strand of CM062819.1, from coordinate 191,828,650 downwards.
CAACTGATCGTTGTGGACGACTAAACCTATTCACGCACAAATTTTAGATGGGATCTGGATCTACCTCTACCACCGGGTGAACAATGGACTGATGCAGGTAAAACTTGTTTTTGGATTTTTCAAGTTTTGTGAACTTTTTGTGAAAGTATATCTGAGATTTAACTTGTGATAAATGTGCAGATGTTGGGCCAGAAATGCCTCCTGGTATGTCACCAATAAAGAGTAGAACGTAAGGTAGAAGATTCTCCCTATGAGGAAGAAGCAAACCCCATGGTGCATATGGAATGCAATCTGGAAGTGATCACCCATGAGATTCCATAATATGCGACTATAAATGATGTGCCACTACGATACCATAGGCATACATTCGAAGTGTCTGCGAGACTACGTCGGCTATTAGGTCGAGTGATTAGGGTAGTGTCGTGTTATCATGAGCATCATGCAGGCACATAGCCTCTCTAGATATTTTTGCACTGTTGTAGGCTTTTGAAAGCCATGTGCCCCGGAACACTTTGTTTTTTAAGATTTTGATGAAAAAACTTAGACAGATGTGATATATATATATATAGACATATGCATGTTTTATTTTCTACTTATGTGTCCATGTGTCATGGTGATATGATCAGCTTTACAAATTACGCAAATGTATATCAAGAACATAATTTTCTAATGCATCTATTAATGTATTCAAGTTACATGGAATGCGTTGATATGTGATAAAATCAAAATTTATTTCCAATAATAAAACACGTAGATACATATGCAGAATTTGTGGATTTCTTAGTGAATAATATTTATTGTAACACAATGAGTTGTGAGTCTAATTTAACAACTAAATTTATAATTCCAAGAGCAACTACTTCTGAAAATAGTTTAATGACTACATTGTATTCAGAAATATTATTAGTTTTCTGTCCCAGGCAAATACCTTGTAAATCGACCAACTCACCATCAGGGGCAAAGAGTGCCCAAGCTGCGGAAGAAGTTCTGTGTGCTACAACAATCACAATTAGAAAAACTAGCATAATGGTTTGACGACATCTACCAACTGAGTGGAACACAAGGTAAGCAGAAAAAACACATCTGCAAAGAAAACAATCACACCAAAAAATTAAAAATGCACACCAATGAATTCACATGCTAATGTACAAAAATTAATATTTACATGAATAACCACGCATAAAAAGTTCAGATGGAGTCCATTTGTGGACTCGAGTAATCGATCAACAGAGAATAAAACTAAAGTTTCACCATTGGCATGACGTGTAAACGTTGGCTCGGCCAAATAATAGAGTAAAACTCATAAAAGGCTATGCCCCCATGCCCCCCGGGAGAGTGAGGGTTACAAGTCATAGGATGTAAACCCCATTATGATAATGGGAAAACTGTAGAGACTCGGTGAAAAATATCATAAAAGGAGGCAAGAAAATCTTAATCTCAAGAAAAGGTGCCCCCGGTTGAAAGAGCTTAACAATTCAGTTTGAACTGAAATGTCAATGGGCAAAGGTTGCAATAACATTTCCCATATTACCTTTAAACAAGACTTCTTGCACCAAAACAGGTGTTTGAAGTGGATGTGTCAGGTTATGTGAAATTAAAGCCTCAAGACACGATGGAATTTCACTTAGGCTTGGAAGAAACGAAGAATGATGATGAATATTGTTCCAAGGGGTTTTGTCAAAATACATAACCTCAACAATACTCTCATCGGTGGGGAATGTCTTGTTCAAAGGATTCGGGAAATCCAAATAACTAAGCCAAGGAGATTGTGCATAAGTATCCAGGTTTATACTGAATATGTCATGACTTTCTAAAGCAGTCGCTGATGCCAAAACAATTTCATGGTAAGCTTGTTCCAACAGACTTAGCGGCATGGAATCACCAAATGAATCAATCTAATCTAGAGAAGGAATAATCCAAGGATCTGTAGAGACAGTGGTCATATTGATTGAGGAGACATTTGGAGGTGGGAGAGAAAAATCTCCCATTAAGGTAGAATCTTTAAAAATACCTGCCCCCATGCTATCATATGGAATGTCGGTATTTCCCACATATGGAACGTTGCCATTTGAAGCACCAAAACAGAAAAAAGACAATTGGTCGACGGTGACTATTTTTCCTTGTGAGGAAAATGGAGCACCTGGAACAAAGAGGAAACCACACAAAACATGGCATGGGTCCAACTTCACCCGAGAAGAAGTTTGTAATTAAGATTTGCGTCTACAAATTCCACTTCTAGCTCAACAACCTTTCCTTCCAAAGTGATAGGAAAATTTGTGAGAATACCATACGGACGGCAGCCTCTGCCATCAAAGGACTCTAAGGTGTTCGAGGACTAGTTAAGGGGTGGAGAGCCAATGGCTTTCCAACATGAAACAGACATGATGCAGGTGGAAGCACCTTTATCAATGATAGTCTGATGGATTATCTTTCCTTTTATAATAACTTGAATCAGAAAATCAATCTTATGAGGAAGATGAGGAACATGGTTTTCAAGATCGAAACTAATCAAACTAGAATCAACAGGATCAATAGCTCCTATAGAAGATAACAATGATTTTTGTTGCATTGGACATGTCTGGAGAACTTCCAAAGCAGACATCGCCGAAGGCGCTTGAGCTAGATCTTCAACTATACTATAATGTTGTGCAGCTCTAGCATTCATATTATAGGATGATTTCTGAAGCACACCTTTGGGAGGTGGTCGAAGAACGGATTCATTATTAGGTCACTCAATATGGAGCGGACTAGAATTGGGTGGAGTAGAAGTAGAAGGTACATCAGTGGCTTCCTTCTCCATCATCTGCTTTGGAGGGGTTTGATAATCTTTCAATCGAGTAGCGACAGAGATGGGAAATGAACCCTGCATCATGAAAACTTGAGAATTAGAGGAGGCAGAGGATTATGGTTGGTCTACCAACTGAGTCTGCTGAGATGGAAATGGTTCTTTCAAAACAGCCAAAGTCCCTTTCAATAAACGACTAACTTCAGTACGTCGGGGGAAATCCTTGGTATAATGGTCTTCCTCACAAATGAGGCAAGGATATTTCGGCTTTTGTTTGGAGGAATCATCAGTAGATGATTTGGGAGAATCTTGTTTCGGGGTATCAGATCTAGATTTTCCTTTACCATTTTTCTTATCTTTCGAGGCTTTATCTGTCGTGGTAGACTGGACGGCATGGACATCGGAGGTTTTACTAGGATTGGACAGATTTTTTGAAGGATGATTAAAACTAGTATCCGAAACAGAATTTTTTCTTCACATAAGCTTGGTGGAAGTCTAAGGCACTCATCCAATTATACCATCAATAGGTGGTGCATCGGGAGACTTTGAAGATGTTGGATCTGAAGATGGTCTTGGAGCATCAGGGAACATTTCATACAACATGCCAGATTGGGAATAGACTAAGTCTAGATACTGAGCACGGGCAATAGCTTGGTCCTTGGTAACACATCCACCCATTTATATATCTGCAGCAATTTTTTTATGAATGATTTTGTGAACCATTCAGTTAACAACTCATCAGGAATTTTGAATTTGATGAGGCGACATTGACGTCTCCATTCATGGATATGATTGGAAATATGGGTCGCAGTATCTTTCTTTAGAGATGTGAGAAAATGTGTACCAGTTTCATAATGAACCAAAAATTGAAGTGGGTGAGGAAGGCCATAGCCAAAGAGTTAAAGTCGGCATAGGTAGCTCGAGGAAACTCAATATACCATTTTGCGGCAACACCTGTCAAAGTTCGATGAAAGAGACAGAGATGAATAGAATCATCAACATAAGAATTAGAAGAACACAATAAGTGATATTTCATCACATGGGCTTGAGGGTCTCTTTAGGTTTTCCTTCGAACTTAGGGAAATCGATCAAAATTTTAGTAGGAACTGGAGTCTGGTAAGGCAAATGAAAAATGGGGTCATTAGTAAACCTCGAGACATCAGGCAGTTCCAATGTAGTTAAAAATTGCAATTGTGGATTAAAGGGCATGTAAGGCCTTTAAGGAGGCCCAACCTGTGGGTTCCAACCTTGTTGGTAAGGATTTTTCCCCCAAAGTAGAGGATTTTGACCATAAGGGTTTTTATTTTTCCCCCATTGAGGGGTAGCTTGACCATAAGGTGGATTTTGTCTAGGGTAGGTTTGATATTGACCTACCATAGGCCATTGATAAGCATTATATGTGGCATATGGATTGTAAGGTTGTTTCACCTGTTGACCCTGGATGTAAAGTGATTGGCCTTGTTGCTGTAGGGGTTGACCTTGTGTCTGCAAGGTTTGACCTTGTTGATATACAAGTTGAGCTTGTTGTTGCAAGGGTTGAGCTTGTTGCTGCAAAGGTTGACCTTGATGCTGCAAAGGTTGGCCTTGCAGATACAAGAGTTGAGTAGGTTGTTGAGAAAGCTACACTTGTTGTTGCAAAGGCTATTGATACTACTGCAAAGGTTTCCCCTACTACTACAAAGGTTTCCCTTGCATCTGTAACAGTTTTTGGATAGTTCCTTGAGGGATACCCTATGGGTATTGGTAAGTTCTGAATGGGATTTGACCATATCCACTAGAAATAACAGATTTACCAGATTGACTGGGATTTTACAATGCTTGTGAACCATATGGGACATAAGCTTGTTGGAGTGGTATATAGGCCATGTAAGGCTATTGATACTGGATATTACCCAACCCAGATGGACCAACAAGGTTGGGAATACCACCAGAATAAGGTTGATTTACTACACCCATGTGAGGTTGTGATCCACTCACATGGGTTCCACTTGACACAAGAGGAATGGTTGAATTTTCCCCCTAGGCTATGAATAAGGCGGTGGTACATTGTTTCCACTCTACGTAGGGATTGAGGAACTTACAGATGCTTGAACTAAAACAGTCGGTTGAATGGGAACTGACGTGACTGCAATTTGCACAGGAATTTGAGAGGCCACGTTTGGGATAAACGGACCAGAAGTAGGCATGACATTTGATGACCAAATAGGATTTTGGTACAAAGAGGAAGCACTATAGTTCCCGAAACTAATTGAGATAAGGTTTTATAACCATGTGGAATCATAGGCCCACTGGTTTTAGGAAGTGTGTGAGATGAGACTCTTCCTGTAAAAGGAAAGACTTATGGAGGAAAGTCATATTCTTTCTCTTCATCAACATGAGGAGTGTGGGTAGCGGAAACTTCCGGATGACCTTGAGGAGAGGTTGGAATCTCACCTTCTGAATCCATGGGTGGAAATAGCTAGCGAGGAGGAATCTGAGATGTACGAGGAGATAACTCCAAAGGAACACCAGGTCGATTGTAAGGACTGTAAGGATGCTGAGGAGATATCACAACAGGATCAAATAATGGATTTGGAGGATATAAGACAAACCTCTATGGACTCTCAGGGGTTTCCGGATCAGACTCTTGAGGTGACAAAGAATCTGAAGGTGGTGGATGAGAAGCAAGGGGTTGGATTCATGGGACAATCCCAAGTTCAAAGCCTTGAGCTTTAAGTGACTAAGGAAGTTCTATATGAACTCCTTGTGAAGACCCTTTAGTGTGAGACAACAAAGGGGAAATTTGGGGTGAACTCAATGGTCCATCCACGATTAATTTCTCTCAAGAGCAAAAGAAGAAGAGATGATTCATTGAAGGTTGATTTAAAATTAAAATTTACTGGGAATTACTCAATATTGGGCCAAGAGGTAATTGCATGGGTTCAACATGTTATCGTTGGTAGTTAATTTTATTGACACAAAACAAAAAATAAATCAAAATGTGTAATAACTAGCCAATAGGGTTTACCAAGTATCCGTGAATCGAAATATACACCCCAACCAAAACCAAGAACTTAACATATGGCGACTAGTCTCCCCGAGCATTGTGTTCGGTGTATCACGTTTACAAGGCAGCTGATTCAGTTACATGTGGCTAAAGGATAGCAACATAATGGGGTCTCCCAATATATTCACGATGTTAAGGGGAGCACGGATTTGTGTTAGCGTTGTCTAATGCAAAACCATTCGATGAGAGCATCCCTATATACTTATCATACTGAAGTGCCTCGGCTATACCTGAAAGCACTAGAGAACCTTCTATATACTTCCATATTGGGATGGGATTTCACCCCTAGGATACACTGCAGGCAGTTAGCGACAACTGCTATGTTTAAAGATGTCAGAACACGTCTCTAGCCTAGAACTCTAAATATTTGCATTAAGTGACAAATTCTCCTTAGGTTAATTGAGGTAAATTTTAAGTTTATCTTCAGTTAAGTTTCAATTTTGATGGCTCAACAATGTCACCTATTCCTAAAAAGCAACTAAATGATGAAAATGAAATATTTTCATTGGATGAAGCCTAAACTAACAAAGGAAGAGAGACAACCAAATAATGCATCAAACAAGCAAAATGCATCAACACAATTCTTCCCAATGCTAAATGTAAAAAGAAAATCTAATCTTTCATTCTACTAACAAATGCAATGTCGAGATGCACTCCTACAGAAATGAAATCACTTTCCTTTCACTAAGATGCAATAATTATTTTTTTCTTTCATTTTGATTTAAACAATTCAAACTAATGCAATGAGCAAAGGAAAATGAAATCAATGAAAATCTCTTTCACTTTATGGTTTCAAATGCAAAAAATGTCTCAAAAATACATAAATGACAAAATATTTTAGGTTCTCTTTCCAAAACATATGGATGAAAACAAGCACTTTCTTTCAATTCAACCAAAGAAAACAATTTGAATCTATGCTTGACAATGGAACTAAATAAATCTTCAAAGCATCAACATGACTCAACACTAATGAAAACAACTTCACACCAATGAACCAAAAGCAACTTGTAAAATATGTCCTGATTGTAGAAAGACTCTTGAACGGGAGCAATCAATCTCAGAAAAGCAGACCAGTCAATGAATGGAGGGTGACTTAGAAACCCTAGAAATAAATCAAGCTTGAAACACACATTAACCAAATCAAGATACAATTGCAGTCATACAAGCATAACAACCAAGACAAATACATTGTAGGCACACCGGAAAATGTCTGACAGGGGGAAAATAGGCTGAGAACAAGAAGAAAACCCTATTTTTTTTAATCCTCTAGGATCATCACACCTCTTATAGGCAAAAGGGCGATGCAAGAGTAATCAACACGACTCTAATTAAAATATCAACGATGGCATCATGACTATTCAGACTTAACCCACGATGGGCGAGAAAAATAAGGGAAAAAAAACTTCAAGACTAGTACAGACTCAGTTTCCCCAAGCAATAACCAGTAAGTGAAAATAACTACAAAGAAGCGCACAATCCAAAGAACAGACGGTTGGTCAAACATATCATCGAATCAGGGTGAAGGATTGGATGGAAAGGGTTATAGCTTCCCCAATGGAGTTTCCATTTTTTTGTCTAAGAAATCCTCTCTAATGGTTTAGTATGGGTTGCGTGCTTCAGCGCCATTCATTTTCAGGGCTAGTGTAGTGCAACTAGCGACCATCATGATTTCTAGCGTAAAGGGGCGATGATGCCAAAATTAGGGTTTTAGAGCCATTTCCTTTAGGGATATTGATAAAATTGAGCAACCTCAAAATCCTTTTCAATCATGGGTACAAGGTATGCAAAATCCTTATGGGATATTTGCTCAATTTTACATAGTATAGGAGGACTTGTTATAGAGGCTTCTCTCCCAATATTTTAGGCTAAATTGACTTCATCTCTATGCCAACATGTCCTTTTTGATAGGCCGACTTGATTGTATCACATTGACAAGATCTTTGAGGGTTTGTTTGACTCTTTTTTTTACTCAAATAATTTTCTTACAATATGTGATATGCCCAAATGGGTCATTCATGCATGGCAATGAATCTCTTGACTTGTAGACTGAATGGTTAACCCTGGGAGCAGTCAATGGGATTCATACCTAAAAATAGATTTCCTTAAGCGTGAAACCCATGCCTCAAGATCAACAATAATAAATTTATTTTTCTCATTACATCAAATACATGAAATCATAATTACATATGTTATTATGAAAACCGAACCTAGTTACATATTTCAACACTCCCTCTTACCTAGGGAGGTATTCATAATCCATACAAGGTACTTGGACATTCTCAATTTGAGAATAATTCTCATAAGAAGATTCAGATTGGTAACCCATCTATTTAGCATCATATCATCTAGCATTGTCACATAACAAGGCCTTGACTAACATCTCTATCTCCACAAGATCAGAGCACAATGTTTGTGATAGCAATGATTTATAGAAACCTTCATCATCATCTATCAAGGAACAGACCCATCCAGGTGTTTACAGTGTATGTCCTTCCAGGACTATTCTTATCTTGGATTCCCAGTCCTCAAAGAATATCGTCCTTTGAATACTCTTGTCTTGGATTCCCTACCACATCCTCAAATAGTATCAAATACTAGATGCTTACCCAATTCTCTATTCTTTATTTCCAAGTGAATACAAGAATGTTGTGTCTCTCTCTCCCTCTCAACTAGGGAGGAAATACCCATTCCAATGAAGGAATGTACTCAAGCTCCCTCTTGACCAGGGACTTGTCCAAGATCCTTCTTATATAGGGACTTGTTTCCAAGCTTCCTAACCAGAAACTTTCTTCCATGCTTCCTCCTAATTAGGGACCTATTTTTAGTAGCAGCCATTTCTTCTTTGGTGGAGATCATGGGGCCTTAAAATTATTGTAGAGTTTCTCCATTCGATGTTATGAATTTTATTTTCAATATTATGGATCCTTCATCTTTTGGGACTTCTTTGTGGGGAATTGATCACCCATCACTTTCCTTCTTGAATTATGTTTGTCATGTCATCCTTTATTTCATCGAAAAGTGATCCATTAGATCAGATATATATTTTCCTCATACAACTACCTTTTCCACATCATATATCCTTTAGGACATTTCATCCTTTCACATGAGTATCAATTGTAGATGAAATATACACCTCTATTTATGTATCCTTGTATTATCCCATCTAGATCTTGTTCAAAAATAAGAAATGAACATCAAATCAAAAAACAAATTGGTGGCCCTTCATCATGACATATGCTTGTTGCAACATCTTGCATTCATATTGACACATCTCCAATATATTCAATTGTCAAGGGTCTTCTTTCTTTTTAGACTCTCCCAAAGTCTTCACATCTAGTTTCCCATGGAAATATCATGGCCAATTCTCTTAGTCATCGGTTTTTGAGTGACCATAGTTGCATATTTCATGATCTCTTATTTTCTTTATTCATGTATTTCTTCCTAGGAAATCCTAATCATATGTTATAGATCTGATCCAAAAATATAAAAATAAACCTAGAAATAGTAAGATAGAAATAGATAGAAATGCTTCTTTATTCATCAAACCCTTAAGGTAGGGCGACACCATACATTCACTCATTAAGGAAGGAGAACACTCCACAAGCCATATTCATGTTCATACAATATTTCTTAACACCTCTCCATGTGGAGTCTCTAGCCTCTATATAGGCCTCATACATACAATACCATGGGTCATTACCATGGTTCCCTCATACCATCGAACTAATACCATGGTCCCATTACATTATTACTAACTACTTGTGGTCCCTTACATGATATGGGTTAACCACCTTATTTATTACTATGGCCCATCCCATTATTACATTATTACCTTGGGTACCTCCCTTTGTACCCCCTATTATCCCCCCTAGATATATAACATTCCACCCCCCTTAGCATGTTTCGTCCCCGAAACATGGGAAGAACACAAATAATAAGATCTGCTCAAAAGAGTAGTCCACTGGTACCATGCACGTGCATCTAGCCATCCAAGAGAAAGGTGAACCCTGATCTCGTTGGTGCCTCGCTCGCTTGAGATGGAAGTTGACCGTGGTATCTCTTCTGTGTTGATGTGTAATAGGTGGATCTTCGATCCTCTCTATCTGTCCTGCGGGGGTTGTTGTCCTTCTAGCTAATTGGTTGCCATCTTGATGGTTGTCTTGCGGGGTGATGTGGGTGATGATATGTTGAAGTTTTAACCCAAGGTGTCTTTTTCTTTAATTCACCCCTTACTGGAGCCTGACTGTTATGTTGTGGTGCCTATTGTGGTGTCTTATCTTCCAATATTACTTCAACCACTGAGCCTTCATTTGATGTATCAGCACCTGTAACCTTTTCTGCTTCAACCTCTGGTTGTGTTTGATTTTCAATCATCACTGGCTCATCATCTGATATGTTAGTCCCTAGAACATCTTCTGCTTCAGCCTCCTTGGACTCTACCTATTTATTGATGGAAATATCCTGTAATGTAATTTTCTTCTTGTTATACCAGAGCTTCAAGAATTCCTTCTGCACATTAATATTGATAGTACCCACAGATTCCATCTAAGAATATCCCAAAACAACACCCATATTATCCATCTCTGAAGTATAAAAATCACCATGCAACACATACTTATCCATAGAAATCTTCAAATGCTTATACACTTGAACATCCTCATCATCCACCTGTGTATTTTCAATGTGTTTTACAGGAACTTGTAATTTTTTTTCCAAATTAACATTGATAAAATTATGCTTGCAGCTAGGATTTATAGAAACAATGATCTTCTCTTTCTGAATGAATCCATGAACCTGCAATAAGGAGATACCAGCAGAAAATAACCCTTTAGGTTTCTTGGTTTCTTTCTTTCCTGTAAAAATAAAATCTTTGCTAGGCTATGTGTCTGTTTGTGTGAGCTTATCCACAAGATTAGATTTATAGTCAAAGAGGTCACAAATATTTTTTGCAAACATCTCCCAAGTAGTTACCCTTGGATGGCATTTTTGATGACACTGCCACCATTGTCATCTTTCATGGTCCAAGTATATTTTTCCAGCACTCAACTGAGTCTCATCATCATAGATGTAATTCAATTTGAAATATTTCTCCATTTGTGCTAGCCATTTGGATGGATGAGAGCCATCAAATTGATACAAGTCCCTCAAATTTTGATATAGGCCCGCCATCACAAAAAAAATTGGCGAAAATTTGAAATCATCACAATTCCGTCAATATTGCTCAGAATCCCTATTATGACCTATTTTTGGAAATAGAACAACCATTCTGCATCTGCCCATGCAATAGAAATCTTGATCCAGGCAATGGAATTTCAGATCTGCGCTACAACTCTCCCGTCGTCATCAAAATTTCTGCAAAAAAGAGCTGATTTAAAATCAGCAATATCTCCCTCATCCAGACTCCAATTCGACTGATTTTTTTTTTGAAATTGGGTATTTTTTCACCAAGAATCCATATCTACAATTATGTTTTTCAGATCTTGCACCAAGGTTTCCATATCTACGCCGAAAACTCGCTGCCCCGAAAAATTGTCTGCAACCCCACTAATTTTTAAATCAGCAATATCTCTTTCATTTGGACTCCTATTTGACCGATTTTTTTTTTTTGAAATCAGGTATTTTTTCACATAGAATCCATATCTGCAATTAGATTTTGCAGATCTTGCACCAACACGTACAGATCTGATCTGCAAACTCGCCGCCCCCGAAATCCTGCAAAAAAAAAAAAAAAATCTCCACTTTTTTGCCCAAGAAAGTGCTCTGTGTTATAGATTTGATCCAAAAATATAAAAATAAACCCAGAAATAATAATATAGAAATAGATAGAAATGATTTTTTATTCATCAAACATTTAAGGTAGGGCGACACCATACATTCACTCCTTAAGGAAGGAGAACACTCCACAAGCCATATGCTTGTTCATACAATATTTCTTGACACCTCTCCATGTGGAGTCTCTAGCCTCTATATAGGCCTCATACATACAATACCATGGGTCATTACCATCGTTCCCTCATACCATCGAACTAATACCATGGGCCTATTACATTATTACTAACTACTTGTGGTCCCTTACATGATATGGGTTAACCACCTTATTTATTACTATGGCCCATCCCATTATTACATTATTACCTTGGGTACCTCCCTTTGTACCCCCTATTATCCCCCCTAGGTATATAACATCATAGTTCCTTCATATTTTTCAACCACCTCATATCTTATATGAGGAAATATTGTGGTGATTTCATCTAGTCAATATGTGAACCATGCCTTCAATGAATCTTTCCAAAAGAATGGAAACCCTTCATTTGATCGCACTCATGAGGTAGAGTATGTATCTCAGTTTTCTGCAACTATATGATGCCATGACCTAACTTATCAAACATATGCATACATACATCTTTCCTTCTTTTTTGTCATCTAGACTTCCTTCAACAACTTCCTTTCCTTGATTGAGAGTATTTAAACCATCTCGACATGTTTCATCCCTTTGTCATCATACCATCATTCTTCCAGATAGTGAATCCCATCCAAGGTGGTATTCTAAGAGAGACGCCTGCTACTTCCAAGAGATGAACCTTCTAATGAAGATTCCAATGGAGGATCTTGATTATCCTCATCATGCAAATGTCCCTTTCCAGTGATGTGTGATGAGTTCTATACTAGATGACTTCCTTTTACACATAAGTTCTACTTATGATTCTAACGAGGTTACCAAGAGCTACTTCCTTCAATGAGGACTACCATAGACTTCTGCTTCAGCTATCTTTCAAGATTCTTATGATGATTTCATGTGCCCTTCCTTCAGCCGTATGCTCTTATGATGTCATATCCTAAAACAATGCATCATATCGTGCTTCTATTTTTTTCTACCATGATATATATACTTTACAAAACTAAAAAGAACATGAAGAATATTATCTCAATCATAGTCGAGATCTTTCACTTCTTCCTTCTTTGATTTCTCCTTCTTAGCATCTTCTACTTCTTTAGTGATATGGGATTCTTCCCTTCCTCTTTTCTTGTTGTCCTTCTTGAGTTTGGGACTATCTCTCTTGTAGTGCCCATATTCTTGACATCCATAGCATTGAACCTTCTCCATATTCTCTTCCTTTTTTGAGGACCAAATTTCCCAAACTTTCTTTTTCTCTTTGCCATGGCAACATATGCTTGTATTTGTTCGTTTGATTATACATCACTTTTTTTCCTTTAACCTTGTTTCTTCAATTTAGAATAGTGACCATAATTCATTGAATGGAGTAGTTTCATTCTTCCCATAGATGCTTGATGTAAATTTACCCCATTCGTCTAGTAGTGCATTGAGAACTATATTAGTCATTTCCTTGTCAGATATTGTTTCTCCCAAATCTTCTAGTTGGTCCCTTATTTTAGACACCCTCATAAAATATGAGGTTATTCCTTCTTATTTTGATATCTTAATATTGTAGAGTTCTTTTCTTAACAATATCACTTCTCCTGCAGTTCTTACGGAGAACAAATCTACAAGTTTGTCGTATATTTATTTTGATGTTTCCAACTTTGATACATAGGGAATGAGGGTATCATTGATGGATTCTATAGTAATCCTTTGTTCCCTTAATTCCCCTTTATGTAATTTACGAGTGCTTGAGCTTATTCCTTTGTAGGTTTATATATTGATCCTTTAACATGTTCCATGACTTCATTTTCTATCAGGCTCAGATCCATCCTTTTCTTCCATGCAAGAAAATTTGAAGTCCCAACCAACTTGATGCTTTCCTTGAAAAAAGACATTTTGATAGATTATGGTGTGGACATTAAAGATACTTACTTGATAAGGTACTCCTTGATGACAATATCTTCAACTTTCTTCCTTCTTTATTTTGATGGTGATGTTAAATAGAAGGTTTATTCTTGAAGAATATGTCTTCCTTCAAAAGTGATCTTTGACCCAAGGAGAGGGGGATCACCTTAAATCCTTGATGATGATGATAATGACTTTATTCTTTCTTCCCTTTGGATGATTTGATTTATAGATATATTCAATTTAAATAGAGGTAGGGTCTTTTAAGGTCTCCTCATTTGAGGTGATGATTGAGTGAGGTTCCCAAGAATGTTTCAAGTGTTGAATACTTATTTGAGTGAACTAGGATTTGTAGGTCTCCTTCTAATGACTTTCTTCAAGATGATGATGCAATCAATGTCCTTGAAGTGACTGTGAAATTAGAGGTCCCTTTTGATGGTTGGATCAATTGATGATATTCTAGTGCTTCGGTCCTTGAGTGTCCTTATTTGAACTGCCCTTCCTTGACTTGCCACCTTATCTTCTATACCATGTTGATAAATCTAGTGGCAAAAAGTGTAGTTGATTTGTATTGCCTGATAACTATTTGTGATGTGATTTTACTTCTTTGGAATAGATTCTTATTTTCACTTTATAATTATTAGTGTTTTCTTCATAATAAAGTGACCAATTCATAAAGTATAATGAGATAAATAACACATGATATAGGTGATCAACCAAGGCCAAAACCTCTCCAAATCTAAGAGGAAAACCCACAAGAATTCTTCTTCTTATAGAATCTTTAATTGGTGAATTCCAATACCTAGACCCTTGACCAAAACCTCTCCAAGACCAAGTCAATTCCTTTCCTTTATTATTTTTCTTCCACAAAGTAAACCTTAGTCAAACTATCCTTCTAGTAGTAGCAGCTTCTCCTCTGACCTCATTTTTTAGACTTGCAACTTATTGACTGCAATTCAACCTAACTGCAGAAACCCTAGGCTGCACATGTGAGAAAGATCATGGAGAAATCATCCTCTTTTATTCTCCACTTGGTGAGAGACCTCTTCTTCAACAACTCAGCCTTTAAGATGATCCATTTTCCACCCAAGTTTGGACTTCTATGGTGACTGTAATATTCAACCTTCCTGTAGTAGTGAACGCCTTAATTCCTCTTGCATGTGTGATATATTATAGCCTAAAACAATTCCAAAATGTTTGGTCTTCTTTCTCCTCTTCTTCACTTATCCAAGTGGCTTCTTATTTTCACTTCTTTCCTTGACTTATAATCTTGATGAATGATCTCTTGAGTGAGGTTGATTCCTCCTATATATATGCTTCTCTCCCAAGCTTTTAGGCTAACTTGACTTCATCTCTAGGTTGACATGTCATTTTTGATAGGTCGACTTGATTGTAGCACATTGACAAGGTATTAGAGGGTCATTTTACTCTTTTTTGACTCAAATAATTTTCTTACCTATGACATGCCCAAATGGGTCATTCATATATGAAAATGACTTTCATGACGTGTAGACTTAATGAGAAATCCTAGGATCTCACAATGGGAGCTAGACCTAAAAATAAATTTCCTTGAGCATGAAGCCCATGCCTCAAGATCAACAATAATAAATTATTTTTCTCATTACGTTAAACACATAAAATCATGATTACATATGTCATTATGAAGACCAAACCTAGTTACATATTTCAACAAAATTGTCCATCATCTCATTCCTCTATTGTGTGAGTATTTCTAGGAGCAACAAATTGATAAGGTCTCTTGCTCCATCATATCTCTTCTACTCTACCATGGGATGCAACTTGGGTTAGTAGGAGCAATCATTCCTAAGTGAAACTAGCTTGAGACATAACCCTTTGTACCTTGAGCTCGTTAGGGACATGAACCGAGAAACAACAAGGAGTATATTTGTTCTAATACCACTAGCCTAGGTTGTACAAGTGATGAAATGAAAGGTAGGAAGTGAAATGAAAAACACACAAGAGAAAAATAACAAATAACACAATAATATAGTGAAAACCCAACTACTATCAATAAATAAAATATTTTCAAACACAAACTTGCTAGAATGGTGGTAGTTATCTTTGAAGATAGAGATACGGAAACTACACATATCCGCAAAATGCTATTACAAGAGGTAAAAGTAATTTCATTTAACATAAAATAATAACCCTATAGGTCCAAAACCCCAAGGTTTGTGGGCTCTAAGTTGGTCAATTGGTACATCAACTTCCCAAGGGCATGATGTTTTCATACAATATTCATTTAAGGAGCATAATATCTCACTGGAAATAACTATCCAATGATTAAAAATGTTGAATGGGTCAGGGAGTTCCATGGAAACCTTTGGCCCCCTAAATGGCCAAGAAACATCGCTTAGGGCCTCAAAATGGACTTGGAATTTTGGGACTCGAAAAAATAATAGAAAAAAACCAAGAAGATAGAGAATAGTTGAATTTGTGGAAGAGGTGGGTTTCCACTATTATCCACCTAGAATATTTCTCCCAATTAAATATCAATGTTCTCCATTACATCAAGTTCCCTCATAACATGGGGAAAATTCTACTAAATTTGGCTCCTAGTGAGACACTTGCCTTGGTAAATAAGTTGCCCTGTTTTGAAAACACAGTATGGTTGTATGTGATGTTGGGTATCCATATTAACATCCATGATTTGATCTATTTTAGCTTGCTCAATGTAGTCAATATTAAGTTATGTCGCATCCAATTGCTTGGCTATCTCGAGTTGTCCCATGGATGTGCAAAATATGGTTGAATAAGCGCCCTATTAAATATGGGTGTAAGCCAAGGAAAGGGGGATTACTCAATTCAAAAGCATTTTCATCCAGAGCCTTTATGATTGTGTAAGGGTCATATCAGAGTGGCATAAGCTTCTTATGGGGTCTTATGAGGCACTCTTTCTGTAATGAAACCACACCTTATCACCACCATAAAGTGGAACCCTATGTTATTCATGTTGTTGTTTGTACTTGCCATTGGATTTATACAAGATATCATGAACCTGTTGTTGGACGAGTTGGATCAGTTTAATAAATTTGGTTTCTCTATCTACTTCAACATGAGCATGGGAGAAATATATTGATGAAGATGCAATGGGAAGAGCTACATCGATTAGGTTCAATGGTTGGAACCCCAAGCACACCTGAAAAGAGATGTCGGCAATAGAGTTGTGGAGGGCTCAGTTATAGTTATGATGAACATGTGGAATACTTTCATTCCATGTATGTTGATTCTTGGAGTTGTGTATGAAAAACATATGTATAATCATCTTATTGACCACTTCTATTTGATCATCTATTTGGGAATGGAAGGTGGTTGATTTGGTCAACTTGGTACCCATCAAAGACCATAGAATAGACCAAAAGATATTGAGAAACTTGTTATTCCTATGTAAAATAATGGTCCAAGGTAGCCCAAAATGAACCTAAACATGTTTAAGGAAGAGTTTAGCAAATAATTTGGCAAAGATACGCTTCTTGCACAGTGTCATAATGGGCATATTAGAGAACTAATCATGATTGGAGGAAATTTCAACTCAAAAATCGCCACATAAGAAAAAAATAAGAAATTAATAAAATAATGGAATGTAAACTTTTTTTTAATCTATCATTTTTATTATTTTACTTTTATCAAAATTACCCAAGTAAATATCACTTGTATATATATATATATATATATATATATATATATATATATATATATATATTCTAACTTACAGATGGAATGACCTTTTCCCCAAAATCTGAGAATACAATATCATGCAAGATTATGATTTTTTGTTGTTTAAAATACATTTGTTAATGCATTAATGGATTCAGTACTTAAAAAAACCCCTGAGGCACTCAAATTCTATAAATTAAATGACTTAAACTATTTTTTTTTAAATCTCTCACAGATTTTAATTAAAATTAACTAGAAAAATGGCTCTAAAAAAAGTCATTTCATCTATACGATAGACTACGCCTATATATATATATATATATATATATATATATATATATATATATATATATATAGACACAAGAAGAGATAATATTTAAAAAATTTAAAATATTACTAATTTTTGGTATTATGGTTCTAAATATTTGTGCATAGAAAAATATTTTTTTTGTAATTTTGACATTAGTGAGGCTACATCATGGTCATGTCCAAGAATAACACATGAGTAGGGCAGGGAATTGAACCAATGACTTAACATCTAAGATTGCCTTAAAAACGCACCTAATCACCATCTATCCAAGACCTCGTGGACATAGAAAAATATTTTTTAATATTATTTGGGTTGGAATTTTTATTTTTATTTTTCTAATTAATGCTCGAGTTATAATTTACCCTTCATCTAAAATATTTCAATTTTATTATTTATATAGATTAAGATTTTATTATTATTTTTATTTTTACTATTTAATATAGTTTTAGGTCACTTGGGAACCATTCACGCTTAAGGTAGGCAAAGCATAAAAATTTCACCTATACCCAAATTAAATAATTAAAATTTGCCATGCCATATTAGGTACATGTATCTCTTTTAAATTAAAAAGGATTTTGGTTGGCTTACACATTGTGACATGGAAATTCAATGTTAACTTTTTCAAATTACCATTAACACCACAAACATTATGATTTAAGTTAACCATTACCATTACCATGCTTGGTATAGGGTTATTCTAACTTGTAATCCATGTATACTAATTTCTAGGGCTTATCTATGGTAGGTAGGGGATTGTACAACCCCCACTTCTTGGTCGTTGGTTTAGCAATGACAGAGGCAATGTACCATTTGATATAATAGTTGATAGCATGTTGAATCTTTGGCCAATAGATATACCTATAATGTATTGCTAGTTCCTTCTCCACGGTAAATTTCCTTGCCACCCAACTATAATGTGTCTCCCATATAATCTTGGCACACTTGCTTAAAGGAACACAAAAAGTGTCCGAGATAGTACAAGAGTTCATATTGGAGGTCATAGTGTAGAACTTGTTTTCTACGATCAACATTTGGTATATAGTAGTGAATTCAAGGTGATTGTTGTATAATTGTGGCAACCTAGAGGTCTCATGCCCGTAAGAGTTAAGAACTATGGTTAGTACCAGAAGTAGAGGCTAATTGAGGTAGTTTACAACATGATTCGTGTTTCCCTTCTTGTACTTGATGTTAAAGTGGAATTATTGTAGGTATTTGGACCATTGATGGTGTTGGGCTCTCATTTTTCCACCTTTTTCAATGACTTATTTGACCTTTTACCACTCATATCCTACCCTCATAACTGCATATTGCCTATCTTATCATACATTTCTACCCCTTTGAAACTAAATCCCTTTGACACACATATAGAGGTAAATGTTTCTTGTTTTTATTAATTCCTATGTATCTAATGAATTAAATGAGTTTTAAGTTGATTTTTCTAATGATGAAATGTTTAGTCTAGTTTCTATACAAGTAGTTCACTTCTAGTGCCAAATTGTTGTTTAGCATATTCGCACCCTTCTAGCTAGAGTTCGGCCACATGGATTTTGAAGGCTAAGGTGTCAATATAATTCAATGCTAATCATATTACACCTAGGTCACACATGTGAGCCTCTATCTCCAAATCAACATTACATGTCAAATTTTCTAGACAATAAACTTAGGGCACAATTTTTCAAGGTGATGAGGGTGAATCTGAAAATTATGAAGCATGGGTTTTGTTCAACGAATGGAAAGTTGGGTATAGTGTAATTTTTTTCTAAAATTCAACACGATTTGAGAGATATGTTCATTTATTCAATGTTGGTTTACCCAAAATGCACAAATTCACCCAAATTCAAAATCAATGCTTAGATTTGAGGAAAACGCCAAATCAATTGTCAAGAAAGCAAGAGGAAATGAATATCGTCCATATTGAATTGTAGAAATAGTTTTTCTATGATACACTTGTTTATGGGTAGAAAATGGCCCAATTTATCTTTGGTGTTAGCATTTTCTCATTTGTTATTATCTCACATTTAAACAAATATGTGATTGGGGTAATTGGTTTTGAACCACCCCAATGCTCATTTTATACAAATAATTAGACATAGGATAGAGTTGGGGATGTTGATGATTCATTTTTAATATGTTTGGGATTAGTAGTTGATGAGAAGATTCATGGTGGCAACAAGCTTGTATGTTTCCTCCTTGTAAACAGGGTTGATATTTATTGTTGCTTGTTCCTGACTTTTGGTGCATCACTTTAGCAAAATTTGATTGTTCTTTGCATCGTTAATCAGGTTGGAAAGGATCCCTCAATTTTTGGTAATGTTCTACCTCTTTATTTTTTTAGTTTAGATTGTTTGTTTGAATCCTAATGTTTACAATCTATGTTCTAAGTGTATTTGTTTGTTGAGTTTAGAATTAATTTTCAGATTACTTTGATCATATTTAATTCCTTTTACATTGTCTTTATTTCTAACATAAGCAAGATCCACTACAATAAAGGGTCATTGAAGGAACATCAAGACAAAAACAAGCTACTCCCACAAAGTTACATAAACATACAAACCCTTGTATATCACTAGTTGTATTTTGACCTAGTGATAGATTCCATAGTGTTATTTTTTAGCATTTGGTTTTAAGAGACCAAACACCAACACTAGATTCCTTTTTTCCTTCAAATCCAACTTGTTATTGAGTGCATGAATACTATCTCACAAAGTGAAATATTGCATTATGGGGATTTTCCAGGTGGCTTAAGACAAGGACCAGCAAACACACTTTAATTTCATTTTCTGTTCATTATAATTCAGCCTTCCTTTTTGTTCACATTATTTAGTTGTTAATTTCCAGCATTTGTTGGCATTAGGTTAGGATATATTAAGGCTTTAATCCTACATATACTTTGCTTGCATATCTAAGTTTATGAATATGGTTTAGTAATTTAATGTTGGAAATATAAACATATATTTTTCCCGTCATATTATTTCCATTCTGTAACTCCCCTAATGTGTACATGAATTGTAGAGGCATTTGATCAATGTGGGTGATCATCTCCTTCCCCATAATACAATGCTTTGACTATCAGCATGCTTGCACAATGGAACACATCTCCTTGTCATAGGTGAGGAATGTTTGGACAATATCATAGAGTGTTTCACTATGATAAACCATTGGATGTATGTGTTGAGTGAGGACCACAACTATAGCATAGTCAAAGGAATTTGTCTTAATCTCAAATGGCTATAGTGGTTTTGTCCAAGTGATGTACATAGCATAGTGGAGGCAATATTTTATGTCCTCCAATGATTTATATTGTGACTTATACCAGGAAAAATTGTTTCAATTCCATCCTTGGTCACCTAGCTTAAGGGTAAAGCGATATGAGAAAACCCCAACATGAACCTTTGGTAGAAGTTAGCAAGATGTATAAAGCTATGAAGCTATATCAAAAGTTATCAGGGTTGGCCAATCATGAATGGATTTTATATTTTTAGAGCCCACATGCATCCCATGTTTATATATGATGTATCTCAAATACTGAATTCTCTACATGAAAAATAAGCATTTCTCCAAATTTTCACACAACTAATGTTGTCTCAGTGTGCTCAATATCTGCAAAATGTGTTGCAAGTGTTTTTTGTAGCTTTTGCTAAATACGAGGATGTCATCTAAATATAAAACTACAGAAATTTTGTGAAATGCTTCAAGATATCATCCATCATCTTCACAAATGTTGCTTGAGCATTATTCAAGCCAAGGAGAATGGCCAACCACTCAAAATGCCTTCTTTAGGTTTGAAGGCTATCTTTAGTACATCAATTTATTCTATTGGAATCTACTGGTAACATGACTTCATGTCAATCTTACTAAGGATATTGGCATGCTCGATTTGATCATGAATATCATCAATCTAGGGGATCGAGTGTCTGTTCTTGGTAATGAGTTTTTAAGGGCTTTGTAATCAATAAAAAGTCTCTATGTCCCATCATTCTCTTGCACCAACATAATTGGGATCCTACAAGGTGAGGAGCTCAGTTAAATCTGGCCCTTTTGGATGAGCTCATGAATTTGACATTTTATTTCCTCTTTCTCCAAGAGAGAACACCTAAAAATTGGGCAATTAAGTAAAGAAACATTAGGTACCAAGTTAATTGAGTGTTGTACCTAGCAGTGCAGAGGCACCATAGAAGTGAATCAAAAATATATTTGTATGTGTCTAACATATTGTCCACTTTATTATATGAAATGTTTTCCATTACAACAAAACCTGCAGAAATTAGTAAAATTCCAAACCCTTAATATTACTTTCAGTGGGTTACTAGTCCCATTTTTCCATGGTGGTGGTTATTCCATGTGATCGATTCCCAGAGGTGTGGCAATTAGTACAACACCGCCCATCTAATGTAGCTTAGGGGAATCGAACCTAGGCCAAGTCTCTAATGTCATGTCGAGGATTTTCATTACACCAAAACCCATAGGCGTTAGTAAAATTACAAACCCTTACCATTACCTTAAGTAGGTATTTAGTCTCATTTTCCCATGGTGGCACTTAGTCCACATGATTTATTCCTAGAAGTGTAGTGGTTAGTCAAACATTATATTGTGTAGAATGCCCCATGCTGAGGTTGTGGTGGTTGCAATGACCTTATTTTCACCTTTAGACCAAACCATGTAGAGGAAAAAACTTTGCAATTTGAGATATTACCTTTCGAAACTGCTTTTTCGAGGTCATTAAAATTGCAGTAGTTGAAAATACCTTTGGTACCATATAAATTTGTCCTCATTGAGTAACAATGACACTACAAGGACAAGACTCACAAATTACATGATGTTTCTGCATATAAGTTTTTCCTAAAACATCACAAACTTCAGGTGGGGTAGTATCCACAATGCCTCATATTTAAAGGAATTGATGTCATATTACAGGCAACATTGTTGGTTCACATAGATGTCTTAGCCATGGCCCAACCAACCAATGGTGTATGGTTGGGAGTGTGACATTATTGACAACTTCAATATCTTGATGACCTCCAATAAGATGAGATTCTTCTTGCTCTCACTCTCAACAATGAAATGTTGTGGGGTTCTATTAAAATTTGAAAATAGGGCCAAATTCCACTTTTAACAACTCCTCTGAGGAATATAATTGAATCATTGAATTCCACTCTTTGAGAGGACCAAAATCGATCTAAATATCATCAAATTTGGATAAGTAGAAGTGGGATTATGAATTTATTGTCTCACTAAAAAAGTATTCAAGTTCGACCTTATCTCTATGTCAGTTCAACAATACAACAGACACGTCTCTTGAACCCCACCAACTACTATATATATAAGCATCCTCCAACTTCTTTTGGCACATTAAAAAAAAGGGTTGATTATTTATGGTACAGCCAAGCTTTCGGAGGAAGATGAAGGGAATTGTTTTTAGGTTTCTCTTCTACAACAAGCGTTGAGATTATTTTATTAGGTAGGTCACAAATATCAATGGAAATTTTGGGTTGTATTCATCATCCAAGTGCAAGCATATTCTATTTTTTAAGGCAACAAGTCAAGGAGAATGTACAGTGAAATAGTAAGAGCCATTTGAGTTTGTTTAGGGTTGTGTTACCTTTGTAATGCAGGTCAGAGAGGACTAAGTTAATTGGAGTAGATATGGGCAGTGTGGGTGCCTATTGGGGTTTCATATTAACAAAGATAAGGGTCGTAGGCTTTCTTGTAGTGATAGTATGTGTACAACCCTCGTTTGAGGAGGCCGAAAGGTGTATCACCTTATTTTGGCTAGGCCGCAATCAAGGGAATATATATCAAAGTGTTGAGACCAGTCTTGAAGCATAACGATGGGGTTTGCAGCAGTGTGTGAGGTTGTTGTAAATCCATAACCACGAGATGAGAGGCCTGATTCTAGATCATATCCTCAAGTCAGAAAAAAGGTCAGTGTATTGTTTTCTTTGTTGAGCCACAACTAAAATAATTCATCAGGTGAAACATGATGAACTGAAGAAACCCTAATCAGATCAAAACAATGTAAACTTTGAAACGGGAACTATAAACTCAAAACGGGAACTCTGGCCCAAAAACCTCAAAAAACCACAAAAACAGTGCTCAAAACGAAAAGTGTGTATACTTGAACGATGTTTTTTTTTTAAGGTGTCAATTTTGCGGCTGTTTTAAAAATGGCAGTGACTACGAAATTTTCTACGAAATTTTCCTACAAAATATAGCTTCAGAACGAAAGTGTTGATACTGGAATAATGATTTTTTTTTTTAGGGTCAATTTTCATACTTTTAAAAAAATGCTAATAAAACCAATTTTTTATGTCTCAAACAAAGTTAAATTTTAAGGAAAAAACACATTTATGTTTCTCGTAGAATATCATTTTTCTTTCCTAAGTATAAATTTAACATGTTTTCAACCACAACATGCTAGATACAAAAGAAATTGAATTTTTTTCAACTATAAAACTAAAAAAAATGACATTATGAACAAATTATATCACTGAATGAATTCAAAAGTCTTTATTTGTATACTGAATAAAACAGACATTATATCTCTAATTTGATATTGCATTGTAGATATTTAAACAATAAAATTTATCATACTTAAGACATAATCCAACAACATAAAAATGCTTCATAACTTCTCATTTAACAAAATATGGAAAACATTAATTTTATTTGAAGATACGATGCATACATCAGTTATATAAACTATCTTAAACAATTATTCAAAATCACTCATATTTTCTTGCACACCATCAAGAAGTGTGCCAGTACCAAGTTGCTAGTTATAAGAAGTGTGCCAGTATGTTTAAGTGTTAATATTTGTGTTGTTATTTTTGTTCAGACGATAGATTTTATGAATATTTTGGAATTTTAATTTTAGAAATAAAATAATTATTTATATTATAAATTTTAGAAATATTTTGGAATTCTAATTACCACAAAAAGAAAAAAAAATTGTTTATATAATTATTTTTTTGTTGTCTAATTAGTAAATTTTAAAAATGTTTTGGAGACTCAATAATAACAACCAAATTAATAATTTATATTAGGTTTTCATTTATATTCCAAAATATTTACAAAGCTACACTCAAATTAAACAACCATCTATAATATATAAATTTTTATTATTTTTCATAACTTGAACAAACAAATTCTAATTTTGGGAACATTTGTGAATGAGTTTCATTTAATGTTGATTCACATATTTATAAACGTATAAGCATAATTTAATAAAAAAATTTGAAAACGTTGGAACCAAATAATATAGAGTGTACACAATAATAAACAATATTAATAATAATTAATTATTTTATGAAGAAATTTCTTTTGATTTTTTTCATCAAAATTAAATATAATTGTGAATGAAATTCGAATGTTGAATTATTCAAATTATATATTAAAATTAAAATAAATATCTGAATACATTGATCTAATTTTTTAATGCATATACCGTATTGATTCTCTGCAATAAAGGCTCATGTCATAAGAGTTTCTCTTTCAGCCCAGCTGTGCAAAATGCTCCTCATTTTTTTTTGTGTACAAGTCTCTCAAGTAGTCTATGTGATAGCATAAAGAGATTTGGTTAAGTGATACATCTTCGTGTGTTACTTTTAATTGATTTTTTAAATATTCCTAAAATATTAATAACTACACTAAAAGTAGCTTAAAGCTACAGGTTCGTGAAGCTCTAAAAAAATGTAAGTCTAACCCTAAACGGGTGAAAAGCTCTCCTAATTAGAGGACTGCATTAACTTAAACCTAGGATAGAAACTACTTCTTACGAACTTTCCCTATAAATACTATTGATTCCTTGCCATGTGCTTTTGTCATTGTCAGACTTTCCGATGATGAGGAACCATTCCCTGCACGGTTTTCTGGAGAAGCGCAAAGACAGGTACCATAATTACTTCGCATTTCCCATTCTGCATTATAAACATTATGCACCCATTTGGAGTGAATGGGCTGCTGCAGCTGAATGTTGATTGGTTGCATGTCCTTGTACTGTATGCATTCTGAAATTCCTTTTACACAAAGATGTAAAGTTCCATATATTGCACCAAAGAACAGTAAACATATCGTAGCTGACTGGTTATTCTTCACCATCATTTTGATATGTCTGCCATTGAAAATTACAACTAAAAGCTATAAATACAAGTGCTGTGTTCTGTTGTGGCGTGCAGGCTTAATGCAAATGCAAAGTCTCCATATGGTACGGCCGCCAAAGCAGAAAATACTAAACCTCGGCAATATCCACAGTTGTCGTCATCTGCCATACCGCTACAATAGGGTTCTTTTCCATAATCCTACGCCATGAAAACCTCTGATATTATCCAAGCCACCACTTTATTATGCAATTTGATAATACATTAACCTCACTGTATAATAGTATATTGCCATTGATCATAGCTATTTGTAGCCTGTGAATCAAGCTGGCCCAGTACTAGTTGATACAGATCGTTGACTACAAGCAGCATTATTACAGTGAGCTCACTATAATTTATTAAACGCACACTTTGTTATTTGGTTCGTATTACAGAAATTTCTTGTAAATATGAAAGCAGACTTTCTTTCCGGCTTTCATCTGAGAGAGAAGAAATCGCATTACATTGAATATCGAGATCGACTCCTTGTATTTGCCGGGCGCCGCCTGCGCAGCGCCACCCCGGGCCGCCCCGCCCCGCCCGAGGGGCAGAGCGTCGATTCCCGGAATCGACGCTCCACCCCTCGGGTGGGGCGGGGCCGCCCGGGGGTGGCGCTGCGCGGGCGCCGCCTGCGCAGCGCCACCCCCGGGCCGCCCCGCCCCGCTGCGCCCGCGCAGCGCCACCCCTGGGCCGCCCCGCCCCGCCCGAGGGGCGGAGCGTCGATTCCCGGAATCGACGTTCCGCTTACTTCGCATTTCGCATTCTGCATTATAAACATTATGCACCCATTTGGAGTGAATGGGCTGCTGCAGCTGAATGTTGATTGGTTGCATGTCCTTGTACTATATGCATTCTGAAATTCCTTTTACACAAAGATGTAAAGTTCCATATATTGCACCAAAGAACAGTAAACATATTGTAGCTGACTGGTTATTCTTCACCATCATTTTGATATGTCTGCCATTGAAAATTACAACTAAAAGCTATCAATACAAGTGCTGTGTTCTGTTGTGGCGTGCAGGCTTAATGCAAATGCAAAGTCCCCATATGGTACGGCCGCCAAAGCAGAAAATACTAAACCTCGGCAATATCCACAGTTGTCGTCATCTGCCATACCGCTACAATAGGGTTCTTTTCCATAATCCTACGCCATGAAAACCTCTGATATTATCCAAGCCACCACTTTATTATGCAATTTGATAATACATTAACCTCACCGTATAATAGTATATTGCCATTGATCATAGCTATTTGTAGCCTGTGAATCAAGCTGGCCCAGTACTAGTTGATACAGATCGTTGACTACAAGCAGCATTACTATAATTTATTAAACGCACACTTTGTTATTTGGTTCGTATTACAGAAATTTCTTGTAAATATGAAAGCAGACTTTCATATTAGCGACTCCACGACTATCCATCGCTCCTATGATCGATTCAACATCCAGGTAGAGTAAATGGAGCGACTGACAGCACACCAGAGAAATGAACACTAATAAACGGCAACCATGCTATTAATTAAAGAAAAAAGTATTCTATCAATTAAATAAAATATTATTACCGTAACCTGGAAGATTTGGGTTTCAAGGAAATGTCAGGCCTCTATTTATAAATGGGATAAAATCTTAACCCTTCATTTAATTAAAAAGTCAAAATTCTTGCACGTCAATTCCAATATAAATCATGCCTATAAGCTTAAATATAAATATAGATCACCCTAAATCATGCCTATAAGCTTAAATATAGATCACCCTATTGACATAAATAAATTAAAAGTATCATTATTATTTTAAATAAAATTATATTAAGAAAAAAGTCAAAAAAAATATCACAGTGTCATATATATATTTATATAGAAGTATATAAAAAGTTTTAATAGAAGTATATCAAACATGTAAAAGATTTTTTAATTATTATTGTAAATTTAAATTTAATCTTTTCAAGGTCAATAAAAAAAATTTAAATGACTAAAATATCATTTAAAAAGTGTTTTAAAAAATTCCTAAGTTGACATTGTACTGGGAAACTATCAACCTGAAAGAAAATTGAAAATGAAATCGCTACTTTTGGACATGACGATGAATTCCAGCGTCTTTCATCGTTAAACCCCTCGGTGAAACAAATATCGAGATATTAGCGACTCCTTGTATTTGTCGGGCGCCGCCTGCGCAGCGCCACCCCCGGGCCACCCCGCTCCGCCCCTCGGGCGGGGCGGGGCGTCCCGGGGTGACCCTGTGCGGGCGGAGAGACATGAATTTGATACCATCCTGCTGTATAATGCAATGTCGCACTTATGTTCAAAATAACACCAGCTTCTGAAGGAGACTTTCCAAGTCCACCTTTCTTTAAATATTGCAATGCAGCATTGCACATTGTAAATGTGCCAACAGAGTCAATATCCAATACTGTTCGGAAGCCATTTGGTGATAAATCCTCTGCAGCACAAAGAAAATTGCCCGCAGCACCATTCACAAGAATATCAAGTCTTCCAAACTGCTTTACTGTTACTTCAACAACACGAGCAACATCCTCTATCTTGCGAACATCTCCTTCAATTCCAATGGCCCGAATGCCTGGCGCTTGGAGCGCTGCAGTAGCTTCCTCGACGACGGTCTTTACCGAAGATCAAAAGCATATAGCAGCAAAATCCACGAACTACATTGATAAATCTATTTCTAGGGCTGTTATCGTATGTCACATATTAAATTGAACCAAACTCCCCAATTTTAACGTTGTGTCGATGATTTCATATATAAATTCAATATCATTATACAATTGTACAAGAACAATAATCTAAACAAAAGTACTTCCACGGCCATATATGACGTCCCAAACTATATGCAAATATTTTTCCATCCAGCTCTATAGTATTCTAATGCAGAAGAGTATTGATTCTAATTAGACCTACAACCCTCCAAAAATATTTACTAAAAAAAGTTCATTTATTAGGCATCCATCCAATTGAGTGACTATCCAAATCCAATTGATATAGCGGCAAAATTCACCTACATTGATAAATCTATTTCTAGGGTTCTATTGTATGTCACAAACCAAACTCCCAAATATTGACATTTTGTCGATGATTTCATCGATATATTCAATATCTTCATTTGATTGTACCAAACAATAATTTAAACAAAAGTAAAAGTAGACACAATATGGCTTCACAACAATAATTTAAACAAAAGTACAAGTAGACATAATATGGCTTCACAAACTATATGATAATATTTTTCGATCCATGTCTATAGTATTCTAATGCAGATGCCCTTATTCTATATTGGTGCGCTTATTCTATATTATATCCATGGTACAGGTATCCGTGCAAGTTATAAACAAATATTTCATGAAATCATTAAAATGAAGCCTCAAACTTCCACCGAGCATTTGTCTAATTATGGCCAGGTGTGTACTCATGGTTTTGTATTATAAATGTAATTTAATTTTTTTACGGTTTTAATTAGGATATTAATAAAGTATAATAAAAATAAGTGATGATAGATGCTATATTTTAATTGAGTGGATTATTTTTAATTGGTTATATTTCTCTTTAATTTTCATAACTTTATGTTTTGACCAAGAACCCTTTTTGGCGTGAAAAGCTTACGAGTTGGGGTTTATAACTCTCACCAAATACATTTTAGAAATGTTTGTCTTTCTTCTTAATGAGTCTTTGACTGCTCACACTTACATTACTAGAACATGCTCTTTTGAGGTTACCTGTGGAGATTTAATTATGTAGTATATTCCTTTTATGGTTTTCTATACAAATTGTCGATTGTACAAGTGCTTTATAGATCATATCTGGGTACATTGTGTGGAGAACTATTGTATCCCCAGGCAACTAGATGAAAAAAAAATTAATTATGTTTTGCTAGGGATAGTAAAAGGTTACCTATTATGTTATGCATGTTGCTTGTACATCTTCTTTGGTGGTTGTTCATTTTTCATTAGAAAAATAAAGAAAAACCCTTATGTTCTCACATCTAAATTTTGTTTCACCATTTTGGGTATTAAACACCTTGGAAGGAAACACATGTGAATGATAAATCCTATAATAGTATGCTTGACATATATTACTAATATTACTAATTTTAAATTAGTTTTTCTTTCAATTTTTCTTAGCTCTCACGTATTACTTTCTTCGACTCTGATATTTTTCTCATTACATTATATTAGTTACAGTTGATACTTTTCAAAAATAGTTTGAAAGCCTTCATTCAACATATTATGTTTATGTGTGTTAGATAGAAATATCTAGAACAATAAATTCACTTAGTATTAAAAACAATCTACACATTCATTTACACATTTTTTTATGTTTTCAAGAGTACTTATATGTGTGTGTGTGTATGTGTGTTTAGTCTGTGGATAATGCAGGCTTAACCTAGGGCTTGCAACAATCTTCAAGCCTATTAATTAGCATTTATGATTGTTCCCCTTTGGTTCAATGACTTATAGTTTGCTTATTAACCTCGATGACTAACCTAACCCAAAGAAATATTGCATTCCTCTTTTGATTTCATAATGTTCAAATTACAAAACATTAATACATTGGAATAACCACAAGCATAAAAAATAAAGACAAAAATCAGAAAACAAAAATACATGTTTAACATTCATTCGCTTATATGAATAAATGACTTGGCCTACCGCAAAACCACAGTGAATAGAAAGATGCTCTACCCAACCAATGGGAACTGGTACCTGTACTGGAACTCCCCCTGAGAAAATTTTCTTTTTTTTTGCTAAACTAAGAGTTGTAACTTCTATTTCATTAAATCGGAAAGAAAAATACATAAAATACAACAGTCCCGAAGGAACTTTGGGCTAAAGAAATATCAAACTGCTTAAAGCCATAGACCCACAAACAGAACAACAAAACCCTCGAAAAACAAACATAAGTCAACACCGTTCGATCACCCCTCAAAGATCTGACGGATGAGGCTCATATCGGGGCGATAACTTGCAACCATGTTAAAATTAGAATCGAACCCAATGAGGAAATACGGACCATTCTAAAAGGATTTTGGGTCTGAACGGGGGGATAACCCTCGAGCATGTAGTCCACCCGAAATCCACCGATTCCCACCATGAAGCACAACAAAATCAAAGGATAACACTCACCTTGACCTACATACATATCCTTAATCGTCGAATCTCCTCGCTAGATCTAACGGCAATTGAGAAAGATCCATTACAATGCAATTTCATTCAGCAACGAATTAATGCTCTTCAATTTCTTCGAGATGCAATGCAAGAAATTGGGTTGAAGAAAGGGGACTTTAGTGAATCACGTGTGGCAAAAAAGGCAAAGGAACCCCAACCACCATTACATGGAATGTTTGGAAAGACATATATTGGGAGATTTGCAGACATCAAAGACCCATTAGAAGAGGAAAATGAGCAAAATGAAACAGAAAATATTGTGGAAGAGGACAATGATGAAACTCTAGAGGACGAAGAATTTGGATTACGTGACATTGTTGATTAAATTTAAGTTATGCTTGTAAATCAAGCTTTGCAATGTTTTGACTTTGACATTTTATGAGAAGAATAAACACTCAATTAGGGTTGTTATATGTTCAATATTGGTAATATGTGATTTCTGCATTGATTTTTAAGTTAATCATTATTTTTTGAAAAAAAAAAGGTGGTTATTATTATCTTTTTGACATGTAATTCATAAAAAAAACTATTATTTGACCATTTTTAGTTAATATTTTTGTATAAAAATTGTGATTTTGACATGTTAATTCTAGCAAAAAATTATCAAAACGTTTAGTTTTTTTGTTATATTTATGTTAAAAATGGTTATTTTTTATGTCCATTGTTAAAAATGTTGTTTTTTATAAACAATTATTTCATGTGGATTGAAAAAATAATTAAGGATGTCTAAACATGTAGATTATCTAAAATTCAAACTATCGACTTTCTAATTTAAAAATGCAAAACAATAAAAACCCCACTAAAAATAAAAATAAAAATTAAGATAGAGAACAAGAAAATAGGAATACAATGACGACTTCAAAAACTATCAAATTTAGAAAATAATTTTTTACATTTCATACACTAGAAAATTTAAAGTCAAAAAATAGGTCTTTTAAAAAAAGGGTGTGATGCAGAATACTCACTTTTTAAAATCAGGATGAAAATCACTACCATTCACTACCATTCTAAAACTTAATGCACATGAAAAAAATTGAAGTTCCAAAAACCATGTTCTAAAAAAAACATGTGTATTCTGCATCACCACTTATGAAAATCGGGTCATTTTTTTGCCACCTCTACAAAACGGGTAACAGTATCAGTTCCCGTTTCAAAGTTTACATTGTTTCAAGATGCCTCTATAGTAGGTCACCACCTTATGAAGGCTCCAATCATCAATTCACCTTGAAGTATTGTACTCTCTCTCTCTGCTGAAAAATTGATATTAATAATAAGAAGATTCGATCAAGGTTTTTCCTCATATTGGGGTTTTTCCATGGCTTGAGCCATATCTTTGTGTTCTCTTGTCTTGGTTTGTCTTCTGTATTATAGCTCCTGGCCATAGCTCAATATCGCCCCATCTCCCTCCTGGAGGTGCGTGGGAACTCTTGGCATACTCTTTTTTGTCTATATTTGCTTAAGTAGCCTTAGGATCATGTTTCTCATCCTTATCCTTTTGATTCAAAGGAAATTGGAATGAAAAGTGACCCATATCGCCACATCAAAAATATTTTGCCTTCGAAATGTCATTCTTTCACTTGTGCTTTTGTTGTCCCTTTGATGCTAGAGCTGTGTTCTCCTCCTCCTCCTTCGTCTACATGACATTCCCACTGCTTCCATTTAGGCTGACCTTTACTGGGCCCCTCCTTAATTCCTCCTATTGAAGATCTACCCACATCTCCTCCAATGAAGGTAGTCCCTGCCCAATATACTTTGGACAAAGACTTGCCATTAATCCAAGACTCTATCCAGGGCTATCCTTACCATCGACGTAGATTAAGGAGTAGACCCCACTGCAACAAGTTGGTCTCTGGTGTCCTGAAGACATTGAAGATAGGAGTTAACTCCTTCTCCCTTATGCATCAATGTTTGTTGCAATTTATGTTCTAGGTACATCTTCCGTTGTTCGAAAGAGCCTTCAGACAGAGAAAACAAAGCTTCCCACATCTCACAGGTTGTATCCTTGCCTTGCAAGTGTGAGACCACATGATATCGAACTCCATCAAGAATGATCTTTGAAATTTTCTAACTCGAAATTCTAATGCAGTAACTGATTTATTTCACCTACTTATTTCTCACAATAATTTATTTACGAAATCCCTTCAAAAAATATTAAAATAAATTCTACTACAGTTATCACATAATTTCACAGAGAAAATAACAAGCACAAG
Source organism: Pinus tabuliformis (assembly GCA_031772625.1). Taxonomy (NCBI): domain Eukaryota; kingdom Viridiplantae; phylum Streptophyta; class Pinopsida; order Pinales; family Pinaceae; genus Pinus; species Pinus tabuliformis. The sequence goes on along the minus strand of CM062819.1, from coordinate 191,795,532 downwards.
AACCAATCACATCAACACAATTTTTTTTGGATAATTGACCCCGGAAAAAACCCAATGTGGGAAAACCAGTGCAACAGATGATGGTTTTATTAATCTTCAGCAAAAATCTCTTTTACAAGGAATGATTTTATAGAGAAACTGAGGCACTACTGAGATAAAATACTTAATACAAGGCTTATCTCTTTCCTGGAAACTTTCTAACACCCTAGAGACCCTTCTCCCAACTCTGCATCACTTTCGTGTCACTCTGCGTGGTTTTGCGTCCCTCTACGTCATCTTGCATGAGGACTGTGTTTTCCCTCTATGTTGTCTCTCAATACCTCTGCGTCACCTCCTCCTCAATCACTCACTTCTGTTAATGCCCTCCTCTTCCTCCACCCTGCAACTCTCCCTTTGAAATCGATCTCCTTTCTCTTTGAGAATCGATTTTCCTTGGGATACTGAGTATCTGCTGGTGTGCCTCCAAATGACCCTCAAGTCTGCTCTTATACTTTTCCTATTGATGAATCAACGGCTGAGATTAAGTATCTAATCAATGGATAAGATTAAAACAGAATTGATCCTCGTCTCTTCGAAGCTTCTCACCATTATCTTTATTAATACCCATTAATATTTTTATTTTCCTAAGTTTAGGCTTAGGAACCCATTAACAATATTAGTTATTTTAATAACTCATCATATGGTTGGAATTTCTCCAAATTATTTATGGGTCTTGGATATCTCATGTATTCTAGCCCCTCCACAAAATTTTGGAGCTAGAGCACATCCGATGCTACCCAAAATCAACACTCCCTCTTAGCGAGTAATGTTCTCTAGCAATGCCTCACCATAGAAACATCACACTGATCCTCCACATCAATCCTATATGATAATGCTTGGCCTGTTGCCCCACATCCATTGCACGGTTGCTTCCTGTACTACTTCCCATGACATTGCCACTGCCACTTCTATGTTTGTACTGCAGTTCCCTCTCAAAATGTTGCATCATGCTACCCATAGCACTGTCACTGCTAATTGCTGCACCGCAACTACTGATTCTTCACCATCCCCATCTTATCCCTGAAATAAACAAACTTTGTTCTTCTTAGAGCCTTGGTGAGGATGTTTGCCACCTATTTTCTTGTAGGAGTGTACCTCAACTATACTGCCCCTCGTTGGACATAGTCTCTTACAAAATGACACCCGATATCAATGTGCTTTGATCGATCATAAAATACTAGATTCTCAAAAAGCTTGATGCAACTCTGATTATCACACAAAATCTTGGTCACTTCCATCCTTCTCCTGAATAGGTTCACAAGAAATTTCCTAAGGCATATGGCTTCGCACAAAGCTATGCTAGCTACCATATATTCTACTTCAGCTGAGATTGGAGCCATGGATTTTTGTTTTCTACTACACCAGGAGGTCATTCCTGATCCAATGTTGAAACAGTACCTAATTGTACTTTTCTGATCTACTAAAGTTCCAGCCCAAACTGTGTCAGTGAACCCACATAGCTTGAGGTCATTTCCTTGGGTGTACAATAGTTCATGCTTGATTGTTACTCGTATATACCTAAGAACATGTTTGGCTACTTCCCAGTCTCTTGGGTTCCACCATGAACTGACTGAGGGTGTTGACAATGTAGAAAATGTCTACCCTAGTATTGACCAGATACATCAAGGACCCTATAAGCTTCCTGTACAAGGTGGGATAAACATATTTATCTTCTGATGCATCAATATTCTTCCAGTTGGTGATCATTGGAGTAGTCATAGGTCTACAGTCCTGCATCCTAAATCTCTTCAAGATCTCTGTAGCATATCTCCCTTGTCCAAGGAAGATATCACCCTTCTGCAACCAAAATTCAAACCCTAGGAAATAATGCATCTGTTCCAAATCCTTCATGTCGAATTATATCATTAGGTTCTTCTTGCAGTCTTTGATGAGCCTGGATGATCCTGTCAGGAAAATATCATCCACATATAACACCAAGATTAGAGTTTCATTCTCTACGACAAGATAGTAGAGATTACGATCTGTGTCACTCTTGACGAATGCCATCTTCTGCAAGTAGCCATAAACTCGACCATACCATGCTCTAGGTGCATATTTAAGCCCATATAAGGCTTTCTTTAATCTACATACATGATATTTCTTCTAAAGTGTCTCAAAATCCTATGTCTATTCAATATAGACTTCTTCTTATATCACCCCATTTAAGAATGTTGTCTTGACATCCATCTGGTGAATCTCCTGTTATCACTTAGAATTTTCTCTAGAAGTTATTAGAAGAAATAAAATGATCGAGGTAACCACAAACCAACTTTTGGGCATAAGCTCTAGCCAACCTAGGCTCAGAGATGGCTCTCTCTATATGATTTAGCTTTGTTTGCTTGGATTTCAAGCTAGTTATGAATGTTCAGGGGGTTTTTTTATTTTTATTTGAGATTGGGTGGTGGGATCCTGAAAGCAGATGGATAGAATGATGTCTTTATACCATTGGGATATGGAGTCAACAGAAGGGTAGCAGAACTGGATCAACTCACTAAAGGGAATGTTCAAAGGGAAAGCTAGTAGAGTGAGAGAGCAATTAAGAATTCTCAGACCGGGATATAAACGAGGAATAGAGAGTAATCAGAAACAAAGGGAAATTAAGAATCCTATGATATGTATTATAAAGAAACAACCTAAACTAAGGATCAATTAAGAATTCCTTAACTTAGATATCAGTTGAAAACGTTTATAGGCATCACTATTAAAACGGAGTGTAATTAAACAAATTTTGAGATATTGTTCCAGTTATAGCATTCAGATTCAAAAATACATTAAACATTGTGGAAAAACTATAAGAAAGATAACAACAACATGAGAAATACTTGTCTGCACTTCACTCAACACATGAATCCTGTGAAATATCTTGTCTTTATTCATTAATCTAGCTTGTTGGCTCAGTCAATGATCCATTGGCTTTACAATATTTTGATCAAGAAGTCTATAGAAATGTCTAAGAATCCACCCTACATACTTCGATTTGTGAAAAAATTATACAAAATATTTATTACAAAATATCTCAAACTAACTTGATATTTTATTATTATTTTTTTTTTTTTTTTTTTTTTTTTTTTTTTTATGTTTTCTGTAACTAACCTTTATATATTGTTATTATTTTGTATAGTTATTAACGAATATATATTTTACTATTTCTTTCGTAACTAATTTATATTATTTTATATTTTAATTTATTTAATTATATTATTATTGTTATTACTATCTAGTTTTTCGTAACTAATTTTTATATAGTGTTATTGTTGTTATTTTACAATTTATATATTAACGAATATATATTAGTATTATTTTCATTTTTATTTATGTTTTTATTATTTCTTTCGTAACTATTTCATATATATTTAATCTATTTATTTATCTACTAACGAATATTTATTATTATTATTTATTTAATTGCTTATTTTTATTATTTATTTTATTTAACTATCAACTTACATTTACCTTAGGTATATAAAAGTTAGGTCTCCATTATAACTATTTCCCATTTAATAAAAAATTTTAATTATTAAATTAATAATGTAACCCCCTATCTTCCTCTAAATAATCAATTTGACTTTTTGACTGTCCCTTGGTCAAATCTAGCCGTTGATCTAGATAGTTGTTGGAGGCCCTGCTCAGACTATTTAACATGCAAAGCTGGATCTGTTTTTTCAACTTGTCCTGACGATGAGCCACACTGGCTGGTTCGAAACGCGTCGACAAAGATCTTTCTATATGTGATTTACGCCGAAGCTCTTCTTACAACTGTTATGGATCACAGAAGTCTCAATTTAACAAAAAATATCTTCTTGTAGGAAGATAGAGACAGCTATTGAACTGCTTTCATGATGTCCCATTTATTGTGGTACTGCTAGCCTTTATGGTTTGGTTTTCAGCCCTTTATGCTCTTTGTTGTTTGAACTTTCATGTTGGAGGATTTTAGTCACTTTTAGGCTTTCATATTATACTCTTGGACACTAATATACTTTGACTTTGATGGCCTGTATTTATCCTTTACTATAATTTTAGTTTTACTGTACATTTTAACTTTTTATGGTGTATTTCAACAGTAAATCATTTATTTTTTTATATGTGTCAGCGTCTGGTAGTTGGATATTGATCAAATTTCTATGTGTTTGATCTTTTTTTCTTCTAACTATATACTTTGTCTGATTCCTCTGTTTTGACAGTCAATGTCTCTGTGTGAATGATTTCTTCTTTATTTTGTGTATAACTATTTCTTCTTCTGAATGAAGCTTTTAAAATAGATTTCCTTTCGAGTCTTGGAGTAAACAAGTTTTGTGACCAGTATCAAAATTGTTTAACCAAACTCTATTCTTTTGTTGATTACATGCAAAATGCAACAATTTGTTAATAAAACACAGGTTGGCAGAAAAATCAATTGATGGGTTTATTGCATAGGGATGTTAGGGGGAGGAGTCGTGGCAATGTTTTGAAAGTAATCGGAGGTCGAATTGTGTTGCAGAGGTTTAGGGTGGCACCGAAAGGGTTTTATAGGTTTTACTGTGAAATGGGGCAAAAGGAATGTAAACAAGGGTTTTCAGGGTTTTAACGGGCAACTTTTTTAAACTTGGCGTAGAAATTTATATTATGAATAGTAGGTGGTTTATCGGGTTGAGCAGGGAGGTGGTTTCCCAGGCCATCACACCGCTTATGAGGGTCAAGTGATATTTGGGAGGGGTCACCCGATCTACCTCCACTCCTGACACGTAGTCTTTGGGATTCGGGGGAAAATCGCTTGATCAAGCGGGTAACGATCGGCCATCGAGTGCGGCCGATATGACGATGGACCGTTGGATGAGGCGAATGGTGATCGAATGACAATCGGGCAAGGGAGGTGCGTGGGTGATAAAAGCATGGGCTCCAGGGGTGCCAGAGATTTAATCCTTGGCGGATTGGGATTTATTAATAGATTAATGATGGGTTAAAAAGATCGGGCAAGGCTTAATGATGGGGTTTAATTCTTTGGGTAAAGGTCAGGCGTCGGGTGAGCCTGATATGGCTTTGCATCATCGGGTTTGGGTGCAGATGATCGGACGGTAGTCGACTGGCAGACTAGCATGGAGGAAATGGATGGAGGTTTAGGGGGTTAACTATAGTTTATATTTAAACTAAGGGTTGGGATATTTATTTAGGGGATTTAATTAATATAGGGGAAAAGGTATTGTGGGAGCTATATAATTAAATTAGAAATTAATATGAAATTGGTAGAGTGAATATACCCTTAAGTATAAATGTCAATGTAATATTTGTGCACTTTATTTACATACACTTAATACTTAGGATAAGATGTCTTTTGTGGGTTTTTTGAGTGAAATAGGATTTACATGGGGGTTTTCACTTTTCCTAGGCAAATGAAGTTTATCCTTAGGAAAAGGGGTTTTATTAGGGAAATGAAGGGGGAATGAATTTTATGAAGGGGATTCTAGCACTTGATGTCCATAAGTCATTAAGCCAAGGGTCTGGTCCCACCAAAAGTCAGAGAAATGCTCTGAACCTCTTTGACTTGAAGGATTTAAAGTACTAGAACATGCTTGTGGATAGGAAATTTGTAAGTAAGGATAAAATGACTGAGGGGGAGTTAATCACATTGGCTTGCAGGCCTTTATTTTTTCTTCCATAGTTGATCATACATATTGAAATATGTGTATAAGCCTGATGCATGTGTTTTGATCCAATCAACTTTATACTTCAGCAACCTTTCTTCTACTTACCTACTTCTTACCCTAACATGTTTTCTTCATTTATGTGGGTTCATTTAGGCTAGAAAACCCTTATCCTATCTTTTCTTTTATAAAACAAACTATTTATTTCTAACCTTATATCATCCAAGGGCTCATATTAAGTGTATGAAATCCTTTTATTTCTCTACTTATCTATGATCTGCCAAGATTAAACTGTTTGGTCAAATTTTATTCTCTAACTAAAAACATAAAATTCAAAGCATCATTGAAATAACCAAGATTAAACAATTTGATTACCATGGATTGTGGCATAAATAACAAGTTGCACACAATCATTATTATGCATAAAAGCAAATAGTAGTGGCATTTAGACTTGCATACTTTCATGATCTATTTTTGTTTTTTGGGGTTCATATACTTTCATTTTTTGACCTTCTCTTATTCTTTTTGTCCTTCGATTTTACTTTTAGAACATACCCTCTTTACATTATTAAATTTTTTAATATGGAAAACATTTGCAAAAAGCAAAGGTATGTACAATATTACAAGGCTTAACCTTAGTCATTCAAAACTTATGACTCCTATTGGTATAGGAACCTAACAATGGCTCCACTTGGGGATGGCATTTCCTAGTGAAATGTCAAGAACTCTAAAGATCAGTATCCCTTGAATTGTTGTTGTTGTTACCTTGCAAAGTGTCCTTCTATGAATCTGCATTATTGATACTTATGACTGTGAATATTTTAAAGCTTAGGGCCTTCTCTTCGGGCTTCAACATCAATGATCACCATCCAATCCAAACTAGACTTTTTGAAAATAGAATATGTACAAATGAGAAATTAAAATTAGTAACTTGGTTCAAAGTAATGTTTTAGCATTCGACCATTCACTACCCCACCTTTTGCATCTATACCATCAATTTCTCTCAAGAAGAAAGAATTATTTCCTCTGTAAGCATAAATTACATAGGGACCTTTCCATAGGAAATCAAATTTCCCATGTTTGCCTTTGTCTTCCCTCCTTGAATCCCACTTGAGCACTTTGTCACCAATGTAGAAATCTTCAGCCTTGGTTCTCTTATCAAAAATCTTTTTAATCTTTTCCTGCACAACTTGAGACCTGACATAGACCTCTTCTCTAGTTTGTTGTAGATGAATAGTTTGGTTGATTCTTCTTTGGATACTATTTGGTTCAACCTGCAATTCTTGAAGTATCTTCATTACTGGTACTCCCAAAGAGGATGGAAAGACAACTTCCATCCCATAAACTAGTTGATAGGGAGAAGTACCAATTGATTTCTTAATAGTCAATTTGTCTGCCCTTAAGGCATTGACTAGCTTTTTATTCCAAGTTTTCTTATTTTCCTCTAGTAATTTCTTGATGATGTTTACTAGGCTTTTGTTTGAGAATTCTTCCAGTCCATTACCTTGAGGGTAATATGTCGTGGAATGGCAAAGGGTGATATGGTATTTATTGTAGAAATCTATCATTCTTTTGGATTTAAAGGCTGTTGCATTATCAGTAATGAGCTTAGTTGGACATCCAAATCTTGATAAAATATTGGTTTCAAGGAAGGTTATGATAACAGTATCTGTGGCTTGCCTTGAAGGTATGGCCTCTATCCATTTTTTGAAGTACTCTGTGGCTGTGAGGATCCATTCGTGTTGGGCAGAGGAGGGTGGGTGAATTTCACCAATGAAGTCTAAACTCCATTGTTGAAAATGTAATTCTGCAGAGATTGGCTTGAGGGGTAAAGGTAAGGGCTTTTTCTTCCCCTCAAAAATTTGGCATTTGTGACAGGAGGTCACATATTTTTTGACATCAGCAAAAATGTAGGCCAGTAGAAACCAGCTCTAAGGATTTTATCTACAGTGATCTTCTAGTAAAGGTGTCCTCCACAGTCACCTGCATGAAATTCTTCCAAGATATTGTCAGATTCTTCTTTTAATAATAAATTGAGAAGAATACCTTCATGATCTCTCCAAAACAGAGCATTGTCTAATATACAAAATTTTAAGGATTTCATCTTCAAAAACCTGCTTTTATTCCTAAATAATTTAGGAGGAGCTTGTAAATTCAGTAAAATGTAAATAATATCAGCATACCAAGGTGATTCAAGAAAGGCCTGGTTGATTAGTGGAGTCATCGTCTCCTCTTCAATATCTATTGTTGCAATAAAGTTTATATTCAAGGCCTGACAGTTTGATTCATCCAGGAGCTTGGAACCTTGGCCCTTGATTAACTTAGTAGGTTTGATTTCTATATCATACTCTAAATTAGTAGCAATCCGCTTTCATTTGTTTCCATCAGGACCATCCTGAGTTAGGATGTCTTTAACTACTGAATTGGGAACGTAGGCTACTATATGAGAATATAAGATGTATACCCTAAAATCTTTAATGGCTTTGACTAAAGCCAAGGCATGTTTTTCCATTATGTTATATTTCAAGGGGGCATCTCTCAGGGCTTTACTGAAGAAAGCAATGGGTTGTTCATAGCCCTGGTCATTTTTTTGCAATAGAACTGCAGCAATTGTGTGCTCAGAAGCAAAGGAAAACAAGATGAAATCTCCGTCAAATTTAGGATTGATTAATACAGGTGTTTTAGTTAAGGCTAGTTTGATGTCTTCAAAGGATTTTTTAGCGTCAACAATCCATGTTATGGTGGATTCCTTTTCCAGCATGTTGTTTAGTGATCTAATTAACTCTGCCAGATTAGATATAAATCTTCTAAGAAAATTAATTTTTCCTAAGAAAGCTTGTAACTCTCTGATGTTCCTAGGGTGTCTTATTTGCAAGATGGCTTCTATTCTCGCAGGGTCTATTCTTATACCATCTTTTGAAATTATGTGACCTAACAACTTTCCTTCTTCTAACCCAAACAAGGACTTTTTGGGGTTTAATTAGTAGATTCCAAATTTCCTGCATTTAATAAAAACTTGCCTTAGATGATCCAAATGTTGATTGTGGGATTTTGAAAATGCAGTAATATCATCTAAATAGATCACAAGAAAATCATGAATTTCTTTTGCAAAGGCTATATCCATAGCCCTCTGGAAAGAAGCTCCTGGATTCATTAGCCCAAAAGTCATTTTCACATACATAATTGTGCCCCAAGGAGTAGTAAAGGAAGTTTTGGGAAGGTCGTCTGGATGAACCAAGATTTGATTGTAACCAGAAAACCCATCCAACAATGAGATTCTGATTGATCCAACTACTCTCTGTAAAATGTGGTCCATTTTGGGGAGAGGGTAATTGTCTTTTAGTAACTTGAGGTTTCTAAGATCCACACAGAGTCTGATCACACTAGTTTTCTTTCTAGTTGGCACCAAGTTTGAGACCCAATCAAAAAATCTGATTGGTGCAATTATTTTGGCATCATACATCCTCTAAATTTCTTTTTCAATTGCAGGTAATAAGACAGGATTAATCCTTCTAACTTTTTGTTTTAAAGGCTTTTGATTTTCTTTAATAGGAATTGTGTCCTGGATGATGTTGGTGTCATAGGATTTGAGGTCCTCATAACTCCAAGCAAAGACATCCCAAAATTATTTCAACTCAATGTATTTCACTTTTTATGTTGGAGGTAACGATTTTGAAAGTTTGATCAATTTAGGATTTTCATTAGTGCCTATATTACACTCCTCTATATCAGACCTTAAAGAACCCATTTTAGGTTTCCTAGGAACATCATTTGAATCAAATAAATCTTCCAGAGGGGTTAATCCCTTTGGTAAGAAGTTATCCTTGAGATTAATTACTTTGGTTTTTTTGGACACCTAATCCTCAATGGGTTAGTGTGGAAGCCGAATAGACAAAAGGAAGTCCAAGCGACCTTGGGATTTGAAACCCAACGATCAAACCATGTACTATAAATGTATATCATTTGTTAATAAAATTGTACTCTCATGTTTTATCTTTCCTATTTGTCTTTGCCATGTGTGTGTTTAACATGGTATCAGAGCAGGCGTATTCCTGCCTTGCATAATTACTTTGAACCATTTGTTTTATGGCCTTTATGTGCGGGTTATTTCTGCCATCACTTATGCATTTCATGAATATTTTCTCAGCTAAATTCTAGTTTCCACCTTTATCATTTCTCCAGCACCATTTTTGGCTTCCCTTTGCATTGTAACTCGTTATTCTGTCTATTTTCTGCCTTGAATACAGATCGCTTCCCCTCTGCTCTTCTCTGGCCGATTTTTTATAATTACCTGCATATAATGTTATGTTGCCCTAACATATAATCCTGACGCATATATAATGTGTCGCCCTGACATGATATAATCCGATGTTTCATATAATGCACTGCCCTGAAATGGTTTGCCTGTTCTGCCCATATTGCAGAAATTGACAGCTAGAGCACAAGTTTCAAATTTAGGTTTCTGCATCGTAACTCCACTACCATTATTCTCTGTCGTCTTTCCCTTGATAGAAAATATGTCTTGATTCTTTTTCTGCCATTTTGTTTCAGACTCGTCCTTCCTCTCTACCACTGCCTGATGGTTAATCGATCTCTTGCATCTGCCACGGGAGTGGCTGAGTTGAGCCTCAATTTGGTTGCTGGCTTTCTGGTATCAAAGCCCTGATATCCACATCCCGCCAGCCCGCAGGCAAGTCTGACTTGCGCAGCATAAGGTCGAAGCTCAGCCCCAGGATCTGAAAAGGCTCGTTTTCTTCTTCTACGTTCTTCTGCGGCGTGTGGTTATAGAGGGAGTGCATAACAGACATGGCGAATGCCCCCACCATGTAGAAAACCACGATGGGGATGTCGAACTTGGCTCCCGAATGGTGAACCCATCCTGTACACATGTCACTGATTATGCATGTGATTGCAGGAGCAGCAGAATGGGAAGAATCGGGCACTTCTTTGTTATCCTTATTATCACGATTCATCTACTGATCCAACCATTCTTCGAACGGTTCAGCGAGCTTGTGTGACGAAACAATCAATTGGACGAGGACACTCAGGGGCATATTTTCAGAGCATTCGACTCCCATGGGTAGTCCATCGATGGGAGGCATGGGAAGAGACACCAGCCGGATGTCCAGATTTGAACCGTCGACCTGAGGTTCGAGTCGATTTTGCCATGAGATTTGATGGAGCGATTGGACTGGTGTGAGTATTGTAGAGTTTCACAGAAGGAGCAACTTGATTTTTGATATTCGGTTATAGGAATGAAGTGTATGGTATTTACTTCTCTGTGTGATGTTTAATTCTTGTGTTTAATGGTATGAATTACATGTGAAGGCATTGAAAATTGTGCGTTAAAATCTTACTATCAAGTCTCTGCTTTTTGTTGGTGCCTCCACGCACTGAGTTGGAGACACTTTGCCTAAATGCTAATCAAAACTGCAGTTATGAGTGGTGGTCGATCAAGATGGGTAGTGGATTTATGCAAATGGTTGTAGTTTACATGAAGATATTCCATTTGAAGACATAATTTATGAAGATGACTATGACATTTATGGTGTTTCTGAGTTAGTATTTTCACATGAGCATATTGATCCGATCAATTGGTGCCCTTATCAAGGTTCATATCGACCGACATTGTTCTAGCATCGTGGCGCAGTTTTATAACTCCCTTTCGCTCCCGGTTAATAATGGTGGCCTTCCACACTGGTATATAATGTTGGAGTTCTGGTTTCCATGCGCTTTCCCTATGACTGGATCTTTCTTTCGTCCCCATTACCACCGGTCCTACCGTATACCACCGGTTTCTCCTCCATACTCTGCGTTATATATTCCTCCATACAGTCATCCCTTGATTCTCACCTCTTGGACCTCTTATGGAATAAATATTGGGTGAATACTCTTTCATCTTCGCCACTCTTAGGGAACCAAGATTATGTTGCAGGTCAAATTTCAGATCTTGCGGAGAAGCTAGAGCAAGCAGAAAGTCAATTGGCGCATTCTGATATTTCTGTGGGGGGCATTCCGAGAAATATCAGATATATATTTTGCTAAACGTTGCTATGCTTTTGGTGGAAGACCGTGGATGATGTTGGAGTGTTGATCACTGCTATAGATGTGAAAGTCTGGAGAATCAGAAGCACCACAGAACAGCTTCGCAGTGGCGTGGAGAGCAGAGAGACTCGCACAAGAGAAGTTGTGTGTTAAAGCAACGAGCTGGTCAGTTCATCTCTGTGCATTCATACATGCATGAACATGTGGAATAATCCTTTCATTGGTGCATAGCTCCTACAAGTGGGTCACTATTGTGTTCATCATTCTTATTGGAATACTGGAGGTATCGTTGACTCTTTATATATTGCATTCTGGCATATGTGTTGTTAGCTCTCCATAAATTTTGTGTGATATATGAGGGCAAATTGTTTTCTTTGAAGAAGTGGCAAGATCAGAGAATATTTGTTCGTACCCTAGTCAAAGCATTTATATATGAGCATTCAAGTCCTGTCCATGACATGGTGCTATAGTTGTTGAAGTTTTGATAGCCATCATTTCTGCTTTGAAAGTGAAGGAGTATTTGAAGGATCCAAGCAAGTTTGCAGTTATTACTACCCCAGTGTGGCATTGTATTTAAAACTCATTATAGTTTTTTTGTACATATATATGCATTGATTCCTTGATTCGACTATTGCATAAGAGTTTGGTGGGCTATATAAAGGCAATGATTGTTTTGACAAATAAAAGTAATCTTTTGTGGAGAAACTTTTAGTCAGTTGTATTGTCAGAACATAGTGTTGGTCATGAGTAAACTCTTATTTTTATGTAATGGATTGTAATTGGTGCTTGCTGGTTGCACACTGATCATTTGTTGTGCATTTATAAAGGATATTGTTGTGTACTGTGAGTGGGTATTACTTTTCTGCATTGAGTAGTAGTTGTGATCAGTTTTTAAGGTGTAATTCTGACATTGAAGAAAAAATGACGAGAATCAATGAAGTATTAGAGTTCCTCAAAACTCTAATATTGTCTACTAATCATGATACATTAAAAGTCAGCAAAGTTTCTCTCACAGAAATTCGGGTTTGTCTGTTATCACTCAGGTTGTTCCCTTTGACTCCCAAGGGAATACGACTGAGGTAACCACTAACCAATCTTTGGGTCACAGGTTCTAGCCTACCTATGACCAGAGAGGGCTCTCTCTTTATGGTTTAACTTTGTTTGTATAATATTTTAGGCTAGTTATGATGCTCAAGGTTTTGTTTTTTGGAATTTACTGGATGATGACTTCAGTGAAAATATATATGTGCTTACCAGGGTGTTCTAGGCCATTGGGCATGGAGTCAGTGGTGCTTAATTTGTTTGATATGTATGTGTTGATACATTAGTGATGCTACAGAGCTAGATAAGTGTATGATAAACAATTCTTTGAATCTATGATTAAGTGTGATGTAACCAGGGTATGAAAGGAAATTAAGAATCTTTCAACAAACTGGTATGGGGAAATAGTGAGAATATTATTTAGAAGCAGTGAAGAATTTCTACATAACATTCATATTTATAGATTTAATGAAAACATGAGCAATTAAGAATTCATGTTCATGATCAATTCTGAAGAAAACATTTTCAGCAATAAAGTTTGAGCACAAGGTGTAACCAAACATTTCCTGTACTATTCCTTTTCTCTACTGCTAGATTAGTGAGACATGTGTATGATTTAATAAACATAAGAAGACAAAACATAGATTGAGAAAAACTTATTGTTCCATCAGACAGCACAAGAATTCTGCAACAACACGCCTAGCATCACCAAGACATCAAACATTCAGGAAATCACTGAGCTTTTCTAGCCTTTTGCATTAGATAATCTGAAAATATACAATACATTTGCCTCAGAATGAAAATCACCAACCCCTCATACGTTGCCAGGGGAGGTATATATACATAATTTACATAAGAAAATATCTAGCTGATGAGTAAATGTTTCATTAATATCGTGCCAACTCCTGGAGCATTGTAGCTGAAAAAGTAAATGTTGTAGTAACTCCTCAGTGCCTTAGCTATCAAAAATGGTCAGAGAATGTTGACTTTGTGACCGTTGGAGTCGGCTGAAGATGCGCTGCCCAAAATTTGCGTATTTTTGATCTTTTGCTTGCTATCACTGTCCTTTGCTGAGTCACCCTTTCGGCTGCCTAAAGTGTTGTCTTTATTATGCTTTTTGCCTTTTGTTGAGTTGAAGCTGACTAGGACCGAGCAACTGAGACTACTGTGGCAAAATTTGTAGCATTGCCTGCCACCAATCCTCTTTGGGCAGCTGGTGTCTCTGAATTTTCACCAATGTTTCATCTGCCTCTGTATACATGTAAAAATTAGGAGGAACCTCAAAAAGGTGGTGGATTTCATTTTCAATAAAAATAGATTTTCAAGCTTGTCAAGAAGGCCCTGCCGTGTTGGAGGCCCTGCTTCCTCAGAAGTACTGGCGGATACAGTAATATGATTTTCAATAAAAGTCACCATCCTGGCAGCATATTGCTCATGGGGGAGCAGTTTCCCTGTGCTGGTTAGTAGGCTGGGCAATCCCTTTCCTTGTAGTGCTCCCATTTTGAGCTTGTATTCATCCACCTCAGCCTGTATTTCGTGGCACTTTCTCTCTACATTCTGTACATAATTCCTGAGAGTCAGCACCTTTTTAGCCGTAAGGACAGCCTCTATTTTGTTGACAATGTTGATGGCTACTAGCTCCTCCTGGGTCTGACTATTCAAAAAGTGTATCATTCTATTGGCCTGCTCAGGCATGTTCCCCAGTATTGTCCTGGCCTTCTGGATCTCAATCTGTGCTTTGCCAATTAACTCCATTTGTTCATGCACAATCTTGATTGACTTCCATTGTCTAGTAATGGATTGGTCAATTCGGGCCCACAAAATTCTTTTTATTTCTGCCATAGCACTTTCTAGCTTGAGCTCTTTCTCCAAGGCCTTTATTTTCTCTTTCAGGGCCTTTATTTCTCTACCTTGCTCTGCCACAGTCATCTTTGATTTGTCATATTTGGCCTCTAGCTCTGCCAACTTTTCCTTGGCCTGCTTAATCTCAGTAGCCTGGAGCTCCATTTCTTTGATAGCCTTAGTCAAATCTTCCATGTTTAAACTGGACTCTGGGGCTGTTGTTGTTGCTGCTGCTTCTGTTGTTGTTGTTGTTGTTACAGGGGCCACTGTTGCTTCTGTAGTTGTTGCAGTGGTTGAAGTAGTTGGAGGAGCTTTGGATGTAGATTCTCCCTGTTTATCTTGTAGTGCCCCTTCAAGCGCCTTTTCCAAATCAAGGACCTTCTGGTTAAGCTGCATTATTAAATCAAGCTGCTCATCGGCCTCCTTTTCCTTCTGCAATTCAGCTGTTTGGGGATGCTCGGTGGGCAGTAGCTTTAACCTTTTCTTCAATGGATTAAGGTCATCTTCTTTTTTCTTCATGAGGGCCCTCACGCCCTTTGGGTCCTTGGGATCATGTCCCAGGTCTATAATGATGTCCTCTAATGATTTGATCCTGTTATCCTTGGCCATGGAGGACATTCTCTCAAAATCCAACTGAATGTTGGTATTCTTTAATGATTCCTTTAATTCATGGGCCATTGTTGCCCTGTCCACCAAGGTGGCATAGACCATTTCTCCAGTCTGCTTGTGGAGTTCTATTTGGTCCATGGGGTGAATGTCTTTTTCCATGACTTCCACCCTTGTTCTTACATAATCTGCAGCTGATTTGGGCTGCGGCACCTTAGGTTTGAAGTGGCTGAGGATCATTTTCTCCTCTTGAATGTCATAGACAGACATTAGCCTTTCTTGCTTGGCTGGTGTTGCTTTCAGAAACTGTTTGTACACTTCAATTCTCAGCAAGTCATTTTGTGCCTTTATTTGTTTGAAAGAAGCCTTGGTGCTTTAGGGCTTCTTGCTCTGCTGAGTGGAGGAGGACACCTCCAAGCCAAGTTGCAATCCCTGCTCCTGCTGAAAGGAGCTTGTACCTGTTTGTTGGCTACCTTCCCCATCTTTCATTGGACTGTCAAGGACTTCTTCACTTATTTCTTCTGTTATCGGGGAGTCGACCTTTTGCCTCTTGGCCTTAGGTTGCTGGGAGGATCCACTAGCAGGAGTGGACTCTTCTCTGTCTCTTTTCTTACCCCTCTCCTCATGTGCTGGGGTCTGCAAAATAGGTGTTGTAGGTGGTTCAGTTTGCGGTGGATGGGTTTGCTCTTGTTGCTGCCCAATTGAGGAGGCAGGTTGTTCTTTTAGTGCTTCCTCTTCAACACCCATTATCCCTTTACCTTTATCTGTACCTGATGCTGCTGTAGAAGGGGCCTGGGTGACTGGTGCAGTTGTTGTGGCTGAGGTCCCTTCTCCCACTGGATGTGGTTGCTTGAAGATTACCTGCTGCACATAATCTAAGTCAAGAGTTTTTTCCAAATCCTTGACATTCTTTTGCATTATCTCTTCTTCAGTTAATTTTTCAATTAAAGTATCTTGCAGCCATTCTTGCTGATTGGCATACTGTTCAATATGTGGATACTTGCAATGCTCATAGCCTAACAGCCTGTACTTAACCCTCCTGGCACAGATGAAGCCTTCAAGGTCATAAGGGACCCACCGGAAGCTTTTTGAGAGCATCTACTTGTCTTTGAGGATTAGCTCAGCATCTTGCCATCCCTCTTTTTTATTCATGATGAAGGGGCTCAGGTGGTGCTTGAACTTGAGATGGGCCTTCTTTTTGGCACTGTGGAAGTGGGTGAGGTCAGAGTGAATGAGCTGCCTATAATACTCCAAGGCAAACAGTCTCATGGGCAGATATTTTGGGAGCCTGTATGGACAGAGCTCACAGCCATAGATTCTGATGACTGTATGATCCTGGTATAGGCACGAATCACCTACTTTATAGTTTTTAGAGAGCTGCAGGGTTTTTTGTATTTCAAATGACACTCTGGGAGGAGGGGACCTCATCAATAAGCAGGGGACTGGGTATACAAACTGATCAATAAATTCACAATATGAATATGGTGAATTTAGGACTTGGTGGAAGACAGATGTCCAGAAGATAACAGATCTTCTTTCTCCTCTAGAATCCAGCTTTTTGATGTAGCATGGAAAATCCTCAGATTGGTAGTACATGAACACGTGGTAGATATAAGATGAATACTTGAAGATGCCCTCCCTGTCTATTTTGAAAAGTTGCTCATGTATCTTGTTGGCTATGAATTTAGCAAAATTATATTTATAGGCAGGATATTGGCCTGGGCTATAAGCAGCTAGTAATACCAGCATTGTCTCATCAACAAATTCACTGGTTTTATAGCCCAACACATATGAAATCATGTCCAGCAGAAGTTTTCCTATATCAGTAAAGTAGACATATAAGTAGGGAGGTGGCCCTGTGGGCTGGCGGTCAAGCCTCATAAATGTCTTGGTGATCTTCTGCCTGTCATCAGTGGACATCTTGGCACCTGTATCTAGCAGATAGTTCATAGAGAAAGGAAACAACAGCTGAGTTTGTTTGAAGTTGAGCATCTGGTTGATGGACTCAGCATTAATGTGAAAGAGGATGCTCCCAGATGGAGACTTGACAGCTCTGTGATTTGCATCATAATTCTCAGCACATAGGCGAATAATCTCTGGAAAAATGTTAACAGATGGGAGAAAGTAGTATGGCAGATTTGATTCCCATATCCCATATGTATCCTTGCCATTCGAATAGTCATCTCTCAATTCCCTGAAGGTCTGCAAATGGTTCCTATCTCCCACAAAGTCTTGGATGAGGTAGTCCCTGACAGCAAGAGGTAGGGACTCCAGCTCTTTATTTGGTGGACTCATGGGGTCAACACTGAGAACTGTGGGTGCAAGAGCAGCCATTTGTAATTTCTGAATAGAACAAGGTAAGTGCAGATAGCTTGACAGGTCCCTCAAAGCTCAGGTGATAGACTGAATGCAGATAATGCTAACAATTATCTTCAAAGAGAAATAGGCTGGCTAGGCAGGCTTGTCTCTGCTCTGCTTGGGCAAATTCACAGGAGTTGTGAATAATGAAGATGAATTGCAGGGGGTGCAATTATAGTTTGGTGAAATTTGGTGCTTCAAGTATGTACCCGGCAAAAGGGAACAATGTCGGGTGATTTGGATGATAATTCGTGAATTTAAGGCCGCGAATTATTGTTGTAACATCAAATTTTTGGAGCAGAGGGCAATGGAAGCTGCTTGGTCCAGAATTGACTAAGAGACCTTCTTTAATTTGGGAATTACCAGGTGTTCAATGGAGAATTTGCAAAGAAACAGCATGCACAGGGGAAAAATAAGAGAATTGCGGAGAATACCTAGATGAACGGTGCGGAAAACCTTCGGGTCGAACAGTGGGTGCACAATGCAGCTAAATTGATGAGTTGCGGCGTCTACAGCTTTGAATTTGGCGGTTCGAAGGCAATTTCACAGTGAATAAGCTCACAACGGCTTTGTCTTTTTCGCGTGAAAATGACATAAAACGGCTCGTTTGGGCGCTTTTAATGAAAAATTTGGAAAATACGGGTCATTGGCGCTTTTCCGCCGATGACGTCAGCATGACATCATGGCGGGCCCTGGTACAGAGGGTGACGTGGGCGCTGAGCTGGACGCCAGCGTGGCGGGACACGGTGGAGGGTGGTGTGGGGTGGCAAGGTTGCGTGGAGGGCCACGAGGCGCGGGGGCGGGGGTCGGTGACGTGACGTCAGGATGACGTGGAGGTGACGCGCCATCAGAGGGGCGGTATCGTGGAAAGTGGTAAGCGGTCTCCCCGCACCACTTTTGGGAGAAGGCAGTATCGGGGAGGGGGGCTCCGAACACCCCCGCCGGCTGCCACGCGTCCAGCGTACGGGGGCCAAAACCGTCCGTTCCCCGGACGTTAAAGGGCGGCGGCTTCAAATCTCAAATCACCCGCCCACCGTTGGATGAAGGGGGACGGGAGATCAAGGGCTAGCGGGCGCCCCGCCCCGTCGTGCAAGTTGGGGGGGACCCGCCGGCCAATAAAATATTCGTTTAATATTTCGGGGTCGGAACTTCAGGTTATGGGCTTTTCTGTGAGTTTTTTGGAATATACATAGATTAAAGTGGGTTCCTCTGACGGGGTTAAAAGATATTTGAATGTTGGGTTTGAGAGGGGGAGAAGGGTTTTTTATGAAATTTTTCTGGAAAAAGTGGGTATATATGAGGGTTAAGGGTGGGCTATTAGTCTAACTAGGGGTTAGAGTAATTCCCAAAACAAGGGTTGACTATAGTCCCTGGTGGACTAATGTCTCCCATAGACACACTATTTAGCTATAATGCTAAAAGGGGGGATATTTATACATTGTTTGGGGTTTATACACCATGGTGTTATAGTAGTAGGGGAAGGGGAATAATAGGGGATTTAGTGTAGATAGAGTTAACAGTTAGTATTGTAGGGGAATATGAATGGGAAGTGATAGAAACTAAGTTTTTAGAAAACAAACTTAATTAGGGAGTAGATCAAAATGAAAAGAAATTTTACACAAGAAATGTGGCTCCTTTTCAAAGAGAGAAGTCACTTCTGACATGGAATTTGTACAAATGAAGAGTGTAAGGAGGACTGATCAGGCAAATCCTGCAGTGCTCATGGGGAGGTTAGCAAGAAACTTTTGAAGGGGATGAGGGAAGTTAGTGATGGTTTAGTAGTTTGCCAAATGAGCCATTGGTCTTGCCTTTCTCCTGCTGGTGACATCATTGTGATTTTTGCCAACTGATATACTTAGATCATGCTTTCTGCAACCTTCCACTGCCTACCCTACCTATTATGCCTAACATTTTTTCTTCCTTTGGATGGGTGCACTTGGCCTTGCAAACCCTGATAATTTTCTTTTCTTTTTGCTGCCCTCCTATCTAAGTCTACCCTTATGACTTCCAAGGGCCCAGATTAAGTAGTTGGGCTCCTTTATTTCTCTATCCACCTAGTCATCTGTCAAGCTTGAACTGTTTGAACAGGTACTTCCTCTCTAGTCTACAACATGCAATTCAAAACATGGTGAGGCCCAACTTGAGCTGTTGCACCACCCATCAAAATAGTAGTGGCAATTTGGACTAGCCACTTTCCTGGTCTTTGCTTGGGGTTCATTTCTTTTATTTTTTTTCTTTGACCAATTCATTTTCTTTCCCTTTGATTTTTCTTTTAAGGCATACCCTCTTTACATTTTTTAAATTGTCTGCTTCTTTCACAAAAATGGAACCTTAGCAGCATGGAAGGTGAACATTTTTGGCACTTCCACTGTCAATCATGAGAGATGAAAACCTATTGGTATAGGAGGCTAACAGTGGCTCCACTTGGGGATGTCTTTTCCAGGTAAAAGGTCAAGAACAGCAGGTTAGATTGCCTGAGTTCTGCTTTCTTGCTGCAGGCTGAATTTCTCTGTTGTTGGAGACCAATGGTTAGGATCCTAGATAGTTGCAGGCAGCACCCAGTGAGCTGATTTGCTGTGAAATTGCAGATCTGTTTTTTACCTGTTTCTCGGAAATTTTCCTCATCACTTGATAGTTACCCTGTGTTTTCTTTGCTTGCTAAATGCCAGGATCAATATTTTCCAAAAAGAACATAGTGTAGCATCCTGGTCTCCTCAAAATATATTGTACTTGGGGCTTTATTTATCTGTTGTAATTGAAAATGCTGGAAAATATAAATATTTATGTACAATATATGCATGTTCAGTGTTTAATCAATGGAGTCAAAATAATGCTTGAGCATTCTCCCATTAACTGGGCCTTCCTCAGTGTTTGAGCCATCCAAACTTCTTAGAAAATAGGTATTGTTTCCTTGTATGGCATAAATGACATAGGCTCCCTTCCATAAAAAATCGAACTTACCATGTTTGCCTTTGTCCTCCCTTCTGGAATCCCATCTTAACACTTTGTTTCCTATAAAGAAATCTTCAGCTTCGGTTCTTTTGTCAAATATTCTTTTGAGATTTTCTTGTAGAACTTGGGCTCTTTGATAGACTTCTTCTCTTGTTTGCTGTAAATGAATTGTTTGATTAATTCTTCTTTGAATGTCATTGGGCTCAGCTTGTATTTCTTGCAGCAGCTTGATCACTGGAATTGCTAGAGATGTAGGAAACTTTGCTTCTAGCTCATAAACCAGTTCATATGGACTCATGCCAATTGATCTCTTGGTGGTCAGTCTATCTACCCACAGTTGATTTACCAGCTTCTTATGCCAATTCTTTTTGTTTTCTTCCAAAACTTTTTTAATGATGTTGATGAGACTTTTATTGGAAGATTTAGCTATGCCATTACCTTAAGGATAATAGGCAGTGGAATGACCTAGGGTCATGTGATACTTGTGACAAAAGCTGATCATTTTCTTGGACTTGAAAGCAGCAGCATTGTCTGTAATAATTTTGTCTGGACAGCCAAACCTGGACAAGATGTTGGTTTCTAGAAATTGTATAATAATGGAGTCATTGGCCTGTCTGCAAGGGATGGCTTCTATCCATTTGGTGAAATAATTTGTGGCAGTGAGAATCCACCTATGTTGGCCAGAGGATGAAGGGTGAATTTCACCAATGAAGTCTAAACCCCATTGCTGGAATGGTCTCTCAGCTGAAACTGGTTTGAGTGGTAAAGGTAGCAGCTTCCTCTTGCCCTCAAAAACTTGGCATTTGTGACAGGACATTACAAATTTCTTCACATCAGCAAACAAGGAGGGCCAATAAAATCCAGCTCTTAGGATTTTATCAGCTATTATTTCCAATATAAGTGCCCTCCATAGTCACCTGCATGAAATTCTTTGAGGACATTATCAGTTTCTTCTATTGTTAAGCAATTGAGTAAGATTCCTTCATGATTTCTCCAAAACAAAACATTGTCAATAATACAAAACCTTGGTGCTTTCATCTTTAAGAATCTTTTCTTGGTTCTGGACAACCCTGGAGGAGCTTGCAGGTTTAATAATACAAAACATATATCAGCATACCATGGAGATTGCATAAAGGCTTGGCTGATCTGTGGAGTCGCCATCTCCTGTTCGTCGTCCAGTTCATTAATGTCAAGGGCTTGAAAATTGGTTTCAGTCATTAGTTTGGCTAGGCCTTGTCCTTTTATCAGTTTGGTGGGTTTAATCTCAATGTCATATTCTAAGATATTGGCAATCCATTTGCCCCTCTTGCCTTCAATTCCTTCTTGGGTTAGAATATCTTTGACCACTGCATTAGGAACATAGGCAATTATATGAGAATAAAGAATATAGATTCTGAATTCCTTGATGGCTTTTACCAAGGCATAGGCTTGTTTTTCCATGATCTGATATTTCAAAGGAGCATCCCTAAGGGCTCTACTAAAAAATGCAATGGGCTTTTCACAACCTTGGTCATCTTTTTGTAGCAGAACAGCAGCAATAGTATGCTCAGAAGCAAAAGAAAAAATAAGGAAATCTTGATCGAATCTAGGGCTCGTGAGGACTGGTGTGTTTGTCAATTCTCTTTTGATATCCTCAAAGGCTTGTTTAGCTTCCATAGTCCATTTGACCTTGGAATTCTTTTTCAGCATATTGTTTAGCAGTCTAATGAGTTCAGCCAGATTGGGAATGAATCTCCTCAAGAAGTTGATCTTTCCTAGAAAGCTTTGTAGTTCTTTGATGTTTCTTGGATGAGGTACTTGTAGGATAGCTTGAATTCTGTCTGGGTCAATCCTAATTCCATCTTTTGAGATTATATGCCCCAAAAGTTTACCTTCTTCTAGCCCAAATAGCGACTTCTTTGGGTTCAATGATATGCCATACTTTCTACAGATTGTGAAAACCTGCCTCAAGTGTTCTAAGTGTTCTTGATCTGATTTTGAAAAGGCAGTTAGATCATCAAGATAGACTACTAGGAAGTCATGAATTTCCTTAGCAAAGGCAATATCCATTGCTCTTTGGAATGTGGCCCCTGCATTTTTGAGTCCAAACGGCATTTTGACATATTTGAATGTTCCCCAAGGTGTTGTAAAGGCAGTTTTATCTTGATCATCCGGGTGTACTAGAATTTGATTGAATCCTGAGAAACCATCTAGTAGAGAGATCCTAGCAGCTCCCACTACCCTTTGCAAGATGTGGTCCATTTTAGGTAAGGGATAATGATCTTTGAGAGATACTTTGTTCAAATTTCTTAGGTCAACACACAGTCGGATTTCCCCTGTATTTTTCCTAGTAGGCACTAGGTTTGAAATCCACTCTGAGAATCTGATTGGGGCAATAATCCCAGCTTCATACATACGTTTGACCTCTTTTTCAATAAGGGGGAGTAGGACTGGATTGACTCTCCTGAGCTTCTGTTTGAAAGGCTTTTGATTTTCTTTTAGAGGGATAGTGTGTTGGATAACTGATGTATCGTGATTTAAGGTCCTCATAACTCCAGGCAAAGACATCATGAAACTCTTTAAATAACTCAATGTATTTCAGTTTCTGCTCAGGTGGTAATGCTTTGGATAATTTGACCATTTTGGGATTTTCATGGGTCCCAATGTTACAATCTTCTATTTCAGCATTCAATGGTTTCATTTTTGGTTTTCTTGAGATGTCATTTGAATCAAACAGGTCCTCCAAAGGGGTTAGTCCTATGGGCAGAAAATTATCTTTCAGCTCAATTACCTCATCTTCTGCTTCAGTCATTTCCTCTGCATCATCTGATTGTTTCAATTCCCGTATAGTTTCCTTGTCAAAGGTGGTAGGATGCAAGACTAGATCAGCTGTTTCAGCTGATATTTCCTGTGTAATTATGCAGATCTGTGGTTGATCATCTCTAGTGCTAGTGTCAATGTTCATGCCAGAAAATTCTTCTTTTAAAGTGAGAAAGTTATTTATCTGTTTGTTACTCTCAAAGACTTGCCAATTCTTGATGTTATCCGGAACTGAAGGTCTGTGTTTGATTTCAGCAGTAAATGTATGATTGGTTTTGAAAGGCAACTTACAAGTGCTGGCAAAAGTTGCCAAGCTGTGAGCATGTAGATTAAGTTCTCTGGAAATTTTAGTCAACTGTGATTGTGAGAAGCTCTCAAGTATTTGAATAGCTGCCCCCTTGTATGCTCTCAACCTTAGATCATTTGTGGTGAAATTTCCCTTCATCTGTTGTATGACTAGATCTGAATCTCCCAAGATTGAGATTTTGGTTGCACCTAGATTTTTTATGAGTTTCAGACCTAGCAGGAGGGCTTCATATTCAGCCATGTTGTTTGTGCATCGAAATTTTAGTCTGTATGCATGGCCCTTAGCTTGGTCATTGTGCATATTGTGGATCCATATTCCTGCCCCAGCTCCTAGCTTGTTTACAGAGCCATCAAATTCTAGATACCATAAAGTTTCATGATCAAGATTTGGATTGGGATCCTTAGAAAGTTGGATGATGGGTAGGTTGGTTTCTTGCAAGTCACTTGGTATATCTTGTTCCTTTGCCTTCTTATCAGTTATTCCCACAGTCCCTTGGTCTTTGAAAGTACATTGTTCCTCTGACTCCTCGGTCTCTACTATCATCAATAGTTCAGAATAAGCTTTGTGACAGATATCGGCATTGTAGAGAATGAATGAATCCATGTCTGAGTGTATTGAGTAGATTGGGAAGTTTTGGGGCTTCTCTTGACTGCTTACCACATATTTCATCAGAGTTTCCCGGTATAATCTCTTTGGCTTCCGAAAGACTGAGATAGTTGCATAGGACATATCTAATTGCAGAGATCCTTGAAGTTTAGCCCCCCAGGATCTGGACAAGAGCATGCCATACTTAGGGGGTATGTCAGCTACCACTACATCCATCAAGATAGTTTTGGTTGGGTATTGAACCAGAGAGACACATAAATCTTTGATCAGGCCTAAACACCTGACTTGGCTTGAATCAAATGAGAATAGATCTTTATAAGGTCTTGTGATATCTAAGTCAAGTTTTTCCATTACAGATTTGGGCATTAAGTTGTGTGAGGCCCCGGAATCGAACATTGCATTATGTAGGACCTTGTCATGAATGTTTAGACTGACATAAAAGGGTGGTACCCCTCCATTTTCTGTTTTTCCATTAACCTCAGGCCCAAACAGCAATTCTGGTTGGTCATCTAGGACATTCACAGCATCTTTATTGTCTGATACTTGGAGTGATTTGTTGATCTGTTGTCTGTATATGTCATGTTTGGCTAATTCCAAAAGAGGAACTAATATCTTTAGCTTGCTTATTTCTGTTTCCAAGTTGAACGGTTTTTCGATTTGAATTTTGGCATTTATTGCAGCAGTTTTTCCCTTTTCAGTTGAGTTATCAAGTGTCTTTTGCTCATAGTTAGGTCCATTTTGAGTAAAATTGGTGCCATGTTTGTTTCCTAGGGGAGCATCTGCCTTTTTCTTTAATGGATGGGGTGTCCCTGGCTGATTTTGAGAGGACTGTTGTTCTGAAATGTCTTCCACAGTCACTTCTGTGGCAGGTGGGTTTGAGCTGCCAGCTGATTGGGGAAGAGTAACATTTTCATTTATCTTTTTTGGTTGTTTATTGTCCTTAGGTTTGAGGGGTGTAGGCACATCTATTGTTCTACTCCTTAGTTTGTACTGTTTGTGCACCTCATACACAGCTGCATCATAACCTTCTTTAAAATCAAATGATTCTCCTGACTTAGTGTGGAATTGATTGTCATTGTAAACCTCTTGGTCTTCTTGTGTCAAAAAGACTTGATTTTCACCATCCAGACCCATTAGATTGATGTGAGGGTCTTCACTAGGTTCACTAGATGTTGAAGCCTCAGCATAATTCTCTTGAAAAGGGGGTCTGACATGCTGGTCGGGATCAGTCCTTCCGACATTAGTATTTTGATTCTTTCTGAAGTTTGGGTTTCTAATATTGCTTGTTTGACCTTCCCATGATGATTTTATTTCTATGGTTTCGACCCTGTCTCCAAGTCTATCCATCCCTTTAATGATTGCATCTAGCTTTTCCTCAAATGATGAGGGTTCTTCTTTGAAAGTAGTTCTCCTTTCAATTCTCGCCCGGTTTCTTTTGGCAATTAGATTTGCTTCTACACTAACAGCTATGTTTTGCATGTCTGCTAGAGTTGCAGGGGCTCTTTCTCTTAGCTGATATGCCATATCAGCATCAAATCCATCAGGGAACTTAATCAATGCTAAATCAGGTGGAGGTCTAAGATTTTGAGGAATGGCATTATAAATAGTGTTGAATCTAGTGCAATAGTCCAAGACAGCTTCTTGTGGGCCTCTTTTTATGGTATCATATTCAGATAAAATGTGTAGAGGGTCCTTTTTATTTTCCCATCTTTTGAGAAAGGACTGATAAAGGGCACCTGAATCAGCTATAAAATGTGCAGCCAGTGCCTTGAACCAGGTTCTTACTTCACCTGTTAAACTTTGGACAAAGATTTTCATCCTTACATCATCATCATCTATCTCATAGTTCTCAAAGTAGTCTTGCATTTTCTTAGTATGATGTAAGGCAGTGTACATACTGGTTCCATCAAAATAAGTAATTTTGCCTTGGTAGTCCTGAGGCATGGCCCCAGGATTGCCAGGCAACTGTAGGGGTGCATAACGATTAGCCATATTTGGTGGGATAAGTGGGACAACTGGAACAACAGGGACAGCAACAACAGTTTGTGTGTTGGTTGTAGACAATATGTTTTGTGAAGTGGATGATGAAGAGGGGGAAGAATGAGTTGTATGAAGGTGAACGGTTGGTTTAGAAGGGGTTGGAATAAAACTTTGTTGAACTGCCTCAGGGCTAGTTTCAGGAGATTGTTCTGGTTCCTTCTGGTTCCTATGAGTTTTATGGATCAAATTTGGATTCTCGAAAATAGGTGGGGGATTTGGGTCGGGATTTGACCTGGTGTGCCTAGTTCTCTTCTTAGGAGCCAGCTTCTGAACTTGTTTTTGGTATTTTTGTGGATATTTTTAGAACTATTTTAAGGGACTGCTCAAGCTTTTGGAACCACTGTCTAAAATCAGACGACAGTTGAAAAATACGCTCTGTCCCCAGTGGAGTCGCCAATTATGTTATCACTCAGGTTGTTTCCTTTGACTCCCAAGGGAATACGGCCGAGGTAACCACTAACCAATATTTGGGTCACAGGTTCTAGCCTACCTATGACCAGAGAGGGCTCTCTCTTTATGATTTAACTTTGTTTGTATAATATTTTAGGCTAGTTATGATGCTCAAGGTTTTGTTTTTTGGAATTTGCTGGATGATGACTTCAGTCAAAATATATATGTGCTTACCAGGGTGTTCTAGGCCATTGGGCATGGAGTCAGTGGTGCTTAATTTGTTTGATATGTCTGTGTTGATACATTAGTGATGCTGCAGAGCCAGATAAGTGTATGATAAACAATTCTTTGAATCTGTGATTAAGTGTGATGTAACCAGGGTATGAAAGGCAATTAAGAATCTTTCAACAAACTGTTATGGGGAAACAGTGAGAATATTATTTATAAGCAGTGAAGAATTTCTACATAACATTCATATTTATAGATTTAATGAAAACATGAGAAATTAAGAATTCATGTTCATGATCAATTCTGAAGAAAACATTTTTAGCAATAAAGATTGAGCACAAGGTGTAACCAAACATTTCATGTACTATTCCTTTTCTCTACTGCTAGATTAGTGAGACATGTGTATGATTTAATAAACATAAGAAGACAAAACATAGATTGAGAAAAACTTATTGTTCCATCAGACAGCACAGGAATTCTGCAACAGCACACCTAGCATCACCAAGACATCAAACATTCAGGAAATCACTGAGCTTTTCCAGCCTTTTGCATTAGATAATCTAAAAATATACAATACATTTGCCTCAGAATGAAAATCACCAACCCCTCATACGTTGCCAGGGGAGGTATATATACATAATTTACATAAGAAAATATCTAGCTGATGACTAAATGTTTCATTAATATCGTGCCAACTCCTGGAGCATTGTAGATGAGAAAGTAAATGCTGTAGTAACTCCTCAGTGCCTTAGCTGTCAAAAATGGTCAGAGAATGTTGACTTTGTGACCGTTGGAGTCGGCTGAAGATGCGCTGCCCAAAATTTGTGTATTTTTGATCTTTTGCTTGCTATCGCTGTCCTTTGCTGAGTCACCCTTTCGGCTACCTAAAGTGTTGTCTTTATTATGCTTTTTGCCTTTTGCTGAGTTGAAGCTGACTGGGACCGAGCAACTGAGACTATTGTGGCAAAATTTGTAGCATTGCCTGCCACCAATCCTCTTTGGGCAGTTGGTGTCTCTGAATTTTCACCAATGTTTCATCTGCCTCTGTGTACCTGTAAAAATTAGGAGGAACCTCAAAAAGGTGGTGGATTTCATTTTCAATAAAAAACAGATTTTCAAGTTTGTCAAGAAGGCCCTGCCCTGTTGGAGGCCCTGCTTCCTCAGAAGTACTGGCAGATGCAGTAATATGATTTTCAATAAAAGTCACCATCCTGGTAGCACATTGCTCACGGGGGAGCAGTTTCCCTGCGCTGGTTAGTAGGCTGGGCAATCCCTTTCCTTGTATTGCTCCCATTTTGAGCTTGTATTCATCCACCTCAGCCTGTATTTCGTGGAACTTTCTCTCTACAGTCTGTACATAATTCCTGAGAGTCAGCACCTTTTTAGCCGTAAGGACAGCCTTTGTTCTGTTGACAATGTTGATGGCTGCTAGCTCCTCCTGGGTCTGACTGTTCAAAAAGTGTATCATTCTATTGGCATGCTCATTCATGTTCCCCAGTACTATCCTGGCCTTCTGGATCTCAATCTGTGCTTTGCCAATTAACTCCATTTGTTCATGCACAATCTTGATTGACTTCCATTGTCTAGTAATGGATTGTTCAATTCGGGCCCACAAAATTCTTTTTATTTCTGCCATAGCACTTTCTAGCTTGAGCTATTTCTCCAAGGCCTTTATTTTCTCTTTCAGGGCCTTTATTTCTCTACCTTTCTCTGCCACAGTCATCTTTGATTTGTCATATTTGGCCTCTAGCTCTGCCAACTTTTCCTTGGCCTGCTTAATCTCAGTAGCCTGGAGCTCCATTTCTTTGATAGCCTTAGTCAAATCTTCCATGTTTAAATTGGACTCTGGGGCTGTTGTTGTTGCAGTTGCTTTTGTTGTTGCTGTTGTTGTTACAGGGGCCACTGCTGCTTCTGTAGTTGTTGCAGTGGTTGAAGTAGTTGGAGGAGCTTGGGATGTAGATTCTCCCTGCTTATCTTGTAGTGCCCCTTCAAGCTCCTTTTCCAAATCAAGGACCTTCTGGTTAAGCTGCATTATTAAATCAAGCTGCTCATCGGCCTTCTTTTCCTTCTGCAATTTTGTTGTTTAGGGGTGCTCGGTGGGCAGCAGCTTTAACCTTTTCTTCAATGCATTAAGGTCATCTTATTTTTTCTTCATGAGGGCCCTCACGCCCTTTGGGTCCTTGGGATCATGTCCCAGGTCTATAATGATGTCCTCTAATGATTTGATCCTGTTATCCTTGGCCATGGAGGACATTCTCTCAAAATCCAACTGAATGTTGGTATTCTTTAATGATTCCTTTAATTCATGGGCCATTGTTGCCCTGTCCACCAAGGTGGCATAGACCATTTCTCCAGTCTGCTTGTGGAGCTCTATTTGGTCCATGGGGTGAATGTCTTTTTCCATGACTTCCACCCTTGTTCTTACATAACCTGCAGTTGATTTGGGCTGCGGCACCTTAGGTTTGAAGTGGCTGAGGATCATTTTCTCCTCTTGAATATCATAGACAGACATTAGCCTTTCTTGCTTGGCTGGTGTTGCTTTCAGAAACTGTTTGTACACTTCAATTCTCAGCAAGTCATTTTGTGCCTTTATTTGTTTGAAAGAAGCCTTGGTGCTTGAGGGATTCTTGCTCTGCTGAGTGGAGGAGGACACCTCCAAGCCAAGTTGCAATCCCTGCTCCTGCTGAAAGGAGCTCATACCTGTTTGTTGGCTGCCTTCCGCATCTTTCCTTGGACTGTCAAGGACTTCTTCACTTATTTCTTCTGTTATCGGGGAGTCGACCTTTTGCCTCTTGGCCTCAGGTTGCTGGGAGGATCCACTAGTAGGAGTGGACTCTTCTTTGTCTCTTTTCTTACCCCTCTCCTCATGTGATGGGGTCTACAAAATAGGTGTTGTAGGTGGTTCAGTTTGCAGTGGAGGGGTCTTCTCTTGTTGCTGCCCAATTGAGGAGGCAGGCTGTTCTTTTAGTGTTTCCTCTTCAACACCCATTATCCCTTTACCTTTATCTGTACCTGATGTTGCTGTAGAAGGGGCCTGGGTGACTGGTGCAGTTGTTGTGGCTGAGGTCCCTTCTCCCACTAGATGTGGTTGCTTGAAGATTACCTGCTGCACAGAATCTAAGTCAAGAGTTTTTTCCAAATCCTTGACATTCTTTTGCATTATCTCTTCTTCAGTTAATTTATCAATTAAAGTATCTTGCAGCCATTCTTGCTGATTGGCATACTGTTCAATATGTGGATACTTGCAATGCTCATAGCCTAACAGCTTGTATTTAACCCTCCTGGCACAGATGAAGCCTTCAGGGTCATAAGGGACCCACCGGAAGCTTTTTGAGAGCATCTACTTGTCTTTGAGGATTATCTCAGCATCTTGCCATCCCTCTTTTTTATTCATGATGAAGGAGCACAGGTGGTGCTTGAACTTGAGATGGGCCTTCTTTTTGGCACTGTGGAAGTGGGTGAGGTCAGAGTGAATGAGCTGCCTATAATACTCCAAGGCAAACAGTCTCATGGGCAGATATTTTGGGAGCCTGTATAGACAGAGCTCACAGCCATAGATTCTGATGACTGTATGATCCTGGTATAGGTACCAATCACCTATTTTATAGTTTTTAGAGAGCTGCAGGGTTTTCTGTATTTCAAATGATACTCTGGGAGGAGGGGACCTCATCAATAAGCAGGAGACTGGGTATACAAACTGATCAATAAATTCACAATATGAATATGGTGAATTTTGGACTTGGTGGAAGACAGATGTCCAGAAGATAACAGATCTTCTTTCTCCTCTAGAATCTAGCTTTTTGATGTAGCATGGAAAAGCCTCAGACTGGTAGTACATGAACATGTGGTAGATATAAGATGAATACTTGAAGATGCCCTCCTTGTCTACTTTGAAAAGCTGCTCATGTATCTTGTTGGCTATGAATTTAGCAAAATTATATTTATAGGCAGGAGGTTGGCCTGGGCTATAAGCAGCTAGTAATACCAGCACTGTCCCATCAACAAATTCACTGGTTTTATAGACCAAGACATATGAAATCATGTCCAGCAGAAGTTTTCCTATATCAGTAAAGTAGACATATAAGTAGGGAGGTGGCCCTGTGGGCTGGCGGTCAGGCCTCATAAATGTCTTGGTGATCTTCTGCCTGTCATCAGTGGACATCTTGGCACCTGTATCTAGCAGATAGTTCATAGAGAAAGGAAACAATAGCTGAGTTTGTTTGAAGTTGAGCATCTGGTTGATGGACTCAGCATTAATGTGAAAGAGGATGCTCCCAGATGGAGACTTGACAGCTCTGTGATTTGCATCATAATTCTCAGCACATAGGCGAATGATCTCTGGAAAAATGTTAACAGATGGGAGAAAGTAGTATGGCAGATTTGATTCCCATATCCCATATGTATCCTTGCCATTCAAATAGTCATCTCTCAATTCCCTGAAGGTCTGCAAATGGTTCCTATCTCCCACAAAGTCTTGGATGAGGTAGTCCCTGTCAGCAAGAGGCAGAGACTCCAGCTGTTTATTTGGTGGATTCATGGGAGCAACACTGAGAGCTGTGGGTGCAGGAGCAGCCATTTGTAATTTCTGAATAGAACAAGGTAAGTGCAGATAGCTTGACAGGTCCCTCAAAGCTCAGGTGATAGACTGAATGCAGATAATGCTAACAATTATCTTCAAAGAGAAATAGGCTGGCTAGGCAGGCTTGTCTCTGCTCTGCTTGGGCAAATTCACAGGAATTGTGAATAATGAAGATGAATTGCAGGGGGTGCAATTATAGTTTGGTGAAATTTGGTGCTTCAAGTATGTACCCGGCAAAAGGGAACAATGCCGGGCGATTTGGATGATAATTCGTGAATTTAAGGCCGCGAATTATTGTTGTAACATCAAATTTTTGGAGCAGAGGGCAATGCAGGCTGTTTGGTCCAGAATTGACTAAGAGACCTTCTTTAATTTGGGAATTACCAGGTGTTCAATGGAGAATTTGCAGAGAAACGGCATGCACAGGGGCAAAATAAGAGAATTGCGGTGAATACCTGGATGAACGGTGCGGAAAACCTTCGGGTCGAACAGTGGGTGCACAATGCAGCTAAATTGATGAGTTGCGGCGTCTGCAGCTTTGAATTTGGCGGTTCGGAGGCAATTTCACAGTGAACAAGCTCACAACGGCTCTGTCTTTTTCGCGTGAAAATGACATAAAACGGCTCGTTTGGGCGCTTTTAACGACAAATTTGGAAAATGCGGGTCATTGGCGCTTTTCCGCCGATGACGTCATGGCGGGCCCTAGTACGGAGGGTGACGTGGGCGCTGAGCTGGAGGCCAGCGTGGCGGGACACGGTGGAGGGCGGTGTGGGGTGGCAAGGTTACGTGGAGGGCCACGAGGCGCGGGGCGGGGGTCGGTGACGTGACGTCATGATGACGTGGAGGTGACGCGCCATCAGAGGGGTGGTATCGGGGAAAGTGGTAAGCGGTCTCCCCGCACCGCTTTTGGGAGAAGGTGGTATCGGGGAGGGGGGCTCCGAACACCCCCACCGGCTGCCACGCGTCCAGCGTATGGGGGCCAAAACCACCCGTTCCCCGGACGTTAAAGGGCGGCGGCTTCAAATCTCAAATCACCCGCCCACCGTTGGATGAAGGGGGGCGGGAGATCAAGGGCTGGCGGGCGCCCCGCCCCGTCGTGCAAGTTGGGGGGGACCCGCCGACCAATAAAATATTCGTTTAATATTTCGGGGTCGAAACTTCAGGTTATGGGGTTTTCTGTGGGTTTTTTGGAATATACATAGGTTAAAGTGGGTTCATCTTACGGGGTTAAAAGATATTTGAATGTTGGGTTTGAGAGGGGGAGAAGGGTTTTTTATGAAATTTTTCTAGAAAAAGGGGGTATATATGAGGGTTAAGGGTGGGCTATTAGTCTAACTAGGGGTTAGAGTAATTCCCAAAACAAGGGTTGACTATAGTCCCTGGTGGACTAATGTCTCCCATAGACACACTATTTAGCTATAATGCTAAAAGGGGGGATATTTATACATTGTTTGGGGTTTATACACCATGGTGTTATAGTAGTAGAGGAAGGGGAATAATAGGGGATTTAGTGTAGATAGAGTTAACAGTTAGTATTGTAGGGGAATATGAATGGGAAGTGATAGAAACTAAGTTTTTAGGAAACAAACTTAGTTAGGGAGTAGATCAAAATGAAAAAAAATTTTACACAAGAAATGTGGTTCCTTTTCAAAGAGAGAAGTCACTTCTGACATGGAATTTGTACAAATGAAGAGTGTAAGGAGGACTGATCAGGCAGATCCTGCAGTGCTCATGGGGAGGTTAGCAAGAAACTTTTGAAGGGGATGAGGGAAGTTAGTGATGGTTTAGTAGTTTGCCAAATGAGCCATTGGTCTTGCCTTTCTCCTGTTGGTGACATCATTGTGATTTTTGCCAACTGATATACTTAGATCATGCTTTCTGCAACCTTCCACTGCCTACCCTACCTATTATGCCTAACATTTTTTCTTCCTTTGGATGGGTGCACTTGGCCTTGCAAACCCTGATAATTTTCTTTTCTTTTTGCTGCCCTCCTATCTAAGTCTACCCTTATGACTTCCAAGGGCCCAGATTAAGTAGTTGGGCTCCTTTCTTTCTCTATCCACCTAGTCATCTGTCAAGCTTGAACTGTTTGAACAGGTACTTCCTCTCTAGTCTACAACATGCAATTCAAAACATGGTGAGGCCCAGCTTGAGCTGTTGGACCACCCATCAAAATAGTAGTGGCAATTTGGACTGGCCGCTTTCCTGGTCTTTGCTTGGGGTTCATTTCTTTTATTTGTTTTCTTTGACCAATTCATTTTCTTGCCCTTTGATTTTTCTTTTAAGGCATACCCTCTTTACATTTTTTAAATTGTCTGCTTCTTTCACAAAAATGGAACCTTAGCAGCATGGAAGGTGAACATTTTTGGCACTTCCACTGTCAATCATGAGAGATGAAAACCTATTGGTATAGGAGGTTAACACTGTCTACAAAATTCACAAGAGAAAATTGATTTTTTTCAGCTCGAATCTCAGCTACAGCAAGAAGAATTAAAACAGAGAAGTCATTCTGAACTTGTTTCTATTCAGAAGATTGAAACAGACTCCCATAAAGCAGCAAGGTTACATGCAGATGCAAAAGTTTAGCTTGCACTTCCCAAGCCCATCATCAGACCTTGGGAAGAGCTTGTCCACAACAAACACATAACTAGTCTTGGATATGACAAGGACTTGCCCTTTCATATTCCAGACTACTCCAAACTAATCCAATTTCAAAGTGCTAGATTTCTTGAGGATGGTTCATCTTCACCTGTTCTTCATGACAGTTCACCTCCAGTTGTTCCAGATTCTGCCCCTCTTCCAAAACAACGGCAACAACAACAGATTGTGAAATGCCAACACTGTCACCGGGTTGGCCATCTGAAAGATCAATGTTTTGATCTTCATCCATGTAAGCACTGTCATAAAACCAGTCATTCTTCAAACAGATGCTTCAAAAACAAACGTCCTGCAAGAACAAAGATTCAGCTTGGATGGATGGCTTCTTGGCAATGGGCATCAATAGCCAAGAAGATATTCCAGTCACATATCAGAACTTGTTCAAGAGTATTGAATAGTCTTGCAGTTGAGTTTTCTCCATCATCTCACCTTGTATCTAACAGGGGGGAAATGATGGTCATATACAAGCTTCAAAGCCACATCAAGCAAGCGTGAGCCACAACCTGTCACACTAGTTTCAACGTTGTAGCCAGAGACAAAGATGCCCCTGAGCATGCTTTCAATTGGTAATCTGGGACACTTCCTCTAGCAGAAGACTTCAGCTTCTTGCCAGTTTCGGAAGAATTCGAGGAACAAAATTGGGGACACTTCCTCTAGCAGAAGACTCCAGCTTCTTGCCAGTTTTGGAAGAGTTCCAGGAATTGCATTAAGAATTCCAAAGTTGTTGGTCATCCTTAAACCATCACAGGTTGAGACTTCCCTTTTTAGGTTGAATTTCTCCCTTTTATGCAGGGTGCGACCTCCCTTTCATGGTTGAAGGTTTCACTCTTCAAAACATCAGGAGCACTTCCTCTAGCAGAAGACTTGAGCTTCCTGCCAGACTTGGAAGAGTTTCGAGAACTGCAATAATCATTCCAGTGTTGGTGGTCATCCTTAAACCACCACCATTTATACCAACATTTCAGAGAGCACATTCAACCTAGTGCTGCCATGCATTTTTGCACATTTTGTATTACAACTTTCTTCTTGGACTCATACATAACCCTTCGGATTAAGGGGGGAATGTTGGACACCTAATCCTCACTTGGTTAGTGTGGAAGTCAAATAGACAAAAGGAAGTCCAAGAGACCTTGGGATGTGAAACCCAACTGTCAAACCATGTACTATAAATGTATATCATTTGTTAATAAAATTGTACTCTCATGTTTTATCTTTCCTATTTGTCTTTTCCATGTGTGTGTTTAACAGATTTCTTCATTGATTATTTCATCAATCTCCATTTTCTCTAAGTTATCTACATCCGATTTGGTAAATTTAGTTGGGTTGAATCTATCTAGTTCATCACCTTCTATCTCATTTATTTCTATCTTATCCTTAGTGTCAGGATCTATTGATGTATCAATATCTATATTATTATTTACAAATTCTCCTTCTGAAAGTAAAAAGTTATTTATCTATTTATCATTAGAAAATATTTGATAATTATTCAAATTATATGGAATTGCAGGTTTGTGCCTAACTTCAACAATGTACTGATGGTTAGGTTGGAAGGGTAATTTGCAGGTGCTGGCAAACATTGCTAAACTATGGGCTTGCATGTTATGTTTTCTAGGAATTACTGCAATATTTGTTTCTAGGAAAGTGTTAAGTATTTATATGATAGTTCCCCTATAACAACTTAATCTAGGTTCCTTTGTCATATATACAGCATCAATCTGTTTTATAATTAGTTCAAAGTCTCCCATGACAGAAACTCTTTTAGCTCCTAGATTCCTAACTAACTTAAGACCTAAAATTAATGCTTCATACTCAGCCATATTATTGGTACATTTAAAATTCAATCTAAATGCATGACCTTCTAAGTAATTATTTTCCAAATTATATATCCACACTCCTGCTCCTGCTCCTAACCTATTGACTAATCCATCAAATTCTAAATGCCATAATATCTCATGATCTATATTTACACTATCTGGTGCAACAAACTTTTCATCATTTATAGCAATTTGACCGTCTTGTTCATTGAACGGTTCTGTAGTCTGGTTAGTTTCATTTTGAGTAGAAACTGCAATTTATTTTGGTTCTGTATTAGTATTGTTTAAAAGTTTTTCTTGTGTTTGATCAGCATTATACAGGATAAAAGAATCGATATCTGAGTGTATGGAGTAGATGGGAAATTTTTGAGGTTGATCCTGGCTACTTACCATATATTTCATTAAGGTTTCTCGGTATAGTTTCTTAGGTTGTCCAAAAACAGAGATTGTTGCATATGACATATCTAGTTGTAAGGATCCCTGAAGTTTGGCTCCCCATGATCTGGATAATAGAATGTCGTACTTTGGTGGGATGTCAGCAACTACAATATCCATAAGGATGCTTTTGGCATGATATTGGACTAAAGTGATACACAGGTCTTCAATCAATCCTAGACACTTTACTTGACTAGAGTCAAATGAGAATAAGTCTTTGTAAGGTCTTGTAATGTCTAGGTTTAATTTCTCCATTACTGATTTGGGCATTAAATTGTGGGAGGCCCTAGAACCCAACATTGCATTGTGTAGAATTTTGTCATGGATACTAAGGCTAATGTAAAAATGTGGAACTCCTCCTTCTAATGGTTTTCCGTTAACATCTGGACCAAATATGAGTTCTGGTTGGTCATCAAACAAGTTAATTAAATCCTCATTTTCAGCAATGTTTAAGGTCTTGTTTATCTGTGATTTATAAGTTTCATTCTTGATTAGTTCTGTTAAAGGAACTGAAATCTTTAGCTTTGCTATCTCTACTCCCAAATTGAAAGGCAAAGACACTTTTTCTGTTTGAAGTTTTGGAATTTTTGCAGCGGGAATTTGAGTAGGCTTGTCTTCTTTTCCTTCATTGGGGATCTCCTCATGTGGATTTTCAAATCTGATCTTTTGAGCTTTTTCCACTGGTTCCTTTGGTGGAATTGAAGTGGATGGTTGATCAGCAGAAGGTTGATCAAAAGTTATATCTAAAATTGTGGGGCTAGAAGGTTTTGGGTTTTCCCTAGGAAGAATTTGGAGGATTTTTGAAACAAGGGCTTCTTTTATTTTCTTGGGTTGAATTTGTGTTGTTCTCTTAGTTTGGTCATGGACATCAAAATTCTTTTTCCTTCTTAGGTTATACTGTTTATGAACTTCAAAAATGGAAGAGTCGTATCCTTGTTTGTAATCAAATGATTCCCCATACTGTACCTGTAATTGTTGCAACATATATAGTTCTTGCTCATATTGGGTTAGAAAAATAGTGTCCTCATCATTTATTCCCATTAGGTTAATTTGTGTATCTTGTTCTAGATCTTCAGGATGGGATGTCTCTGCAATTTTTTCTTGAAAAGGGGGCCTATGGTTCTGATCTGGTCCATTTTTCCCAATGTTTCGATTGTTTATGAAATTGGGTTTCTAACTGGAGGTGTTTGTTGATTATTCCATTGGGGTTTCCTATCCATGTTTGCTATTCTATCCATTAGTCTTTCCATACTTTTGGCTAAGTTATCTATTTTAATGTCAGATGGTGAAGTTTCATCCTTTGTACGTCCTCTCCTTTCATTTCTAACTCTAGCCCTTTTAGCTAACAAATTAGCTTCTACACTAACTGCTACACTTTTCATTTCTTCTAAGGTTGGGAGGTTTCTTTACCTAAGTTGGTATGCCATATCTGTGTCAAAACCATCAGGGAACTTTATTAGTGCTAAGTCAAGTGGGGGTATAAGGTTAACTGGGATTGCATTACATATATTATTGAATCTACTGCAGTAATCTTAAACAGTTTCATTAGGTCCTATTCTAATATTCTCATATTCTGAAAGGATTTGTAAGGGATTCTTTGTCTTTTCCCATCTATCAACAAACAACCTTTGAAAATTTTCTAGTTCTGCAATGTGGTTGGCAGGAAAGGCTTTAAACCATTTCTTGACATCACCAGTCAAATTTTGCGCAAAGAGTCTCATCTGAACATCAGCTTCATTTATTTCATGTAGTTCAAAAAATTCAGACATCTTGTTTACATGTTGTTGGGCAGTGTAATGACCAGTAGCATCAAACAAGAAAATCTTACTCTGATAATCTGCAGGCATAGCATGAAGTTGGGCGGGTAAAACAAGAGGAGCATATATGTTTTCCATTGCTATAAGTTGGGAGGGGCTAAGATGTGGGGTTGAGGTACTTGGAGATGATGCAGCAGTGGATGAAGAACCAGGACTAGTAGGTGGTGAATGAGTAATTATAGGTTGGTGAGGGAGTGAAGGTATAAATGGTGGTGAAGAATGGACTTCAGAAGGTATTATTGTTGAAGTTGAAGGGAACAATGGTGAACTCAAAGTAGTGGACAATTGTTCAGAAAGCTCAGGGGTAGTGGTAGTATTAATGGATGATTGTGGAGATTTTAGAATGTACTCATCAATTGAATTGTTGGCCTGTTGAACTTCAAGGTCTGCAATAAAATCAAGATCTATAACATTTTCATCGATTACACTTTCAGGTTTTGTTCGAAATAATGAAAGATCAAATGGTACATCAAAGGGGAGTACTTCTAAAAACAACCACTCATCAGGACATGAATTAGCTTTAACTAATGGTATTTGGCTAACTGAAATTTCTTCTTTTTTAGATTTTCTTGAAATTAAGTTGGGATTATCAATTACTGGGGCAAGGTTTAGATCTGGATTATCCCTAGTAAAATGAGTCTTCCTAGAAGCCAGAATTTCAAATGTTTTAATTGTTTTTGTGATATTTTTTCAAAATAACTTCTAACAAATGACTTTAAGAGGCTCAAAATGTAGATTTAGAATTTTCTTAAACCTCTATTAGGATTGAGGAGTTGATGGTTCCCCAGTGGAGTCGCCACTATGTTATCACTTAGAATTTTCTCTAGAAGTTATTAGAAGAAAGAAAATGACCGAGGTAAACACAAACCAACTTTTGGGCATAGGCTCTAGCCAACCTAGGCTCAAAGAGGGCTCTCTCTATATGATTTAGCTTTGTTTGTTGGGATTTCAAGCTAGTTATGAATGTCCAGGGGGTTTTTTTGTATTTTAGATTGGGTGGTGGGATCCTTAACACAGATGGATAGAATTATGTCTTTAGACCATTGGGTTATGGAGTCAACAGAAGGGAAATAGAACTAGATCAACTCAATAAAGGGAATGTTCAAAGGGAAAGCTAGCATAGTAAAGTGCAGGTCTTTGGGACAGGGAGGTGAAATGGTTTTAACCATGGTGAGAGAGCAATTAAGAATTCTTAGACCGGGATATAATCGAGGAATAGAGGGTAATCAGAAAGAAAGAGAAATTACTTTGATATAGATTATAAAGAAACAACCTAAAATAAGGAGAAATTAAGAATTCCTTAGCTTAGATATCAGTTGAAAACATTTATAAGCATAACCGTTAAAACGGAGTGTAATTAAACAAATTTTGAGATATTGTTCCAACTATAGAATTCAGATTCAGAAATACATTAAATATTGTGGAAAAACTTAACAAAGATAAAAACAACATGAGAAAATACTTGTCTGCGCTTCGCTCAACACATGAATCATGTGAAATATCTTGTCTTTATTCATTAATATAGCTTGCTCGCTCAATCAATGATCCAATGGCTTTACAATATTTTGATCAAGAAGTCTATAGAAATGTCTAAGAATCCACCCTACATACTTCGATTTGTGAAGTATTTATACAAAAGTTTTATTACAAAATATCTCAAACTAACTTGAGATCTAATCTAGGAAATAAAAAACATCTTCTTGTAGGAAGATAGAGACAGCTATTGAACTGCTTTCATGTTGTCCCATTTATTGTGGTACTATTGTCCTTTATGGTTTTTTTTAGCCCTTTATTCTCTTTATTGTTTGAACTTTTGTTGTGTGTGGAGCATGATTGTTCAAATGTCTTTGTTTCAGCCGGATGTATACCCCAAGAAGTTTGTACACCCCTCCACGCGGGGGGGTGCGGGGGGGACTTGTCTAATCCCCCCGGCTGGGGGGTCCGGGGGCCAGCGGTCCCTCGGCGGGGGCTCGGGGTCAGCACCTCCGAAGCTAAAAACAAATGTAAAATTGCCTTGTAAAAGTATAGTAATTTCTAGTCAATCTGGGCCGTTCATTAGGCAGATGATCTGACGGTAGAACTTATGTTTAGTTTAGGGGTTTTTTCCCTAGAAGGAAAGCCCTCTCTTTGTATGAGGGCATTGTATTGGAGGCTGAGATATAGATGTGTATTCTGTGAGCGAGAAACTGAGAGGTGAGACTGTGAGAGAAAACAGAGAATATTACAGCGGATTTGTTGTAGGTTGTGTCTCTTCATTTTGCTGGATAATAGAAAGGAAGGACTGGCTGTTCGGGGTGGACGTAGCCCAAACTAGGTGAACTACGTATATCTGTGTCTCTCTTGTTTTATGTGTTCTCTGTGTTTATATTTCTGCAATATTTTATGTGTTCCATTGCTCCGTAATATATAATTTTCTAACAACTTTCACGCTGGAGGATTTAGTCACTTTTAGGCTTTCATCTAATACTCTTGGACACTGATATACTTTGACTTTGATGACATGTCTTTATCCTTTACTATATTTTTAGTTTTACTGTACATTTTAAATTTTTACTGTGTATTTCAACAGTAAATTATTTAGTTTTTTATATGTATCAGCATCTGGTAGTTGGATATTGGTCAACCTTCTGTATGTTTTATCTGTTTGTCTTCTAACTGTATACTCTGTCTAGTTCCTCTGTTTTGACAGTCAATGTCTTTGTGTGAATGATTTCTTCTATGTTCTGTGTATAACTGTTTTCTTCTTCTGAATGAAGGATTTTTAATAGATATCCTTTCAAGTCTTGGAGTAAACAAGTTTTGTGACTAGTATCAAAATTGTTTATCCAAGCTCTGGTCTTCTGTTGATTACTTGCAAAACGCAACAATTTATTAATAAAACACAGGTTGGTAGGAAAAGAAATTGATGGGTTTATTGCACAGGGATGTCTTGGGGAGGAGTTGTGTCAATGTTTTGAAAGTAATCGGAGGTTGAATTGTGTTGCAGAGGTTCAAGGTGGCACTGAAAGGGTTTGATAGGTTTTACTATGAAACAAAGAAAAAGGAATGAAAACGAGGGTTTTTAGGGTTTTAACGGGCAACTTTTTCAAATTTGGAGCGGAAAATTATATTATGAATAGTAGGTGGTTTATCGAGTTGAGCGGGAAGGTGATTTCCCAGGCCATCACATCACTTATGAGGGTTGGGCGGTATTTTGGAGGGGTCACCTGATCTACCTGCGCACCTAACACGTAACCTTTGGGGTTCAGGGGAAAACCACTTTATCAGGCGGGTAACGATCGGCCATCAGGTGCGGCTGATATGGATATGGACCGTTGGATGAGGGGGATGGTGAGAGGACGACAATCGGGCGAGGGAGGTGCATGAGTGATAAAAGCATGGGCTCCGGGGGGGCCAGAGCTTTAATCCTCGGCGGATTGGGATTTATTAATAGGTTAATGACGGGTTAAAATGATCGGGCGGGGATTAATGACGGGGTTTAATTCTTCGGGTAAAGGTCAGGCGTCGGGTGAGACCGATATGGTTGTGCATCGTCGGATTTGGGCATAGATGATCGGACAGTAGTCGGGTGGCAGACTAGCGCAGAGGAAATGGACGGAGGTTTAGGGGGTCAACTATAGTTTATATTTAAACTAAGGGTTGGGATATTTATTTAGGGGATTTAATTAATATAGGGGAAAAGGTATTGTGGGAGCTATATAATTAAATTAGAAATTAATATGAAATTGGTGGAGTGAATATACCCTTAAGTATAAATGTCAATGTAATATTTGCACACTTTATTTACATACACTTAATACTTAGGATAAGATGTCTTTTGTGGATTTTTTGAGTGAAATAGGATTTACATGTGGGTTTTCACTTTTCCTAAGCAAATGAAGTTTATCCTTAGGAAAAGGGGTTTTATTAGGGAAATGAAGGGGGAAGGAATTTTATGAAGGGTATTCTAGCACTTGATGTCCATAAGTCATTAAGCCAAGGGTCCGATCCCACCAAAAGTCAAAGAAATGATATGAGCCTCTTTGACATGAAGGCTTTAAAGTACTAGAACATGCTTGTGGATAGGAAATTAGTAAGGGGAAAATGACTGAGGGGGAGTTAATCACATTGGCTTGCAGACCTTTATTTTTGCTTCCATAATTGATCATACATATTGAAATATGTGTCTAAGCCTGATGCATGTGTTTTGATCCAATCAACTTTATACTTCAGCAACCTTTCTTCTACTTACCCACTTCTTACCCAAACATGTTTTCTTCATTTATGTGGGTGCATTTAGGCTAGAAAACCCTTATCCTATCTTTTCTTTTATAAAAAAAACTATCTATTTCTAACCTTATATCATCCAAGGGCTCAGATTAAGCTTATGAGCTCCTTTTATTTTCTCTACCTATCTATGATTTGCCAAGATTAAAATGTTTGGTCAGATTTTATTCTCTAACTAAAAGCATAAAATTCAAAGCATCATTGAAATAACCAAGATGAAACAGTTTGATTACCATGGATTATAGCATGAATAACAAGCTACACACAATCATTATTATGCATAAAAGCAAATAGTAGTGGCATTTAGACTTGCACACTTTCATGGTCTATTTTTTTTTGGGGGTTCATATACTTTCATTTTTTGACCTTCTCTTATTATTTTTTCCTTTAATTTTTCTTTTAGGACATACCCTCTTTACATTTTTTAATTTTTTAATATGGAAAACATTTGCAAAAAGCAAAGGTGTGGACAATATTACAAGGCTTAACCTTACTCATTCAAAATTATGACTCCTATTGGTATAGGAACCTAACATTTCCCACCCCATCTGTGCTACAAGGGATATCACGGTTCTAATAAAAGTATTTCTAGCTACTAGGGTGAAGTTTTATTCATAGTCTATCCCTTCCTTCTGAGCATACCCCTTAGCCACAAACTTGGCTTTGTATTTCTCCACACTGTCATCTGCAACATATTTGACTTTGTAGATCCATCTTGAACCTACCACTGACCTGTCCTAAGGCCTAGGTACCACTTCCTAGACATCATTGACCATTATAGAACTATATTCCTCCACCATAGCATCTACCCATACTTGATGTTGAACGACCTCCTGAAAACTAGAGGGTTTCCCAACTTGAGATACTAAGGCCTCGTATATGTCTGGCTATCTTCACTCCCTTTTATTATTCTTGGGTGCACCAATGAAGTCCTCTGCATCCTGTATAATCTGTTGGAGTTCCGACTCGTTCTTCCACTGGTATTGAGTACATCTATCAACTCTTCCTCTTCCTGAGATTCCTCCTGTTCTGGAGCTTTTCCTTTAGGAGAATTGTTGGTACTAGTTTTTGCTGGTTGAAGTGGTTGGACAAATGGATCGCCTTTTGATTGCTCCTCGGAAGTCATTTCTCGGGATTTCTTGACCATGAAATTTACATCCCACCGAACTACTACCTCCCTACTCCCTGGAAGATAGACTCTATATGCCTTAGCATTCTCGCCATATCCCACAAGATATCCTTTCTCAACTGTTTGATCTAATTTCTTTCTCTTTTCTTCGGGTATACGAAAATACACCAAACTCCCAAATATCTTGAAATGACTGACTTCAGGTGTCTTCTCAGTGAAGACACTTTCCAGAGTGATCTTTCCCAATGCCTTGTGAGGAGTCTTGTTCTGGACATAAATGGTCGTGATGCATGCTTCTGCCCACAAGAATTTGGACATATCCTGATCATACAACATCACTCTAGTTGCTTCCACAATAGTCCTATTTTTCCTTTCTGCTACTCCATTTTTCTCTAGATTGTAGGGATTTTTCCACTCTCTTCTGATTCCTTCCCTAACACAAAACTTGGTGAAGTCCTTTTCAAAGTACTCTCCACCATTTTTTGAGTGCAACACTTTTATCTTCTTTCCTATCAGATTCTCTACTAGAGCCTTGAACTCGTTGAATCGACCAAAATCCTCATCCTTGGTTTTCAAAAAGTATATCCAAGTATTCCTGGAATGGTCATCGATGAAGGTAATGAATTATTCAGAACCACTAAGGTATTTTGTGGA
Source organism: Pinus tabuliformis (assembly GCA_031772625.1). NCBI lineage: Eukaryota > Viridiplantae > Streptophyta > Pinopsida > Pinales > Pinaceae > Pinus > Pinus tabuliformis. The sequence continues at coordinate 191,751,309 of CM062819.1, read as the reverse complement.
CATAGGTCTGCATATGTCTGAGTGTATCAAGCCTAGAACAGTCTGAGCCCTATTATTACTTCTGGAAAATGTTGCTTTGTCATACTTGCCTAGGATGCACCCTCTACATACATCATCTCGTTCGGTACTTAATTCTGGAACTCTTGATACTATTTTCTCGAGAATTCTCAGAGCCCCATGGTGTAAGTGTCCCATCCTCTTATGCCATAGTTCATTCAAATATTTATCTCCATTACTTCCTATCTGTGCCATTGGAGATTCTAGTTGTAATCTATACAACCTTTTACTGTTGATTCTAATCTGGGCCTTCATTTTCCAACTCCGGTGTTTGACATATACTTTCTCCTTAATAAATAAAATGTCATATCCCTTTTTTTAAAGTTGACATACGTAGAGTAAGTTCATCCCCAATCCTAGCACATGCAACACATTGGTTGCTCGAAGCCGCTCTCCTGCTTCAGTTTGAAAGACTACAATACCTCTACCTACATGGGTACAATTTTCCTTATTTCCCATGGTGATTTGAAAATTTATCCTTTCTTCCTTGTTGGGTTGTGTTATATTCTTTCCACAACTAGCCCACGTAGTTAACCGGGGGGTTAGAAGGGGGCAGAGCCCCCCCTTCATTGCGTTGATTGCGTAGCAAGGGGGTCACAAGGGGTTTGAGGGGTGCAGGTAACTGTTATAGACATATTTGGGCACTGCAACCGAAAACTCATACGTCCATAAACTAAGGACTCCTTAAGTCCCTAAAAATTGTTGATTCGTACCCTAAAGGATCATGGTCAACTGATTACATCATTTCCCAGAAGTTCCACCTGAAAAACTACTCAGAACTGGCCAAAATTGGACCATACAGGCTACTCCATGGACAAGGTGTGATGCATACTGACTGCCTAACTGGCCAGGTGCGATGCATACTGAAATGGCCTTTTGTGGGGTACGATGAGCGAGAATAGACAAATGGCAGAGACAGTTTTCAAGGTGGATGATCATGGAATCTTCCAGAAACTTCTCCCGTGATACTTGCCTCTCTGAATTCGCCCAGGGATGAGTAAGAGATCATGAAATATCCAAGTGGAACCAAGAAATATTAGTGGAATGATGCTAATCAAAAACCCAGAGCTGACTCACACCCTTGCAAGACATCTATAAATGGATCCCTCATCTGATATATCTAGAGGTTGGAATTTTGTATTTTGTAAGGAAGTGTTGTTGGTTTGGTGAGAAGAGACATTGCATTGTTGGGTGATTTGCTTGTTCATGAGGTGAAGAGGGCTTCTACAACTGGGAGGATGATGCTGGATCAGACAGCTGTGTTGTAATCCTCTCTTACATTATTATTAATAAAGTTCTTTGAGTTTTCCTCCATATGATCTTGTATTTGTGAATCTTATTTTTTATGAATGCAATTGTATGGTCAATGTGTTTCTGATTCTACATTGTTTATGATGTTATAGATAGAGATGCTTTGATAGTTTGTTGTTACTTTGACTCTACAGGTACTCTTTGAAGCGGGACAAGTAGGAGAGGAGTGGCAAATTATATCAAGCAAAGGAGAAATCAAGCTAGGATCAAAGCGAAAGATCCAGGTTGGTCTTCTTTTCTTCTCTTCCATCTATCACACTTAAAGGAACTCTTGAAAATCTTTCATTGTTTGTTTCTAAGATAGCTACCCATCTTAGTGGGACTAGCAGTTTGAATTGACACTAGTTTTCCCTGTAACAAAATGGCGACTCCACAGGGGAATGAATAGTTTGTTTTGTTTGTTTTTTGTTTGCTTTATAAACTACAGACAGAGACTGAAGTTAGCCAGCTAGCCTTTGAAATGCCTTTGCTATACAATTGCGAAGTAGATAAATGCTACTTCAGTCAATCTCTAGGTTGGTTTATGAACTAAACATCTGACTTACAAAGCATCCTAAGTGCCCTTCTGGTAGCTCAGAACCTCATCAGATCTTACCCTTATGCTTTGTGTTTATTTTCCATCATTACTCAGCCTAAATCACTGAACTTAGCTGCAATTTTTGAGCAAAAACCAAGCTCAGCTTCGCTCCCTGGCCCATCGCACTATCTCTAACTGAGCAACCTGGATGCATCACACCTCCCGTGTGTTGTAAGTAAGATGCATCCCTGTTTCCCTGTGTTGCAGGTGCGATGATTGAGTGAACTATTTTTCTTCTCCGAAATTTGGTTTTTCTCCTTGTTTTCAGCTTTATCAGTAGTTTTGTTGTCCATGATCAGTACCTTCTTGCTGAAAACATATTCCTTCACATTATTTCAGCCTCCATCAGTTAGGAATTGTAAATGTTTTTGTGTATTTGTCAATCATTTACAGTATTCATTTGTCGAAAGTAGCCTAATCGAATTGTCGTTTTTTATGCAAGTGTCATAATTGTCATTTTGAATCAAAAGAAGAGTGTCGTAAAGTCTTCCTCTTCTAGATAGTTGATTGTACCTTTGTCATTGTACTTGATTTTGAAATTACTAATATTTCAAGTGTCGAAAACAGTTTTAAATTCGAAATCGAAAAGTGTCGTCTTAGTCTTCCTTTCATTTTTGAAAAGAAAAATTGTTAGTACTGTCGCTTTGAAAGAAAATAGTTCAGATCTGCACTTAGATTTCTTTTTTTCTTTCACACATTAAGAAAGCGAAAAACAAATTCATGCATGTGCATCTGCATTTTGACTGCTTGTGGAATTTGATTTAGGAAAGTGCATTTAGTGTGTGCTCTATGCTCTCTGCTGAAACAAAATCATCATCTTCTTTCCTTTGTAGCTAGGATTTTCATTGCTAAAAGAACATAAACTATTGTTTATCATTTTAGATTGCATATTTAGGAATTTAACATCTACATCACGCGGTGAACCTTGAAAGACAAACTTCTAATCAAGATCAACCATAAAATAAACCTCAATGAACATAAAAACGCTTTGGAACCTAACACAACACATCCAAAAGTCTAGGCTAGATACGTGTTCTGGCGTCATAAAACCTGGTAACTATCGTTTTCATCGTAGGTTGGGTGATTCCTCCTCTTTGATACAAATGTGCCAATACAGACTTGTGCTCCCCGTACTGTCGAGTATATATTGGGAGACCACAATACGCTGATATCCTTTATCCTTAGGAAGCCGTGTTTGTCGCCCTATCGATCATAATGCACTGAACACAACATTCAGGAAGATTGACTACTGTACATAATTCCTTGGTAATTTCTCCATCATTTATCACCAAGGTGTATTTTGCAGTTTTACGATCGATTTGGTAAACCCTTTGTCTAGACTTCTAGAGCAGTCTCTTTCGTTCCTTTTTGACTCCTTAAAAGAAAAGGTCCATCTGAGCACTTGTCACTTCAAGCCCATTAAAAATCGAAGGCGACTAGAGTCACCTTTAGCTTTTTCTCGACTCTTAAAAATTGAAAAAACAAGTTGCATCCAAGCGTCTTAAAATTTATTTTAATTGGAATAACATCTTTTTTCCTTCGTTGATCTGAGGTTGAGATAATGGAGTCTACCAATCAAGGAATCCCCCTTGGAGCGAATCCTGGTCCTTTGTCCTCTTGGGGAGATATTGGTTCTCTATATATGGATACCTTGTCCCTTCTAGGAATCACAATCGGCCTGCCGGTCTAGCTTTTCTCGACCTCTGTCAGTCAAAACACTGTAATTCCTTAGCAATCTAATCAGCAACCAGATGATACTGAAGTTACCCCTTCGCCTTCTACTTCGTTTGTTTCTCCTTCCCCTTCTTCCTCTTCACTTGGTGAAACTAGTGACACTAAAAACCAAGTAACTGAGAAGAAAAAGAAAGGGAAGGAGAAGAAGAAGAAGCTAGCTAAACAAGGGAACACCAATGCATCATCTGGCGAAAATCCGCACACTAAAGTTTCCAAACCAAAAACTCCATGCGCAATTTGCAAGGAGAACCATTACCATCGAGATTTCCCTTGCATCCCATGGATCTTGAGAGAATGGTCTCCCCAGTTGCACCATTTGGTGTCATCAACCCCTGACAGTCAGGTTGACAGCGCACCATCAACTAGTGAAAACGAAGTCAGCAAACAAAAAGGAAAAGTCAGAGTTCCATGTAGGTTATGTGAAGGTGATCATACTCTTCACTGTTGTCCTTTTCTAGACGAAGCCAAAAGCATTTTGGATAACCGTCCTGCTTCACCGCAGCAACTTCCACCTGGATACAAGAAACTCTTGCAAAGTCCTTCGCTAGTTGAAAACCCGACCGACATAACTCAATTGTCGAACGAATCGCCTATCATTGAAAGTGAACCTTCTGAGTCCATACAGAATCAAACTCAGCTGGTCGAGATGGTAGTCGACCCAGTCTTGCCTTCAGAAAATGCACCTTCAGATGATATAGTTTCCAAAGAGGATGAGAATGACATCGTTCAAATTCTTTTTGTCGATACAGAGTCTAATGAATTCGGGGGCAATCCACCCATTCCTTCACAACAGGAAGAGACCCCCCCAGTTCATGAAGCTTATCTGGACATTCATCCGATACCTCCTCCGAGCAGTCTAGTCATTTTCTTTGATTGGAATCAACTAGCGAAACCTCACCTTCCATCTAATGTACCATTCCGAATCATAGTACAAGTTTACAAAATGATCGTGTCTAGCATAATTATAGATGAAGGGGCTTCGATGAGTATCCTTTCCTTAACTTCTTTGAAAGTGCTTGGTTTGCCATCGCTTTTACCTGAGAAACAAAATTTGTCAGGCTTCAACAAAGGAACCAGTCGACCATTAGCGATCCTTCCAAAGTTTCCTATAACTTTGAGAAAGAACATCATTTATTTGAACGTGATGGCAGTCCAAGGTCCACTAGATTACAATCTTCTCCTTAGACATGATTATATATATAGCATGGAAGCCATTGTTTCCACATTATTTCGAGTGATGTGTTTTCCACATGAAGGTAGACTAGTACAGCTTGTCGACCAGCTTTCATTTCCTGGTTCAAACACAGCTATAAATCAACCATCATCCCTAAATGGTCTCTTCGTATCAACAATGTCTCTTCCATCTTCATCCCATCCACCTAATTACCGCGAGTAGTTCAGTGAGTGTGATGAAGATTAGGGGGCATGCACCCTAGTCTACTTCGGGAGGAAAACCCAAAGGAAAAGAGAGATTTTGTTGAAAGGTCATAATATTTGGACCGGATAACATTCCTGTATAGGTTATGTGATCAGTCTGACGCGATTATTACCTTTGTACAATTGTGAAGCTCGCAGCATTCACCGCAAGGACTTCCATTTTATAACCTGGAAACTCTCCTTTTACTGAAAGACCTAGGGGCATGCAAACATTTGCATGCAAGTGAAAAACAACCTTTGATTTTCTTAGTTTGTAGGTTCTTAACCCTTTAACCTCGTAGCTTGGTCGTTTCTAGCTTACATAAAAAGGTCATGAGCACATGTTATAGTAGTGATCAAGCTCATTAAAAAATAAATCTACCAAGAGACATTATCAAAAGACTGGTAAGAGCAATGTTCCCGTAAGGTTCAAGCTCGTTAAAAAATCAACCTACACTGAGCACATGTTGGAAAAAGGTTCAAGCTCATTAAAAAATAAACCCGCCTTTGGTAAATAACCTTTTGTGATTGCTTTGCTATCTGCCCTTTTGAACTTTGGTTGTGTTATCACTCAAGTTGTTCCCCAAAGCTGTGAGAAAAGGGAATACGGCCGAGGTAACGACTAACCAATCTTTTAGATGCAGATTCTAGCCAATCTGTAGCCAAAGAGGGCTCTCTCTTTGTGATTTAGCTTTGTTTTGTTATATGTTAGGCTAGTTATGAAGTGCAAGTATTTGTTTGATTTTTGGATGGTGACATTTCGATAGAACAGGGCTGCAAAGTATGGGAAGTTCAGACCATTGGGTTAATGGAGTCAATGAAGGTGAACTGCTGGATATAATTTCTTTGACAAAAGGAGGAACTACAGAGTAAGACAATTAATCATGGAACAACTTTCAAGCTGGAATCAGGTGAAATGGAGTCAGGGGATGAAAGGCAATTAATAATCTTTCATCATACTAACAGAGGGAAAGTGGGTAAATATTACCAAGGAGCAGTTAAGAATTCCTTAGTTATATTCAGGGTTTAAGAACCAGGGAAATAGGAGCAGTTAAGAATTCTTGCCTATGCTCGTCCTAAAGAAAACATAAAAATGACAGGAATTGAACACAGAGTATAGTTAAGTAAATTCTAAGCTATTATTTTTTCCTACAATTTAGAGTATGATATGTAAAGGATATATAAAACATAGAAACACTAAAACATGAGTTAGCAAAGACTTATTGATCCATGAAATAATTCAAGAATTCTGTAACATATTCTTCTGCCATTAATTCCACAACCAGCAAGTTCGGCAACAGAGCAATCCAGCAATATTTTATTCAGAAGAGTTCTCAAATTTACAGCGCACTTTCAGAATGGTATCACCAACCCCTAATACTTAGCTTGGGGAGGTATTTGTACAAAAATGTTTACAAAATATCTCAAAAGAGATAATATCTTGCAATAACTTCTTTCACCTACTCTACAAAAGTAGTATATGCTCTTGGGAACAGAGAGAAATGAATGCATAAGTAAGAAATGTTGTGTTGGCCGCTTTGTTGGTGAGATGCATTGATTATTTGCTCAGTGAGTCGGTCAAGGGATACTTTAGTGAACTTTTGCACTGCTGGCGTTGCTTTCCTGGGTGCTTTGATTGCGTTTTGACTGACTACCCAGCACGATTTTTTATCTACTCTTTCCTTCACTTTATAACAGTTGTAGCATTTTGGGAATATAAACAAAACTTTCATATCTGCCTAAAAAATCTCCAACATACTCTGCCGCCATTGGTCATCTGGTAATTGGTGTCTGTGCATTTTTATTAGAGTTTCATCAGCATCTGTGTACCTGAAGAAAGTAGGCTGGAATGTGAAAAGATGCCTCACTTCATGTTCAATAAAAAACAGATTTTCTAAATTGTCATACAGGCTCTGTCCAGATGGGAGTGCCTTCTCTCCTGCAGAACTTGATGATGTTGTGGCTTGGCTATCTACATATGTATTTAACCTGTGTACATAGGCTGCATGTGTCATTAGTCTATAGTCATCAGTTAACAAACTGGGCAGACCCTTTTCCTCCAAAGCTGTAAACTTCTGTGTGAAAGCATTTATCTCCATTTGCATTTCCTGGCACTTCCTTTCCAGATTTTGTATGAAATTCCTCATGGTCAGAACCCTTTTAATTATTAAAATAGTGCCTGTCCTGTCCCTGATATCCAGTTTTGCCAGATCTTCTTTGGTGTGGGTGTTCAAGAAATGTATTAGCCTATTGGCCTATTCGGGCATGTTTCCCAATGAATCCCTGGCCCTTTGAATTTCTTCTTGAGTTGCTGCTACCAAATCAATCTGCTCATGAATTATCTATATTGATTTCCACATATCAGTGATGGCTTGGCCAATATTGGCCAAAAAAATGCTCCTGATTTCTCTCAGAGGCTTGTCTAATAAGAGGTCATTTTCCAATGCCTTTACTTTTTTTCCAATGCTTTTACCTCCCTTGTTTTTTCTGCCATTGTCATTTTAGATTTATCATAACGAATTTCCAACTTGGCCAATTGCTCTTTGGCATCCTTTAATTCTGACACTTTGAGTCTTAGATCCTACATAGCCTTTATCAGTTCTTCAGTGGTCATGGTAGTGCTGTTGCCCGCTATTGTTGTTGTTGAAGTGCTTGGTGCTGTTGATGCCGGCACAGTAGGAGGGACTGCTGTTGTGACTGTAGAAGGAGCAGTTGTAACTATTGGCACTATTTGTGATGGCTGGGAGGCCAACTCTCCCTGTTTTCCTTGTAGTGCTTCTTCCAATGCCTTTTCTGTTTCTGCCAATCTCTCATTCATTTTCATCAGCAGGTCCATTGCATCTTCCTGTGATTTTTTCTCAACAATCTCTGTAGTTTTGGGATGCATGGTAATGGGCAGCTTAAGCTGTTTCCTAAGAGCTGCAATGTCTTCTTCCTTCTTTTTTATTAATGCTTGGATGCCTTTGGGATCCTTGGGATCATGTCCCAGCTCTATGATAATCTCTTCTAAGGATTTAATTCTATTATCCTTAGCTAAAGAGGAAGCCTTTTCCAACTCTAATTGGGCAGAGGTATTATTTAAAGAATTCTGCAATTTGTGGGCCAACAATGCCTTATTTGCCAATGTGGAGTATACCATTTCTCCTGTTTGCTTATGTAATTCAATTTGGTCCATTGGCTAGATATCCTTGGCTAATACTTCTAGATTGGTCCTGATGTAATCAGCAGCTGACTGTGGTTGCAGCATTTTGGGCTTGAAATGACTCAGGATCATCTTTCCTTCTTGGATGTCATATGTTGACATTAACCTTTGTTGATTTGTGGGGGCCATCTTCAGCAAATGATTGTAAAGTTGAATTCTTATTGGCTCATTTTTTGCCTTTATTTCAGTAAATGTTCTCTTAATGTCAGAGCCTTGCTTAGTTTGTTGCCTGGAAGAAGAGAATTCCACAGTATGTTTCCTTCCAATCTCCTGCCTGTGTGAACTGGCCGATGTTTCTGTGACCGGGGATGTATCCTGGCTGACCACTCTTTCTTCCCTTGGATTGTCTGTGATCTCATGAATGAATTCCTCCTCTGATAGGGGGTTCAATTTCTGCCTTTTTTCCCCTGGTTGCTCTTTAGGGCCGCTGATTGGTGTGTCTTCTTGCCTATCCCTTTTCCTGCCTCTCTCCTCATTCAGAAGAGTATGTAGTATAGGGATTTCTGGTGCTTTTGTTTGTGCTGGAGGGACCTGCCCTTGGCCTTGTTCCTTTGATGTAGCTGGCTGGTCTGTCATTATGTCCTGTTCTGAACCTATTACCTCTTTGCCTTTTGCTGACTCCGTGCTGGCTTTTTGTGTGGGCTGCTGAGAAGTCTCGGCAAAAGATGTATCACCTCCTATGTGCTGGGGCAATTTGAAGGATACCTGTACAAAAGAGTCCAGGTCAAGCGTTTTTTCAAGCTCCTTCATGGCTCTTTCTAATTTCTCTTCCTCAGCAATCTCTTCAACTAATGTGCCTTCTACCCATTCTTGTTGGTTAGCATATTGCTAAATTTCAGGGATTTTGTGGTGAACATATGATGTAAGCTTGTTTTTCACTTTTCTATAACTTATAAAATGTTCAGGGTCATATGGTGCCCAATAAAAACTTTGTTTCAGCTTAAGTTTCCCTCCTAAAATCTTGTCAGCCTCTTCCCAAGCTTCCCTTTTATTGAAGACAAAAGGGCCCAATTGATTTCTTTTTTTGAGCTGTGCCTTTTTCCTAGCACCATAGAAATGAGTCAAATATGAACCAATAAATTGCCTAAAGTATTCCAAGGCAAACAGTCTCATAGGCACATACTTTGGCAGCTTGTAGGGGCATAATTCACAGCCATATATCCAAATCGCTATGTGATTCTAGTAAAAGTACCAATCTCCTATACTGTAGTCTTTTGACAGATGTAAAATTTTCTGCATTTCAGCAGAGAGCCTGGCAGGAGGAGTTGTCATCAATAAAGAAGTGGATGGATATATGAACAAGTCAATGAACTCACAATATGTATAAGGAGAATTATGGACTTCATGGAATACTGAGGTCCAGAATATCACAGACCTCCTTTCTCCTTTGAGATCCAATTTTCTAAGAGGAATTTGAAAACTATCAGGTTGATTGTACAGCAGCAAATGATATATGTGTGATGTGTATTTGAACACTCTTTCTCTGCCCAAGCTCATGAACTGCTCATGGATCTTATTAGCTATGAAGGTGGAAAAATCATATTTGACAGCAGGGGGCTGTCCTGGAGTAAATATGGAAATCAAAACTAAGGTAGTCTCATCAATATACTCACTGGTTTTAAATCCCAAGATATAAGAAATCATGTCAGTAATGAATTGTCCAGCTTCATTGAACCAGACCTGATTAAAAGGAGGTGGTTGCCTGGGCTGGCGATCTGGTTTCATGAATAATTGAGCTATTCTGGTTATCTCTGTACTGGGCAGTTTGGCACCTTTGTCAAGCAAGAATTCCATGGTGAGAGGAGCCAGAGGCTAACTTGGTTTAAAGTGCAGCATCTCATTTATGGATTGAGGGGTAATGTAGAAGAGGACAGTCCAGATGGAGCCATAACTGCTCTTTGTGTGGGGTCATAATTGGCACAGCATAAGTGGATGAGATCAACAAGCACATTTACTGAGGGGAGGTAGTACATAGGCATGTTGGACTCCCAAATTCCATAGACATCAGCATTGTTGCAGTAGCTATTCCTAATTTCACAAAAAGCTTGAAGGTGATGCTTGTCACCAATCATATCATTAATTTGGAAATCTCTGTCATCAAGGGGCAACCATTCCAATTCTTTATGTGGTGCATTGAGGGGGGCAACCTTGAGGGCCACTGGAGCCTCCATTATTCAACCTTTTGTGGTTTTTCAACTTGAAATTTGGGATTGAAACACCAACAGTAGGTAAAATTATAGCTTCTGGGAGTTCCTCAGGGAATTTTACAGGCCGAGACTTGCTTGAATTTAGCCTAGTGAGCGATTTTGCAGAGGGAGACGGGATTTGAGGGATTTCTTGGTAAAATGGATAAAAACAGAGGTTATGGTGCGGAGGTTTGAAGGCAACAACGTTATTTTAATTTGAATTAGGTTCTCTAGGCAACTTTTACAGAGAAAACTTAGAAAAACAGGGTTTAGGAGGAGAACTCAGGTAAATACCTGTTTAATGGATACTCTATGCAAAATGTAGGTGGCAGACCGAGCCAAGGGGTCGCGTTGTGGAGTCAATTTCTCTGGGTGACAGACTGTGTAGTTAGAATGTTGCTTCGGACGTAAAAGAGCATGCAGAGATTGCGAAGAAGAAACAAATAAAAACAAACAAAAAACGACATTTCACGCCTTTTTAACAAAAATTTGATTTTGGCGGGTTTTTGGCACGCTTTGGTCGAGTGACGTAATCTTTGTCATGTAGCGGGGGTACGGAAGATGACTTGGCGATGATGTGGTAGACAGGGCGGATGATACAGTGGTGAGGTGGAAGCCGACGTGGGTGATGACGTGGGCAACGACGTCAGCGGCAGGAAGCGGGGGCGGTATATGGTATTATCGCACCGCTTTTCGACAACAGCGGTTTTGGGCGGAGGGAACGCGATATAACCAGGCGGCGACACATGTTTTTTGTACGGCGGTAAAACCGCCATTTTCTCGGAGGCTATCATTCGGTCATCGGATGGGTTCCAATATCGACGTGGATCATCTGATGGGAAAGCCCAGATCGGACGGTCGATGAATGGGTGGATTTAGCGGAGGCGTATGGTGTGGGGACCTGGTGTGGGGACCTGCCATAATATTTAACGTTTTGTAATGTTCGGGCAGTGTATTGAAACTTTGGTTAAATGTTTGGGCATGGTTATTTATTCAACCAAACGTTGAATAAATCCCAATGTTATATGCGCGTGCGGGGAAGGGTTGTCCACAAGGTTTCGGATAAACCTTGGACCCCCGTTAAAACATTAACATATGGCTTTAATTAAGCCCGGGGTGGGATATTTAAAGAATTTTGGGGTTTTTATGTATTTTTACATAGTATGGGAGGGGAAAACTTTATATAGGAGTTATATAATAGAGTTAGGATGTTAATATGAGAAATGTTTTCAAACAAAGCACTAAGTAAAAGGTGAAACTTAGGCTTAGGGGAGTGAAAGGTGTCCAAGTTATGGATTTGGAAGACTTAGTAGAATGGAAGAAAAGTATTTTTACACAAGAAATGTGGCTTCCTTTGCATAAGTAAACACAAAGTTTTACTTAGTCTTTCTCATAAAATGAAGTGAACTAGGACTATTGAGCAGATCCCAATGTCCTTGAGGGGAAATTAGTAAGTGTTCTTGGAGAAATGAGAGGGGAAATTAGTCATGCTTCAACTATTTTTGCAGCCACCTTGCCATGGTACTTGTGACATTTATGAGATGCAATATCTTTAAAAAGACAAAATTGTTCACAAGCCTGCTTCTACAACATCAAAACTGCCTACCCGGCCTATTTAACCTAACATTTTTTCTTCCTTTTTGCTTGGGTGCATTTGAACTAGCAAACCCTTTCTCTCTTGTTTTTTTTTAACTACCCTCCTATCCAAGTCTGTCGTTATTTCTTCCAGGGGCTCAGATTTCACTGTTGAGCACCCTTGCTTCTCTACCTAACTATTGATCTGCCAAGCTTGAACTGTTTGGACAGATCTTATTCTCTAGTTCTAAAACAGGAAATTTAAACATGGAGAGGCCAAGATTAAGCTATTTGGACATCCATCATCTATGACAGAAGTCAACAATTGCACATTTTGGACTTCTTTGCAAAAATAGGTTAGTAGTGGCATTTTTGGACTAGCACACTTTCCTGGTCTTTTCTTCGGGGTTCATTTTCTTTCTTTTTGACCAATTCATTCTTTTTTCCCTTTGATTTTTCTTTTAGGGCATAGCCTCTTTTCATTTTTTAAATTTTTTGATTTTTTGGAAATATGGAACCTTTGCAGCATGGAAAGGATGAACATGTTTGGCATTTTAACAGTCAATCATGAAATATGACACCTATTGATATAGGAACCTAACAGTGGCTCCACTTGGGGATGGCTTTTCCAGGTGAAAAGCCAAGAACAGCAGGTCAGATGGCCTTATATTTAACTCTTGGTGCAACCTGAAATTTCTTCTTTGCTACAAATAAACAAACTATACCTCTGCAACATATATACCTTTCCCATAAACTGGCTTGAACAATTACAGCTCTGTCTCTGATAGTTTTTCTGATTGTTTTCCATCAGATTTTTAGCTCCCAAGTCTTATTCTTCAATTCCTCTGATAAGCTGAAAAGATACTATAAAAAGGCAGCACAATTCCTTGCTTTTTTTCTCAAAATTTGTGGCATCTTATTCCTTATCTTATTGTTGTAATAAATTGCAGAAAATAGAAAGTATTATGTACAAATTACAGTCCTATCATCTTAACAAAGTGGATCAAAATAATGCTTGAGCATCCGACCATTGACTGGTCCATCTCCTGCTTCTGTACCATCCAGGCTTCTTAAAAAGTAGGTGTTGTTTCCTTGTACAGCCTGAATAGAAAAAGGTCCTTTCCACAGGAAGTCAAATTTGCCATTTTTTCCTTTATCTTCCCTTCTGGAATCCCATTTGAGTACTTTGTCTCCTATGAAAAAATCCTCTGCCTTTTTCCTCTTGTCAAAAATCTTCTTAAGTTTCTCTTGTAGAATCTGAGTTCTTTGATACACTTCTTCTCTGGTCTTCTGTAAATGAATTGTTTGATTGATTCTTCTCTGAATATCATTGGGTTCTGCCTGTATTTCTTGCAGCAATTTTATCACAGGGATTCCCAAAGAAGAAGGGAATACTGCCTCCATGCCATAAACCAACTCATAGGGGCTTGTTCCAATAGATCTTTTTGTAGTTAACCTGTCTGCCCAAAGTGCATTGATAAGCTTTTTGTGCCAATTCTTCTTGTTTTCCTCCAATACTTTCTTTATGATATTGACCAAGCTTTTATTGGATGATTCAGCTAGACCATTACCTTGAGGGTAATAGGTTGTGGAATGGCCTAGGGTAATATGGTATTTATGACAAAAATTGATCATTCTTTTGGATTTAAAAGCAGCAGCATTGTCAGTTATAATCTTCTCTGGACAGCCAAATCTGGACAGGATATTGGTTTCTAGGAATTGTATGATTACTGAGTCATTAGCTTGTCTACAAGGGATGGCTTCTATCCACTTGGTGAAGTAGTCTGTGGCAGTTAAAATCCACTTATGTTGGCCAGAAGAGGGAGGGTGAATTTCCCCAATGAAATCTAAACCCCATTGTTGAAATGGTCTCTCAGTGGAAATTGGTTTTAGGGGTAAAGGTAACAGCTTTCTCTTGCCTTCAAAGATTTGACATTTATGGCAAGAAATTACAAATTTCTTTACATCAGCAAACAGGGAGGGCCAATAAAAACCAGCTCTTAAGATTTTATTAGTTGTTGATTTCCAATACAAATTTCCACCATAGTCCCCTGCATGAAATTCTCTAAGCACTTTATCAGTTTCATCCTTTGTTAAGCAGCTTAGTAAAATGCCTTCATGATTTTTCCAAAATAAAACATTGTCTACAATTTAAAACTTTAAGCTTTCATTTTCAAGAATCTCTTTTTAGTTCTGGATAACCCTGGAGGAGCTTGCAAGTCTAACAATACATAGACTATATCAGCATACCAAGGTGATTTTAAGAAGGCTTGATTGATCTGTCGAATCGCCATCTCCTGTTCATTATCCAGTTCATTGATGTCAAGGGCTTGAAAGTTAGTTTCAGTCATCAATTTAGCTAATCCTTGTCCTTTTAGTAGCTTTGTTGGTTTAATTTCAATGTCATATTCCAAGATGTTAGCTATCCATTTGCTTCTTTTACCTTCAAGTTCTTCTTGAGTTAGAATATCCTTGACCACAGTATTTGGCACATAATCTATTACATGATAGTATAAAATGTAAACTCTGAAGTCCTTAATAGCTTTTACAAGGGCATAAGCTTGTTTTTCCATGATCTGATATTTTAAAGGTGCATCTCTAAGTGATTTGCTGAAAAAAAGCAATGGGATTCTCACATCCTTAATCATCTTTTTGTAATAGGACAGTTGCAATAGTATGTTGTGATGCAAAGGAAAAGATTATAAAATCCCTATCAAATTTTGGGCTTGTGAGGACTGGTGTTTTAGTTAAAGCTATTTTAATTTCTTCAAAGGCTTGCTTAGCTTCTATTGTCCACTTTACTTTGGAATCTTTCTTCAGCATATTATTCAACAATCCTATCAGTTCAGCCAAGTTGGGTATGAATCTTCTTAGAAAATTTATTTTTCCTAGAAAAGCTTGTAGTCCTTTGATATTCCTAGGGTGAGGAACTTGGAGAATAGCTTGTATTCTGTCCGGGTCAATTCTGATGCCATCTTTTGAGATTATGTGACCTAACAGTTTCCCTTCTTCTAGGCCAAACAATGATTTTTTTTGGTTCGATGATATGCCATATTTTTTGCAAATTAGAAACACTTGTCTGAGATGTTCTAAATGTTCTTGATCTGATTTGGAAAAAGCAGTGAGGTCATCAAGATATATGACAAAAAAATCATGGATCTGTTTTGCAAAGGCTATGTCCATGGCTTGTTGAAACGATGCTCCTGCATTTTTAAGTCCAAAAGGCATTTTTACATACTTGAAAGTTCCCCAAGGTGTTGTAAAGGCAGTTTTATCTTGATCATCCGGGTGAACTAGGATCTGATTAAAGCCTGAGAATCCATCTAACAGTGAAATCCTAGAAGCTCCCACTACCCTTTGTAAAATGTGATCCATCTTGGGTAAGGGGTAGTGATCTTTGAGAGAAACTTTATTCATATTTCTTAAGTCAACACACAGTCTTATCTCTCCCGTTTTCTTCCTAGTGGGCACCAGATTTGAGATCCATTCCGAGAACCTGATGGGTGAAATTATTCCAGCTTGGTACATTATTTTGACTTCCTTTTCAATAAGGGGGAGGAGGATAGGATTCACCCTTCTAATCTTTTGTTTAAAAGGTTTTTGATTTTCTTTTAAAGGTATTGTATGCTGAATCACAGAAGTATCATAGGACTTGAGGTCTTCATAGCTCCATGCAAAAACATCTTGAAATTCTTTAAACAACTCAATGTATTTCAGTTTTTGGTCAGGAGGCAAGGCTTTGGACAATTTTACCATCTTAGGATTTTTTGCAGTTCCTATATTACAGTCCTCAATTTCTGCGTTTAATGGCTGCATTTTTGGCTTTCTTGGGATATCATTAGAGTCAAAAATATCCTCCAAAGGAGTCAAGCCTGTGGGTAAAAAATTATCTTTCAAATCAATTACTTCAGACTCTCCTTCAGCAGTTTCATCAAACTCCATTTGTTTCAGCTCTTGTAAATTTTTGCTGGTAAAGATTGTTGGATGCAAAATCTGATTTTTTGTTTCAGCTAAAATATTAGTTTCAATAGTGTCTATTTTTTGTTCTTCACCAGTGGTATTTGTGTCTATATTAGTGCTTAAAAACTCCCCTTTCAAAGTGAGGAAGTTGTTGATTTGAGTGTCATTTTCAAACACTTGCAAGTTTTTAACATTGTCTGGAACAGCAAGCCTATGTTTAATTTCAGCGGTAAAATGATGATTAGGCTCAAAGGGCAGCTTACAAGTGCTGGAAAATGTTGCCAAACTGTGAGCATGTAAATTGTGGTTTCTTGAGATTTTGGTGAGCTATGATTCTAGAAAGGTATTGAGTATTTCAATTGCTGCCCCTCTATAAGCTCTTAGCCTGAGATCATTTGTGACAAAGTTTCCTTTCATCTGTTGAATAATCAAATCAGAGTCTCCCAAAATTGAAATCCTAGCTGCCCCTAGACTTTTGATTAGTTTGAGTCCTAGCAGAAGGGCTTCATATTCAGCCATATTATTTGTAAATCTAAAATTCAGCCTATATGCATGTCCTTCAGCATGATCATTTTGCATATTGTGTACCCAAATCCCTGCCCCTGCTCCTAGTTTATTCACTAACCCATCAAATTCTAAGCACCATAGGATTTCTTGACTATGACTAGCATCAGAAGTTTTGGAAACTATCTTAGTGGGAAGATTTGGATTTTGTAACTCATATGGTTTGCCTTGTGTGTTTGTTTCATCAATTACCTCAACAATTTCTAGAACTTGAGCAGCAAATTCTTCATTTATTCTTCTTCCTTGCGTTGATTCTAGAGCCTTGTCATCAGTTTTGGGACACATTTCAGCATTGTATAAGATGAAAGAATCCATATCAGAATGCATGGAATAAATGGGAAAGTTTTGGGGCTTCTCTTGACTGCTGACCACATATTTCATCAATGTTTCCTGGTACAATCTCTTTGGCTGGCCAAAGACTGAGATGGTAGCATAAGACATGTCTAACTGCAAAGATCCTTGGAGCTTTGCACCCCAAGATCTGGACAAAAGCATTCCATATTTTGGTGGGATATCAGCTACCACCACATCCATTAAAATTGTCTTAGCCGGGTATTGGACTAGAGATACACACAAATCTTTGATTAGGCCTAGACACCTGACCTGGCTAGAATCAAATGAAAACAAGTCTTTATATGGCCTTGTGATATCTAGGTCCAATTTTTCCATCACGGACTTAGGCATTAGATTATGGGAAGTTCCCAAATCAAACATTGCATTGTGAAGTACTTTGTCATGGATGTTTAGGCTTACATAGAATGGAGGAACTCCTCCATCTACTGATTTATTGTTAACCTCAGGGCCAAAAATCAATTATGGTTGGTCATCTAAGACATTCACTGCGTCTCTATTCTCTGATATTTGAAGTGACTTGCTGATTTGTTCTCTATAAACCTCATGTTTAGCCAACTCAGAGAGTGGAATGGCTATTTTTAATTTACCTATTTCAGTTTCTAGGTTGAAAGGTTTTTCCACTTGAATTTTTGCATTCCAGGCAGCCAGATTTTCCTTTTCTACTATGTTTTTGGTGGTTTTTTCTCTATCAGGGGTTCTGTTATGAACTAAATCTGCTTTGAAATCAATTTCAGGAGATCTATTTGCATTTTCTTTTGGAGGAAAGGAGGTGGATGGCTGATTGTTTGATGGCTGTAAATCTGATATGTCCTCAACCGTGGGCTCTTTTGGGTTGAGGTCTTTTTTAGCAGGGAGTTCTATAGGGGAAGTTTTATCCTTTGCTTTTTTAGGTTAAATGGTATATTTCTGCTTGCTGGGTTCAGGAACATCTATTGCTCTGCTTCTCAATTTGTATTGATTGTGAACCTCATAGATAGTTGCATCATATCCCTCTCTAAAATCAAATGATTCTCCCGATTTGGTTTGACCTTGGTTGAAAGTATGAGCCTCTTGGTCATCTTGGGTTAAAAAGATTTGTTGTTCGTTGTTTAGACCCATTAGGTTGATTTGAGTACCCTCTGTTGGCTCACTAGAGGTTGAAGCTTCAGCATAGTTTTCCTGAAATGGAGGTCTGATGTTTTGGTCAGGACCAGCCTTCCCGGTGTTAGGATTTTGATTTTTCCTAAAGTTTGGATTTCTTGCAGTGTTACTTGGTTGACCTTCCCAAGAGGATTTCCTTTCAATTGTTTCTACTCTGTCACCCAATCTATCTATTCCTTTGATGATTGCATCTAGTTTTTGCTCAAATGTAGAAGGCTCTTCTTTGAAGGGAGTCCTTCTTTCAGCTCTAGCTCGTGCTCTCTTAGAGATCATATTGGCCTCTACACTAACAGTTATGCTTTGCATGTCTTCTAAGCTTGGAGGAGCTCTTTCCCTGAGCCGGTAAGCCATGTCAGAATCAAATCCATCAGGGAATTTGATCAAGGCCAAGTCTGGTGGGGGTCTAAGGTTTTGAGGAATAGCATTGTACACATTATTGAATCTAGCACAGTAGTCTTGGACAGCTTCTTGTGGGCCTCTTTTCAAGCTTTCATATTCTGATATGATAAGCAATGGGTCCTTCTTATTTTCCCATCTATTCAAAAAGGTTTGGTAAAGGGCATCTGGATCAGCAATTGTGTTTACAGGAAGTGCCCTAAACCAGGTCCTTACATCATCGGTTAAGCTTTGGACAAAAATTTTCATTCTGACATCATTATCATCAATTTCATAGTTCTCAAAATAGTCCATCATTTTCTTAGTATGTTGTTGTGCTATGTAGGTGCCAGTACCATCAAAATAGGTGATTTTTCTTTGATAATATTGAGGCATAGCGCCTGGATTTGCAGGAAACTGCAGAGGAGCATATCGGTTTGCCATATTTGCATGTATAAATGGGACAGCTGGAAGCACAGGGATAACAGCTGAGATAAGTGTTGTGGATGGGGGAGTGGAAAAGATGCTTTGAAGTGATGATGGTGAACTAGAAGAAGCTGCAGCAACAGTAGAAAGGACTGTTGCTTTTCCGGGAGTAAGCTCAGATTGGATGGATTTCTGCTGAGGTGTATCACTGTTTAAATCAGCAGAATTTTCTAGACTTTCTTGTCTTCTAAGGTTCTTAGAGATCAAGTTAGGATTTTCAAAGATAGCTGGAGGATTTGGATCTGGATTTGATCTAGTGTAACGGGTTT
The DNA here is from genome assembly GCA_031772625.1 of Pinus tabuliformis. Lineage (NCBI taxonomy): Eukaryota > Viridiplantae > Streptophyta > Pinopsida > Pinales > Pinaceae > Pinus > Pinus tabuliformis. The sequence goes on along the minus strand of CM062819.1, from coordinate 191,732,103 downwards.
TCTTCTTTGGAGCCAGCTTCTAAATCTGTTTTTGTTGTTTTTTGGAAATATTTGAAGAATGTTGCTTTTGACAATATCTTTCTAAGAAATTATGAATTGTGAGAGCTTTGAAATTTCCTGAAGACCTTTTGAAATAAAAAATCAAACTGATCAAATTTTGAGACAGTTGTTTAAAGCCTAAAGCTAGACTGGAGATAGACTGAAGTAACTTTTATTTACTCCTGTAATTGCATAGCAAAAACAATTTCAAAGGCTGCCTGGCTAACTTCAGGCTCCATCTGTAGCTTTAGAAAATAGACAGCAGTAACAAACACAGTCATTCGGTCCCCAGTGGAGTCGCCAATGATGTTATCGCTCAAGTTGTTCCCCAAAGCTATGAGAAAATGGAATACGACCAAGGTAACCACTAACCAATCTTCTAGATGCAGATTCTAGCCAACCTGTAGCCAGAGAGGGCTCTCTCTTTGTGATTTAGCTTTGTTTTGCTATATGTTAGGTTGGTTATGAAGTGCAAGTATTTGTTTGATTTTTGGATAGTGACATTTCGATAGAACAGGGCTGCGAAGTATGGGAAGTTCATACCATTGGGTTAATGGATTCAATGAAGGTGAACTGCTGGATATAGTTTATTTGACAAAAGGAGGAACTACAGAGCAAGATAATTAATCATGGAACAACTTTCAAGCTGGAATCATGTGAAATGGAGTCAGGGGATGAAAGGCAATTAAGAATATTTCATCATACTAACAAAGGGAAAGTGGGTAAATATTACCAAGGAGAAGTTAAGAATTCCTTAATTATATTCAGGGTGTAAGGACCAGGGAAACAGGAGCAGTTAAGAATTCCTGCCTATGCTAGTCCTGAAGAAAACATAAAAATGACAAGAATTGAACACAGAGTATAGTTAAGTAAATTCTGAGCTATTCTTTTTTCCTGCAATTTAGAGTATGATATGTAAAGGATATATAAAACATAGAAATAGTAAAACATGAGTTAGAAAAGACTTATTGATCCATGAAATAATTCAAGAACTCTGTAACATATTCTTCTGCCATGAATTCCACAACCAACAAGTTCAACAACAGAGCAATCCAGCAATATTTTATTCAGAAGAGTTCTCAAATTTACAACACAGTTTCAGAATGGTATCACCATCCCCTAATACTTAGCTTGGGGAGGTATTTGTACAAAAATGTTTACAAAATATCTCAAAAGAGATAATATATTGCAATAACTTCTTTCACCTACTCTACAGAAGGAGTAAATGCTCTTGGGAACAGAGAGAAATGAATGCAGAAGTAAGAAATGTTGTGCTGGCCGCTTTGTTGGTGAGATGCATTGATTATTTGCTCAGTGAGTCGGCCGAGGGATACTTTAGTGAACTTCCACGTTGTTGGCGTTGCTTTCCTGGGTGCTTTGATTGCGCTTTGACTGACTGCCCAGCGCGATTTTTTATCTGCTCTTTCCTTCACTTTATAACATCTGTAGCGTTCTGGGAATATAAACAAAACTTTCATATCTGCCTACAAAATCTCCAGCATACTCTACCACCATTGGTCATCTGGTAATTGGTGTCTATGCATTTTTATTAGAGTTTCATCAGCATCCGTGTACCTTGTTAGCCTCCTGTTGCAATAGGTTTTCATATTTCATGATTGACATTTTCACATGCCAAATGTGTCATACTTTGCATGCTGCAATGCTCCATATTTCCTAAAAGAGGCCAAAGAAGAGGCCATGAAACTGTGCCAGTATAAATGCCACTGTTGTATTCCAATTTTCATGAGTTATTCCTTTTTGAACAATTTTCTGTTAAGGGAAGGCCAAACAGCTTAATCTTGGCTTCCCTAGGTTTCAATTTCTTGTTTTAGAATATAGAGAATGAATATCTGTCCAAACAGTTTAATCTTGGCAGATTTGTAGATAGGTAGAGAAACAAAGGAGCCCAACTGCTTAATCTGGGCCCTTGGAAGAAATAAGTGTAGATTTAGATAGGAGGGCAGTCAAAAGAGAAAAGGATAATCTGGGTCTGCAAGTCCAAGTGCACCTATGCAAAAAGAAGAAAAAATGCTAGGTAAGTAGGCTGGGTAGGTAGTTTTGTGGTTGCAGAATCATGCTCTGTAATCCATTTCATGTTTTCAGGTGTTATATCTTCACAGATTACAGTTATGATGCAGTTTTCCATTCGGAGGAGCTCAAGTGAGGCATGTCTAACTCCCCCTTCTTCTCATTTCCCAAATCACTCACTAACTTCCCTGAAGGGGTCAAGATCTGCTTGATACCTCTCACTTTCATCATTTTCCATATCATTTGCCTTGGTAAAGATCTGCTTTGCTCAAGGCATGTTCATACTTCCTATATGAATCATTTTCCCCCCTATTAGCCTAAGATTCCCATACTTAGCGCTTTCTTATCACTTGTCATATTAACTACTAATTTTACTATGTAGCTCCCTATCTATCTCCCCTTCCCCTACTAAAACTATGTTAAAAAAACTCCCCTATGTACATATTCCCATCCCCAGGCACTATAGCCCTATTTTATCAGTTTGGGAAATGCTAAGTCCATTTGGGGCTTAGCATTAGCCTTCTGTGTCCTAACCAGGAGTTAGTCTAACATCTGGTCACCCTAACAACCATTTCCCCCTAAGTCCTAACCCTACAATACCCATTCCCCGCCCTTATCCTAAGGTCACGCACATAAATATATTTCCCCCGCTTGCAAATAACCTAAAACCCACATTTCTAATGTTTAAAATCCCCCCGCGCCATATAAAAACACATAATTAAATATGTGTGGGCCCCGTCCCTAACTGTCCGCCGCATTACTCGTGCCACCGACCGTCAGATCTGGCGCGCCCAATATCTACGGTGGGTGGGCCTTTTTGTACGCCGATGTGCCGAGGGTTAACGCCCGGGAGATGGGCGGTTTTCCCGACGTACTCCCGCCACGTGTCACCCTCTCGGTTGTGGCGGAACCCCCTCCTCCAAAACCACCTGCGCACAAAAGCGGAGCACCCGAAACTGGATACCGCCTTCCCCCCTCCTGCGTCAGCGCCACATCATGTTGACGTCACCATGCCACGTCGGCCTCCTGCCGCCATGTCATTGCCATATCACTGCCACATCACCCGTCGTACTACTGACATCACCCGTCGTACTGCTGATGTCACCCTGCTGACGTCACCCTGCCACGTCACCGCCGTACTGGGACCCACCACTGACGTCACCGTCAAAAAGCGCGAAAGGCGCAAATCGCAGCCTAGGAAGCCCAGAATCAAAATCTGAGGCAGTTTTTCATGCACACGCTAATCGCGCATGGCTACGGGAAATAGGCCAAAATGGAAATCCCTTTCGTAGCTCAGCTTCAGCAGGCCCGAAAGGCGCAGAATGACATGAATTTCTTCGCGCAACATTCAGAAAGGGGCAAACACAGTTTTAAAAGCAAACAGAGGGCCGAACAGTAGCCATGAAAGGTCGATGCAACAATTTAAAGAGTATCAAAAGTGAGAAAGGCACACATTCAGTGCCAAAGCATATCAAGGAAGCGGCAAAGAGTATCAGTCGAATGTTTTAAATGAAAACCTTTATTCCCAATGCAGGTGGACATTGAATGACCTCCAACAAAGTCAAAGAAAGCAGTAAAGGCCACTCAAGGCTCTCCCATCACAGTTAATGCTCCTCAAAACCACTCAAGAGCATGGATCAAAACCCAAAGCACAGTTATGGCTAAGTGATCAGCACAGAGCCATAAAGGCAACACATTAAACTCATTTTGGTACAGCTGCACCCAGCGCAGCTAGAGGATATGTTCCCGCATTTATTTCAGAGATGTATTAGGTTAAAGACACTTATTAAAGTAGATCTATCTGAGATCTGATCTTTATAGACATTTTACTTATAAAAATCACCCTAATTCACTGTAAAAAGGGTTGGTTGGTTGTATAGCTCCAAGAGAGACTCGCTCTATATACCTGATGTTTTACTTAATCAAAGACTACTGAAAAGCTTGGAGGAATGACTGTGTGCTGTGTATGAATGTTTTGAAGAATTGAATGTGGAATTCTTGTGCTACAACATGACTCAATAAGTGTTTCTTACCTTTGTTTTCCATTGATGTACCATCCAAAATAGTAGAAAGAATGAATAGTTTAGAATTGGTTTAATTGCCCTCTATGCTCAATTTTTGTTGTTTCTATATGTTTTCATCTGAATTAGAAATGAATATGAATTCCCTGTGGCTCATATTTCCCCTAATTCACTCATGTTTGACAGTTATCTAGGGATTCTTTACTGCTCCTAGATAGAGCTCATTCACCTTCCCTCTGCTAAGCTGAACGAGAGATTCTTAACTACCTCTCATTCCTAGCCTTCACTCCATCCTTTAGCTTGAAAAATTGTTTCATGTGCAACTAGCTTGCTCCATATTCCCTCTTGTGACCAAGAAAATGCACCAGCAGTCCTACTCCTTGACTCCACGCCCAATGGTTCTAAAACTTTCATGCTATCTCTGCCTCTTTACTTGAAAGCATCATCCATCCCACCAAAACTAAAACAAAACCCCTTGTACCCAATAACTAGCCTAAAATCATCATCAACAAAGCTAAATCCTAAAGAGAGAGCCCTCTCTGACTGCTGGTGGGCTAGCACCTGCAGTCCAAAGATTGGTTTGTGGTTACCTTGGCCGTATCCCTCAAGGAGCTAAGGGACAACCTAAGTGGTGCCATAATGGCGACTCCACTGGGGACCTCCTCGGTTAAATCTTACAAATCAAGTTGGAAATCTCCACTGGGGAAAACAATGAATTTTCTAATTGCTACATATTCCTTAAAACTACAGATGAAGCTTGAATGTCAGCCAAGAAGCCTTTGAAACTGTTCTTGCTTTGCATTTACAGGGGTAAGAAAATGTTGCTTCAATCAAACTTCGTGCTAGTTTTAAGTTATAGATAGCTATTCCAAAATTTGATCAGTTCCTTGCTAATTCTAAAAAAGCATTCGCAGAAAATACCAAAACAAGTTCAGAATCTGGCTCCCAAAAGGAATTCACGGTATACAAGGTCAAAACCAGACCCAAACCCCCAGCTATTCTTGAAAATCCCAATTTAATCCCAAGGAACCTCAGGAAGCTAGAGCAAAGAGAAGATTTTGTTGACGTTAGCCCTGAAGCAGTTCAGCCAAGCAGTGTTCCAACCCCTGTCAAGGTTTTATTTCGTTCAACCCCCACTTCCCCTTTTCCATCATCCACCTCTCAAAGCACTCCTCCCACACCTCCATTTACTGCACATACTCCCCTGACCGTTGTTGTTACAACTGTTCCAGCTGTTCCTATTGTTCCACTTATCCCCGTAAACATGGCTAATAGATATGCACCCCTGTAGTTACCTGCTAATCCAGGGGCTATGCCTCAGGATTATCAAACTAAAATCACATACTTTGATGGAACTGGTTCTTGCACAGCCCTTCAGCATACAAAGAAGATGCAAGACTATTTTGAGAACTACGAGATAGATGACGATAGCGTTAGAATGAAGATTTTTGTCCAAAGTTTGACAGGTGATGTTAGAACTTGGTTTAGAGCACTCACAGCCAATTCCATAGTAGACCCAGAAGCCTTATACCAGTCATTTATCAACAGATGGGAGAAAAAGAAAGACCCCTTGCACATATTATCTGAATATGACACCATCAAAAGAGGCCCTCAAGAATCTGTCTTGGACTATTGTGCAAGATTTAATAATATTTATAATGCAATACCATAGAACTTAAGACCTCCACCTGATCTTTCTTTGTATAAATTCCCTGATGGTTTTGACACTGACATGGCTTATCAGTTAAGGGAAAGAGCCCCTCAAACCCTTGCAGACATGCAAAATGTTGTTGTTAGCATAGAGGCAAATCTAATTGCCAAAAGAAACAGAGCTAGAACTGAGAGAAGAACCACCTTTAAAGAGGAACCCTCAGCCTTAGACCAAAAGCTGGATGCTATTATCACTGGCATGCACAGGCTAGGAGACAGAGTAGAGAGTGTTGAGAGGAAATCATCATGGGAAGGACAACAACCCAATACCATAAGGAACCCAAATTTCTGGAAAACTCAGAATACAAATGCTGGTAGGTCTAGCCCAGACCATGATGTAAGGCCTCCTTTTCACGAAAATTACGCTGAAGCATCTACATCTAGTGAACAGACGGAAGATACTCACATGAACTTGGTGGATTTGAAGGCTGAGCAACAAATTTTCCTAACTCAACAAGACCAAGATGAACATGACCTTAGTCAATTTCAAACTAAGTCTGGTGAATCTTTTGATTTTAAACAAGGCTATGATATTACGGTGTATGAATTCCACAAACAATATAAGCTAAGGACAAGAACCATAGATGTGCCTGAAAAGGTTAAGCCAAATGATACCAAGCAACCAAAGAAGATTAAAGAAAAGGTTTCCTTCATGGAAACTGTTGGTAAAACAATCTCTAATCCAAAGGATGTCACCATAGAGGTCATAACAGAAATGCAATCTTCTAATGATCAGCCCCTGCCACCTTCTTCCTCCAAAGATAATTTGAACAGCGTTCCAAAAAGCCCTCCTAAAACTGAAAAACCGCAAGCAATTACTTCCCTTAACGCTGACAAACAAGACCAAACTGCTGATACTCCAATAGAAAATGGGAAGCCTGCCTCCTAAAATACTAAAACCCAATATGAAAAATCGTTTGACTTAGAGGCAGAAATAGGTGAACTCAAGATTTCCATTCACTTATCTGAACTTGCCAAACATGAAGTGTATAGGCAACAAATTCAAAGATCACTTCAAATGCCAGAGGTTAAGGATGATGTGAATGTTCTTGATGATCAGCCTGAACTGTTGTTCGGTCCTGAAGTTAATGGAAAATCAACTTATGGATCTGTTCTAACTTTTTATGTCAGTTTACACATACATGACAAAGTCTTGCATAATGCTATGTTTGACTCAGGTGCCTCACACAACCTTATGCCCAAAGCTGTAATGGAAAAACTCAACCTTGACGTCACAAGACCCTACAAAGATCTATTCTCCTTTGACTCAAGTCAAGTCAAGTGTTTAGGTCTTATCAAAGACTTGTGTGTCTCCTTAGTCCAATATCCCAACAAGACTATCCTCATGGATGTGGTGGTGGCTGACATTCCACCAAAGTATGGCATGCTATTATCAAGATCTTGGGGAGCAAAACTCCAAGGATCCCTCCAATTAGACCTCTCTTATGCCACTATATCTGTCTTTGGGAAACCAAAGAGGCTATATAGAGAAACAGTGATGAAGTGTGTGGTAACTAGTGAGGATCAGCCCCAAAATTTTCCTATACACTCAATCCATTCTGATATGGATTCTTTCATTCTATTTAATGATGAAACAAATACTCTCACTGATGATAGGCCCTTGGCTTTAGAACTAAACGCACACACCGATGAAGAATTGGTTGCCCATACTGATGAAACTGCCAAAACAATCAAGGCAACCATCATACAAGAAAAACCTTTCCAAATAGAAATTTCAAATCTGCCCAATCCTAAACTGACTGAAACTCTTGATACTAACAACAAGCAAGAAATCACATGGTACTTAGAGTTTGATGGCTCTGTTAACAAGTTAGGAGCAGGGGCAGGTGTTTGGATTCACAATACACATAAAAATCATGCAAAAGGTCATGCCTACAGACTAAATTTCAAATGCACCAATAACATGGCAGAGTATGAGGCTCTCCTTTTAGGCCTTAAACTTCTCAAAGCTCTAGGAGCTGCAAAAGTGTCTATTCTAGGTGACTCTAATTTAATCATACAACAAATGAAAGGCAACTTTGTTACCAATGACAATAGAATGAGGGCCTATAGGGCTGCTGCTACTGATGTACTCAATGCATTCACTGAATCCAAGCTTGCCAAGATTTCAAGGGATCATAACATTCATGCACACAGCCTAGCCACTTTTGCTAGTACATGTAAGTTTCCCTTTGAGCCAAATCACCATTTTACTGCTGAGATAAAACATAGGCCTGATGTCCCAAATAATGTTAAATATTGGCAAGTGTTTGAAAGTGATGTCCAGATTAACAACTTCCTCACTCTTGAGCATGAGTTTTCAAATATTAACATTGACATGGATGCTATGACGGATGAACAATAGCAAACAAATGAAAATCAGCAAGCTGTAACCATTGTAACAGCCAAGAAAATCCTAAACCCAACTATTTTTGACAATGCAAACATAGAAGAGCTGAAACAGATGCATTTGGAGGATATAGCAAAAACAGAGGCCGAGATCGTTGATATGAAAGATAACTTTCTTCCTGCTGGCCTCACTCCATTAGAAGATATGTTTGATGCAAATGATGTTCCCAAAAATCCAAAAATACAGCCCCTAAACACTGCTGTAGAAGAACACAACATTGGGACAGCATACAAGCCCAAAATGATCAAAATATCTCAAACTTTACCACCCGATCAAAAACCCAAATATATTGATTTGTTCAAAGAATTCCAAGATGTATTTGCTTGGAGTTATGAGGACTTGAAGTCCTATGACACCTCAGTGATCCAACACACCATTCCCTTAAAACCAAACCAAAAGCCCTTCAAACAGAAACTTAGAAGAATCAATCTCGTACTCCTTCCCTTAATTGAAAAGGAAGTGAAAAGGATGTTTGAAGCAGGTATCATAGCACCCATCAGATTCTCTGAATGGGTATCCAATCTTGTTCCCACAAGGAAAAAGACAGGTGAGATTAGGCTATGTGTAGACCTAAGAAATTTAAACCAAGTCTCCCTAAAAGACCACTACCCCTTGCCAAAAATGGACCACATCCTACAAAGAGTAGTGGGGTCATCTAGAATCTCTTTGCTAGATGGCTTTTCAGGTTTTAATCAAATACTGGTTCACCCGGATGACCAAGACAAGACAGCCTTTACCACACCATGGGGAACATTTTAAGTATGTGAAGATGAATTTCGAACTTAAAAACGTTGGTGCTACCTTTCAAAGGGCAATGGATATTGCATTTGCCAAGGAAATACATGATTTCCTAGTTGTCTACCTTGATGACTTAACCCCTTTCTCCAAATCCGATGAAGAGCACCTAAAACACTTGAGGCAAATATTCATGACATGTAGGAAATATGGCATTTCCTTGAACCCCAAGAAATCCATCTTTGGCCTTGAAGAAGGCAAACTCCTTGGCCATATCATCTCAAAAGATTCTATTAGAATAGATCCGGAAAGGATCCAAGCCATCCTCCAAATCCCCTATCCAAGAAGCATAAAAGAATTGCAAGCATTCCTTGGAAAAATCAACTTCTTAAGAAGATTTATTCCAAACCTAGCCGAGCTAATAAGACTGTTAAGCAACATGTTGAAAAAGGATGCTAAGGTAAAATGGTATCTTGAGACCAAGCAAGCCTTTGAGAGTATTAAAACTGCCTTAACCCAAGCCCCTGTCCTCACCAGTCCGCAATTTGACAAAGATTTCATTATATTTTCATTTGCATCTGAGCACACCATAGCTACTGTCCTTTTGCAAAAGGATGATCAGGGAGCTGAAAAGCCAATTGCATTTTTCAGCCGAGCCTTAAGAGATGCACCTTTGAAATACCAAATCATGGAGAAGCAGGCCTATGCCCTTGTTAAAGCAATCAAAGATTTCCAAATTTACATTTTGTATTCACATGTGATTTCCTATGTCCCAAATGTTGTTGTAAAAGACATATTAACCCAAGAGGGGATAGAAGGAAAAAGAGGCAAATGGATTGCTAACATCCTTGAGTATGACATAGAAATTAAACCAACCAAGCTCATAAAGGGACAAGGTTTAGCCAAACTGATGTCTAAAACAAACTTTCAAGCCTTAGACATCAACCAACTGGATAATGAACAGGAGCTGGCAACTCCACCGATCAGTGAAACCTTTTTGCAATCCCCATGGTATGCTGATATATGCTTTGTATTGTTAAACCTGTTTGCTCCCCCGGGATTGTCCAGAACCAAGAAAAGATTTTTAAAAATGAAGGCTTCAAATTTTTGTGTCATAGATGGCGCTTTATTTTGGAAAAATCATGAAGGTATATTGCTTAATTGTTTAACCATGAATGAAACTAACAATGTCATGAAAGAATTCCATGCAGGGGACTGTGGAGGACATCTATATTGGAAGTCCACAGCTGATAAAATTTTAAGGGTTGGTTTCTATTGGCCCTCTCTATTTGCAGATATAAAGAAGTTTGCTATCTCATGTCATAAATGCCAAATCTTTGAGGGCAAAAGAAAGTTGTTACCCTTACCCCTTAAGCCCGTCTCAACCGAGAAACCTTTTCAACAATGGGGTCTTGATTTCATTGGAGATATCCACCCCTCTTCCTCAGGCCACACAAGTGGATTTTAACAGCCACCGACTATTTCACTAAATTGATTGAATCCATCCCATGCAGACAGGCCAATCACTCCACAATTATCCAATTCCTTGAGTGCAATATCCTTTCTAGATTTGGCTGCCCTGAGAAGATCATCACTGACAACACCGCTGCTTTCAAATCCAAAAAGATGATCAGTTTTTGCCATAAATTTCACATTATCTTGGGCCACTCCACAGCCTATTATCCCCAAGGTAATGGCTTGGCCGAGTCATCTAACAAGAGCCTGATTAATATTATCAAGAAGGTTCTAGAAGAAAACAAGAAGAACTGGCATAAAAAGCTCACAAATGCCCTATGGGCAGACAGACTTTCAACAAAAAAATCCATTGGGATGAGCCCTTATGAGCTGGTGTATGGCATGGAGGCCATGTTTCCATCATCCTTGGGCACTCCTATCATGAAAATGTTGCAAGAGATCCAAGCATAACCAAATGATATTCAAAGAAGAATCAATCATACCATTCATCTTCAGCAAACCAGAGAGCAAGTTTATAACAGAGCTCAAATATTGCAAGAGAAACTCAAAAAGATGTTTGATAAAAGAGCTAAGGCTAAGGATTTCTACATTGGCAACAAAGTTCTAAGGTGGGACTCACGAAGAGAAGACAAGGGCAAACATGCAAAATTTGATTTTTTATGGAAAGGGCCATTTGTTATTTCTGTTGTTCAGGGAAATAACACATATTTCCTCAAGTCTGTAGAGGGCAGCACTGATGAAGAAGGCCCTGTTAACGGTCGAATGCTAAAACATTACCATGATCCCTATTAAGGGGTACAATGCAGCTCTGTACATATCTCTTTGTACATTAATATTTGTATATATTAGCACTTTGTTTTATTTTTTTAGCAGTCTGAGTGTTAGAGGAGCAGCAGCAAAGTTTGCTAAGACACAGCCAATGCAAGTACTCCATTTTGAAGGCTCTATCTCTGCATTAGTCTCAGCAAAACAACAGGAGTAGCGTTGTCATATCACAGCAATTCATGATAAAAGGAAACTGGTTGCAGTTTGCAGTATCCAATCAAAAAGTATCAATAAGAGAGGAGCATTGTTTAGTTTCACATCAGCAACTGATTCTAGACCAGAAGCTAAGGGAAATACATCAGTTTTGATCCATGTCTGGTTCTATTTCAAAGGCAATGCTCAAGCAATATGGTATGTAATAGCAAGCACGCAGAAGAAAGCAGGCAGTGCTATGTATTTCACAATATTTTAATGAAGGAGATGGCTGCTCCTATTTCAAAGTTTCACATTTTTAGCAGCCAACACAAGGAAATTCTTCAGTCCACAGCAATAATAGAAGATCAAGGCAGTCTGACCTGTTGTTCTTGGCTTTTCACAAGGAAAATCCATCCCCAAGTGGAGCCACTGTTAGCCTCCTGTTGCAACAGGTTTTCATATTTCATGATTGACATTTTCACATGCCAAATATGTCATACTTTGCATGCTGCAATGCTCCATATTTCCTAAAAGAGGCCAAAGAAGAGGCCATGAAAGTGTGCCAGTCTAAATGCCACTGTTGTATTCCAATTTTCATGAGTTATTCCTTTTTGAAGAATTTTCTGTGAAGGGAAGGCCAAACAGCTTAATCTTGGCTTCCCTAGGTTTCAATTTCTTGTTTTAGAATATAGAGAATGAATATCTGTCCAAACGGTTTAATCTGGGCAGATTTGTAGATAGGTAGAGAAACAAAGGAGCCCAGCTGCTTAATCTGGGCCCTTGGAAGAAATAAGTGTAGATTTAGATATGAGGGCAGTCAAAAGAGAAAAGGATAATCTGGGTTTGCAAGTCCAAGTGCACCTATGCAAAAAGAAGAAAAAATTCTAGGTAAGTAGGCTGGGTAGGTAGTTTTGTGGTTGCAAAATCATGCTCTATAATCCATTTCATGTTTTCAGGTGTTATATCTTCACATATTACAGTTATGGTGCAGTTTTCCATTCGGAGGAGCTCAAGTGAGGCATGTCTAACTCCCCCTTCTTCTCATTTCCCAAATCACACATTAACTTCCCTGAAGGGATCAAGATCTGCTTGATACCTCTCACTTTCATCATTTTCCATATCATTTGCCTTGGTAAAGATCTGCTTTGCTCAAGGCATGTTCATACCTCCTATATGAACCGTTTTCCCCCCTATTAGCCTAAGGTTCCCATACTTAGCGCTTTCTTATCACTTGTCATATTAACTACTAATTTTACTATGTAGCTCCCTATCTATCTCCCCTTCCCCTACTAAAACTATGTTAAAAAAATCCCCTATGTACATATTCCCATGCCCAGGCACTATAGCCCTATTTAATCAGTTTGGGAAATGCTAATTCCATTTGGGGCTTAGCATTAGCCTTCCGTGTCCTAACCAGGAGTTAGTCTGACATCTGGTCACCCTAACAACCATTTCCCCCTAAGTCCTAACCCTACAATACCCATTCCCCGCCCTTATCCTAAGGTCATGCACATAAATATATTTCCCCCGCTTGCAAATAACCCAAAACCCACATTTCTAATGTTTAAAATCCCCCCGTGCCATATAAAAACACATAATTAAATATGCGCGGGCCCCGTCCCTAACCGTCCACCGCCTTACTCGTGCCGCCAACCGTCAGATCTGGCGCGCCCAAGATCTACGGTGGGCGGGCCTTTTTGTACACTGAATTGTCGAGGGTTAACGCCCGGGAGATGGGCGGTTTTCCCGTCGTACTCCTGCCATGCGTCACCCTCTCGACTATGGCAGAGCCCCCTCCTCCAAAACAACCTGCGCACAAAAGCGGTGCGCCCGAAATCGGATACCGCCTTCCCCCCTCCTCCATCAGCGCCACGTCATGCTGATGTCACCATGCCTCATCGGCCTCCTGCCGCCATGTCATTGCCATATCACTGCCATGTCACCAGCCGTACTGCTGATGTCACCCGTCGTACTACTGATGTCACCCTGGCACGTCACCTCCGTACTGGGACCCACCGCTGACGTCATGCTGACGTCACCGTCAAAAAGCACGAAAGGCGCAAATCGCAGCCTAGGAAGCCCAGAATCAAAATCTGAGGCAGTTTTTCATGCGCTAATCGCGCATGGCTACGGGAAATAGGCCAAAATGGAAATCCCTTTCGTAGCTCGGCTTCAGCAGGCCCGAAAGGCACAGAATGACATGAATTTCTTCGCGCAGCATTCAGAAAGGGGCAAACACAGTTTTAAAAGCAAACAGAGGGCCAAACAGTAGCCATGAAAGGTCTATGCAACAATTTAAAGAGTATCAGAAGTGAGAAAGGCGCACATTCAGTGCCAAAGCATGTCAAGGAAGCGGCAAAGAGTATCAGTCGAATGTTTTAAATGAAAACATTTATTCCCAATGCAAGTGGACATTAAATGACCTCCAACAAAATCAAAGAAAGCAGTAAAGGCCACTCAAGGCTCTCCCATCACAGTTAATGCTCCTCAGAACCACTCAAGAGCATGGATCAAAACCCAAAGCACAGTTATGGCTAAGTGATCAGCATAGAGCCATAAAGGCAACACATTAAACTCATTTTGGTACAGCTGCACCCAGCACAGCTCGAGGATATTTTCCCGCATTTATTTCAGACATGTATTAGGTTAAAGACACTTATTATAGCAGATCTGTCTGAGATCTGATCTTTATAGATATTTTACTTATAAAAATCACCCTAATTCACTGTAAAAAGGGTTGGTTGGTTGTATAGCTCCAAGAGAGACTCGCTCTGTATACCTAATGTTTTACTTAATCAAAGACTACTGAAAAGCTTGGAGGAATGACTGTGTGCTGTGTATGAATGTTTTGAAGAATTGAATGTGGAATTCTTGTGCTGCAACATGACTCAATAAGTGTTTCTTACCTTTGTTTTCCATTGATGTACCATCCAAAATAGCAGAAAGAATGAATAGTTTAGAATTGGCTTAATTGCCCTCTATGCTCAATTTCTGTTGTTTCTATATGTTTTCATCTGAATTAGAAATGAATATGAATTCCCTGTGGCTCGTATTTCCCCTCTCATGTTTGACAGTTATCTAGGGATTCTTTAATGCTCCTAGATAGAGCTCATTCACCTTCCCTCTGCTTAGCTGAACGAGAGATTCTTAACTGCCTCTCATTCCTAGTCTTCACTCCATCCTTTAGTTTAAAAAATTGTTTCATGTGCAGCTAGCTTGCTCCATATTCCCTCTTGTGACCAAGAAAACACACCAGCAGTCCTACTCCTTGACTCCATGCCCAATGGTTCTAAAACTTTCATGCTATCTCTGCCTCTTTACTTGAAAGCATCATCCATCCCACCAAAACTAAAACAAAACCCCTTGTACCCAATAACTAGCCTAAAATCATCATCAACAAAGCTAAATCCTAAAGAGAGAGACCTCTCTGACTACTAGTGGGCTAGCACCTGCAGTCCAAAGATTGGTTTGTGGTTACCTCGGCTGTATCCCTCAAGGAGCTAAGGGACAACCTGAGTGATAACATACCTGAAGAAAGTAGGCTGGAATGTGAAAAGATGCCTCACTTCATGTTCAATAAAAAACATATTTTCTAAATTGCCATACAAGCTCTGTCTAGATGGGAGTGCCTTCTCTCCTGAAAAACTTGATGATGTTGTGGCTTGGCTATCTACATATGTATTTAACCTGTGTACATAGGCTGCATGTGTCATTAGTTTATAGTCATCAGTTAACAAACTGGGTAGACCCTTTTCCTCCAAAGCTGTAAAATTCTGTGTGAACGCATTTATCTCCATTTGCATTTCCTAGCACTTCCTTTCCAAATTTTGTATGAAATTCCTCATGGTCAGAACCCTTTTAATTATTAAAATAGTGCCTATCATGTCCCTGATATCCATTTTTTCCAGATCTTCTTTGGTGTGGGTGTTCAAGAAATGTATTAGCCTATTGGCTTGTTCGGGCATGTTTCCCAATGAATCCCTGGCCCTTTGAATTTCTTCTTGAGCTGCTGCTACCAAATCAATCTGCTCATGAATTATCTGTATTGATTTCCACATATCAGTGATGGATTGGCCAATATTGGCCCACAGAATGCTCCTGATTTCTCTCAGAGGCTTGTCTAATAAGAGGTCCTTTTCCAATGCCTTTACTTTATTTTCCAATGCTTTTACCTCCCTTGTTTTTTCTGCCACTGTCATTTTAGATTTATCATAACTAATTTCCAACTTGGCCAATTGCTCTTTGGCATCCTTTAATTCTGACACTTGGAGTCTTAGATCCTCCATAGCCTTTATCAGTTCTTCAGTAGTCATGGTAGTGCTGCTCCCTGCTGTTGTTGTTGTTGAAGTGCTTGGTGCTATTGATGCCGGGACAGTAGGAGGGACTGCTGTTGTGACTGTAGAAGGAGCAGTTGTAACTATTGGAGTTGTTTGTGATGGCTGGGAGGCCAACTCTCCCTATTTTCCTTGTAGTGCTTCTTCCAATTCCTTTTCTGTTTTTTCCAATCTCTCATTCATTTTCATCAACAGGTCCATTGCATCTTCCTGTGATTTTTTCTCAACAATCTCTGTAGTTTTGGGATGCATGGTAATGGGAACCTTAAGTTGTTTCCTGAGAGCTGCAATGTCTTCTTCCTTCTTTTTTATTAATTCTTGGATTCCTTTGGGATCCTTGGGATCATGTCCCAGCTCTATCATAATCTCTTCTAAGGATTTAATTATGTTATCCTTAGCTAAAGAGGAAGCCTTTTCCAACTCTAATTGGGCTGCAATTTGTGGGCCAGCAATGCCTTATTTTCCAATATGGAGTATACCATTTCTCCTGTTTGCTTATGTAATTCAATTTGGTCCATTGGCTGGATATCCTTGGCTAATACTTCTAGATTGGTCCTAATGTAATTAGCAGCTGACTGTGGCTGCAGCATTTTGAGCTTGAAGTGACTCAGGATCATCTTTCCTTCTTGGATTTCATATGCTGACATTAACCTTTGTTGATTTGTGGGGGCCATCTTTAGCAAATGATTGTAAAGTTGAATTCTTATTGGCTCATTTTTTGCCTTTATTTCAGTAAATTTTCTCTTAATGTCAGAGCCTTGCTTAGTTTGTTGCCTAGCAAAAGAGAATTCCACACTATGTTGCCTTCCAATCTCCTGCCTGTGTGAACTAGCCGATGTTTCTGTGACCGCAGATGTATCCTGGTTGACCACTCTTTCTTCCCTTGGACTGTCTGTGATCTCATGAATGAATTCCTCCTCTGATAGGGGGTTCAATCTCTGCCTCTTTTCCCCTGGTTGCTCTTCAGGACCGCTAATTGGTGTGTCTTTTTTCCTATCCCTTTTCCTGCCTCTCTCCTCATTCAGAAGAGTTTGTAGTATAGGGTTTTCTGGTGCTTTTGTTTGTGCTGGAGGGACCTGCCCTTGGCCTTGTTCCTTTGATGTAGCTGGCTGGTCTGTCATTATGTCTTGTTCTGAGCCTATTACCTCTTTGCCTTTTGTTGACTCTGTGTTGGCTTTTTGTGTGGGCTGCTGAGAAGTCCCGGCAAAAGATGTATCACCTCCTGTGTGCTGGGGCAGTTTGAAGGATACCTATCCAAAAGAGTCCAGGTCAAGCGTTTTTTCAAGCTCCTTCATGGCTCTTTCTAATTTCTCTTCCTCAGTAATCTCTTCAACTAATGTGCCTTCTACCCATTCTTGTTGGTTAGCATATTGTTGAATTTCAGGGATTTTGTCGTGAACATATGTTGTAAGCTTGTTTTCACTTTTCTATAACTTATAAAATGTTCAGGGTCATATGGTGCCCAATAAAATCTTTGTTTCAGCTTAAGTTTCTCCCCTAAAATCTTGTCAGCCTCTTCCCAGGCTTCCCTTTTATTGAAGACAAAAGGGACCAATTGATTTCTTATTTTGAGCTCTGCCTTTTTCCTAACACCATAGAAATGAATCAAATCTGAACTAATAAATTGCCTGAAGTATTCCAGGGCAAACAGTCTCATAGGCACATACTTTGGCAGCTTGTAGGGGCATAATTCACAGCCATATATCCGGATCCCTATGTGATTCTGGTAAAAGTACCAGTCTCCTATACTGTAGTCTTTTGACAGATGTAAAATTTTCTGCATTTCAGCAGAGAGCCTGGCAGGAGGAGTTGTCATCAATAAAGAAGTGGCTGGATATATGAACAGGTCAATGAACTCACAATATGTATAAGGAGAATTATGGACTTCATGGAATACTGAGGTCCAGAATATCACAGACCTCCTTTCTCCTTTGAGATCCAATTTTCTAAGAGGAATTTGAAAATTATCAGGTTGATTGTATGTTACAGGGAAAAGTGTCTATGCAGAACTGTTAATCCCACTAAGGTGTGGTTGCTACCTTAGAAACAAACAAAGTAAAGCTACTTTTGTTTTCCTTTATGAAGTATAGATGAGAGAAGAATAAAGGAGACCAACCTCTGTCTTGCGCTTGGTTCCTATTTCGATTCCTCTCTCTTCTGATAGTCCTTTGCTACTTGCCTCCTTGTACACCCAGCTTCACAGAGTACCTGTAGAATCAAAGTAGCGTGACACTATACAAGAACATGGATCTATTATCATAAACAATCTAGGATCAGATGTAAATTGACCATACAAATGCATGAAACATAAATGACACAAGAGTATGGAGGAAAACTTGAATAGCTTTATTGATAATCAAGAAAGAGCCAAGAGAGTTACAACCAGTTGTTCTGAACCAGCATCATTCTCTCAGCAAGTAAGCCCTTCTTCACCTCATGCAAAGCTTAGATCACCCAACACTATGATGTTGCCTCAAGAAACCAACAGCAATTCCTTACAAGATGCAAAATTCCAGCCTCCAACCTCCTGGATCTCTGGGATGAGAGATCTATATATAGATATTTGCAGAGGTGTGAGTCAGCTCTGGGTTTTTTATTAGTGTCTTCTCTCTGATATTTTTTTATTCCACTTGGAGATCTCATTGATCTCTTACTCATCCTTGGGCGATTCTGAGAGGCAAGTGTCCTAGGAAAAGTTTCTGGAAGATTCCAAGATCATCCACTTAGCAAACTTCTTCCGCCATTTGTCTACTCTCGTCCATCGCACCCCATAGAAGGGCTTTTTGAAATGCATCACACTTCCCGTGTGTACAAGGTGCGATGCATCGCACCCTGGCCATGGAGCAAGTGAGATGATCCAGTTTTGACCATTTCTGAGTAGTTTTTCGTGAAGAACTTCTAGGAGAAGCTGTAATAAGTTGACCTTGTTCTTTTAGGGGTTGGAACAACACTTTTAGGGACTTAGGAGCCCTTGGTTTAGGGACATTTATGCTTGGGTTGCAGTGCCCAAAAATGTCTATAACAGTTGCCCCCTAAAGCATGAGATCGTTAATCTTTTTGATGTCGGGTGAAATGCTTTATCATGAGGATCCGAAGTTCTTTCAAGCTGGAAGGAGACCCGTAATAAGATACAATACAATACATTATCTTCATAATATTTTCATGATCTAGTTGAGGTGGGCATTCCCATGTTCAGCTTTATAAATTCATTTTCATGTACATAGGACAGACAATCGTCTGAGTGTAGACTGATGATTCTGGCAGAGCCATCATCCCTTATATTGGATGATTATCTGTGCAGCAATGATGTACATTTGATGTCTTTATTTTCCTGAATATATATCGCAGCCTGGATGGATGAAACTAGATTCGGGGTCTTCAATCTCGTTCGATCTTCACTCAAAGTACAAGTCGATCCATGTGAGAGATGTTCTGGAGTCGAACATGGAAAGACATCGCCTGATTACCATCCAATGATGTAAGTTGTTAACAGGCGCGAGAGGAATCGCCTATAATGATAATGATCCTCAAGGTATTGCAGTACAATTCATGTGGTGTGAATAAGGTACTTGGTGTCGAATACCACGCAAAATCTTTCGGTCGAAGGCCATTGATGTAAACCTATTTCCGGAAGTGAGAAACTTGCCATTGAGGCATGCAAGTTTCAAAGTACTAAAACGGGTGTTCCTAGATCGACTTCCTGGATAATGAGCTGATGTCGACAAGAAGCGATCCGTCATAGGAGGTCCTTAATGAATCCCACATCAATGACACGAAATGGAGCAAATGATTTTAATGGAGGTGAAAACGGTCTGGTGATATAAGGTTCAGGGTGGCGGTCATGAAAGAATGGAGCGTAAATGTATTGCAGCGGGTGAGACACAGGTGAATTCTCTGAGTGACTTCTCTTGAACATATCAGCAACACTGACATGATGGATTGGTAGCATTAACCCCAGATGTGGATGGTGTGATGTGACCATGGTGATGTGACTGTTGAATGAAACAACCCAACCCGACTTGGATGCAGAGTGAAAGTGTCATGTTCAAGAGCGACTTACTACCAACAAAGTTTTTTTTAAGTTTTCTTCCCAATTTTTCCCCAATCATTACTGACCAGTACCTCTTTATTTTTGTCAAGCTTGAGGAGGATAACATATGCTTGTTCTATAATTTTCCCTTCGGGCAAACCCATCGCTATGTTTTAACGAGCCTAGCGATAGTGAAACTCGTTCTTGTCTGCTATGGACAAGTTTGTCTCTATTAGGTTTTAACAAGTTTAACAACAAAGATAACTCGGTCCTTTTCAATTTTAGAGAGTCTGAAAAGGAACGTAAACGAAACTCCAAAAATTGTTTTTCGTCATCTAATCCCTTAGGTCCGAAAAAGTATAAAACAATACAGAAGGGATGAATTTTCGATACTTTTAACGAGCCGAACAAAACAAGCGCTTGATCTTTTTGTGTAATAATCCCTAAAGTCTAAAAAGATTAAAATCTAAAGGAGGGATAGCACTTCCGGTCCCTTTAATGAGTTGGAGAGGCCAATGGCTCGGCAATCTTTTCATATTTTACGAGTCAGTTGAAAAGAGCTTAAAGGAGACTCGTCTTTGAGGAACGAGTGACAAATTTGGGTAGCAACTGATTCCAGGTAAGGTTTGGAATTTCCCAATCACGGCAGTGTTACAAGGATGGCTAATAGGATCACTCTTCACAGCTATTCCTCAAAAGGGGTAAACAATCAAGTGGAGGTGAATGATCGGCCAATACAAAGTGGAGGTGATGATGAGAACACGACCAAGGCTTCAAATGCTGAAGTACTACATTCACGATGGTTATTTACCGGAAATTGGTTCATTTTTTAATGAGCTTAAATGTTGGGGGAAACATTTGCTCATTGCTTATATTTATTTTTTAACAAGCATGAAGTCCGCACTAAAACTGCTCGAGGCAGGTTTATTTTTTAACGAGCTTGAATCCTATGGTAACATTGCTCATGGCTAGGTTTATTATTTAATGAGCTTGAACTTTGCGGAAACATTGCTCATGGCGGGTTTATTTTTTAATGAGCTTGAACCCTGAGGTAACACTGCTCGTGATAAGTTTGCATGCCCCTAGCATAATAATGCAAATCGAGGTGCATGCCCCCCAAGCTTCATTGCATTCATCTTGGTGGCTGGACTGAAGGTTTACCTTCAAGATCTTCAAAAGACTCGACTTTGATTTTACGAAATCGTAATCAAAGACTCGATTTGGAAAGGGAGTCCTTTCATTTTTTAATGGGGTTGACACAGTAAAATAACTATCCTCATAACTCCTTGTTTCATTTTTTAACGAGGTCGACACGAGATAAGAACCATCCTCGAAATCCACCGTATTTACAATATTTGACAGAAAATCAAAAATTGATGGATGATTAAGGTTGCTGGAATAATCTTCGTGGTAATCTGGAAGATGGGAGTGATGGTGGTAATCTTCCCATGGTGCCTCCCCTATCATCATTGATTGAATGATTCCTTTGTCTGTAGAATGTACATGTGACCAAGGATCTGAAGAGGTACCATATTCCTTAGACCTATCTATCCAAACACTCGATAAGCATTGATTTGGGTTTGCCCCCCAGGCCAAGAAAATTGATTGCTACAATATTTCTAAAATGGCGATGATCCATGCTAACAAAATGTTTAGGAATCTTCTGAATCCATTAGATATAGAAGATTTCATATTGTAGGTTTCCACTGTGGCCACTTCTGCCAGATTACTTTGAGGCGGTAGGGAAAAAGTACCCATTAAGGCAGGGTCTTTTAGGAGGCCTACTCCAATATTTTGAAGCGAATGATTGCTTCCATGGATCATTGGAATGCTTCCCGTAACTTGTGAACTATTGGGGAGATATGTTTGTTGGTCGACGATTTTAATTTCTCCTTGAAAGGGAAATGCAATCTTCCTAAAGTAGGTCGACACAACTACGGCCATGGCATATATCCAGGGCCTTCCCAGTAGGATGTTGTAATCGAGGTTTCCGTCGATTACTTCAACATCAATTTCTATTGTTTTTCCCCCTAGTTCAACTTGCAAGTTACTTAAAATTCCGTATGGAGTGTATGATCATCCATCAAATGCTTTTAACATTGTTGACGATCGCGACAAGGGTGGTGAGCCTAAATTTTTCCAGCAACTCATCGACATAATACATGTAGATGCCCCCTCATCAATAATTGTTCGATGAACAATTTTGTTGAGGGCTTTCACCTGAATAAGGAAATCTATTTGAGCTGGTAACTGAGGGTCATATCCTTTATGATCAAAGGCCACAAGATTGGAATCCATTGGGTCAATCCCACCTATTGCTGATAATAAAGCTTGCTTTTGGGAGGGGCAATTTTGTGGTACCTCAAGTGTCGACATAGCGGATGGCAATTGGACCAAGTCCCCTACTATATTATAATGTTGTGCTGCTCTGGCACAAGGATTAAATGTCGATTTGTGTACTACTCCCTTTGGCGGCTTTATCATTGGTTCAGGAATGATGGGTTGCACAACTTCGGTCAAAGTTGTTGTCAAACTACTAGCTTGTTCATTAGCCTTGTTATTCGACAGCTGTGGATTCCCGTAATCTTTATTCCTTGTCAAAGCATCATTTTTCTGCTTTGAGATAGACAACATAAGCACTTGTGATCGGGAAGCATTTTGATTAGCAACCAGTTTGGTTCCCGGGTTTGGAAACGGATCAGACAATACTGCTGAGGTTTTTGAACTCTTAAAGAGTTTCTTAACTTCAGCTTTATGTGGACAATCTCTCATCCGATGATCCTCATCGCATATCTGACACCCCGCAGGGGGTTTCCTTTGCCCATAAGGGTTTGCAGAAGGTTTTTTAGGAGAAACGACATTACAATTACATTACTTTTTTGCAAAGGAGAACTGAAAATGACTCAACAAATACAGAAAAACATTTACAGTTCTTTGCACAATGGAGGCGGAATATCAGCAAGGAAAGGGGTTTCAAACAAAGGTGTACTGACTACAGGCAGCAAAATTCTTGAATAGATCTGAAAAGAGTGAACAGAAACCAAAATTCAGGAACAATGCCTAGTCTGATCAGCGCACCTGTAACACAGTGAATTTGAAATGCAGCGCACCTACTACACTCGGGAAGTGCGCTGAATTTCAGATTCACAGAACAGAGAGTGTGCTGGGCCAGAGACGAGACTTTGCTTGGGTTCCGGGTCACAGTTTGCAGTTCAGTTCAGGGATTTTGGCCGAGCAAGTGGTAATCAGTAAATCAACAACAGGGGTAGATCTAAGGAGGTTACTAGAGCCACCACAAGGGCAATTAGAGAGTTTGTAAATCAGTTGTTTAATTCATAAACAAAACCCGGAGATTGACTGAAGCGGAATTTATCTACTTTGCATTTGCAAAGCAAATGCAGTTCGAAAGCTACCTGGCTCAACTTCAGGCTCCGTCTGTGAGTTTATAAAATACAAAAATGTAGATAAACAAACAACCTAGTCGCTCCCCAGTGGAGTCGCCATTTTGTTACAAGGAAAAGTGTCTATGCAGAACTTCTAATCCCACTAAGGTGTGGTAGCTACCTTAGAAACAAACAAAGTAAAGCTACTTTCGTTTTCCTTTATGAAGTATAGATGAGAGAAGAATAAAGGAGACCAACCTCTGTCTTGCGCTTGGTTCCTAGTTTGATTCATCTCTCTTCTGATAGTCCTTTGCTACTTGCTTCCTTGTACACCCAGCTTCACAGAGTACCTATAGAATCAAAGTAGCATGACACTATACAAGAACATGGATCTATTATCATAAACAATCTAGGATCAGATGTAAATTGACCATACAAATGCAAGAAACATAAATGACACAAGAGTATGGAGGAAAACTTGAATAGCTTTATTGACAATCAAGAAAGAGCCAAGAGAGTTACAACCAGTTGTTCTGACCCAGCATCATTCTCTCAGCAAGTAAGCCCTTCTTCACCTCATGCAAAGCTTAGATCACCCAACACTATGATGTTGCCTCAAGAAACCAACAGCAATTTCTTACAAGATGCAAAATTACAGCCTCCAACCTCCTGGATCTCTGGGATGAGAGATCTATATATAGATATTTGCAGAGGTGTGAGTCAACTCTGGGTTTTTTATTAGTGTCTTCTCTCTGATAGTTCTTGATTCCTCTTGGAGATCTCATTGATCTCTTACTCATCCTTGGGCGATTCTGAGAGGCAAGTCTCCCAGGAGAAGTTTCTGGAAGATTCCAAGATCATCCACTTAGCAAACTACTTCTGCCATTTGTCTACTCTCATCCATCGCACCCCATTGAAGGGCTTTTTGAAATGCATTTCACTTCCCATGTGTACAAGGTGCGATGCATCGCACCTTGGCCATGGAGCAAGTGAGATGATCCAGTTTTGACCAATTCTGAGTAGTTTTTCATGGAGAACTTCTGGGAGAAGCTGTAATCAGTTGACCTTGTTCTTTTAGGGGTTGGAACAACACTTTTAGGGACTTAGGAGCCCTTGGTTTATGGACATTTATGCTTGGGGTTGCAGTGCCCAAAAATGTATATAACATTGTACAGTAGCAAATGATATATGTACGATGTGTATTTGAACACTCTTTCTTTGTCCAGGCTCATGAACTGCTCATGGATCTTATTAACTATGAATGTGGCAAAATCATATTTGACAGCAGGGGGATGTCATGGAGTAAATATGGACATAAAAACTAAGGTAGTCTCATCAATATACTCACTAGTTTTAAATCCCAAGATATAACAAATCATGTCAGTAATGAATTGTCCAGCTTCATTGAACCAGACCTGATTAAAAGGAGGTGGCTGCCTGGGCTGGCGATCTGGTTTCATGAATAATTGAGCTATTTCTGTTATCTCTGTACTGGGCAGTTTGGCAACTTGGTCAAGCAAGAATTCCATGGTGAGAGGAGCCAGAGGCTGACTTGGCTTAAAGTGCAGCATCTCATTTATGGATTGAGGGGTAATATAGAAGAGGACAGTCCCAGATGAAGCCATAACTGCTCTTTGTGTGGGGTCATAATTGGCGCAGCATAAGTGGATCAGATCAGGAAGCACATTTACTGAGGGGAGGCATTACATAGGCATGTTGGACTCCCAAATTCCATAGACATCAGCATTGTTGCGGTAGCTATTCCTAATTTCACAAAAAGCTTGAAGGTGAGGCTTGTCACCAATCATATCATTAATTTGGAAATCTCTGTCAGCAAGGGGCAACCATTCCAATTCTTTATGTGGTGCATTGAGGGGGGAAACCTTGAGGGCCACTGGAGCCTCCATTATTCAACCTTTTGTGGTTTTTCAACTTGAAATTTGGGATTGAAACAGCAACAGTAGGTAAAATTATAGCTTCTGGGAGTTTCTCAGGGAATTTTACAGGCCGAGACCGGCTTGAATTTAGCCTGGTGAGCGATTTTGCAGAGGGAGACGGGATTTGATGGATTTCTTGGTAAAATGGATAAAAACAGAGGTTATGTTGCGAAGGTTTGAAGGCAGCACTGTGATTTTAATTCGAATTGGGTTCTCTGGGCAATTCTTACAAAGAAAACTTAGAAAAACAGGGTTTAGGAGGAGAACTCGGGTAAATACCTATTTAATGGATACTCTATGCAAAATGTAGGTGGCAGACCGAGCTGAGGGGCCGTGCTATGGTGTCAATTTCTCTGGGTGGCGGACTGTGCAGTTATAATGCTGCTTCGGACATAAAAGAGCAATGCGGAGATTGTGCAGAAGAAACAAATAAAAACAAACAAAATATGACATTTCATGCCTTTTTAACAAAAATTTGATTTTGGCGGGTTTTTGGTGCGCTTTGGTCGGGTGACGTTAGCATGACGTAATCTTTGTCGTGTAGCGAGGGTACGGAAGCTGACTTGGCGATGATGTGGCGAACAGGGTGGATGATACAGTGGTGGGGTGGCAGCCGACATGGGTGATGACATGGGCAACGACGTCAGCGGCGAGAAGCGGGGGCGATATATGGTATTATCGCACCGCTTTTCGACAACGACCGTTTTGGGCAAAGGGAACGCGATAAAACCAGGCAGCGACACGTGTTTTTTGTACGCGGTAAAACCGCCATTTTCCTGAAGGCTATCGTTCGGTCATCGGAGGGGTTCTGATATCGACGTGGATCGTCTGATGGGAAAGTCCAGATCAGATGGTCAATGAATGGGTGGAGTTAGCGGAGGCGTATGGTGTGGGCACCCGCCATAATATTTAACGTTTTGTAATGTGTGGGCAGTGTATTGAAACTTTGTTTAAATGTTCGGGCGTGGTTATTTATTCAACCAAACGTTGAATAAATCCCAATGTTATATGCGCGCACGGGGAAGGGTTGTCCACAAGGTTTCGAATAAACCTTGGACCCCTGTTAAAACATTAACATATGGCTTTAATTAAGCCCGAGGCAGGATATTTAAAGAATTTCGGGGTTTTTATGTATTTTTACATAGTATGGGAGGGGAAAACTTTATATAGGAGTTATATAATAGAGTTAGGATGTTAATATGAAAAATGTTTTCAAACAAAGCACTAAGTAAAAGGTGAAACTTAGGCTTAGGGGAGTGAAAAGTGTCCAAGTTATGGATTTGGAAGACCTAGTAGAATGGAAGAAAAATATTTTTACATAAGAAATGTGGCTTCCTTTGCATAAGTAAACACAAAGTTTTACTTAGTCTTTCTCATAAAATGAAGTGAACTAGGACTATTGAGCAGATCTCAATGTCCTTGAGGGGAAATTAGTAAGTGTTCTTGGAGAAATGAGAGGGGAAATTAGTCATGCTTCAACTGTTTTTGCAACCACTTTGCCATGGTACTTGTGACATTTATGAGATGCAATATCTTAAAAAAGACAAAATTGTTCACAAGCCTGCTTCTGCAACATCAAAACTGCCTACCCGGCCTATTTAACCTAACATTTTTTCTTCCTTTTTGCTTGGGTGCATTTGAACTAGCAAACCCTTTCTCTCTTGTTTTCGTTTAACTGCCTTCCTATTCAAGTCTGCCCTTATTTCTTCTAGGGGCTCAGATTTCACTGTTGAGCACCCTTGCTTCTCTACTTAACCACTGATCTGCCAAGCTTGAACTGTTTGGACAGATATTATTCTCTAGTTCTAAAACAGGAAATTTAAACATGGAGAGGCCAAGATTAAGCTATTTGGCCATCCATCATCTGTGACAGAAGTCAACAATTGCACATTTTGGACTTCTTTGCAAAAATAAGATAGTAGTGGCATTTTTAGACTAGCACACTTTCCTGGTCTTTTCTTTGGGGTTCATTTTCTTTCTTTTTGACCAATTCATTATTTTTGCCCTTTGATTTTTCTTTTAGGGCATACCCTATTTTCATTTTTTAAATTTTTTGATTTTTTGGAAATATGGAACCTTTGCAGCATGGAAAGGATGAACATATTTGGCATTTTAACAGTCAATCATGAAATATGACACCTATTGGTATAGGAACCTAACAGGTTGTGTTCCTTCCGTCACCTCCATTTTTTTGGCCGACCATACGCTTCCACTTGATTGTTTACCCTTTTGAGGAACATCTGCGATGAGTGATTCTGATTGCCACCCTCTTCACACTGCCATGTTTTGAGAAGTTCCAAACTTACCTGGAACTAGCTGCTACCCAGAAATATCACTTGTTCCTAAAAAACGAGCCTCTTTTAAACTCTTTTTAGACTCGTTAAATATAAAAAGATTGTCGAGCTATTGGCCTTCATAGCTCGTTAAAGTAAGGGGAACGCCATCCCTCTCATATATTTTAATCTTTTTGGACTTGAGGGATCATTAAACAAAAATATCAAGCGCTTGTCTTTGTTGGCTCAATAAAACTATCAAAAAGTCATCCCTCTCATATTATTTTACACTTTTTCGGACTTAAGGGATTATGCTACGAAAAAGGACTATTGGAGTCTCCTTTTCGTCCATTGTCAGACTCTCTAAACAAGAAAAGGACCGAGTTATCTTTGTCATTAAACTCATTAAAAAAATAGCGACAAACTTTTCCACCCAAACAAGAACGAGTTTCACTAACGCTAGGTTCGCTAAACACAAAACGACAGGTTTTCCCGAAGGGAAAATTATAGACCAAGCATATGTTATCCTCCTCAAGCTTGTTAAAAATAAAGAGGTATTGGTCAGAAATGACTGGAGAAAAATGGGAAGAAAACTTAAAGAACTATATTGGTAGCAAGTCGCTCTTGAACATGACACTTTCACTCCATCACCATGATTGAGTTGGGTTGGGTTTTTCCGTTCACCGTCACCACTGGTCCGCCATACCATCCATGGGATTAACGCTACCAGTCCATATCAGTGTCACCAATATGTTCAAGAGAATTCATTCAGAGAATTCACCATCCAACAATCACCTCATCCACTGCATTACATCCACGCTTCATTTTTCATGTCCGCCATTCTTGAACCTCATATCAACAGATCGTTTTCACCTCCACAAAAATCATTTGCTCCGTTTCGCGTCGTAGATGTGGGATACATCAAGGCCCTCCTACGACAGGTCACTTCTTGTCGACATCAGCTCATTATCCAAGAAGTTGACTCAGAAACAACCCTTTCAGTACTTTGAAGCTTGCATGCCTCAATGGAAAGTTTCTCACTCCCCGCAACAGGTTTACATCAATGACCTTCAACCGAAAGACTTTGCGTGGTGTTCGACTTCGACTCATATATTCACACCATGTGAATTATACTATAGTACCTTGAGGATCATCATCATTATCGGTGACTCCTCTCGTGTCTATTAACAGCTCACATTATTGGCTAGTAATCGGACGATGTCTTTCCATGTTCGACTTCAGAACATCTTTTCACATGGATCGACTTGTACATCGGGCGAAGATTGGACGAGTTTTGAAGACCCCGGATCTAGTTTCATCCATTTGGGCTGCGATATATTCAGGAAAATAAATACATCAATTGTACACAGAAGTTGAACAGATAGTCATCTAAGCCAGGGAAGATGACTCTTCATGTGAAGAATCACTAGTTTGCAATAGCAGACGATTGTCTGTCCTATGTACATGAAAATGAATTTATAAAGTTGAGCATGGGAATGCCCACCTCAGCTAGATCATGAAAATAATATGATGATGATGTATTGTATTGTATCTTATACAGGTCACCTTCCAGTTCGAATACCTCAGATCCTCATGAATAAAGCATTTCACCCGAGATCAGAAGATTTACGACCTCATGCTTTAGGGGGCATCTGTTATAAACATATTTGGGCACTGCAACCCCAAATTCATATGTCCATAAACTAAGGACTCCTTGAGTCCCTAAAAGTGTTGCTTCATACCCTAAAGGATCATGGTCAACTGATTACATCATTTCCAAGAAGTTCCACCTGAAAAACTACTTAGAACTGGCCAAAATTGGACCATATAGGCTGCTCCATGGACAAGGTGCGATGCATACTAACTGCCTAACTGGCCAGGTGCGATGCATACTGAAATGCCTGTCTGTGGGGTGCGATGAGTGAGAATAGACAAATAGAAGAGACAGTTTGCAACGTGGATGATCATGGAATCTTCCAGAAACTTCTCTTGTGACACTTGCCTCTCTGAATTTGCCCAGGGATGAGTAAGAGATCATGAAATCTCCAAGTGGAACCAAGAACTATCAATGGAATGAAACTAATCAAAAACCCAAAGCTGAATCACACCCTTGCAAGACATCTATAAATGGATCCCTCATCTGAGAGATCTAGAGGCTGGAATTTTGTATTTTGTAAGGAAGTGTGGTTGGTTTGGTGAGAAGAGACATTACATTGTTGGGTGATTTGCTTGTTCATGAGGTGAAGAGGGCTTCTACAACTGGGAGGATGATGTTGGATCAGACAGCTGGATTGTAATCCTCTCTTACATTACTATTAATAAAGTTCTTTGAGTTTTCCTCCATATGATCTTGTATTTGTGAATCTTGTTGTTTATGAATGCAATTGTATGGTCAATGTGTTTTTGATTCTGCATTGTTTATGATGTTATATATAGAGATGTTTTGATATTTTTCTTTTACTTTGACTCTACAGGTACTCTTTGAAGCGGGACAAGTAGGAGAGTGGCAAATTCTATCAAGGAAATGAAAAATCAAGCTAGGATCAAATCGAAAGATCCAGGTTGTTCTTCTTTTCTTCTCTTCCATCTATCACACTTAAAGGAACTCTTGAAAAGCTTTCATTGTTTGTTTCTAAGATAGCTACCTGTCTTAGTGGGACTATCAGTTCGAATCGACACTAGTTTTCCCTGTAACAGTAACCCCACTCTATGGGGTCCGCGGCAACACCCCAAAAAATTTTGTTTTTGGACCCTATATTAGGTTGGGTGGACCTACCTAAGGTTTTGTGCATGATTTTTCGCACATGGTTTTGGACGCAATGGCTTTTGGTCCATGGTTTTGGACACAATGTTTTTTCGGTCCATGGTATTGGATGCTTCCGCATGTATAAATATTTATTGTAACATTGAAAGGAATATAATGAAAAATCAAGCTACTAGTCTCGGTTTTGGGATCGAGGGGAAAATCTTTGTGTATATGTGTTTTATGTGTTATGCTCTCACATTGTTTATTTTCTATGTTTTAAAATTCGTATGCAGGTAATTTTTGTACGGGGTTAAAACCTACATTCCTGATAATTTGACAAACATTCTCGAATTTGTGTCATATGCCAAGAAGCTCCATTATCTATATACCAAACCTCAAAGGAGGAAAAACTTGCTAGGCAAGCGACTTCTTCTTCCAGTCTCAAAGTTAACGTAGAATAATCGTGATCCATGTTGCTCGTGCTTTCTTCTTTTTCTAGAAATTTGTGTGATTCCCTCTGAGTTGATGCCTTTGCATCATGCTCCTAACACATAGCCGATTTTTCTCTCCGGTTGCCGATATCTTCTCTAATACCATGTGAAAATTTCTAACTTTAAATTCTACTACAATAACTAATTTATTTCACCTACTTATTTCTCACAATAAGTTATTTACAAAATCCCTTCAGCAAATATTAAAATAAATTCTACTATAGTTATCACATAATTTCATAGAGAAAATAACAAGCACAAGAACCAATCACATCAACACAGTTGTTTTTGGACAATTGTCCCCGGAAAAACCCAATGTGGGAAAACCAGTGCAACAGATGAGGGTTTCATCAATCTTCAACAAAAATTGCTTTTACAAGGAATAATTTTATAGAGAAACTAAGGCATTACTGAGAGAAAACACTTGATACAAGGTTTATCTCTTTCCTGGAAACTTTCTGACACCCTGGAGACCCTTCTCCTAGCTCTACATCACTCTATGCGATTTTGTGTCATATTGCATGAGGATTGTGTCTCTTAGACTGCGTATTCCTTGTTCGTTGTCTCTTAATACCTATGTGTCACCTCCTCCTCAGCCACTGAGCGCTAATAATTCCCTCCTATTCCTCCACCCTACAACTATCCCTCTGAAATCGATATCCTTTCTCTTTGAGAATCGATTTTCCTTGGGATATTAAGTATCCGCTGGTGTGCCTCCAAATGATCCTCAAGTCTTCTCTTATACTTTTCCTGTTGATGAATCAACGATCGAGATTAAGTCTCTAATCAACGGATAAGATTAAAACATACTGGATCCTCGTCTCTTAGAAGATTCTCACCATTATCTTCATTAATGCCCATTAATATTTTTATTTTCCTAAGTTTAGACTTAGGAACCCATTAAAAATAATAATTATTTTAATAACTCCTCATCTGGGTGGAATTTCTCCAAACGATTTCTGAGTCTTGGAGATCTCATGTATTCTATCCCATCCACAACATTTTGGAGCTAGAGCACATCCTATGTGTTGTGGGGAAAAGTATCCGATGCGGATGACCCTATCCCTACTCTAAAGGTGACAGTCTTTAGCAACAACTGAAAGTAAAGTTTTGATGTTCCACTTTATGAAAATACAGAGAGAATGAAAAGAAGGTCAACCAACCTGGTGTCTTTCGCTTAGTCGATCCTTGTCCTTCTCTCTTTGTATCTCGTTCCCAGCTTCTTGCTCTCTTAGCCGGCCCAGCTACACACAGATCCTGCACAAAACAAGAGAGCAAACTACAAGATACATGTACTCATAACTGAAGCATGGATTAGGGTGCATCAAATATACATGTAAACACAAAACATCTATGTAATACAAGTATATAGGAGAACATGCAAAACTTTATTGATAGAAGTAACAGGGTTCTGAGAAGGTTACAACCAATGATGGCTCCAATCCAGCAGCACCTCCCCAGCAGCAAGAACTCTCCTCTTCACCTCTAGTAAAACAATCACCCAATAGCTCTAACTGTAATCCAACAGCACCTCCTTGCTTAACACAAAATTCCAGCCTCCTTAGACCTCATAGAAGAGCTCTATATATAGGATAGAAGAAGAGAGGATGAGTCAGCTTGAGACTGACATGAAGCTGCCTTGTGTCCTCTCCCTCTTCAGTTTATCTTCAGTTCTTGAGTCCACTTGGAGATCCTTGGTTACACACGGTGATCAAGTACCTCTTACTCATCACAGGGCGAATCTTATGAACCAAGTGTCAGTTTGGAAGCTTCCTGGGCAATTGACACCTTGCAGGATGACTGTGCCACTTGGCCAATCTCGCCCAGCGCAGGTAGCCTTCATTAATTTTGACTTCCAGCGCAGGTACAAAGAGGGACAGTTGCATTCCAGCACAGAAGCTCAGTGGAGCAGCTGACATGATCCAAAATAAGCCTGTTTTGAAGTGTTTTCAGGTGGAGAACTGATTGGAAGTGCTGTTGTTTGATGACCTTGTTCTTTTAGGGGTAAGAACAACATGTTGCGAGGCACAAAAATGTCTATAACAGTTGCCCCCTAAAGTATGAGGCCGTTTATCGGGTGAAATGCTTTATCTAGAGGATCCGAAGTTCGTTCCAGTGCTGAGGAGAGTGCCCTGTAATACAATACAATACAATACATTATTTTTCATTCTTTTTTCATGATCTAGCTGAGGCGGGCATTCCCATGCTCAGCTTTTATAAATACATTTTGGTACATATGACAGACGATCGTCTGAAGGTAGACTGATAATTTTCTGCTGAAATTATCATCCTTTGAATAGGATGATCATCTGCTGCAATGATGTACATGGCAAATGCTTTTATATTTCCTGAATATATATCGCAGCCCGGATGGATGAAACTAGATCCGGGGTCTTCAAACTCGTTCGATCTTCACTCTAAGTACAAGTCGATCCATGTGAGAATTGCGCTGAAGTCGAACATGGAAAGACATCGCTTGATTACCGGTCAATAATGAAAACCGTTAACAAGCGCGAGAGGAATCACCAATAATGACGATGACCCTCAAGGTACTGCAGTACAATTCACGTGGCGTGAATAAAGGACTTGGCGTCGAACGCCACGCAAAATCTTCTGGTCGAAGGTCATTGATGTATACCTGTCGCCGGAAGTGAGAAACTTGCCATTGAGGCATGCAAGCTTCAAAGTACTGATGGGGGTGTTCCTAGATCAACTTCTTGGATAATGAGCTGAAGTCGACAAGAAGCGATCCGTCAAAGGAGGGCCTTAATGAATCCCACATCAATGACACGGAACGGAGCTAATGATTTTAGTGGAGGTGAAAACAAACTGTGAAATATGATTCAGGGTGGCGATCATGAATGGATGAAGGATAATGTATGGTAGTGGATGGGACACGGTTGACACTTTCAGAATGACCCCTCTTGAACATATAACGACACTGATGCGATGGATCGGTAGCATTACCCCAAATGTGGATGGTGTGGCGAGGACCATGGTGATGAGACCGGTGAATGAAACAACCCAACCCGATGTGGTACGGAGGAAAAGTGTCATGTTCAAGAGTGACTTGCTACCATTAAACTTTGATGTTCTCCCAATTTTTCCCCAGTCATTTCTGACCAGTACCTCTTTATTTTTGTCAAGCTTGAGGAGGATAACATATGCTTGTTCTATAACCTGCCCTTCGGGCAAGCCCATCGCTATGATTTAACGAGCCTAGCGATAGGGAAACTCGTTCTCGTCTAAAGACAAGTTTGTCGCTATTTAATCATTTTAACGAGTCTAACGACAATGAAAACTCGGTCCTTTTCATTTTTAGAGAGTCTGAAAAGGTACAGAAAGTTAACTCCATAATTCCTTTTTCGTCATCTAATCCCTTAAGTCCGAAAAAGTATAAAACAATACAGAAGGGATGGTTGTTCGGTACTTTTAACGAGCCGAACAAGACAAGCGCTCGATCTTTTTGTGCAATAATCCCTCAGGTCCAAAAAGATTAAAATCTAGAGGAGGGATAGCGTTCCGGTCATTTAACGAGCTGGAAGGCCAAAACTCGGCAAACTTTTCATATTTTACGAGTCAGTGAAAAGAGCTCAAAGAAGACTCGTCTTTTGAGGAACGAGTGATAAACAGGGATAGCAACTGATTCCAGGTACAAATTGGAATTTTCCAATCACGGTAGTGTCACAAGGATGGCTAGGTGAAATCACTCTTCGCAGCTGTTCCTCAAAATAGGTAAACACACATATGGGGGTGAACGATCGGCCAAATGAAATGGAGGTGATGGATGAAAACACGACCAAGGCTTTTAAGGCTTATAAATTTACGATCGCAATGGTTATTTACCGAGATAGGTTCATTTTTTAATGAGCTTGAACTTTGGCGGAAAAACTCTGCTCACACTTTTCTATTTTTTAACGAGCATAAATTCCGTGGTAAAACTGCTCGATTCATGGTCAAATTTAATTTTTTACTTTTACTAGCTTTTCTCTTTTCAAATGTAGTACTTCATCTTCAATTGCTGCAACAAATTTTGTTAGAAATGGACAATATTTGCATGAAAACGAGATTATTACCCTAATATTTAACTTTAAACTGTGTAAAAAGTCATAAAAGGGGTTTTTACCTCTCATTTACCATTTCATTTGCATTTTGCTTGTTGGAGCTCTGGAGGTGCCTCTTCTTCCTTGATTTTCACCAGCTGATTACGGGAGATTCTGTGGACGATTTTCGGCGCCGTTTGGACCAGGTAGGAGCTAAACCTTAGCCCTTCACTTTCATGGTTTCCTTTTTCAGTTTCATGCATGTTTTTCAGAGTTTCTGGGCCCCAGGGGTTTCATTAGGGCGCCCTGGCATCAGCGCAGGTTCCCCTTTCGAAATCTGCGCTGTATTTCAGGCAGCCTTAAGGCAGACTGAGTTCTAGAGCAGGGGGAAGACTCTCTGCCTGCGCTGGGCCTAAAAAGGCTGATTTTGCATGAGTTTTTTGATGATTTTTCGCCAGATTTTCATCAAAATCAGGAACTTACTCTTTCTCTTGTTTGATTGCAGGGAACTTTGAACAAAATGTCCCTTACATGGCGAGAACGAGAACATGAAGCAGAGGACATGGTTGCACTCCATGACCCAGTCACGGTGAACGCGCTTCGGAACTGTGGCCTGCTGAAGTTCTTCCGTATCTCTAGCATGAGAGCACAGATTTCTTTACTGCAGTATATGCTTGATGCTTGGGATCCTGTTAACCAAGTATTCCAGATTAGGGGGAAGTCCTTCCCCTTGACCATAGAGGACATGTACTTCTTGACTGGGTTGTCAAGGCGGGGTGCTCCCATTTCTTTGTCAGGTACGGCTCGAGGGACTACTTCCACCAGAGACTATATCCGTCAGTATTGCCGGGAAGGTTCACAGCCGAGCAAAGACGGCAAGATCAATATCCGTGACATCACTGACAGGTCTCTCAGGTCCATTCTGTTTACTATTGGTAGGATGGCCGGTAGCGCAGCTTTACATGTTGCCAACAGATCTTATATGCAGCACGCCTTGGAGTGTCTCCAACCGAAAGTGTTTAACTGGTGTGATGCAGTACTTATCCAGATGAAAAGTCAATTGACCAAGGTAAAGGACGGGGGGCTGAAGAACTTTGGATTTGGTTCTATTCTCACTGCCTTTGTCTTGGAGAAAATCCCATTGATGCAACCTCAGTACATCTTGCTTGATGTGCCTTCTCCGACCGAGCCACGCATGCAGAGGTGGGTTGACCATATGTCCCGGCATGCTGGTCAACCTCATATTACATTCACTGAGTCCTTCTTTAGGTGGTTCGAGCGTCAGGAGATGGCATTTTCTGAGTATCCATATGTGGGTATGGACTACCGAGGTGATCCGGACTTGGTGCTTCCGGATGGCGAGCAATGGGGCGCTATTGGTAAAATCTCTGACCATATCACTGTTTATTGTTTTTATTCATGATGTTTACTGTTCAAAACTGATCAAACTCTTGGGTGCATGCAGATGTTGGTCCTGTTCGTCCAGTAGCTCGTCCACGATCGCCAGTTGCTGCCCCAGCAGCAGAGCCTGCTAGGAGAGTTGTTATTCGCGACCTTGGTGATACTGAGATACTTGCAGCTGTGCAGGAGCAGGTTGAGAGCCTTACTCGTGGTCTTCCGGATGTACAGATTGACGAGTTACCTTTACAGTTGCAGCGGCACACCATTGGCGTGCCTAGACGATGGACTCGTCTCTTGCGCATGATCGCACAGACCGTGACGTACTTTCATGAGCACCACTAGGCTAGGGTGCCCCCTAGCATCTTTTTGAGTTCTAGGTCATATGACCAATTTTGTTTTGATTACAGCACATTATGTACAAACTATAAACAGCTTTATATATTTTGATTTTCGGAGTTTATTTCAGTTTATTTGTGATCCACTTGCATAGCACCGATGCATCTCTTTTTATATATGTTGTAAATGTCTATCTAATACATAGTTTGCCAATGAATCTGTTAATGTGTTCAAGTTTCTGGAAATATGCTGGTATTGAATTGAATCAAACTCTCTTTCCAAAATCTTAACTCTTAGAAACATACGATAAATAGCTGGATTGCGGACTGAATATATACCAGTGAGTTGTAGTATCACAAGTTGTGAGTCTAGCCTAACAATTAGTCGGCGTATACCATGAGAAATGGTATCAGAGAGGAGTTCGATCAACGCACTATACTCAGCGATATTGTTTGTTGACCGTCCAATACACACACCTCTGAAACTCACTAACTCGCCGCTTGGATCAAAAATGGCCCAGGCAGCGGAGGACAAATTCCGCGTACTACGACTCGCTCCGTCGGCATATCCCACATATGTATCAGAATAATTCGACATCTGCAACAAACGAGAAGGGTGGATTACTACCGAAACAAACATTTTAGCGAAAACAAAATACAACAAAAGCACTCAGGTTACTATTTAGGCATAGTAACGCTTGAGGTACAACCCGTTACGGGGTTGCGCCAGTGGTATTCCGTCATAATCCATTAACTCGTAGGCTCCTTTTGCTAACACCCTTTTAACAATATAGGGACCCATCCATAAGGACTGAAATTTTCCTGCTCCTAATTTATCGGATTCTTGGTCGTAAAGCAAAACCAAGTCACCCTCAGAGAAGTTGCGCGGTTTGACATTCTTGTCAAACTGTGTTTTGACTCGTTTCTTATGAGCCTCGTTTGCCAAAGCGGCATCACGACGGTTTTCATCCAACTGGATCAATTCCAGGAAACGAGCCTCTTCTTCTGAGGTTCCGGGGAGGAGGTCAATTGCGAGTTTAAGAGACGAAATTTCGCACTGGATCGGTAAGACTGCCTCCAGGCCATACACCAATTGGAATGGTGTGAACCCAGTGGCGTTCTTTACCGAGGTTCGGTAAGCCCACAATGCTGAGTACAGGATTAGATGCCATCTTCTTTTGTGAACCCCTATCATCCTTTGCAACATACGCTTCAGGACCTTGTTGATTGCCTCAACTTGTCCGTTGGCTTGTGGATAATACGGGGTAGAGCTGTCGTGCGATAGCCCTAGTTTGGCAGCTAACTCAACCATCATGTGATTGCGAAAATGCGATCCATGATCTGTCACTATAGCTTGCGGAACGCCGAACCTGGCGACTACATGATTGAAAAAGAAAAGGGCAGTTGTTTCACCAGTGTTATCCAATGTAGGCATCGCCTCGGCCCATTTGGTAAAATAGTCAACAGCGACTATAATATACCCATGCCCCCGGTCGAGGTGGGGTTACATTGCATGAAATCGATGCCCCACTTGGCGAAGGGCCCAACAGCAACTATCGGCTGTAAGGGTGCGGGCGGTCTTCTGGTTTTGCTATCAAAGATCTGACATGCATGGCAACTTCTGACAGCTATTATGCAATCTTTAAACATAGTTGGCCAGAAATATCCTGCTCGTAAGATTCTTTGTGCTGTTGCATATCCAGATTGATGCCCCCCGCACGCGCCTGAATGACAATCATTCAGGGCTTTTTCGGCCTCCTCATGGGTAAGGCACCTCCTCAGAACCGTATCGACGCCACGACGGTAAAGTGTATCACCGACGATCATGTAGTCTTTTGATTGGTATCGTATACGTTTCCGTTCCGAGTGTGAGGTATTAGGCCTAAATTTTTGGGTTTGGAGATAAACAATGATATCTCCATACCACTCATCGCTTACTGATATCAGAAACAAATTTTCATCCACGATTGACTCTTCTGATGTTTCATCGTTGGACGACGATGGGAGATCGCACAATAATTCCGCGAAAACTAGAGCTTTCTTCGATTTGGATTTTACAAAATCTAAATCAAACTCTTGAAGGATGGCTATCCATTTTGAATATTTGCCCCCAAGCAACTGTCGCGACAGTATATATGTCATGGGATTGCAATCTGACAAAACGGTAGTTTTCCTAAAGAGGACATAATGTCGAAACCTTTGAATCGCTTGAACAGCAGCAAGCGCTAGTTTTTCAACATAGGAATATTTACTTTCTGTATCATTTAAGTTTTTACTTAAATAATAAATAGGATGTTCAATTCCATCGACTTCTTGCACTAAGACCATCGCAATGGTCGTATCTGCTGCAGCTAGATACAGGTTAAAATCTCTTTGATAGTCCGGGGCGTACATTAATGATGCTCTTACTAGACAATCTTTCAGAGCGTCAAAGGAAGCTTGCGCAACCTGGTCCCAGACAAAGGGTACATCCTTTTTCAAAAGACGAGTATAACCTTTGGCAAGTTCTGCGTAATTTGGAATGAACCTCCTCAGAAAGTTTGCTTTCCCTTGGAGTTTCTGAATCTGAAGCAAATTTGAAGGTGGAGGCAAATTAATGATTGCCTGAACCTTACAGGGGTCGAGACGAATCCCATCCTTAGAGACAACAAAGCCAAGTAAACGACCAGAACCGACGCAAAACACACACTTGTGCGGATTGAGTCTTATCTTATAATGTCGGCAACGTAGAAATATTGCTCTCAAATGCCGCGGATGATCAGTCCGCTTCCGCGAATGAGCCGGAAGATCGTCGAGATAAGGTTGAACAATGTTCTTGATGTCATGAAAGGCATAATTCATTGCCCTCTGAAACGTCGCCCCTGCGTTCTTTAAACCAAAGGGTAATTTTCGATAAGCGAATGTGCCCCACGGACAGATGAATGCAGTCTTAGACTGGTCCTGTGGGCGGATATTTATTTGATTATACCCGGAAAATCCATCCATAAAGGAAAAGATTTCACATCCGGCGCATTCATCAATTATCTGGTCGATGAAGGGTGTAGGGTAGTTGTCCTTTGGACAAGCTTTGTTTACATCCCTATAGTCGACGCACACTCTTATCGTCCCTTGTTTTTTCATAACAGGGACAATATTCGATACCCAATCGGTTAGAGGAACCGGGTAGATGAATCCAGCATGGAGGAGTTTTTCAACTTCCGCCTTAATGGCAGCGGCTTTCTTCGGATGTACCTGCCGAAGCCGTTGTCTTACTGGTTTGACATCAGGATACATTTTAATTTCATGTTCAACTATGCTCGAGTCAATGCCTGGCATTTCATCATATGACCATGCAAAGACATCTCTAAATTCGCGAAAGAGAGCACTATATATTTCCAGTTCTGAAGGGGAACAACTTTTGCCGACATGAATATTCTCAACAACATCAGATTTTGTCGAGATGTTTATGGCTATAGTCTCTTCAATATTGGATAGGTTTCTCTCTGAATCCACCGTATTTACAGTATTTGTTAGGAATTCAAATACTGAAGGGTGATATAGGTCGTGATGAGTTTCTTCTTCACACTCTGGAAGAAGGGAACGATGGTGGTGATCATTCCATGGTGCCCCTTCAATCATCATTGATTGCAAGATTCCTTCGTCAGTCCCATGAACTTTTGACCATGGATCTAATGGGGTACCATATTCTTCGGACCTATCTACCCAAACGCTTGACGAGCGTTCATTTGGGCTCGCCTCCCATGCCTGAAACATTGATTGCTACAATATCTCAATGGGGCTAGGAGGCAATACCACTTGATGATCCATGACGACTTTGTCTTCTGCGACCTTCGATGAAGATACCATGTTGCATGTTGCTACAAACGGGATATCCACTATATGGGAAGGAGGTGGCAACGCGAAAGTTTCCATCATTGTGGGATCTTTTAGCAAGCCTACTCCGATATCTTTTATCGAATGGTCGCTCCCATGGATCAGGGGAATGCTTCCAGTAACTTGTGAACCATTAGGGAGGAAATTTTGTTGGTCGACGATCGTAATCCCTCCTTCAAATGGGAATGCGATCTTCCTAAAATATGTCGACACTACAGCTGCCATGGCATATATCCATGGTCTTCCCAGTAGGATGTTATAGTCAAGATTGCCATCAATGACTTCAACATCAATCTCTACTGTTTTTCCTCCTAGTTCAACCTTAAAGTTATTTAGGATACCGTACGGAGTGTACGACCTACCGTCAAATGCTTTCAATGTCGTCGAAGATCGCGACAAGGTTGGAGATCCAAGAGTTTTCCAGCAACTCATCGACATGATACATGTCGATGCACCCTCATCAATAATCGTTCTATGAACAGTTTTGTTGAGTGCTTTCACTTGAATAAGGAAAGCTAATTGCACTGGTAACTGAGGATCATATCCTTTGTGATCAAAGGATACAAGATTGGAATCTTTAGGATCCACTCCACCAATTGCTGATAACAATGCCTGTCTTTGGGATGGGCAATTTTGTAGTACCTCAAGAGTTGACATAGCAGATGGCGATTGGGCCAAATCCTCCACTATATTATAGTGTTGCGCCGCTCTGGCGCGAGGGTTGAATGTCGACTTGTGGACTACTCCCTTAGGCAGCTTTATTGTTAATTCATGCGTGAGGGGGGGTACAACTTCTGCCGAAGTCGTTGTCGAACTACTGGGTTGATCTTTCCCTTTGTCGTTCGACACCGGCGGATTCCCATAATCTTTATTCCTAGTCGAGATCAAAGCATCACTTTGCTTAGAAACCGACAACATAAGCACTTGAGACGGGGAAGCATTTCCACTATCAACCATATTTTGACCTGGGGCGGGAAACGGATCAGTCAACACAGCTGAAGTTTGGGAACTCTTTAGGAACCTCTTTAACTCAGCTTTGAACGGACAGTCCTTTGTCGAATGATTTTCATCGCATATTTGACATGGATAAAATTGTTTCCTTTGCCCAGGAGGGTTTGAAGAAGTTTTTTGAGGGGATGACCCACCTTGTTTCTTCTTCTTCCCTTTGTTTTGTTTCTTCTTGCTTCCTGGTTGATTGGAGTTTTTGTCTTTATCCGTAGATACAGCATTTACCTCCGAAGCAAGAATCTCTTGATTTGCTTTTTGATTCGAAGTCTTACGGGCTTTCTTATTCGAATCCCTTGTCGACTTAGCGTTTGCAGTTCCAATCACACCATCACCGGCATGAGAGTCACTATTCGATCCGGGAGGAGGAGGGATTGAAAATTCCGGTCTGGGGGCATCAGGTATCTTATCATAGAGCGTGCCCGACTGAGTATACACTAAGTCCAAATATTGAGCACGAGCAATAACTTGCTCCTCTGTTACGACGCCTCCCTTGGCCACATCTTCTGTAATTGCCGGCAGAAGCGACTTTATAAACCAC
This sequence comes from Pinus tabuliformis, assembly GCA_031772625.1. Taxonomy (NCBI): domain Eukaryota; kingdom Viridiplantae; phylum Streptophyta; class Pinopsida; order Pinales; family Pinaceae; genus Pinus; species Pinus tabuliformis. The sequence continues at coordinate 191,690,332 of CM062819.1, read as the reverse complement.
TCAGCTAATAGCTGATCTGGAACATAGGTTTTTACCATTCTGCGACGACGACGCCACTCATGTATATGATCAGATATATGTGTGGCAGTTGTCTGCTTGAAATTGGTCAAAATCTCTGTTCCAGTTTCGTACCTTATAGGTAACTGAAAGTGTGTTAAGAAAGTCGTGGCTAGGGAACTAAAATTGTCGAAAGAGGCTCTAGGTAATTCAATATACCATTTGGCCGCCGGACCAGTCAATGTCCTCTGGAAAAGGCGAAGCCTTATCGAATCATCATTCAAGGTATTCGACGAACACCACAGATGGAATGTCATCACATGATTCGACGGGTCTTCGCCTGGATTTCCATTGAATTTAGGAATGTCCGAAGGAAGTTTGTGAGGAATCGCTGGCCACCAATGGGCATAGGCGATTGGATCGTTCGTTAATCGATGTAAATCTGGTAATTCTAAGGTCGCCACAAATGGCAACTGCTGATTCAGGTTTGGCGAGGCGTACCCAGGATACGATGGAATCGCCTGAGCAGTAGGCCTTTGCACACCAGCATAATGCAACTGATGTTGATATGACTGATATGGTTGGTGGGCTTGGCCACTGTAAAGTGGTTGATTTAACCCGTTCTGAATATAGGGTTGCCCACTATTCGCAAAGATCTGTTGCTCAGATCCTTGGTACACCTGTTGAAACTGAGGTTGTTGGTATTGCACCATCCATGGTTGTGAAGCCATGTTTTGCTGTGCGACACTAACCGACGGACCAAGATGCGGGGGTATAGTCCCCGTTTGTATCTGTGTCATCCCGGCAATTGGCGATTGTGGTTGTGTTGCAGGGTCAATAGGCTGTTGCATTACAACTTGGGGTTGACATACAACAGGCATCGATTGAACTTGCGACACGGTTACAATTGCTGGCGTCGTCGGGATACTAGACATAGGTACACATTGTTGCATGGAATATACAACTCTTGGTTGTTGGGGTAACATAGGTACCCAACCACTCGTCGTTACTTCAGTCAAACCTGAATGTGGTTGAAAACTGCCGTATGGGTATCCCCCCGAAAGGGGAAGTGAAAGGGCATATTGCCCCCCATACGGTAACAATCCGGAGCTCAAGGGTATAGATGGCCTTTGAGGACTGGATGGTCCAAAATGATTCCCAAAGGGATCAATTTGTCTAGTTTCAACATAAGAATTACCGGGTATTATACCGGAAGAACAAACTGGAATAGACCAAGTTGTCATAATAGTCCCTGGGTGGACTCCTTCTAGCTGATGAGAGCTAGTCGGGACGGCTGGTATGCCGGCAAACATCGTTGGATTGGCAGCAGGAGCTTCTGCTGTCGCTGTGTCATTTGGCACAGTCCTAGATGTCGACGGTTGTTCAGACATTTTAAGTCTATCCAATAAACTTCCTAACGATTCTTCAGGAACTTCTGATGGCGATAGACAAACTTCTGATGCAGAAGGAAAAAGAGTGGTACCTACTCCAAAATGAATTGGAGTATTTGCTTGCTGGTCCTCTACGATTTCTTCTATTGCAATCAGACCGGGAGGAAGAGGCAGACCGTCAGGTCCGTAATAGATTTCTGGTACCGAAGAAGGGGTTGCTTCGACAGCGACAGTTGTTTGAACAACAAGACTCTGTGGACCGGTTTCAGATGGAACTGGCTCAGTTATGCAAGTACTTGTTTTCAGACTAGGATCAGTACAACTGTCCTTCTATTGCTGTTGAACTTCTTCAATAGAGTCAGGGATTCCAGAAATATTGGGAGTGACCAGAATCTCAGATGTTGTTGGAACTTCCGTTCTAACTTTAAAAGGAGATTTTGACCTGGTCCAGCGAGATCGCTTTGCCCGTACTACTCTCGGTTCCGGAGACAAAGGTGGTTGACTCGCAAGCCTCCCTGAACGACGGGGTTTTAATTGACTTTCCTCCACGGTTGCGGATTACTTGATCAACTAAAATACAAAAAGGGGAATTATGTTTCCGTATTGAATGAATTTTATTAGACGCTTTTAGACACAACTTTGCTTTTTCATGTTTTAAGAGTCGAGAAAAAGCTAAAGATGACTCTAGTCGCCTTCGATGTATTAACGAGCCCGAAGTGACAAATGCTCGGTTGGACCTTTTCAATTATAGAGTTTGAAAAGAGCCAAAAGAAACTGCTCTGGAGATCTAGGCAGAGGGTGTGCCAAACCTTTCGCGAAACCACAGAATACGTTTTACGGTACGGGTGGTCGATCTTCGTGAATGCTGTGTTCACTGCATCGCGATCAGTAGGGCGGTCGACACGGATTCCTAAGGATAAAGGATAATTGCCTATAGGGGTCTCCCAATATACGTGACGGTACGCGGGAGCTCAAATCCGTATTAGTGCTATCGTCCCTCAGGAGGAATCACCCACCTTCGTAGAGATCGACAGTGACTACGTTTAACGACGCCGGAACACGTCTCTACCTAGACCTCTATTGTGAGCGTTATGTTACAATGCGTTTTTAGATTCATTCAATATATTTTAAGTTGATCTTGTTTATCAGTTTGTCTTTCAGGATCACCACGAGATGTATTGGTACAAATTCCTAAATGCAGCTAAAATGATAAGCAAGCTTTCACAATCTTTTTAGCTTTGAAAATCCTAACTGCTGAGGGGAGAGAAAAACAATATCTTTCCACACAGAGCACCAAGCACAAACTAATGCACTTTCTCCTAGATCAGACACCCAAACTTATCAAAATGCAAATGCAAGATGCATGTATTTCTTTTCTTTTCCTTTAATGTTGATGTAGACAAAAGGAAAACTGTTGTATGATTTTTTAATTCAATTTGAAGCGTAAACAAACCAGTTTTTTCTAAAATGAAAAGACGCTTTACAGGTACTTGTTTCAACACTAAAAATATATGAATTCAAACCATAAAGTGAAAAACAAACAAACTCAAACAGCCATGAACAGTAATGAAACTAGCTCATAAGATCACACAGACACTTTTACAGTTCAGGATCTAAGAGGCCACAACTATACTGGTTCGCTTTTCACAATGGGAAACTGTAACTGAAACAAGAAATACTGAAAGAACATTCACAGTTTCATCACACAACTGAGGTGGAATAATGTCAAGGAGAAGTGGCTTACAGCAAGTACAATAACCAGCAAGCAATCAGCCAAAAACAAGTGCAAACAGGGCCAAGACACAATAGGAAGACTGAGCAAGACAAGGGCTAACTGGACCAGCGCAGGTTCTAGTCTGCCAATTTGACTCTCAGCGCAGTTCCCGAAGGGAGTACCTGCGCTGTAATGCAGGCTGCCTGTGTACAGCCTGCACTGACTCACGAGAGTTTCGTCTACAAAGTTTTCCGGGTCATAAAAAGCTCAAAAATGCACTGTTTTTGCTGAAATAAAAAGCTATAGGTCAAGTACAGGCTAAGGGATGATCAAGAGGATGAAGATCTATCACAAAGAGTAAAGAGTCTTTTGTAGATAAGCTCTTCAAATCTTGAATTTGCTCAGCAAATGAGCAAGAGTAGCAGTCCCTCTACTTCGCTTTTGATATAGTCAAAAGCTTTTCGATTTGGTACTCTTTTCTTCAAGAAATGAATAGCAAAATACTACAAACACCAACAAGATACTAGGTTCCCCAGCGGAGTCGCCAGTTTGTTGTGGGGAAAAGTATCCGATGCGGATGACCCTATCCCTACTCTAAAGGTGACAGTCTTTAGCAACAACTGAAAGTAAAGTTTTGATGTTCCACTTTATGAAAATACAGAGAGAATGAAAAGAAGGTCAACCAACCTGGTGTCTTTCGCTTAGTCGATCCTTGTCCTTCTCTCTTTGTATCTCGTTCCCAGCTTCTTGCTCTCTTAGCCGGCCCAGCTACACACAGATCCTGCACAAAACAAGAGAGCAAACTACAAGATACATGTACTCATAACTGAAGCATGGATTAGGGTGCATCAAATATACATGTAAACACAAAACATCTATGTAATACAAGTATATAGGAGAACATGCAAAACTTTATTGATAGAAGTAACAGGGTTCTGAGAAGGTTACAACCAATGATGGCTCCAATCCAGCAGCACCTCCCCAGCAGCAAGAACTCTCCTCTTCACCTCTAGTAAAACAATCACCCAATAGCTCTAACTGTAATCCAACAGCACCTCCTTGCTTAACACAAAATTCCAGCCTCCTTAGACCTCATAGAAGAGCTCTATATATAGGATAGAAGAAGAGAGGATGAGTCAGCTTGAGACTGACATGAAGCTGCCTTGTGTCCTCTCCCTCTTCAGTTTATCTTCAGTTCTTGAGTCCACTTGGAGATCCTTGGTTACACATGGTGATCAAGTACCTCTTACTCATCACAGGGCGAATCTTATGAACCAAGTGTCAGTTTGGAAGCTTCCTGGGCAATTGACACCTTGCAGGATGACTGTGCCACTTGGCCAATCTCGCCCAGCGCAGGTAGCCTTCATTAATTTTGACTTCCAGCGCAGGTACAAAGAGGGACAGTTGCATTCCAGCGCAGAAGCTCAGTGGAGCAGCTGACATGATCCAAAATAAGCCTGTTTTGAAGTGTTTTCAGGTGGAGAACTGATTGGAAGTGCTGTTGTTTGATGACCTTGTTCTTTTAGGGGTAAGAACAACATGTTTAGGGACTGAGGATCCCTGTAATTATCGACATTTCATGCTCCATGCTGCGAGGCACAAAAATGTCTATAACACTATGCTACCAAAAATCAACATGAACCTCTCTGTCTTTCATTGTGCGACCTTGTACTTCTTCTTTTTATCATTTTCAGCAGGAACAATCACAACAATATTGATGTAGGCTTCGAGATCGTATTCTTAGAGAACAGTGAAGATTTTATTCTTCCATATGATAGAGTTGGAAGCTCCTTCCAACTTGTCCTAATCTTTGAGCCAATGTGAATCCATCTCACCCACCTGTCGAACTGACTCCTCCAATCACTGCTCAACTACCCAGCAAGTGAGAAATTTGAAATTTTTGGCAAAAAGTTCTCTGAGGAGAAAATTCCCCTTCTATATGTCTTCACTCTTTTCCGACAAATTTTTGCCCCAGCAGAAACTACGCCCTTCAAGCACTGCACTGAGGCTCTGCATCACCCCCTCTACCTCTCCAAACTCACGAACTGGAAATCGTACCTCTCTATCGACTCTCTCAAAGGGAGATTTCCTTAGAATCTCTGATTCCTAGCAAGGACTGTTATAATGTTCCTAACTTAAACAAACAATGATATATAAATCAAAAACAATTCTCAACACAGAAAAATTTTAACAAACAACACATGTTCATAAAAACTCTAGAAGTAGAACCAACTGAGCCATTTTATTAATCAATTGAGCAGTATAATAGTATGGATGAATGCACCTGGTCTTGCCTCAATGGAAACCATGACAGAATCCAGGTGATGAGATAATGATATCAAGTACTGGAAAATGTTTGCTCCTCTAAGGTTTTGCGCTGCCTAGAAAACTGCACTGTTGGCTGGAAAGGAAATGCAAGAAGCTGCACTTCCACTGCTCAGAAAATGCTACAAATTCGGCCCCAAAATCCTTGAACAAAACTGACAAAAACCCAAAAATGGTTTGGCCTGCTTATGACCTCCCAAAATCGACCCCTAGAGGCACTGTCCAATCCCCAATAGTTCTACAATGTCTGCTACAAAGATACAAGTGAAAACCCCACTTTCGTTGCTCATAAAATTCTGAAACCTTGTCAAAAACCCAGAAAATTTTGAAACTTTATATCTGGTATCCTTGTCAAAACCCCAAAAAACCCCATAAATGGCTTCGCCGGATTTTGACCTTCCAAATTCGGCCCAGGAAGTGCAAAAGTCACCCTGCAAGGTAGCACACTCCACCTCCAAAACTCTCCCAAATGCCAACAATCCTATGATGCCTCCCCTCTGGAAAATATCTCACCAAAACTCCACTACAAGACACCACAAGAAAAATAAGCCTCCTCTTCAACGTGTCTTCCAGTAATACGCACCACCTAGAGATGAATGCAATCATTGCAAATCACAATGAGATCAGCCTCCTGAAGAAATGAATAAAAACCTTCCTAGTGTGGCACTCGAAATACCCCGAAGAAAGGGTGAGCTCTTCGCTTGAAGAACTCTTTCTAAACAACAAGTAACTAGGTTAAACAGCTCAAGCAACCAAAGAGAAAATTTATATGCCAAAGATGAATGAAATGAGGAGAGATACCTTCCTTATATAGATTTTTTGGAGCACTTTTCCCTCCAATTTTACCTCCATCGTGGGCCCTCACTTAAACATCTCCATGAAAACCGAACTAGGGAGTGTGTATTTCCCTAGTGTGGGTGGCCCCCATGTGTAATTTAACCACAACAAAATAACTAATACTAAGTCTAATCTTATATTAAAAATTGAATGGGCCCCACTATCTCCAAAATTGGCCCCAAAATGCAATAATTAGTGTTGTTCCAAATTAATTTAGGAAGGGGCATGACACTCCTCCCCTCCCAAATGTTGCTTTTCCCCAAGCAACTTCAGTGTTGGATGTTCAAGTATGTGCTCGCCCTCCAAAGTAGAATCCTCATCTGGCAAGCTCCTCCAATGCACCAAAAACTGCTTGTCCTCAAGTAGAGCCTAAACAATTTCCCTCTCTAACTGCAGATCCCCACTGTTAGTGCAAACTTCACCACGGTCCCAAATATGCCATTGGATTGTCCCTGATCACTACACTATCCTATAGTGAAGGGTTCCCTCGATACTAGGATCTCATGCCAACCTGATCAATGTGGAGCACCCCTTTCTCCACTCACTATCCTGCTAGATAGGGGTGTTATAACCCCTTTTTCTACTGCCAATAAGTAGACATCCTAACGATGTAAAACTATGTCCAAATCCTCTTGATGTTTCCCTACTAAATAGTCCACCCCATGCACTTTGACTATGGACCCCTGAAGATACAACTCAATCCCCATGCAAATGAAACTTCTCCTACATGAGCTCCTCCTTAAATCCTCTTAATGGTCATCCTTCCATGCTGATGAAGTCTCCCACGCCATTAGTGAATCATGGAAACCCGATGGAAAATATGGATGACCCTCTGCTATAAAGACCAACTCACCCCTATGGGTATCTGAATCACTAAGTACTGTGATGCTAGGGCACCCTGCCCAGTGTAGCAAGAAACCATCGTGTTGACCTCGTGACACCCTGGTCATCACTAATTGTCTATCACGCTCGTACCATAATCTCCTCTTGCATAACTCTCGGCCACAATCTATGTGATGATCGAGGTTAGGCCCAACCTACTAAAGTGCCTCAATAGTGTCAGTTCCTATCGCCCCATGGCTAACCCCAATATTAAGCAACAATATGCCCTGTCTTATGGTGAGGGCTTCATCGATCCCCCATGTGTCCGCCTATGAATGAATCACTCTGCCTGTTATCCCAACCATGCTCACTGAGGAGTGGAGTATCCCACCAATCCACTGGATCCCAGAACCATATTGGAGGTCTAGAACCCCCAATCTCCTCTGCATGTTGTTGTGATATGCTGCTAGTTTTTGGGACCCCTCTATTCCCCGTCTCTACCTCATGTAGGTACCCAATAAGTAGGCACCAAGCATCAAGAACCTGTGTCGCGAATATCCAGCTGCTTTGTGCCTGCGAAATCACATAGCGAGGTATGTTATCCCAACTCCTGATGATGTGCCTGGGCACTGTCGGAAGCCTAGGCATCATCCTACCTACAAGGACTACTGTCATTTGTACCTCATGCTCACCTAACACCTCAAGTTCTCCAGCTAAAAAATAACCATGTAACTCCCTCTCAATCACCTCTCCAAGTTTGAGCCTAGGAGTGGAACATATGGTACCTCGGAAATCAACCATGCCATCCCTAAGCCTGTAACCATCAACTCATGCACCTACCAAGTGTCTCAACTAGAGATTCTCCTCTCAGACCATGGCACATGGTGTCTCATCCAACTTCCTAGGGTGAGCCTACCATGCCTTGCTAGTTGAATGGAGAGTGTCAAATGGTAACAACCAAAACCTCTACAACTGTAAGAAACACTGGAGGATGATGAGTGGGTATGTCCCAAAGAGTATGATCAAGAGTCTACCAGAATGCTCAAGAGTAATCCTATGGATGATCCCCTCTATATCTCGGATCTGTTGATAAACCCCTCGAATCCATGTCTCCACTAAACATGGTTTCCCCATATGCTCAATAGTGTCTTCATCGATCCTAGGTGGTCTGCACCCAATGGTACACATAATGCCTCTATCCATAAGTCTCTTGGGAGGCAATGCTCCAAGTGCTCGCTGAGGTGCATCATCTGCCACTGCATACCACCCAGTATCTTTGCACTCCATGACATGTCATTGTATGCCGCAACCTATCCTGGTACACCAATGGATACTCCCGCTACAACTATACCATCTTGTACTGTCATGTGTCCCACCTGTGTCACTACACCTATCACTCCCCGCATGTACTTAATGTGATGTGAGGCACTATCACTCCACAGCACAGTCCAACATACTACAGCACACGCCCATGTGTCTCCATGTTCATATGCAAACCACTGCTCCATGTTAGATGCTCCTACCCATCCCTGGATGTGATGGCCTAAAGTTGTTCCCATGTGTGTCAACCTGCACCCGACCTATATCATCACCTCAACCCACGCATCACAATGCTCTCCGATGAGGGGACCTCCCCTCCAAATCCTTCCTGAGGGATCCAAGAAGTGAATCTCCTTATGTGTCAACAGTGATACCACCACTGCTCTACTCCTTTGTGTCCTTCGTGTCCCACACAAAAGTGAAGAGTCCCCAACCCCATACAAGGCACTGTCTGGTGGCCTACCAATGCCACCTCCAAAAAACTCCTCCCTAAGTATGTTGATCACCATATGATCCCATGTATAGACATCATACCAATACAACCAAAGGATTTTTTCCGTAAACTGGTTGGCTACTGATTCTGACCGAGATCCTATAGTGAACGTGCACGCTCAATTGTTAGGTCAACTATACCATCCAAGTTCTAGTAAACCGACATACCTAGGAAATGATAATTAGTCCCATCCGGATCCCAATTCCAGTCTGGGCTTCTGGTATCCCCAGTTCCTGGAAGCTCTTGCAGAGCTTCTCCTAACTCCACTACCATCTCCATAGCCCACTCCACCGAGTACCAACTCAGAACCTCTCACCATCAAACCCCAAGAGAGGGATTGAATGTACAAACTCCCATACATAGGCTGTGAATGTTGCACTCTGTGTTGCTCATGTCACCTCATCTCATGAGCCTAGTAAACGCATAAAATATGTCGAGGTGGCTCTGACTCTCCCTCTCCAAGGTGCAGAGGTAAACTACTGATGCTACATGCCCCATCTATGTATGTCTGAAGAGGGTTGCTCTGATGCTCTAATGTGCACTCTAGTTGTACCATTAAATGTAAACCATAAAAGGTATGCCATAGAATACTTACAAAATATCCAAGAACATGCCTTCTTTCAATCCCAAAAAGATGTCTCCAACACAAAAACTAGTCTCCAATATCCAAAATCCAAGTAAGATTACATCTCCTCAAGCAGCAAAGTACAACTAGGCTAAGTCATGGTCTTCTAGAGATGTTGAAATCCACAAGTGTGATGATGACAAATAACATGATGTGATCCCCTAAAACAAGTATAATTTTGAGTAGACATAAAGTAGAATTGGGTCACAAGGCAACCCATTAGCTCAACAATAAAATATGCCAATACATGTGTTTAGTCAATTTAGTGTGTCTTAAATTGTTACATGAATTATCAATCTGGGAGTCGTAAACTGATGAAGTGTAGTGCACTGTATATGCTAGACAACCCTTTTTTTACTTCACTGTTTTCAATTTTATCTTGTTTTGAGGTTTTGTTCTTGTTGGTCTCCTAAAGTGTTCTAGTTCAATGGAAATCTTAGCAAAAGTTTTAAGAATACTTTTAAAGATCAAGTGTGGATGTAGAGTTGAAGACAAGGATTATGCTTCTTATGATAATTTCCAAACTTTGAACTTAAGAGATCTTAAAACATGTTGTCTACAAAATCAGAACTTGAATAAGAATGTACCTGGTAAACACATAAAATATGTCGAGGTAAACACATAAAGATTACATCCAAGTAAGATTACATCTCCTCAAGCAGCAAAGTACAACTAGGCCAAGTCATGGTCTTCTAGAGATGTTTAAATCCACAAGTGTGATGATGACAAATAACATGATGTGATCCCCTAAAACAAGTATAATTTTGAGTAGACATAAAGTAGAATTGGGTCACAAGGCAACCCATTAGCTCAACAATAAAATATGCCAATACATTTGTTTAGTCAATTTAGTGTGTCCTAAATTGCTACATGAATTATCAATCTGGGAGTCGTAAACTGATGAAGTGTAGTGCACTGTATATGCTAGACAACCCTTTTCTTACTTCACTGTTTTCAGTTTTATCTTGTTTTGGGGTTTTGTTCTTGTTGGTCTCCTAAAGTGTTCTAGTGCAATGGAAATCCTAGCAAAAGTTTTAAGAATAATTTTAAAGATCAAGTGTGGATGTAGAGTTGAAGACAAGGATTATGCTTCTTATGATAATTTCCAAACTTTGAACTTAAGAGATCTTAAAACATGTTGTCTACAAAATCAGAACTTGAATAAGAATGTAAACATGCAGCTACATAAACCAAACTAAAAATGAAGTACTGAAAATGAGGTTACTATCTCTGTTGTCCTTCCTAATTGTAGAATTGAAATCTAGTAAACCGCTGCAACTCAAAATCAAAAAGTAAAGAGACTGGAAACTAGTCAATGATTTCACCCATAATCACAATATTTCGTCAATTAACTTCTAAAACGGGGTTAAGCTAAAGACTCCGGAAATATCATCATATGGCATGAAAAGAATGACATCTAAATTGCACACTAATGAAAGCAAAGTCAATTACTTCATCTATAATCACAATATTTCGTCAATTAACTTCTAAAACGGGGTTAAGCTAAAGACTCTAGAAATATCATCATATAGCATGAAAGAACTGACATCTAAACTATCTACTTGCATACTAATGAAATCAAAATCAATTACTTCACCTATAATCACAATAGCTCGCCAATTAACTTCTAAAATGGGGTTAAGCTAAAGGCTCCAGAGATATCATCATATAGCATGAAGAACTGATATCTAAACTATCTTAAGCAGTAAACAAATCTCACTAAATAAAAGCATAAACAACTGAAATTGAAAACTAAAGTTCAGCAGAGGAAGCAAGTCTCAAATCACCACTTGATGCAAAAACTACACTAAGAAGCTCGAGCATAACCAAACTTAAAGACTATTCTGAAGTGCACTGTTAGTAAGAAATGTGACAAGCTGCAAAGACATGTACAAAGTCAGAACGATTATGATCATAAGCAAAACAAGAGAAATGTACAATTCAAATGAGAGAAAATATACATGAAAAACTATGTAAAAACAAAAGAAGTGTTCTAGTTCAATGGAAATCTTAGCAAAAGTTTTAAGAATACTTTTAAAGATCAAGTGTGGATGTAGAGTTGAAGACAAGGATTATGCTTCTTATGATAATTTCCAAACTTTGAACTTAAGAGATCTTAAAACATGTTGTCTACAAAATCAGAACTTGAATAAGAATGTACCTGGTAAACACATAAAATATGTCGAGGTAAACACATAAAGATTACATCCAAGTAAGATTACATCTCCTCAAGCAGCAAAGTACAACTAGGCCAAGTCATGGTCTTCTAGAGATGTTTAAATCCACAAGTGTGATGATGACAAATAACATGATGTGATCCCCTAAAACAAGTATAATTTTGAGTAGACATAAAGTAGAATTGGGTCACAAGGCAACCCATTAGCTCAACAATAAAATATGTCAATACATGTGTTTAGTCAATTTAGTGTGTCCTAAATTGTTACATGAATTATCAATCTGGGAGTCGTAAACTGATGAAGTGTAGTGCACTGTATATGCTAGACAACCCTTTTCTTACTTCATTGTTTTCAGTTTTATCTTGTTTTGAGGTTTTGTTCTTGTTGGTCTCCTAAAGTGTTCTAGTGCAATGGAAATCCTAGCAAAATTTTTAAGAATACTTTTAAAGATCAAGTGTGGATGTAGAGTTGAAGACAAGGATTATGCTTCTTATGATAATTTCCAAACTTTGAACTTAAGAGATCTTAAAACATGTTGTCTACAAAATCAGAACTTGAATAAGAATGTAAACATGCAGCTACATAAACCAAACTAAAAATGAAGTACTGAAAATGAGGTTACTATCTCTGTTGTCCTTCCTAATTGTAGAATTGACATCTAGTAAACCGCTGCAACTCAAAATCAAAAAGTAAAGAGACTGGAAACTAGTCAATGATTTCACCCATAATCATAATATTTTGTCAATTAACTTCTAAAACGAGGTAAAGCTAAAGACTCCGGAAATATCATCATATGGCATGAAAATAATGACATCTAAATTGCACACTAATGAAAACAAAGTCAATTACTTCATCTATAATCACAATATTTCGTCAATTAACTTCTAAAACGGGGTTAAGCTAAAGACTCTAGAAATATCATCATATAGCATGAAAGAACTGACATCTAAACTATCTACTTGCATACTAATGAAATCAAAATCAATTACTTCACCTATAATCACAATAGCTCGCCAATTAACTTCTAAAATGGGGTTAAGCTAAAGGCTCCAAAGATATCATCATATAGCATGAAGAACTGATATCTAAACTATCTTAAGCAGTAAACAAATCTGACTAAATAAAAGCATAAACAACTGAAATTGAAAACTAAAGTTCAGCAGAGGAAGCAAGTCTCAAATCACCACTTGATGCAAAAACTACACTAAGAAGCTCGAGCATAACCAAACTTAAAGACTATTCTGAAGTGCACTGTTAGTAAGCGATGTGACAAGCTGCAAAGACATGTACATAGTCAGAACGATTATGATCATAAGCAAAACAAGAGAAATGTACAATTCAAATAAGAGAAAATATACATGAGAAACTATGTAAAAACAAAAGAAGTGTTCTAGTTCAATGGAAATCTTAGCAAAAGTTTTAAGAATACTTTTAAAGATCAAGTGTGGATGTAGAGTTGAAGACAAGGATTATGCTTCTTATGATAATTTCCAAACTTTGAACTTAAGAGATCTTAAAACATGTTGTCTACAAAATCAGAACTTGAATAAGAGTGTACCTGGTAAACACATAAAATATGTCGAGGTAAACACATAAAGATTACATCCAAGTAAGATTACATCTCCTCAAGCAGCAAAGTACAACTAGGCCAAGTCATGGTCTTCTAGAGATGTTTAAATCCACAAGTGTGATGATGACAAATAACATGATGTGATCCCCTAAAACCAGTATAATTTTGAGTAGACATAAAGTAGAATTGGGTCACAAGGCAACCCATTAGCTCAACAATAAAATATGTCAATACATGTGTTTAGTCAATTTAGTGTGTCCTAAATTGTTACATGAATTATCAATCTGGGAGTCGTAAACTGATGAAGTGTAGTGCACTGTATATGCTAGACAACCCTTTTCTTACTTCATTGTTTTCAGTTTTATCTTTTTTTGAGGTTTTGTTCTTGTTGGTCTCCTAAAGTGTTCTAGTTCAATGGAAATCTTAGCAAAATTTTTAAGAATAATTTTAAAGATCAAGTGTGGATGTAGAGTTGAAGACAAGGATTATGCTTCTTATGATAATTTCCAAACTTTGAACTTAAGAGATCTTAAAACATGTGGTCTACAAAATCAGAACTTGAATAAGAATGTAAACATGCAGCTACATAAACCAAACTAAAAATGAAGTACTGAAAATGAGGTTACTATCTCTGTTGTCCTTCCTAATTGTAGAATTGACATCTAGTAAACCGCTGCAACTCAAAATCAAAAAGTAAAGAGACTGGAAACTAGTCAATGATTTCACCCATAATCATAATATTTTGTCAATTAACTTCTAAAACGAGGTAAAGCTAAAGACTCCGAAAATATCATCATATGGCATGAAAAGAATGACATCTAAATTGCACACTAATGAAAACAAAGTCAATTACTTCATCTATAATCACAATATTTCGTCAATTAACTTCTAAAACGGGGTTAAGCTAAAGACTCTAGAAATATCATCATATAGCATGAAAGAACTGACATCTAAACTATCTACTTGCATACTAATGAAATCAAAATCAATTACTTCACCTATAATCACAATAGCTCGCCAATTAACTTCTAAAATGGGGTTAAGCTAAAGGCTCCAGAGATATCATCATATAGCATGAAGAACTGATATCTAAACTATCTTAAGCAGTAAACAAATCTCACTAAATAAAAGCATAAACAACTGAAATTGAAAACTAAAGTTCAGCAGAGGAAGCAAGTCTCAAATCACCACTTGATGCAAAAACTACACTAAGAAGCTCGAGCATAACCAAACTTAAAGACTATTCTGAAGTGCACTGTTAGTAAGCGATGTGACAAGCTGCAAAGACATGTACATAGTCAGAACGATTATGATCATAAGCAAAACAAGAGAAATGTACAATTCAAATAAGAGAAAATATACATGAGAAACTATGTAAAAACAAAAGAAGTGTTCTAGTTCAATGGAAATCTTAGCAAAAGTTTTAAGAATACTTTTAAAGATCAAGTGTGGATGTAGAGTTGAAGACAAGGATTATGCTTCTTATGATAATTTCCAAACTTTGAACTTAAGAGATCTTAAAACATGTTGTCTACAAAATCAGAACTTGAATAAGAATGTACCTGGTAAACACATAAAATATGTCGAGGTAAACACATAAAGATTACATCCAAGTAAGATTACATCTCCTCAAGCAGCAAAGTACAACTAGGCCAAGTCATGGTCTTCTAGAGATGTTTAAATCCACAAGTGTGATGATGACAAATAACATGATGTGATCCCCTAAAACAAGTATAATTTTGAGTAGACATAAAGTAGAATTGGGTCACAAGGCAACCCATTAGCTCAACAATAAAATATGTCAATACATGTGTTTAGTCAATTTAGTGTGTCCTAAATTGTTACATGAATTATCAATCTGGGAGTCGTAAACTGATGAAGTGTAGTGCACTGTATATGCTAGACAACCCTTTTCTTACTTCATTGTTTTCAGTTTTATCTTGTTTTGAGGTTTTGTTCTTGTTGGTCTCCTAAAGTGTTCTAGTTCAATGGAAATCTTAGCAAAATTTTTAAGAATAATTTTAAAGATCAAGTGTGGATGTAGAGTTGAAGACAAGGATTATGCTTCTTATGATAATTTCCAAACTTTGAACTTAAGAGATCTTAAAACATGTGGTCTACAAAATCAGAACTTGAATAAGAATGTAAACATGCAGCTACATAAACCAAACTAAAAATGAAGTACTGAAAATGAGTTTACTATCTCTGTTGTCCTTCCTAATTGTAGAATTGACATCTAGTAAACCGCTGCAACTCAAAATCAAAAAGTAAAGAGACTGGAAACTAGTCAATGATTTCACCCATAATCATAATATTTTGTCAATTAACTTCTAAAACGAGGTAAAGCTAAAGACTCCGAAAATATCATCATATGGCATGAAAAGAATGACATCTAAATTGCACACTAATGAAAACAAAGTCAATTACTTCATCTATAATCACAATATTTCGTCAATTAACTTCTAAAACGGGGTTAAGCTAAAGACTCTAGAAATATCATCATATAGCATGAAAGAACTGACATCTAAACTATCTACTTGCATACTAATGAAATCAAAATCAATTACTTCACCTATAATCACAATAGCTCGCCAATTAACTTCTAAAATGGGGTTAAGCTAAAGGCTCCAAAGATATCATCATATAGCATGAAGAACTGATATCTAAACTATCTTAAGCACTAAACAAATCTGACTAAATAAAAGCATAAACAACTGAAATTGAAAACTAAAGTTCAGCAGAGGAAGCAAGTCTCAAATCACCACTTGATGCAAAAACTACACTAAGAAGCTCGAGCATAACCAAACTTAAAGACTATTCTGAAGTGCACTGTTAGTAAGCGATGTGACAAGCTACAAAGACATGTACATAGTCAGAACGATTATGATCATAAGCAAAACAAGAGAAATGTACAATTCAAATAAGAGAAAATATACATGAGAAACTATGTAAAAACAAAAGAAGTGTTCTAGTTCAATGGAAATCTTAGCAAAAGTTTTAAGAATACTTTTAAAGATCAAGTGTGGATGTAGAGTTGAAGACAAGGATTATGCTTCTTATGATAATTTCCAAACTTTGAACTTAAGAGATCTTAAAACATGTTGTCTACAAAATCAGAACTTGAATAAGAATGTACCTGGTAAACACATAAAATATGTCGAGGTAAACACATAAAGATTACATCCAAGTAAGATTACATCTCCTCAAGCAGCAAAGTACAACTAGGCCAAGTCATGGTCTTCTAGAGATGTTTAAATCCACAAGTGTGATGATGACAAATAACATGATGTGATCCCCTAAAACAAGTATAATTTTGGGTAGACATTAAGTAGAATTGGGTCACAAGGCAACCCATTAGCTCAACAATAAAATATGTCAATACATGTGTTTAGTCAATTTAGTGTGTCCTAAATTGTTACATGAATTATCAATCTGGGAGTCGTAAACTGATGAAGTGTAGTGCACTGTATATGCTAGACAACCCTTTTCTTACTTCATTGTTTTCAGTTTTATCTTGTTTTGAGGTTTTGTTCTTGTTGGTCTCCTAAAGTGTTCTAGTTCAATGGAAATCTTAGCAAAATTTTTAAGAATAATTTTAAAGATCAAGTGTGGATGTAGAGTTGAAGACAAGGATTATGCTTCTTATGATAATTTCCAAACTTTGAACTTAAGAGATCTTAAAACATGTGGTCTACAAAATCAGAACTTGAATAAGAATGTAAACATGCAGCTACATAAACCAAACTAAAAATGAAGTACTGAAAATGAGGTTACTATCTCTGTTGTCCTTCCTAATTGTAGAATTGACATCTAGTAAACCGCTGCAACTCAAAATCAAAAAGTAAAGAGACTGGAAACTAGTCAATGATTTCACCCATAATCATAATATTTTGTCAATTAACTTCTAAAACGAGGTAAAGCTAAAGACTCCGGAAATATCATCATATGGCATGAAAAGAATGACATCTAAATTGCACACTAATGAAAACAAAGTCAATTACTTCATCTATAATCACAATATTTCGTCAATTAACTTCTAAAACGGGGTTAAGCTAAAGACTCTAGAAATATCATCATATAGCATGAAAGAACTGACATCTAAACTATCTACTTGCATACTAATGAAATCAAAATCAATTACTTCACCTATAATCACAATAGCTCGCCAATTAACTTCTAAAATGGGGTTAAGCTAAAGGCTCCAGAGATATCATCATATAGCATGAAGAACTGATATCTAAACTATCTTAAGCAGTAAACAAATCTTACTAAATAAAAGCATAAACAACTGAAATTGAAAACTAAAGTTCAGCAGAGGAAGCAAGTCTCAAATCACCACTTGATGCAAAAACTACACTAAGAAGCTCGAGCATAACCAGACTTAAAGACTATTCTGAAGTGCACTGTTAGTAAGCAATGTGACAAGCTGCAAAGACATGTACAAAGTCAGAACGATTATGATCATAAGCAAAACAAGAGAAATGTACAATTCAAATAAGAGAAAATATACATGAAAAACTATGTAAAAACAAAAGAAGGGACCTCAGCTACGCAGGGGCCCTCTGCACAGCTTTGGACTAACACGCTGTTACTTCAAACCACACTTAAACAACCATATGAAAACAGAGTTTTGTATTATGAAACAGAGGAATATGTCTCTCGGTTACACAACAGAAAAATAATGCTATCAACAGTATCAAGAACTAACTATCTGTGTTGCAAATGCTTATATTTATAGAGAAAATGGATAACTGTATCTTAGAGAAATTTCTTCAGCAATAGACACGTGAACAAGTCAAAATCCAAGGATTCAGCCTCTCGGTTGCCATGAGCAGTAAATCTATGCAAGGTGGATGTTGGATTGTGTTATGGAGATGGCCTGCACGTGGAAAAAATGGATCCACGAGTTTAGGAATGGCTTCGAGCTTCTTTTACATGTAGGAACAGAGTCGTAGTTGATGTAGAGTTCTCTGTTGACCACCCTTTGACCGGTACCTTTCCTTACGAATTGGCTAAGAAAATAGGACATCATCCATGTGTGGATCATTTATTAGTTTCCCATGTGTCTCATTTCTCCTATCGACACCTGTAACCTACAGAACAATGAAAATGGCTGCGGAATTGCGAGTTAGCTGCGGAAAGTAGCTACATTCCGTAGCTGATAAAAAAAACCTAGATCAAATAGCACACACAATGATATAGTTTGAAAATCACTCAAATATACTCCTGAAATCAACATGTAATGACTTTTGATAGCTTTGGAGACACTGACATGGGAAAATAGAAGAGAAAAGGTTTAAGAAAATGCATGGAAGAGAGGTAGTTTTGGGGCTCAACATACCCCCACTGTGAAGATGTTGCATGTCCTCATGCAACCAAAATTGTAACTATCCCTCTTTTAATTTATCTGTTCTGAAACTTCTGCTAAGACATCTAACCTTTTCTTCTTCTTTCTTGCTATTACTGTCATCCTGGGCTTCATCATAAGACATTTGTACTTGAGATTGATGAGGGCTCTACTCAACCTCCTATTCTTTTTCTTCAGTTTCCTATTTTTCTTGTGCCATAACCCTAAGTGCAGCATGGTATTGTCATGGATAATTTTGTCCAATTTGTTTTGCTCTTTTAATGTTTCATTCTCCTTTTGGATATGCCTGTTTAGGACTTCCAGCTCATAAATTTCTTGCTTCAATGACTGAATCAAGGTTTCCTGAGTTGTACCTGGCTGATTAGATGAAGTTCCTTGTTCTGCTATAGATTTCTCCAATGATTCAATGAAATCATACATCTGTTGCTGAGTTTGATCAATTTCTAGAGTTATCTTCATTGGAGTAGTTTCAAAATATAACTGAGGAGAAGGAGAAAACTGTGGACTTTGGTCAGTTGGAGTGTTTTCTGGTGAGTGATCTGGAGTTTCACCTCCCAGGTCTATGAATTGAGCTCCTTTGGTTTGCGTTTTCTTCAATTTGCCCTTTAATCTAGAGCTTCTTCTTAGACCTTGTGAGCTCATATCTCCTTTTCCTATGCTCTGTTTCGTTTTTCCTTTTTGTTTTGCGTTAGTTGACTGTTATTTAAGATGAATTAATCTCTCAAAAATCACTTTCTCTTCATCTAAAGAAGGCTCAAGAGTCTAGTAAATGTCTTCAATTGTCCTCTTTCCTTTCTGTTTTACTTGTTTTCTAATCTCAGTCAATGTTTCAAAAGGCAATTTTTCCTCACTGGCTTCCTTGGTCATACTAGTAGGAGTATCTTGGATTGTTAAATTGGTTCTTTTTCTCCTACTTTTCCTTGTTGAACTCCCCTCAGGCACTTCAGGAGGGTCTTGGAAGAAGTTCCTAACTAGGAATTTTTCCCATGTATCTCCCTTCTCTTTCAAATGATTTTCAATCAGGATCTTAATAAGGCCATGATGGTAGAGATGAGGTTCTACATCATCTATGTTCTTCTGCACAGTAGTAGACATTTTTCTCAAACTACTCAACAAGAAATAAGGGAGGTTGATAGTTTCATTCTCCAAGAAATTCATTAATAATCTGATATGATACATGTACATGGAGCCATACCTGCCCTCGCATGTAATGAATTTCTGGATGATCAATAGCAGACCAGTCCATTTATCTTTTAAGGCTGAAACAGGAATTCCTCATTTAAATATTGATACTTCCATACCTGGATTACGAAGAATGACCCTCCAGAATTTTTCATCGAAGTCGTTGTTCTTAAACCATCTCTCCCCTTCTTGTGGAAGCTCTATGGCTGCTGCAATTGATGACTATGTCACTGGAAATTTGATGTCCCCAATTTCAACTTCTACACCATTGAAATATCTTGCAAACGTTTTTGTAACCTCCTTATTATGACCCTTGAACTTCTTAATAGACTGCAACCATCTTGCCTTCTTCAATGTGCTCTTAAGCTGTGGGTATCCTTCCATGAATTTAATTCCTTCGGGTTTTGTTCTCACTATAAGACCCATTCCTCCTTCTTACTGCGAAGATACCTCTGTAAATGATAGTTTTACGGGAGCAGAATGGTTATATGAGCGGAAAATGGAAGAGGGCCGTGGAGAAAATTGGTGATTACGAAATGGGAAGAATGCTAAGCACGAAATGAGAGTGGGTTCATGGAGTAGAAGTCTATGTAAACAAACAATGAACCGAGGATTGCAAAACCTGGTGTGGAAGCGGAGAGGCAGAGTATCACTTGTGAAATTTTCAAAATTGAACAGAGTTTGAGTTCATAAAAGGCTGTGGAGTGGAACGTCAGTGGAAGAGAGTCGTATTCAATCAACTCACATCTACATGATTAGACGTTTAGTGTAATGAGGATGTACGACTAAGTACGAGTTAAACTCGGGAATGGATTATGAGACCATTAAGATTGATGCGGAGGATATGGTAGAGTTAAGGCAGCCATCAAATCAAATCATTACACATTATGGAGCTTGTGATTTACACACTACAAATTATGCGTTTGAAACGCTATTTGAAAATGGTTTTGTCCATACGTTGGAATCATACCTCTTTCGTTTTGCTAACTTTTAATTGGCTGCCTCTGTAGGTGTTTTTCAGGTGTTGATGTCTTCAAAGATCTTCTTCTTCCATACCTGCATCTTGCTTTTATTATTGTTTGGCTAATCACTTGACTGCGACTGTAGAGTAACAGAGGATTAGCTGCGGAATCAGAATTCAGCGGCGGAAACTGACATAGTGAATAACATATGACTTGGTGAATGAATGAAAATGAATGGAAATGAAAAATGACAATATAAATGATACATGGAAAGGTGAATATGAAGAGAAACTGAAAGAAATTTTATTGATGGAATGTAGCAGCGGGATAGAGTAAAATGAAATGGAATGGAATGAACAAACTATGAGTGAAATGAGAGATTTTGTTTGGAAAATATAGGGTCTCAAAATCTTCTAATTTTCGCCTTGTATTTTTTGTATAAGACTGCCAATCAGTGATTGGTTTTCAGGCTTATATATATATATATATATATATATATATATATATATATATATATATATATATATATATATATATATATATATATATATATAATTTTTATTTTTATTTTTTTTTAGATGATGATGAAAGAAACAAAGATTAGGCTGGTGGAGAAGAATGATTCTTCTTCACCAACCTCATTACAGAATTATCTTTAATATTTTTGATAAACTCCTCCTTTGAAAGTGGCTTATGATAGATCTTCAATCTATGACCATTCACAATGAGAGGAGTTTGATGCTCATCGATTTTTTTTATTCTTACTGCTCCATTGCTAAAAACTTTTTCAATCTCATATGGCCCAAGCCAATGAGTCTAAAATTTACCTTGAAAATCTTTGAACTTTGAATCAAATAGCAATGCCCAATCTCCTTCTTGAAACTTTTTGTCCTTGATGTATTTGTCATGCCACTTAGCTCTCTGTTGTTGAACTAGATCAGTTCTTTGAATTGCTTCTTGTCTGATCTCATCTAGTTCATTCAATTGTTCCAGTCTATCCTTTTGAGCTTCTGATAGATCCATTCCCAACTGAACTGCCATCTTGAAAGTTTTGACTTGGAACTCAATGGGGAGGAGAACATCCTTCCCATAAACAAGTTCATAGGGAGTATGTCTTGTTGTGCTCCTCCATGCAATTCTGTAGGCCCATAAGGCTTTAGGAAGTCTTCCTGCCCAATCTCTTCTATGTAGATGCACAGTCTTGGTAATGATTCCTTCAATTACTTTGTTTGTGGACTCCACTTGATCATTTGCTTGTGGATGATAAGGAGTGGATTTGATATTCTTGACCTTGTACTCTTCCATAAGCTTCTCCATCATTCTGGATGTGAATTGACTTCCCTGATCTGTCACAATTTCCCTTGGAACACCAAAACGAGTAAAAATATCCTCATAAAGAAAATTAACTACTGTCTTTTCAATAGCAGAAAATAATGCTTTGGCTTCTACCCATTTAGTGACATAATCAGTACATATCAATATATACTTTTTCTACTTAGATGGAGGATTAATAGGTCCAATAAAGTCTAAAGCTCATTTTTCAAAGGGTTCGATGAGTACTTGAGGTTGTAATGGCATCTCATTTGAGGGGGTAGGTTTCCTTACCCTTTGGCAATTGTCACACCTTTTGACATATTGTTTTGCATCTTTGAAGAGGGACGGCCAATAATATCCTACAGAAAGGATTTTATAAGCTGTCCTCTTCTCAGTAAAGTGTCCACCACACGGTTCATCATGACATGATTTGAGAATATCAGGCATTTCATCTTCCCTGACACATCTTTTGATCACAAAGTCTGGCCCTGTTTTAAGCAATTCATTAGAAATCCATGAATATCTTGAACTATCCTGAATAATATTTCTTCTTTCACTAGGAAATAAATGTGGAGGTAGTTTCCCTGTAACCAAATAGTTAGCCATATCTACAAACCAAGGAGTTTTGGTAGTTACTGCAAATAAGTATTCATCGGGAAACTTATCCTCTACAGGAGAGTCCTCTTTGATATTCTGAATCCTAGACAGGAAATCAGCAACTGTGTTTTGTTTCCCTGGTCTATCTAACACAGTGATATTGAATTCCTGTAAAAGTAAGAGCAATCTTGTAACTCTGCCATTAGTAATAGGTTTGTTCATTAGGTATCTAATTGCAGAATGATCAGTATGAGTAAAAGTTTCATAGCCTGTTATATAATGTTTGAACTTATTAATTGCATGAACAACAACTAAGAATTATTTTCAGTCATAGTACAATTTAATTCAGTGGATTCAAATTTTTATTGGTATAGTAAATGGCATAAGGAACCAAGTCTTTTTTGTCCCAATACAGCTCCTAGAGTTGTATCTGAAGCATCTGTAGAAATATGGAAATGAAGTTTCCAATTTGGTCCTCTCAAGATAGGTGCTTCAGATATTCTTGTTTTCAAAGCTTCAAATGCTGATTGGAAATTAGGACTCCACTTGAATTCACAGTCTTTTCTAAGCATTTTGAAGAGTGGAGATTCTATTTTGGTAAAGTTTTCTATAAATCTTCTATAATATGCAGTAAATCCTAGAAAATTTCTAACATCTCTTTGGAAATTTGGAATAGGTAACTTGGAGATGACTTCAACTTTGGATTTGTCTACTTTAATCCCATCTCCTGAAATATGATGTCCCAAAACAATACCTTCAGTAAACATCATAAAGCATTTTTCATGGCTTAATGAAAGCTTTGTTTCTTTACATCTTATAAGGACTTTTTCAAAATTTTCCAAGGCTTCTTCAAATGTATTATCATAGACTGTAAAATCATCCATATATACCTCTACACAATCATGGATTAGATCAGAAAAGATTCCTAGCACTGCTATTTGGAATGCTGCAGGTGCATTACATAATCCAAAAGGAAGCACTCGATAGGCAACAATTCCCCATGGACAAGTAAATGTGTTTTTATCCTGATCTTCGTGTGCTACTTGAATTTTATTATAACCACTAAAACCATCCAAAAATGAAAAGTATTTTTTGCCTGCTAATGTATCTAACACTTGATCCATAAAGGGCAAAGGAAAGTGATCCTTCAAGGTTGCTTTATTCAATTCCATATAATCAATGCACACCCTCCATTTACCATTCTTTTTGGGCACTATCACCAAGGGAGAAACCCATCGGCTATTTGAGATTGGGTAAATGAAGTTTACATTGAGTAATTTTTGGAGCTCTTCTTTCACAATCTCCCTAAGATTTGGATTCATCCTTCTTTGAGGTTTTCTGATTGGTCTACTATTTTCCTCAATATAGATATGATGGATGCAAGTCTTAGGGTCAATACCTTTCATATCAGTATACTCCCATGCAAATGCAATAGAATGTTTTTGTAAGATTTTGGTTAGCTCTTCTTGTTGTGACTCTTCCAAGTTTTTGTTGATATTCAATGTTTTACCTGGAAAAATTTCAACTGCAGAACTGCCAAACTCTTCCATAGAGTAGAGAGACATTTGCCTTGATGACAAGTATTCAATATCAGAATCTAACTGAAATTGTGTGTGATCATATTCTGAAGATGTTTCAAAATTTTCTAATGTGTTCAGGATTTGACTATCCTCACTAACTTCAGAGAGAGTAAAGACAGGTTGTAGCATCTTCATCATCGACCCATTCATTATCTCCTACTTCTGTAATTTCTTTTTCTGGAGGATACAAAGTAAATTTCTTTTTTGAACTACCATCAGAAATGTACATGTCACCAGATCTACAACTAATAAAAGCATCGGTTGTGGCTAGCCAAGGTCTTCCTAAGATGAGTGTGTGTCCTCCTAGATTATTCTTGGGATTCAAAATCATAAAATCCACCGGATATTCCCAAGAATCCAAGGAGACCGAAATATCTTCTAGTACACCATCTGGTTTAATTACTAATCTATCTGCAAGTTGCAGTAAGGTAGGTGTGAAAAGAAGATTAGGAAGTTTAAGTTGTTCCATAGTCTGTCTACTTATAATTTTTATAGCAACCCCTAAGTCAATCAATGTATTTGGAATTTCTATTCCATTTATGTGTGTCTTGACAATTGGACTACCTGGATCCACATATTTCTGTATGGTAATCTTTCCCATCATGATATTTGCTATTTTTCCTACCAGGTGGATTCTTTTTGTGTCTTTTGGTTTTCTTCTTGGTCTTTTGATACTCAACTCCTTTATTGTTTTTGCTAGAATAGGAATCTCTTTAAAGGCTTGTAGCAAGGGAATATTGATACATACATTATTTAATTCATCTAGGAAATCATAGTCAGGCAACAAGATTTGTTTTTCCACCCCCTTGTCAATTTGTAATATCTCAGGAAAAGGAGGTGTGGATGTAGATGCAGGTTGCTCAACTATAGGAGTTGTGGGGATTGGATATTTTTTTTTTCTTTTTGAATGGTTTGGTTTTGAAAGGATGCTTCTTCAAAACTTTTATTGACTTTCTGAGAATCCTCCTCATAAGCATCTTGCTCTTGAGAATCTATAGAAGGTTTTCTTTTTCTAAAATCCTACCAGATCTAAGTTGAACATCATTAATATCTAGAGGAACAATCATGTAGGTAGGAAATGGTTGCCCTTCTACCATGTAAGCATTCTGAGGGTTTTTGTTGTTGGGATTTGGTAATGGTTGGGTTGGTAGTTGATTTTACTTTTGTTGAAATGGAAGCAAGAGTTGAGGATTTTGATTTTGTTGAGGAGGTTGTTGTGGAAATGGAAATGAAAGTTGAGGGCTTCAATTTGGAAGTTGTGGATTTTGTTGTTGGTTTTGTGGGAGAGGATAGCCTTGATAAGATGGAGGATATTGATAATATTGAGAAAATCTCCCATAATGATTTTGTACCCCTTGTGCCCATGATTGAGATTGATACTGATTTTGAGGCTGAGGCCAAGGTTGTTGCCAAGAATTCCAATTTGGTGGGGGCTAAAAATTCATTGGATTGTTAAATACTTAATTTTGTTGCCCTTGCCAAGGTCTTCTTGAAACAAATCAAAGAGATTCTACAGAATTTCGACCCTCTTGAAAGACATCTTTAAGGCCTGGGATTGAAGGACAATTGATCAGGTGCTCATGTCCTAAGTGTCGTAAAATGCTCAAAATTTAAAGTGCTTAGAACTGGTTCAAAGTTGAATGACTAGAAATCTCTTGTCTTCCCGATTCCGGCGCCACAAACGGTTCGAAAAACAGCCGCCATATGAGGAAGTTATGGCAAAAAGAAGAATTTGTCCATAACATTAGAAATTTTAATTTTTCAAAAAAAAATTTAAAAAGGAATATTCTGCCGGGCACGAAATACGAGGAAACCACCAAACATTAAATGTAACTGTAGTTAATTTAGCAGAATTTTGGCAGGAGCGTCAAATTTGGCGGACCCGCCATAATTGGCGGAGCTATCTGGAGTTAACTAAAGTTAGCTGGAGTTTTTCTAGGGGCAAACTGGAGAAACTTTAAATGGCCATAACTTTGGCTAGGAAAGTTGGTTTTGGACGAATTTTTTTTTTTATTTTGGGTATTTTCAACCTTTTGAAGCCATTGGTGTAGTTCTTACAGCCATCTTAGGTAATTTGCAGAGGTTTTGGAGCCGTGAAAGTTCTAGGAGCCACTAGGGCCCAGTTTTGTGAAGACTGTATAGGGTTGCAGGTATCCATTGGAGGTGATCCAATAGTCAATCCTGAAGGATTCAAGTGTTTTGAATCCATTTTTACCATATATTTCTCCTCTAGATGCTTCTATTCAGCTGTATTTTCAATTTGAGCATTTAATAAAAACAAGGACAAGCCCGGTTGGGAGCTTTGGACCCAGCAGACGTAGCCCTAGAGGGGGTGAACTGCTTTATCAACTTCTTTTGCATTTGTGGTTGATTTATTTTGCAGATAAAATTCATTTTAATGTGTTAAACAGTAAAAGGAAATAACTCTACTATGCTTAAATGGGTCATGAACAGCTGAAAATTTCATGTGTTTTCTTTCTGCAAGACATGGAAATCTTTTAAACATGTTTAATTATGAATTGAATACCTTGCAAAAAAATTTCAAGTAGTTTCAAATCCAGATCAAGTTGGTATCAGAGCTCAGGGTTTTGTGCAAAGATCTTCTAACTGTCTTGCAAAGTATTGATGCTTACCAGGTTGAAACTCAAAAGAGGGGAAGGACAGTTGACTAGAGAACAAGAGAATCCTCAGTCAAGGAAGGCCAGAGAGCCATCACCTCCACCTTCAATTTCACCCTCAAGAGTCTCAGCAGAAGCTTCAAGGATGTCTGAACATGAAGGAGAAATTCCTATAGAGACAGATCCAAGAGAAGAAGAAAGAGTCTTCAGAAAGGCTTTCTTGGACCTCACTGAAATGGTGAGGATATTGTACCAAGAAAGAAATGAGAAATTGGCTGGAGAAGGGTCCAAACATCCACATGAAGGAGAGGGCTCTTCAGGAGGTAAGAAGGATGACGATCATTCCAAGAAAGGACATGGAGGAAATGGTGATCCACCACCCCCATCTTCACCTTGTTCCTCTTCATCTTCGTCTTCTTCTGTTCATAAGCATAGATCCTCTGGAAAAAGTCTTTTTTTGAAGCTTGATGTAAAATTTGAATTACCTATGTTTAATGGTGAAGTGAATGCATAAAAGCTTGACAACTGGATTAGGCAGTTGGAAGTTTACTTGAGGATCCAGAATATGCATGATGATGCCACAAAGATTCAGTTGGCTTCTTTGAGAATGGATGGAGCAGCATTGGTCTGGTGGGAGGCCAAGACTAAAGAGGAGATTAAGAAATTTGGTAAGGTTACCTTAACATGGCCTGAATTTCTGTTAGCCATTAAAAAACAGTTTTATCCTCTTGCTCACATGCAGAAGGCTATTATGAATTGGAAAAATTTCAGACAACTTAAGGGTCATAGTGTCCAAGACTACACCCAAGAATTCAGGAGAAGAGCTCTCTTGTTAGGGGTAGATTTGCAGACCCAGGAAACCTTGCTGAAATACATTGGTGGCTTGCATAGCTACCTTAGACACACCATCTTGATGTTTAGCCCTACTAGCCTGGACGAGGTTTGTGTCCAAGCTACCCATTTAGAGGCAAGGGGAAAAAACACATTTGAAGAGGGTAGAAACAAGCCCCCCAAGGGGAAAAACAAAGAGAAAACCTCCAAGGGAAAGGGAAAAAAGAATGCATCTGTCAAACAGGAGAGTGAGAAAGTGATCTGTAAACATTGTTCTAAACCAGGCCATGAGGATAAAAACTGTTGGAAATTATATCCTGAAAAAAGACCTCAATTTAACAAATCCAAAGGGAAACAGAAAACTGCTGCTACTACATCTACACCACAAGATTTAGGGGAAGATTCAGGTGATGAAACCAAAATTACAGCCATGGGTTTGAAAAACTTGAAGGAAAAAGAAATTGAAACTCAAGCCAGCACTAGTCCCTCAAACTGCCATGTACAAGCTCCTAATGAGGAAGAAAGAATTGAATTGTTTCATGTGAGGGTGATTTCAAAACATACTAAAATTGACACACTTTTTGATAGTGGGTCACAAGCAAACCTTATATCAGAGGACTTGGTCAAGCAGCTTAAACTTGAGACCGTTCCACATCCGAAGCCATATCCACTTGGATGGATTTGCAAGGATGCAAATTTACAAGTTTCAAGAAAGTGCACATTGCGCTTTGCAATTACTGCACATTTTATTGACACAGTTGAACTTGATGTGGTACCTTTTGATATAGCAGGAATTGTTTTCAGAAGTCCTTACTTGTTTGACAGGAAAGCTATCTTTCATTGCCATGAAAACAAATATCATATGTTCAAAGATGGCAAGGAGTTCATTGTTAGAGCTCATCGCAAGAATACAAATATAGCGATGGTGAATGCAGGACAAGTAAAAAGGCTTGTCAATTCAAGTAAGAATTTTGTTCTTCTTATGATTAAGCCCAAGGTTGATGTGAATCATGAGTCATTTGACAATTGTGATCCAAAACTTAAATCAGATCTGTATGATGTAGTTGATGCATATCATGAGATGTTTCAGGAGCCAACAGGTTTGCCTCCTAAGAGGGAGATTCAGCATTAAATCCATTTGCATCCAGATTGTCCTCTTCCAAACATAGGCATGTACCGCATGTCTATTATGGAGAATGCTGAAATAAAGAAGCAAATCAAGGACTTGTTGGACAAGGGTTCATAAAGCCAAGTACTTCGCCATGTGGGTCACCGATTTTATTGATTCCAAAGAAAGATGGCACTTGGCGTATGTGTGTTGATTTCAGGGCCTTGAACAAGATAACGGTAAAGAATCGTTACCCACTCCCAAGGATAGATGATTTGGTAGACCAGCTGAAAGATGCTCGATATTTCACTAAGCTAGACTTGCACAGTGGATATCATCAAGTAAGAATTGAAGAAAGTGACATTTGGAAGACAGCCTTTAAAACCAAACAAGGACTCTTTGATTGGCTTGTGATGTCGTTTGGTTTGTGCAATGCACCTGCAACTTTCATGCGGGTAATGGATGATGTCTTGCGTCCTTTTCTTGATGATTTCGTTATTGTCTACTTAGATGACATCTTAATTTTCAGCAAGTCTAGAGAAGATCATGTCATGCATGTTAGAAAAGTACTTGATGTTTTGAAGAAGAATCAGTTATTTCTTAAAATGTCAAAGTGTGAATTTGGAAAGACTTCTTTGGTTTATTTGGGACACATAGTAGGAGGAGGTGCTTTGAGAATTGATCCTGCTAAGATTGAGGCTATTGTGAAGTGGCCTACTCCCAAATCCATAACAAAGGTAAGAAGTTTTTTGGGTGCAGCTCAATATTGGAGGAAGTTTATCTCTAACTTCTCTTCTATAGCATCTCCTATGCATGCAGTGACAAGTGTGAAGCATGCTTTCCAATGGGGAGGCAAGCAGCAAAAAGCTTTCGAAACTTTGAAAGAGAAGATTAGTTCAGCTCCAGTCCTTGCATTACCAGATTTGAGACAGCCATTTGAGATACAAACTGATGCTAGTGATTATGCTATGGGTGCAGTTCTTCTATAGCATGGTAAGCCTATTGCTTTTCATCCTGAAACTTTTAATGGTGTTGTTGTAAATTATCCTACATATGATAAGGAGTTGTATGCATTGGTACAAAGCATCAAAAAGTGGAAACACTACTTGATGGGAAAAGAAACTATTATACATACCGACCATCAGCCCTTACAGTACTTGCAATCACAAAGCAAGTTACAACAGTCACGACACTTCAGATGGATGCGCTTCTTGCAACAGTTCCATTTGGTAATAAGGTATAAGAAAGGTACTTTGAATAAGGTTGTTGATATGCTTTCAAGGCCTATTATTGGTGCTGTTACTTTACTTAAGAATGATTCCGTTGTACATGATAGTTACATAGAACAATATGCATCTAATGATGACTTTAAAGATGTGTATGCTAACTTGAGTAAAGGAAATCATGTAGAGGAAAATGACTATCACATGCATAACAATTTGCTGTTTCATTTGGGAAAGTTGTGTATACCACAGGGGGAGAGGATAAATGTCATAAGAGAAGCTCATTCTTCTCTTATTGCTGGCCATTTTGGTGTGAGCAAAATAGTTGCACATCTACAGAGGTATTGCTATTGGCCTCGCATGGTAGATTCTGTTTCAAGGTTCATAAGAGGTTGTTCATTATGTGCTACAAGCAAGCCTAACAATGGGAAGCTTGGTTTGTATACTCCTTTGCAGGTACCTTCTAGACCATGGGAGAGAATCTCTATGGATTTTGTAGGAGGTTTGCCAAAATCTCGAAAGCAGCATGATTATTTATATGTAGTAGTTGATCGTTTCAGCAAAATGTGTATACTTATGCCTTGTAAGAAAACTATAATTGTTGAACAAACTGCTGAATTATTTTTTCATCATGTATGGATTCACTTTGGTTTGCCTACTTCCATTATTAGTGACAGGTATTCCATATTTGTGGGGAATTTTTGGTCCAACCTATGGGAGATGATGGACACAAAGTTGAAGAAAAGCACTGCTTTCCATCCGCAAACAGATGGACAACCGAAGTTGTGAACAGAACCATTGTGCACCTCTTGAGAGGTTATTGCAGCAAACATCCCAAGCTGTGGGATGAACATTTGCACTACATACAGCATGCTTACAATCGTGCCAAGCACTCTTCCACAAACACCTCACCGTTTGAAGCTTGTTTTGGTTACTTGCCAAAATCACCTCTTGATTTCATTCTTGAGAAAGATGTCGCCATTGAGGGGCATAGTGATATTGACAAAGATCATTCATTCATTGAAAGAATTCAGCAAATACATCAGCAAATTCAAGAGTCAAGGAAAATACAAGGAAAGACACGACAAGCATAGAATCGATCACAAGTTTCAACAAGGGGATGAGGTATGGTTGTACATTAGTAAGGAAAGGATGCAAGGAGAAGGTAAAAAGCTAAAGCCTATTCGTTATGGTCCATTCAAAATCCTCAAGAAGGTTTGAAATAATGCTTTTCAATTAGATTTGCCTTCCTACATGCAAATGTATTATGTTGTCAATGTGGAGAACTTACGTTTGTATGAACCTCCTTTGATTGTTGATCATGAAAATGTTGTTCAGCTGCCATCTATAAAAGATTTCTCGCCATAATTCTTAGATGAGCTTAAAGAAGATACAATCCTTGACAGAAGGACACGCACTTCAAGGAGGGGCAGTGTAGATTATGTTCGGGTTGGTTTCAAAGGCAGCAAAACGAACAAGGCAAAGTGGATGGAGGTGGACAGAGTGAGGGAGTTGTACCCTCACCTCTTTAACAGGTAGTTGAAGGATTTTGGGGTCCAAAAGCTTCCCAATGGGGAGGCGTGATCAGGTGCTCATGTCCTAAGTGTCGTAAAATGCTCAAAATTTAAAGTTCTTAGAACTGGTTCAAAGTTGAATGACTGGAAAGTGCTCGTCTTCCCGATTCCAGTGCCGCAAACGGTTTGAAAAACGGTCGCCGTATGAGGAAGTTATGGCAAAAACAAGAATTTGTCCATAACATTAGAAATTTTAATTTTTCAAAAAAAAATTAAAAAATGAATATTCCGCCAGGCACGAAATCCGAGGCAACCACCAAACATTAAATGTAACTGTAGTTAAGTTGGCGTAATTTTGGCAGGAGCGCCAAATTTGGCAGATCTTCCATAATTGGCGGAGCTATCTGGAGTTAACTAAAGTTAGCTAGAGTTTTTCTAGGGGCAAACTGGAGAAACTTTAAATGGCCATAACTTTGGCTAGGAAAGACGGTTTTGGACGAATTTGTTTTTGATTTTGGGTATTTTCGACCTTCTGAAGCCATTGGTGTAGGTCTTACAACCATCTGAGGTCATTTGTAGAGTTTTTGGAGCCGTGAAAATTCTAGGAGCCACTAGGGCCCAGTTTTGTGAAGACTGTATAGGGTTGCATGTATCCATTGGAGGTGATCCAATAGTCAATCCTGAAGGATTCAAGTGTTCTGAATCCATTTTTACCATCTATTTCTCCTGTATATGATTCTATTCAGTTGTATTTTCAATTTGAGCATTTAATAAAAACAAGGACAAGCCCGGTTGGGAGCTTTGGACCCAGCAGACATAGCCCTGGAGGGGGTGAACTGCTTTATCAACTTATTTTGCATTTGTGGTTGATTTATTTTGCAGATCAAATTCATTTTAATGTGTTAAACAGTAAAAGGAAATAACTCTGCTATGCTTAAATGGGTCATGAACAGCTGAAAATTTCATGTGTTTTCTTTCTGCAAGACATGGAAATCTTTTAAACATGTTTAATTCTGAATTGAATACCTTGCAAACAAATTTCAAGTAGTTCCAAATTCAGATCAACAATCCTTGGTCTCATGACTTTCCGAGAAAATCATATATGTTTCTACAACTTTTGCATCTAAGGGACATTCTCTTAGAGCATGTTTCTTTCTACATTTTGGGCAAAACATGGCTAAAGCATCAGCTTCTATTTTCTGCTTGTTTTGAATTTTGAGGGTATCTAGCTGTTCACTAAGGCTCCCTAGAATGTCAGTTTTGAACTCATCAAACTTATTGCCAATTTTTGCCCTACTTACTGTCCCAGTTGCTGATTTTTTTGCTCTAATAAGAGAAGGATCTCTAGGCCCTTTTCCAGTTTTAGATTTTCCCTTTGAGAGATGGACACATAATTTTGCTATGTCACTTAGTGGAAGTTGAGAGATGTCTCCCTTCCCCATCATGTTTAAAATATCTATCCAATCATCTCTAATGGATTTCAATAAAAGGGCTTTCAAGGTTTCCTCATCTAAATTGTTCATTTTTTCTCTCTTTAAGTTGTATTGGAACCTCTCAAGCAAATCCTCTAAGTTCTCATCTTCTTTTTTGCATCATTTTGAATACCTCATCCTTATGATTAGTAGGCATACAATAATCGAGATATCTATCCAAAAATTCTTGCCTCATATCATACCAAGTCCCAATAGATTGAGTGACTAATCCCATAAACCATTTCAGAGCAGCCCCTTTCAATGTTGAAGGGAACAGTTTGAGTTTTTGAGAGTCTTCTAAATAGTCATAGGTTCGGAATAAGACTTCAAACTCAAATAGAAATGTTTCAGGATCCTCACTTCGCAATCCATAAAAGTTTGGGAGGATGGATGGTGAAATGTTTTTCGTTGTTGTATGGGTTTCCTCATCTACTATAGGGAATTCAAATGAGTTATCTCCTTCCATATTTCCCCCATTGTTACCTCTACCACCTCCATTATTTCATCTACCTCTACCTCTACCCCTTCCCCCAAATAGTGAAAATTATCCATCTTGTTCTTCTTTTTCGATGATAGTTTCATCAGAATCATCTGGCTCTTCTATTAATGGCTGATGAGAGAGAGTTTCTAGCTCCTCTTCTTCTCTAGGTAATTCTACTTCTTCCATTGCAATAAGCTCTCCTATGGAGGTGAAGAAGGGTTCTTCTCCTAGGTCAGATTTAGTAGATGGAGTGGGAGAATCTTATAATTCAGTTGTTGCCCCTTGAATTCCAGGAATCCTAAGGCTAGGAGTATGAGTCTGGGATGGAGGTGTATCTTGTCTATTCCTTGAAGTAGTTGGAGTTGTAAAAATCAAACTTTTGCCCCTGGCTATAAACCTTCCCCCAGAATCTCTTTCTCTATGCATGTCATTTTTTTATTTTTTAATGATTTTTAATTGGGCTAATAATCCTTTTTCTAATCTTCCAGATCACACTAGGTGCAAGAAGAGAGCATACTCAAGAAATTATTGAACTAATAATTCTTTTTTTCTGATCCTCCAGATCACACTAGGTGCAAGAGGAGAGCATACTTCAAGAAATTATTAATTTTTCACTTTTTTTTAATGTAAGAAATAGGCTACCTAGTTACACTTCCCCGGAAATGGCACCAAAACGTTTATTCAATTTAGTGTGTCCTAAATTGGTACATGAATTATCAATCTGGGAGTCGTAAACTAATGAAGTGTAGTGCATTGTATATGCTAGACAACCCTTTTCTTACTTCATTGTTTTCAGTTTTATCTTGTTTTTGGGTTTTGTTCTTGTTGGTCTCTTAAAGTGTTCTAGTGCAATGGAAATCCTAGAAAAAATTTTAAGAATACTTTTAAAGATCAAGTGTGGATGTAGAGTTGAAGACAAGGATTATGCTTCTTATGATAATTTCCAAACTTTAAACTTAAGAGATCTTAAAACATGCTATCTACAAAATCAGAACTTGAATAAAAATGTAAACATGCAGCTACATAAACCAAACTAAAAATGAAGTACTAAAAATGAGGTTACTATCTATGCTGTCCTTCCTAATTGTAGAATTGAAATCTAGTAAACCGCTGCAACTAAAAATCAAAAAGTAAAGAGACTGGAAACTAGTCAAGATTTCACCCATAATCATAATATTTTGTCAATTAACTTCTAAAACGGGGTTAAGCTAAAGACTCCAGAAATATCAGCATATGGCATGAAATGAATGACATCTAAATTGAACACTAATGAAAACAAAGTCAATTACTTCATCTATAATCACAATATTTCGTCAATTAACTTCTAAAACGGGGTTAAGCTAAAGACTCCAGAAATATCATCATATAGAATGAAATAACTGACATCTAAACTATCTACTTGCAACTAATGAAATCAAAATCAATTACTTCATCTATAATCACAATAGATCGCCAATTAACTTCTAAAACAGGGTTAACCTAAAGGCTCCGAAGATATCATCATATAGCCTGAAAAACTGATATCTAAACAATCTTAAGCAGTAAACAAAACTTACTAAATAAAAGCATAAACAACTGAAATTGAAAACTAAAATTCAACAAAGGAAGCAAGTCTCAAATCACCACTTGACGCAAAAATTACACTAAGAAGCTCGAGCATAACCACACTTAAAGACTATTCTGAAGTGCATTGTTAGTAAGTGATGTGACACGCTGTAAAGACATGTACAAAGTCAAAACAATTATGATCATAAGAAAAACAAGAGAAATGTACAATTCAAATAATAGAAAATATACTTGAAAAACTATGTAAAAACAAAATAAGGGACCTCAGTTACGCAGGGGCCCTCTGCACAACTTTGGACTAACACGTTGTTACTTCAAACCACGCTTAAACAACCATATGAAAACAGAGTTTTGTATTATGAAACAGAGGAATATGTCTCTCGGTTACACAACAGCAAATTAACGCTTTAAATAGTATCATGATCTGAAAATGGAATGTACTTGTTTAAGGGTGCAAGGTATCCATTTCCAATAATTTCAACTGTGAGCTAGACACTCCAAATAACCTCTAAAAATGTATAAACTTCTTATTTCTTATACAGAGATAGACTGTAGGGGCATTCACCGGACATGTCACTTCTAAAAAGAGGATGAGTTCCAGAGGCTACTTGGCCCTCTACAGGCTCTGCCTAAAGAAATAACAAAGTAAACACTTAGAAGTCTTTGACATACACATACTTGAAGGTTAAGGTCTTGCGGAATAAGACAAGTAACTTTCTGTAGCTGAATAAGTGATTATGTGTGTATGCAAGTTATATTTATTTGTTGTTTAATACTTTATATCAGTTTTGTTTAGCATATCATCTTCAGCAAATAAAGACATCAAAATGTTAAAGCAGTTCACCCCCTCTTGGCTACATCTGTTGGACCAAACCTCTTCAACTAGGCTTGTCCTCTTGTATTAAAAATGCTACAAAGGCTAATACAAGAATATGGGTGTCTCAAAGGATAGATCTGACTGTAAATACAGAATCAGAAGATAGGAATTAGCCAAACATGCTCTTTCCCAAACACTAAACAGTGAATTTTGTACCTTATACAGTACTTTCCCCAATTGGCCCTGGTGGCCCTTTAAACTTGCATGGAGAATTTCGAGGTGAAGATGACCTCAATGGGTTCTGAAACCTCTGCCATTAGACTCATAAGGTCGAAAATAGCATACATAGGCTTTTGAATCACCGAAAATGGATGAGTATAGCCCCCAAACAGCTCCAACACTGAAATGGCCCTAGTGGCCCTAAAAGCTTCCCTGAAGATAAACAGTGAAAAGAATGCCTCAAAAGGAAAAACGAGCTGTAGAAATGGATTCAGAAGGCTGGAAAACTTCAGGAATGACCTTTGTTCCACATTCACTGGCTGCACAATTCCCAATGCAGCTCCCAAACTGATTTGGCCCTAGTGGCTCCTGGAACTTCCACAAAGCAAAAACACCTGCAAATGACCTCAGATGGCTGTGAAACCTGTGCCAATGGCTTCAGAAGGTCGAAAATACCCAAAATCAAAAAAAAATCGTCCAAAACCGACTTTCCTAGCCAAAGTTATGGCCATTTACTCCCAACTGCCAGCTTGGCCTAAAAAAACTCCAGTTAACTTTAGTTACGGCCAGTTAGCCCCGCCAAATATGGCGGGACCGCCAAATTTGGCGCTCCGCCAAATAATCCGCCAACTGTAACTGCAGTTTAACTGACCGTTGGCGCATGTGACCGCAAAAATCTCGGCGGTTTACCTCGGATTCCGCGCTGGTGGTTAGAGTTAGCCCACGGTTCTCGGCCCCAGGTCATATGGTATGGGGGCTGGCGCTTAGGGGCTGGCCCCCCTTCATTTTCCCGCCAATGAAAATTTAAACGTTTAACTAAATTTTGGTCCGCCGTTTATTCAAACGTTTGCCATTGTGGCCCAACGGTAAATCAGTCCGCTTGTAATATGGAGGTCGTGGGTTCGATCCTCCATCCGACCAAACTTTTAAACGCACCCAACACCTTGCTGACGTCATCATGGGCCACGTGGTGGCCTCTGGGCTTGCCACATGGCAGCCTCTGATTTTCTGACCAAAAAGAATATTCCCTAGAATATTCTAAGGAATATTCTGCGGAATATTCTTTTTTTAATTTTTTTTTCAAAAATTCAAAATTCTAATGTTACTGAGAAATTCTTCTTTTTGGCATAACTTTCTCATACGGCGACCGTTTTTCGAACCGTTTGCGGCGTCGGAATCGGGAAGATGAGATCTATCCGGTTCTTTAGGTTCCAATCAGTTCTGAGCACTTTCATTTTTGACCATTTTACAACACTTGGTCCTGAGCTCCTGATCATATCAAGAACTAACTATATGCGTTGAAAACGCTTATATTTATAGAGAAAATGGATAACTGTATCTTAGAGAAATTTCTTCAGCAATAGACATGTGAACAGGTCAAAATCCGAGGATTCAGCCTCTCAATTGCCATGAGCAGTAAATCTATGCGAGGTGGATGTTGGATTGTGTTATGGAGATGGCCTGCAGGTGGAAAAAAAGGATCCACGAGTTCAGGAACGGCTTTGGGTTTCTTTTATGTGTAGGAACAGAGTCCTAGTTGACGTAGAATTCTCTGTTGACCACCCTTTGACCAGTACCTTTCCTTACGAATTTGGCTAAGCAAAGAGGACCTCATCCATGTGTGGATCATTTCTAAGTTTCCCATGTGTCTCATTTCTCCTACCGACACCTGTAA
The DNA here is from genome assembly GCA_031772625.1 of Pinus tabuliformis. NCBI lineage: Eukaryota > Viridiplantae > Streptophyta > Pinopsida > Pinales > Pinaceae > Pinus > Pinus tabuliformis. Next base: position 191,652,534 of record CM062819.1, on the reverse strand, counting down.
CCTACAGAACAATGAAAACGGTTGCGGAATTGCGAGTTAGCTGCGGAAAGTAGCTACATTCCGTAGTTGATAAACAAAACCCCGATCAAATAGCACACACAATGATATAGTTTAAAAATCACTCAAATATAATCCTGAAATCAACATGTAACAACTTTTAATAGCTTAGGAGGCACTGACATGGGAAAATAGAAGAGAAAAGGTTTAAGAAAATGCATGGAAGAGAGGTAGTTTTGGGGCTCAACAACATGCCCACCCTTATGAGCCATAAGCTCCTAGTAAGCATGACGACATGCCCTTCTAGAACTAAAGATGCTTCAAAAGTGCACCAAAAGTGCTAAAGAGTCTCCAACCATAATGATCAACCACAATTTGAGGAAGGGGTCCTCAAATCAAGCATCAATGAATCTTCATGTGTCCAAAATCTAGTTGTGGGTGCCCTACGTCATCCTTATGGGTGTTAAGTAGACTATGTAGTGTGCTCTCTCTCCAAATTTGGGGCTCCATCATGTATAATAATCCCTCCTAAATCATCATATGGAATAACCATCCTCATCTAGGCTCTACATCAAGGCATGCCCATCAAGTAGTGTCAAGGCCAACTTAGGGGCATGTTAGGTCCACTGGTACATTTTCAAGAATCCTTAATGCTAAGCAAGAGAAGATCAGCATTCTGGCATATGAGGGTTCTTTGGGGTGTCTATCAACTACCAAGATAATCTAAGTGCCCAACATTATTTAATAGAGGCAACATGACATCTACAAAATCATCATGCTCTTCGAAAGTGTAGTATGATATGGGCATCATGTGGAGTATGAGTGGAATAATATGCCCTCAAAGGCCTTGACTTCTCTAAACCACTTGGAAAAACCATCTCAAACTGAAGTGAAAGAAACCATTCATTAAATACCATAACCATAGATGCATCTAAGTGGACCATACTTAAGTGTTAACGATATAATAATACTTCAAAAAGAGATCACCTTCAAATATCTAACTAAACCAAGTCCCATAAAAGTGTTCCCTACCTTTTAGGGGTGGCTAAGTAATCAACCCTATTAGGTGCTTCCAACCCCTAAGGGCAGATGGAATTTGCAAGGTCAACCTTCAATCCATAGGTGTTAATGAGAATAGATGGCAATGGAGGGGAAAGACTTCATGGCCAAGTGCTGTGATCATGGGACCAACTATTGAGAGTCCACATCCTTAATGTATAGATGTGATGGAGGGAGCAATCATGGAGGCATGAGTTACCCCTCTCAGCTTGCTTTTTCCACCCCTTTGGTGTGAATTTTACTTATTTTTTATCATTATTTTTAATGGTGCATAGTTCAGAAAACAAAGCTTGCTCTTATGATATGGAATTTATTTTATCCCTTGATATGAGTGTATTTTTCACTCATAAGGGTTGAAATATGAAAGGGTTCCTTATGATGAGATGGAGCATCAAGTGCTCAAGAACTAGGTGATGGCTAAAGAGGGGGGTGGAGCTAATGCTAGGATTTTTCCCGCGCACTAACTTTTCCCTGACCATCTTTTGCATTTTAATTTTTTTTTTCATTCATTGTGCCCATCTTATGCTTTTCCATTCTTTTAGTTGCATCAAACATCTAGGGGAAAGTTTTTCGTCTTGACTTAAGGTTGTGGATATGTGAGTGTCAAATCCCAATGAACCAATGATAATGAACTCGAAGGATGGAGATGGTATCAAAGGAATAATGTGATATGGAAGGTGTTATGTATGGAAAAACTAGGGAACATGCTATTATGACATTGAGGCCTTAATAGAGATCCCACTGGACTAGAGCTAAAGATTAACCACCCTAGTAATTTGAGAGAACAATTTTACATTGAAGATTGGTCTATCATCTAGATTACTCCTTTTTCCATGTCAAAATGGAAAACAAGTTAAGTAAAAGAACTCAATTGAAAAATGCGTAAAGTACCTATTGAGTGGTAGGCCACTTTCATCGAAGAGGAATGTCAGATGGTGAGAGGTGCATGACAGATGCATATGGAAAAAGAAATTGGTGTATCATCAACAATAACCAATGTGTAGGGTTGTTGGTTGGCTTTTCGTCCAAGATAGGAGAAATTTTCATCCTATGAGGTTACCTTTTTGGGTGGGTAAAACCATGCTACCCTACATTTTCTAGTGCTTATTTCCCCCCTCCAAGATCAACAATGCTCCTCCACCTAAGTAGGATGTTTATCCAAACAAGTTAACCTATTCATGTGGCCACCATGAAGGATGTCTCGCAAACTCTCATGAAAATTCCAACACCCTAAAGAAGAGCAACCAACAAACATCCAATTGGGACCAAGTTACCATTGTTCTCCAACTTGGACAAGAGGGTAAGGCACTAAAGTCTTCCACTCTTGCACAGGAAGTCCATTGTCTTGTAAGAACAATTGAAGCACATATTATTTCACAACATCCAATTGGGACCAAGCTACCATTGTTCTCCAACTTGGACAAGAGGGTAAGGCACTAAAGTCTTCCACTCTTGCACAGGCAGTCCATTATCTTCTAAGAACAATTGAAGCACTTATTATTTCACACGTTTCATAAAGAGAAACCCATTAGAATAAAAAATGGATACATCATCCCATTGCTCGTAAGAAATTGAATATGAGGAATAGCCCTTTTCAAAGATGGAAAGAATTGATTACATGGAGACTATTATGTAAGGAATTTTGTCTAGAGAAACATTCCATAGTTATGATTAAGCTTATTGTTTATCTTAATCTTCATATCATTGCTCAATATTGAATGAGAAATGTGAAATTGTCAAGTGATAAATTATTAAATAGAAAATGTTGAGAACTAACTATAAAGGTAAAGATAGAATAATGAATTCACTCAAAACAAATGAATATGAATCATTATTACTTTACAAAAAATTAGTAGTTAGTTTTTTTTCATATATACATAAAGTTGTGTATTATACATACACCTATCAATAAAAATGTCGCAAACCTTAATTATGTATTTTTTCCTCTGTATATCTATCTATATATACACGCACCTCCCTCTTAAGAAAAGTGTCATTCCAAACCCATGGCACAAAAACAGTGTAGAACTTGGTGATGGCTAATGAGGGGGGTGGAGCTAATGCTAGGATTTTTCCCATGCACTAACTTTGTCATGGCCATCTTTTGCATTTTAATTTTTCTTTTTCATTCATTATGCCCATCTGGTGATTTTTCATTATTTTAGTTGCATTAAACCTCTAGGGGAAAGTTTTTCGTCTTGAATTAAGGATGTGGATATGTGAGTGTTAAATCCCAATGAACCAAAGATAATTAACCTGAAGGTATCAAAGGAATAATGTGATATGGAAGGTGTTATGTATGGACAAGGTAGTGAACATGCTACTATGACTTTGAGGCCTTAAAGGAGGTCCCACTAGGCTAGAGCTAAAGATTAACCGCCCTAGTAAGTTGAGAGAACAATTTTACAGTGAAGATTGGTCAGTCATCTAGATTACCCCTTTATCCATGTCAAAATGGAAAACACATTAAGTAAAAGAACTCAATTGAAAAATCGATAAAGTACCTATTGAGTGGTAACCCACCTTCATCCAAGAGGAATTCCAGATGGTGAGAGGTACATGATAGATGCAGATGGAAAAAAAAACTGGAATATCATCATCGATGACCAATGTGTAGAGTTGTTGGTTGACTCGTTGTCCAAGATAGGAGAAAAAATTATCCTATGGGGTTACCTTTTTGGGTGGGTAAAACCATGCTACCCTACATTGTCTAGTGATTATTTCCCCCCTCCAAGATTCACAATGCTCATCCACCTGAATAGGATGTTTATCCAAACAAGTTAACCTCTTCATGTGGCTACCATGAAGGATGTCCCACAATTTGTCATGAAAACTCCAACACCCTAAAAAAGAATAACTAGCAAACATCCAATTAGGACCAAGAAACCACTGAGCAATCTACATCTAATGTGAAAAAATCCGTTGAGATCTTCTCCCATGTCATAATCCATCTCAAATAATTTGAAAGCTAAACATACATCATGTATCCAAAGTGTCATGAAGCACCGGCAAACATTGCGTAAACACTTTAAAAGCAACCAAAAAGCAACACTATCTGTACCAAGTGCCTAAGTCACCAAAATATCACATCAGGCTACCATTGTTCTACAACTTGGACAAGAAGGTAAGGCACTAAAGTCTTCCACTCTCACAACCAGTCCATTATCTTGTCAGAACAATTGAAGCACTTATTATTTCACATGTTTCATAAATACAAACCAATTAGAATAAAAAATGGATACTTCATCTCATTGCTTGTAAGATATTGAATATGAGGAATAGCCCTTTCCAAATAAGGAACTTTGTCTAGAGAAATATTCCATAGTAATTAAAGTGAATGATTAAGTTTATTGTTTATCTTAATCTCCATATCATTGGTTGATATTGAATAAGAAATATGAACTTGTCAAGTGATAAATTATTAAATAGAAAATGTTGAAAACTAGCAATAAAGATAAACATAAAATAATGAATTCACTCAAAACAAATGAATATAAATCATTATTACTTTACAAAAAAATTAGTGATTTGTTTTCTTTTTTCATATATACATAAAATTGTATATCCCTAAGTACACCTATCAATTAGAACAGTCACAAACCTTAAAGATGTATTTTTTCCACGTATATCTATTTATATATACACACACCTCTCCCTTATGAAGAGTGTTGTTCCAAATCTATGGCACAAAAACTGTGTAGATAATGTGTTTTTTTGTCGAATTGTGGAGTTTTAATTATAATCATTTTTCTAAGAAATTATTTTTGTTTAAATCATTATTAAACACTAATAGACATCAAACGATTATAAACATCAAAATATTTTTTTCATCATGCATTTGACATTGCCAAGATTTCAAAAAAAAACAAAAATTAACTAAATTATAACTTTATTTTAAATTATTATTCATAAAAAATATAAAAAGGATTTACATATGGGTTAAACATACGTAAGTAGATTTTTAACTATGGAAATGAATCCCGCTTTACCGTGGAGATTTTTAACTTTTAAATAGACTTTATTACAATACAATGGCTTATCAATACCACATGCCCAAAAAAACATAACTCAATTTATATGACATTTTTTTTAATTAATCAATTTAACTAAAAAATAATTTAAAAAAAAAAAACAAAATTAACTAGATTATAAATTTATTTTAAATTATTATTGATAAAAAATATAAAAATATTTACATATGGGTGAAACATATATAACTAGACTTTTGACTATGAAAATTCATCCTCACTTTACCATGGAGATTTTTAGCTTTTAAATAGACTTTATTGCAATACAATAACTTATCAATACGACATGCCCAAAAAAACATAACCCAGTTTATATGACATTTTTTTAAAATTAATCAATTTAACTAAAAAATAAAAAGTGTATGACATTTAAATAGATCTCAACTTTTGCTCTGTAGTCATTACTAATAATATTCTGTTGAGTTTAGTCTCTTCCATCCAATTAATAATTATTGATAATTAAATTGAAATTCTAGAAATTTTATTAAAAATTAAATTAAAATTCTAAAAATTTTATTAAAAAACATTACTTCCGGAAATCTTATTAAAAACACAACTATCAACGTAATTACACATCTTATCAATATGTCTACAGTAAAATTTGAAAAAGCATCTCCAAACAATATTGAAAAATAAAGATGAATTTTTGTAGCTTCAAGTTGAAAGAGCCAAATCACACGATCTTATTCAGATTTTCTAGGTGTCATATATAAGCAATCGCAATAAACAACTAAGAATATATTCTCTATATATTTGTATCTTATAGATTCCAATGTTAAATATTAATTACACGAGACAATATAGATTATGGCGCATATTCAATTGGTTTTCATCCTTACTAGGAAAAAATTCTCTATTAAACTGGCCATATCACCCAAAAATCGCCTGATTTTCTGCCATACATATCAATTTACAGCTTCCTCATATTATCAAGTCTGTCTTGCTTGTAGATCATCATCAATATATAGGTCCTCAGCACTAGTTACAGTTGCTTAGGCAACTTTGGTCGGTGTTGCGGGTGCAACCACTAAAGTTGTTGGATCCTTTATCCGCTGCAATATGTCAGTAGAACACATCATTGAAAGAGTAAAGTAAAGCTAAATCATCTGGAACATGATTTGACAGAAGGAATACATCCATAATAATAACAAATGAAGAAGAAATCAAACCTGGGAATCAATATCAATTCCAATATCGTTTAAAACTTGACTGACAAGTTCTTATGTTTCTTTTTCTTATTCATATCCTTCCAAAGCATCATCAATTGCATCACCTTGATAGAAATTTGATGTTGATCAAGACTCCCATAGCGAATCTGCACACTCAATTTCTAGGTCAATTGTACCATCCAAGTTGTATTCAACCGACATACCGAGGAAATGATAAGTAGTCCCATCTGGATCCCAATGCCAGTGTGGGCTTCTGGTATCCCCAGTGCTTGGAAGCTCTTGCGGAGCTTCTCCCAGGTCCACTACCATCTCCATAGCCCACTCCACCGGGTACCAACTCAAAACCTCTCACCATCCAACCCCAAGAGAGGGATTGAATGTACGAACTCCCATACATAGGAAAAACCCTCCATCCTGCGAATGTTGCACTCTGCGCCGCTCATGTCGCCTCATCTCATGAGCCTGGTAAACACATAAAATATGTCGAGGTGGGTCTGCCTCTCCCTCTCCAAGGTGCAGAGGTAAACTACTCATGCTACAAGCCCCATCTATGTATGTCTGAAGAGGGCTGCTCTGATGCTTTATTGTGCACTCTAGTTGTACCATCGGAGAATCTAACTGTTCCCCAACACGAGTGAGTTTGGCCACAAACTCTGCAAAAACCACTCTCATGCCCTCCAACTCCTTGTTTTTCTGTAGAATGGCCTCTCATTCTGTCGTGGCCTTCTATCTCAATGCTAGAAAGTCATCCTGAAACTCATGAAACTATCATGGGTATCTATCACCTGCAGACTCGGTTACAACTGTGGACACCTCAGCAACTATCGACATCTCATCCATGAGTGGCACCTCCTCAATAGATGGCTCTATCCTCTCCACCAAGGTGTCAACTGGGGCTATCAAAGAGGTCTCTAAGAATGGTGACTCCTACACCACCTCAGGTATATCAATGTGATTCTCACCATCCTGTGGGCTCTTAGCATCATGCTCAAACTCCTCCTTAGGCTCCGGATATCTAAATCCAAGTATCCACTAGAAAAATCCCCCCCTGTTCTCACCCTCTATCTGTCCCTGTCCTACCTCCTCCTTTTCAAGGGATCTGGTGCCTTGATTCTGTCGACTTTCCCAACATGATGTATATGGTTGTTGTTGAAGAATCCATGGAAAATTATATCTTATAGATTATTCTTTAAATTATTGATAATGTTTGATTTATCTTGCTTATTTATTATGCTTATCGTTTTTATGTTAGTTCTTTCATCAAACAGTTATCAAAAACATAAGATCAACAGTAGAACAAGTGCACAGTATGTTGGCTCCAAGCCAGGGAAAAAACTCTCCTCTTGAGAGTAAAACCCTTGAATCTCTTCTTATAGATGTTTAGTAGATGAAATTCCAAGACCTTTGATAAAAATTTTGACTAAGGATTACCTTCAATATGCTTGTCACTATCCCTTGCACTGTCACAGTCTTTGGTCTTTATGACATTGTACTCCTTCTTGTCTTCGACCTTCTCACCATTCACTATTTCTTCAATGGATCATTCAAAACTTTACTGACAGGCAGACTTCATTATGAGACTGTATTGTATCCAGGCTTCAACAGTTCTCTGTGATCTTGTATAACTTCCACCGAGAGAGTAAGTATGCTTCACTAAGAGACTATGGATGCCCAGTCAAGAGACAATAGTACAATACCGAGAGAATATATATATGTGGATGCCCAACTAGGAGATAATAGGATTGTACCAAGAGATGATATGTATCTTAACAATGGACTGCGGTCATGCGTGAACTTTATCAAGAGATAGAGACTTGCTTCTTCATTACTTGACTATGGTTCTGTGTATCATTCACCAAGGAACAGTGTAGGCTTCTTCACAAGGAGACTGTGGTTATGTAATACTTCACCTCTTCTTTTATTCTACGAATTCATCCGAAGTTGCTATTATGAAATGTCACTTTATGCGCTATACATATAGGTCAATGTTGTCATCTATTAGGCTGACATGTGTGCCATAGATCAGGCCAACTAAAGGAGACCACTGTGTATCTCATTGAGCCGACTAGCAAGGGATATTGACAGTAGTTTCTTGAAGCTTAAATCCTTTGACATGACTATAATAATACTTATGTTTAAGACACAAAAAGTCCTAAAGAAATCAAGAAGATGCCTTTCTCCAATGATAAATGCATCTTTCTCATGAAACGCATGATGCATGGAACACTAAATGTCTTCTTGTCATAATATCATATTTTACATGTCATAATGAAAAATGAACCTAGTTACGTTTTCTTCAATAGTTGTACTCCCATGGCCTGCTCACCTCTAACGTCTTTGTTGTAAGGGTGAGGATGGGTCTGATCTATCACCCTCCTCAACTTGGCCAACCTCTCATCATCCCAACTGATTCCACCCCAGAATTTTTGCAAACTAGATTTCCCTTGAGCCATGGGTTTGTCTCAAGTTTCACCCGTCACTTGGCACTCATACCCAAATCTCCCATGCTCTTGTTGGCTACCCACAATAGGTCAAGATCAAGGCTCTGATACCACTGTAATTTTCCTAACTTAATCAAACAGTGATATATAAAGAAAAAACAATTCTCAACACAGAAAATTTTAACAAACAACACATGCTCATAAAAACTCCAGAAATAAAACCAGCTAATCCATTTCATTAATCAATGGAGAAGTACAATAGTATGGATGAATGCACCTGGGCTTGCCTCAATGGAAAGCATGACAGAATCTAGGTGATGAGACAATGATATCAAGTACTGGAAAATGTTTGCTCCTCTAATGTTCTGCACTACCTAGAAAACTACATTGTTGGCTGGAAAGGAACTACAAGAAACTCCACTTTCGTTTCTTAGAAAATGCTACAATTTTAGCCCCAAACTCCTTGACCCAAACCCAAAAAAACCCATAAATGGTTTGGCCTAATTATGACCTCCCAAAATCGATCCCTAGAGGCATCGTGTAATCCCCAGCAATTTTGCAATGTCTACTATAGAGATACAGATGAAAACCCCACTTCTAGTGCTCAACAAATTCTGAAACTTTATATCTAGGATCCTTGACAAAAACCTAAAAAAATCAGAAATGGTTTGGCTGATTTTAACCTTCCAAACTCGGCCTCCAATAGGCCCTACACCCTCCAGACTGCTCAAGGAATACGACCTACAAGGAACACCAATGAAATCCTCCTCCAAGCTCCGAAAATGCAGCAATCACCTCTCCAAAAATTTCCCTTAACCTCCACGGTTAACTTCAGCCTCAAATACTAATACTCTACCCTCCACGTGAGCACCCAGCGTTGCCTTTGTGCTGACCCAGGAAGTGCGAAAGTCACCCTGCAAGGTAGCACACTCCTCCACCTCCAAAACTCTCCCAAATGCCAACAATCCTCTGATGCCTCCTCTCCGGATAATCTCTCACCGAAACTCCACTACAAGATACCACAAGCAAAATTGGCCTCCTCTTCACTCTGTTCTCCAGTAATACACACCATGTAGAGACGAATGTAATCGTTGCAAATCACAATGAGATCCTCCTCCTGAAGAAATGAAGAAAATCCTTCCTATGGTGGCACTCGAAGTCCCCTGAAGAAGTGGTGAGCTCTTCGCTTGAATAACTCTTGCTAAACAGCGAGTGACTCGGCTAAGAAGCTCGAACAACCAAAGAGAAATTCGTTATGCGAAAGATGAATGAAATGAGGAGAGCTTCCTTCCTTATATCGATTTCGTGGAGCACTTTTCCCTCCAATTTTGCCTCCATCGTGGGCCCTCACTTAACCATCTCCATGCAAACTGAACTAGGGAGTGTGTATTTCCCTAGTGTGAGTGGTCCCCATGTGTAATTTAACCACAACAAAATAACTTATCCTAACTCTAATCTCGTAATAAAAATTGAATGGGCCCCACTATCTCCAAAATTGGCCCTAAAATGCAATAATTAGTCTTGTTACAAAGTAATTTAGGAAGGGACATGACAACTACGCAATCCTTTCTAGGGGATTCGAATTACTGCCAAATGCAACTTTTGGCCTCTCTGCTCAGCGTTGGATCTTATCTTCCCTATTTCAAAATCAATGCTCTAATATAATGTGAAAATTCCTAATCCTCAAGGAACCCCCACTGCAGCAAATTTGAATCTACTTCACCTACTTGATTTTTAATATACATTATCAAGTTATTCTCTGAATACTTAAGCAAATTAGCTCTACAGCCTTCACTACTTTAAATATTTGATTTCATGAAATAAGAAAATGAGCAAAGAACAAGATACATAGGACACAATTATTTTTGGATTAGTCCTCGAAAAAACCCAATGCAGGAAAACTGGTGCAGCAGCTCTGAGGGTTTTCTATTATTAAGCAGTAATTCTTCATACAATTGTTGGTAGCCCTCCCGGCAAACCAATGACAAAGAAAATACAATGGCGGAAAATCTGACTGATTTTTACCTCACTTCACCTGACAGATTCCGACTAATCTAGAAACAAGACTGGCTAACCCCAACTACTTCGGTGATGGCGCTGTGTAGGCCCTACGTCATCCCTGCGCTGGCTCTTCTGCCCACTGCATCAACTTTCCCCACTCTTCTGGTAGTTTCCTGGAAGTTTCGGCTTTCTACATGGAAGGTAGCTTTCTCCTCTACACTGACCCTTTTGGCTCTGCGTCAAGACTACATGGGCCCAAATTGGCCCAGCATCAATCCTCCTGGTTATTGCAGTGCCTTCACAAGTTTCTCTCTGCCTCTCTGTCAGTATTCCCGAACTATCCCTGCCCCTCAGTGGCAAGATCTCCCCAATCAATTTTCCTCCTGAGAACTTCTCACCTCAGAAAATTGATTTCCTCAATATCTTTGTGCGTTTCTAAATGAACCCCAAGCCTCCTTCTTATACTTTTCTCATTGATACTTCAACGGCCGAGATTAAGTCTCTAATCAATGGATGAGATTAAAACATGACTTGATCCGCCTTCTAGATCACTCTCACCCATATTTTGATTAATACCCACTAATATTTTAATTTTCCTAAGTTTAGACTTAAAAACCCCATTAAAAATATTAATTATTTTAATAAAATACAATCCGAGTGGAATTTCATCAAACGGTTTCTAGGTTCTTTAGAAGTCATGTGCCTTAGGCTCTCCACCAATTTTCATGGATAGAGCACATCCGATGCTACCAAAAACTAATAGAACACCCGTTCCTTGTAGACCCTCAATAATTACCCATTTATGCAACACAAAATATGATCTAGTAGACTAAGTGACTTGTAAGAAAATAATCTAATAAAATATTTAGAATTATTCCCAAATCACTTTTATAGAGACTCGATAAATAACACTAAGACTCATTTAAAATCCTGACGACAAAATCTACCCTAGCTTTGGGGTGAAGCTGGAGGGAAAAAATTTGTTGATCATCAGTGTTTAGAAACACACATGAATCGGTAAGACTAAAAACCTCCTAGGAAAGAAATTATCATCAGAAAAATAAATTTACCTAGGTTGTTACATACATTTGTCTTACAAGGATCATTTACATTACAAATGCAGAATGGGTTTACAAAACTCCAATGTACATATAGTTGATAATGATGAATCTGTGGATCATCTGAGTGCTCAGAAATGATGGAAATCCATGCGCAAAAAAATGTAAAACTATGGGTTAGTTGGCATGGAGTGGTCAACAAGAACATAGCAATATCAACGGACGCATCTGACACTGTGTTACTCCCTATGACTAGGATGCATGGTGTTCAACCACTTGATATGGGATCAAGTTCGATGGTTATATAGACTGACTTTTTGTCAGTAGAGAGTAGCAAGGTCTTGTGACTCACTCTCAATCAATTCTTCTTTATTATTTATTTCAGTGTTCAGCAGAGCAGAGTAGATACATAGATGGTTCATGATGACAGGATGGCATGATGATCTATGATTGGCAGGTGGAATTCTCCCTAGTTGAGAGGGAGTGTTAAAATTGGAAACTAGTGCCAAATTCCACTTTGGACAACTCCTCTGAGGAAGATAATTGAAGCATTGAATTCCTCTCTTCGAGAGGACCAAAATCGATCTAAATATCGTCAAATTTGGATAAGTAGAAGTGGGATTATGAATTTATTCTCTCACTCAAAAATTATTCAAGGTCGGCCTTATCTCTATGTTAGCTCAACAATCCAAAAGACATGTCTCTTGACCCCCAACAACTCTTATATATAGAAGTTTCATCCAACCTCTTTTGGCACATTAAAAAAAAAGATTGATTATGTCTAGGACAGTCAAGCTTTTGGAGGAAGATGAAGGGCTTTGCTTTTAGGTCTCTCTTCTACAACAAGGGTCGAGATTCTTTTATTAGGAAAGCCGCAGATCTCAATGGAAGTTTTGGGTTGTATTCATCATCCAAGTGTAGTAATCTTTTTTGTTTTGGGGCCGCAAGTCAGGGAGCATGTACAGTGAAATAGCAGGATCCATTTGAGTTTGTTTAGGGTTGTGTTACCTCTATAATGCAGATCATAGAGGGTCAAGTTAATTGGAGGAGATATGGGTAGTGTGGGTGCCTATTGGAGCTGCATACTAACACAGATAAGGGCCGCAGACTTTCCTATAGTGACAGTATGTGTACAACCCTCATTTAAGGAGGCTGAAAGGTGTATCACCTTATTTTGGCTAGGTCGCAGTCAAGGGAATATATATTGAAGTGTTGGGACCAATATTGAAGCATAACGTTGGGGTTTTCAATAGTGCATGAGGTTGTTGTAAAACTCTAATCATAGGACGAGAGGCCTGATCCTAGATCCTCTCTCAAAGTCATAAAAGGGAAGTTTATTGTTTTCTCTTTTGAGCCACAACTAAAATAATGTATCATGTGAAACATGATGAACTGAAGAAACCCTAATCAGATCAAGATACCTATGCAGTATGTTATCACCTTATGAAGGCTCCAATCGGCAATTCACTTTGAATTATTGTACTCTCTCTCTCTTCTGAACATTTGGTATTAATAATAAGAAGATTTGATCTAGGGTTTTCCCTATCTTGGGTGTTTTTCCTAGCTTGGGCCATAACTTTGTGTTCTCTTATCTTGGCTTGTCTTCTGCACTTACATTTAATGTTCTTTCAGTAGTTACTATTATATGATTATGATGATGGTCAATGTGATGATAAGATAATGGGCTAATGATCTCATGATGTAACTAAATCTTATGGTTGGATCTTTGCAGTCATGATCATAGAACTAGGTTTTGCATCAATGATTCACTTTCCATCATCTTATTCTCAGTCAAAATCAAAGCCAAAGTCCATTATTTTTCTTAATCTAAGTCAACAGTGATTGTTTTGAGCAACATTCAACATTGTTGTGCAAGGGAGTTGTATGGAACTCACACTACATTTCAGTGTCCTTTTTTGACTTCCCATTACCCTTTTTTACTGTAACTTGGTATGGTTTTCTTGATGCTGGATCTCCTTACTTTTTCTCCCCTGCAAGTTTGAGCCACATTTTCTAAGCTTATGTTGTAGTGGATTCACAGATCGAAACTCCCCTTCATTCATTTACTTCAATTTTTGCTCAATTGTGATAGCATATAAATAGGCGGCTCCAAATGAGGATATGTCCAAGAAATTCATCTCTATTTGAATGTACCTATGTAGAAAACTATGGTACTTCAAAACCAGGTGCCACTTGGAATCTCTAATACCTAGCTTTGAGCGAAAGGTGTGGTAAATATTGGTGTACTTGGGCACCGTCTAGTCTCTCTCATGTTATAGAGGTTTCTGTCTCATGCATTGGTCATTATATTTCCCTAGATGGTAGAATTCCTTGAGGGTATGAAAATTATATTCCCAAGTGGTTCTAGCCTTGAGTATAACAAACTCACATTCATTGTCTCTCTCGTAGTAACCCTCTCACTAATATTTGACATGGGGAAGGGCTTTTAGGAGTGAAAAGGTGATCTTTACATTGTTAATATTTTTTGGATAGAGTAATATCCTTCTAATATATCCAACCATTTCTCCAAAGCATTAGAATCTATTGGCTTTCAAATAAGGAAAAACTTAATGTGTACCTTGAATGATGTCACATCTCCAAAATTTCCACTTGTTGAAGGTGCCTTAGTTGTTGTAGGCAAATATCGAAGGCCCTGGGTGAAATTGTCCATCATCTCATTCCATTGTTTTCCAAGAGATTACTTAAGCAATAAGCTCCATCATCTCTAATTTCTTCCACCATTGGAGCCTACTTGGGTTAGGGAGAGCAATATTTTCCCAAGTGAAACTATCTTAAGACCCAACGCTATGTACCCTAACCTCGTCAAGGACATGCACCAAGAAACACATGAAGCAAACTGATTAGATACCATTAATTCAGGTTGTAAAAGGAATGAAAAGAAAGGTAGGAAAGGAAATGAAACACACACAAATAAATATAACTAAAACCATAGTGTTGGGATAGGGTACCCTAGGGTCAATTTTTGGGAAAAGTGTAAAGTGTAAAGTCTCCGCAAGTTGTAGTTGCAAAGCGCATAGATAGTAAAGTGTCATAAAGGGTTTTTCCCTTCTTTTATGTAAGTTGTGTCGGCTTTAATAGATCTACCCATGGTCCGCAGACCATGGGATTGTATAAAAAAGAGAGTCTTAGAGAGTCTAAAGCAGTTAAGTTAACTTCATTGATGAATGTAATGAGTCATTAACTAGAGAAGAGCGAAGAGCCTTAGAGTAGGAGAGAGGATCTGCAGCTGAGTGCGCAGAGGCCTAGAGTAGAGTCTGCAACTGAGTGCGCAAACCCCTACAGCTGAGTGCGCAGGGAAGTCTCGAGTCTGTAAGTAGAACTGAAGTATCAATAAAGAGATTATTCTAGAAATATTTGTGTTTTTTCCATTTACTTCTGTTATGAATGAATGTGTTTATGTTATGATGAATAATGGGGTTATGATTTAATACTGTATTGATGTGTGATTCTGCATGTTTTACATTGTTATAAGAACACAAGTAATAATATATGTTTACGCGAAGAATATCTTAATGCATGCTAAAGATATCATATAATTAGGTCAATCTGGGTAAATACAAAACTAAGGATAATTACATAGGCACATAAGTAGTGGATTCACCTGTTTAAGGTCTGCGGAAGACAGTCGTCGACCTTCGCAAAGGTCTAGAGGCTGGTAAGAGAAATTTATATCTATAAGCTTTAAGGGCTTATCGATCTGCACAAAGGTAAGTTGAGGGCATAAAATGACATCACGCTCATCTCTAAGTGTGGAAACTTGGTTCCAGCATCCCCCCATACTACTTCGGGTGAGACTTTAGTCTGTGATCCACGGATTGATGCCGAAAGGGCCAGTAATGTAGGGATTTATTTGGGAAACTTAACTTTGAACATGGGTTAGGACCCACTAAACCAACAAATGGTTTCGTTGCTAGGATCGGGATCTACATAAAGAGATGTGTGATGTCGCATCACCATAATCCAACATAGAAAGAAATTGAGGAGTGGTTGGATAAAAATATCCACTAATTTGTGGTGCAAGAAAACATAAATCCGTGATTGACGAAAGAATAGTGGTTGGACAGGTATCTGTACACAGAGCTACATGAGATTTTCTTATGTTCCTTCACGATCGAGCTATACGAGTGGATCGCTAAACTGGCGAACAGACAGGGAAGGTGGAGTCTTGACGGTCCAATAGTGTGGACCTTAGAGCTAGTGCGAGATTGGGAGCCTCTGAAGATAAGATCGCGTGCGTCGTCGATCACTGGCTTGATCATCTCATCAGAGGTTTTTTGAAAGAGTTCGCGGTCAATACCTCGGTCAGCTACAGTGAAGCAGAGCGACGCTTCTTCAAGGAACCGCAAGGTAATTATTTGAGATATTTGAATACTTGGATTAAAATTATCCTGTGTGAAAAGTGGGTTATGCAATTACCTTGATATTTGGATCTACACGAACTGGAAAGTTATTCAGGGATAGAAGGAGAACAGGTCCTGAATATAGCCTGCTGATTGAGCCTCCTCTGAGTGACAACGAAGGAGCAGCATAGGCTTCGCCACAAAGTGATGTACAGTTAATAAGGCAAGGGTTCCCGTGAATACCCCATCAACCCACACCACCTCCATCTTCACATCCGCCACATACACCTTCACCCACACTGCCACCACCTCCACCACCGTTCAATATGGTGAATACAGTAAAGTTTCTCGTTTTCAAGGGCTTGGGAAATGAGGACCCGGACCAATTTTGGTTCGTTGTGAAGGCTGTGTGGCAAGCCCAGAACATTACAAATGATCAGATGAAGAAATAAATGTTGTTTCCTACTTTACATGATCGCGCTAACGTGGTACATCAAGTACTGCACCAATAACCCAACAGCTGCTTTGGAAGACATTCAAACTACACGGTAGGTTTTAACCCCGTACAGAAATTACCTGCATACGAATTCTAAAAACACAGAAAATAAAAAATGTGATAGCATAACACATAAAACACATAGCCACAGAGATTTTCCCCTGGATCCCAAAACTGAGACTACCAGCTTGATTTTTCATTATATTTCTTTCAATGGTACAATACATATTTATACATGTTGAAGCATCCAATACCATGGACCGAAAAACCATCGCGTCCAAAACCATGTGCAAAAAATCATGTACAAAACCATAGGTAGGTCCGCCCAACCTAGCATAGGGTCCAAAAACAAAATTTTTTGGGGCACTGCCCCAGACCCCATAGAGTGGGATTACTTGCACCCCTCAAACCCCCTATGACTCCCCCTGCTATGCAATCGGTGCAACGAAGGGGTGGCTCCGCCCCCCTTCTAACCCTCCGGTTAACTACGTGGGCTAGTCGTGGAAAGAATTTAACACAACCCAACATTCTCCTACTTGTTGTTTTCTTTCCAAAGAGGGCCACAAGAGAGCTTAGTCATTTATCTAACCTTGCAATGCCCATTGTTTCTCTACACCAAGAGAACTTCTCAAAGCTCACAGATTTTGTCAATGCATCTACAGTATTCTTCAAAGTGTCCACCTTTACCAGCAGCACCTTTTTGTATTCTATCATATCCCTCACAAAGTGATAATGAATATCAATGTGCTTTGCCTTTGAATGATATGTAGGGTTCTTTGCTAATAAAATTGCACTTTGGCTATCACAGTCTATCCTTATAGCTCCTTGTACTAACCCCAAACTTGAACACAATATCTGCAACCAAACTGCTTCCTTGCTTGTATGAGTGGCTACCATGTATTCCGCCTATGTATTTGATAGTGCCACTACAAATTGTTTCTTAATCATCCAACTGACTGCACCTCCAAATAGGTTAAACACATACCCACTTGTAGATCTTCTCTGGTCCAGATCTCTAGCCCAATCTACATCAACAAAACCACGAATATCCAACACTCTATCCAATCCTGGTCTTCCTTGGTAGCATAAATCATAATCACTAGTGTCACGCAAATACCTGAAAACCCGCTTTACTGTTGTCCAATGCTCCTTCCCTGGTTTTGACATAAACCTGCTCAATACTCCACCTGCATGTGCAATGTCTGGTCTAGTACAAACCATCACATACATCAGGCTACCGACTGCACTTGGATAAGGAACACGGGACATGTCCTCTTCCTCTTCTTGTGTCTTGGGACATTGTTCAGTAGATAACTTTACACCTACAGGAATAGGAACCTTCACTAGTTTACTATCCTGCATATTAAACCTTTGCAATATTGTCTTGACATACTTTCTCTGGTTTAACAAGAGCTTCCTCTTTGTCCGATCTCTTTTAATTTCCATGCCCAAAATATAGTTTGCAACACCAAGATCTTTCATGTCGAATTTGGAGAACAAATGGGTCTTCAAATCCTGGATAATTTCTTTGTCATTTCCAACCAACAACATATCATCCACATAAAAGACCAGATAAATAACCCAATTACCAATTAATTTAAAATACACAGAGTGATCTGCTTTGCTTCTGGTGAAGCCAAGTCCCCGTATAAATGTATCAAATTTCTAATACCACATCCTTGGTGACTGTTTTAACCCATATAGAGACTTCTTTAACTTGCATACCAGTTCTTTCTTATGCTTCACCGCAAAGCCTTCAGGTTGCTTCATGTAGATCTCCTCTTCCAAATCCCTATGAAGAAATGTTGTCTTCGCATCCATCTGTTCTACCTCAAAATCAAAAGCTGCAACAACAGATAAAAGTAATCTAATAGAAGTTACCTTGGCAACAAGAGGAAAAATATCACCAAAATCAATTCCTGACACCTGGGAATAACCTTTTGCTACCAAATGAGCTTTGTATTTATCCACATTTCCTTCTGCATTTGTCTTCTTCTTGAACACCCATTTGCTACCAATGGGTTTCCTTCCAGCCAGCAACTCCACCAGATCCCAAGCCTCATTTTTGTGCAAAGATGCCATTTCATCAACCATGGCCTCTTTCCAAAGTTTTTCATCCTCTGAATATACTGCTTCCTTCACAATTATGGGATCATCATCAGTAATAGATAAAGAAAAATTTGAACAGGAAGCAGATGGACTATACCTTTCTGGTTGCCTTCTTTCTCGAACTGATCTTCTCACACCCAGAGTTTGTGGCTCTTCATCTTCTGATTCCTCCTCTACTGTAGAGTCTGATTCTTCCTCCTTTAGCTCAAAATCTATCTTCTCAGGTTCCTTTGGTTGGACTTCATGTTTAATAACATCTTTCACCTCTCTAAACACCACATCTCAGTTGTACACAAACTTCCTTGTCACTGGGTTCCAAAGCTTATAACCATTTAAACCATCCTTATACCCAATAAAGATGCACTTTTCATATTTACTATCCAACTTGGTTCATTTCTCCTTTATAACATGTACATATGCATCACATTTAAATACCCTCAGATGTGAAAGAGAGTGTTTCTTACCAGTCTATACCTCTTATGGAATCTTATCCTCCAATGCTGATGAAGGTGATCTATTGACCAGGTAACATGCTGTCTCCACCGTCTCTGCCCAGAATTCTTGTCCTAACCCGGCACCACTAAGCATGCTTCTTGCCCTTTCCATCAACTTCTTGTTCATTCTTTCTGCAACTCCATTTTTCTGAGGTGTATATGGATTAGTCTTTTGTCATGCTATACCACGCTTCTTACAGAATTCTTCAAATTCCTTACTGCAAAACTCTCCATCGTTATCTGTCCTCAACACCTTTATCTTCTTCTCTATTTGGTTTTCCACCAGAGCCTTAAATTCTTTAAACATGTCAAAGACTTCAGATTTCTTCTTAAGGAAATATATCCATGTATTCCTTGAGAATTCATCTATAAATGATACATAGTACACAAACTTACCTAGTGATGGAACCTTCACAGGTCCAAACACATCACTTGCACAAGCTCTACTATATGTTTCGCTCTCTTACCACTAGAGGGGAAACTCACCCGATTCTACTTCCCATATACATAATTTTCACAGAAATCAAAATCCAGAGATCTATTACTCATACCTTCTACCATACCTTTACCATGAAGTATTCAAAGGCCCTTCTTTCCAATATGTCCAAGCCTTTGATGCCACAGCATGGTCTTCTCCCCAGAGACCACTAGATTTTATGTTCCACTTTCAGGAACCACAGAACTGTAGCACCCATCAATAACAGTGCTACCTTGCAGCTTGTACAGAGTTCCAATCCAAACTCCCCGCATCAATACCAGTGCTCCCCGAACCATTTTACAGGTATCCTTCTCGAGCACTTTTTTTACACCTGCATCATCCAGCTTGCTTACAGAAATCAGATTTCTAACCAATGCAAGAATATGCAGAACACCTGGAAGTGTTCTAACCCTTCCACCTTGCAACTTCAACTTTACTTTTCCGTGACCAATGATTCTAGCCTTCCTATCATCCCCCAAGAAGACATCACCACCATCATATTTCTCATACTCACAAAACCACTCTCTATGGGGAGTGAAGTGAAAGGATGCACCTGAGTCAATCAACTATGCCTCATGATCTACATATGTACTTGAAAAATCCAAGTTCACATCCCCACCTTCATCTGAGGTGGTTTTCTCCTCTGCAGAAGGAGCATCATCAGATCCCTTTCCTTTATCAGGAGCTTTAGATTTACAGTCCCTTCTGTAGTTCCCTTCCTTTTCGCATTTCCAGCACACCACCTTTACAGGTTTTCCTGGAGATTTAGATCTCCCTCTAGATTTAGATCTTCCACTCGATGACTTATTTTTGTTTATGTTCTAGGACTGTCCTCGTACAGAAAAGGCATCAACATTCTGGCTCTCCATATTTTTCCATCTCATATCCTCCATCAACAAGGATGAGACTATTTCATCAAACTGCAAAGCAAATTCATTGCTACCTATTGTAATAACCAGACTATCCCACGAATCTGGTAGAGAATGCAACAAACTAATGCGCTTATCTTCATCTAAAATTTTAATATCAATAGATAATAACTGACTTACAATAGTATTAAATTCGCTCAGATGTTCTGTCACCGAGTCTCCATCTTCCGTCCTCAGTTTATACAGCTTTTTCCGTAGGAACAGTTATTCATCAGAGACTTAGATTGGTACAAATTCCCTAACTTGTCCCACAAAACCTTCACTATAGCTTCCCCTGATACATTCAACAATACTGAATCCGAGACACACAATCGCATTGTGCTCTTAGCCTTCCGATCCAACTTCTTCCATTCTTCATCGGACACTCCCGTTGGTTTATTACCCAGATCTACCACGATCCACTGATCTTTATCCACCAACAGATCCTCCATCTTGATTTTCCATAACTCAAAACTCTAACCATTAAATCTCTCGATCTCTACCTTTCTACTGCTCGCATCTTCTTTCACCACCAGAATCGATCCTGCAGATATCCCACTGAACAGGGTCTACCACAGGCCCGAGCGAAACCCCTCAGCAACAAAGGCATCCCCTTGAAGCCAAAACAACTCTGATACCAAATGTAGGTTTTAACCCCGTACAGAAATTACCTGCATACGAATTCTAAAACACAGAAAATAAAAAATGCGAGAGCATAACACATAAAACACATATACACAGAGATTTTCCCCTGGATCCCAAAACCGGGACTACCAGCTTGATTTTTCATTATATTTCTTTCAATGTTACAATACATATTTATACATGACGAAGCATCCAATACCATGGACCGAAAAACCATCGCGTCCAAAACCATGGACCGAAAAACCATCGCGCCCAAAACCATGGACCGAAAACCATTGCGTCCAAAACCATGTTTGAAAAATCATGCACAAAACCATAGGTAGGTCTGCCCAACCTAATATATGGTCCAAAAACAAAAATTTTCCCTCAAACCCCCTGTGACTCCCCCCGCTATGCAATCGACGCAACAAAGGAGGGGCTCTGCCCCCCTTCTAACCCCCCGGTTAACTATGTGGGCTAGTCGTGGAAAGAATATAACACAACCCAACATGCATTGAATAGGGAATTTAGTAGGCCCAAGTCTGAAGCGCAATCAATCCTGGGATTCAAAGAAATCATGATGAAGCCTGGCGAGACACCGTGGGAGTTGGATCAGAGACTGAAATGCAATATTCGTGAAGCTAACATGAATCTTACGTATGGGCAGCATCGTGAATGGTTTATGGCTTCGCTCTTGCCTCATCAAGGGTTGCCTTATCACAACAAACTATTGGGACCCAGGCGGAAGCCCTCGAGATTGCGATGAGATTGCATGAGACACCAATTCAAAACGTTGCTTTAAGAGTTCAACAGATCCATGCGGAGTTGCAGAATCTTTTCCTAGAGTTCCAAAGTTTGAAGAAAGATAGAGCGGCTCGGCCTGAGGTGCACGAAGAAGTTTGGTGTTTGAAATTTAAGAGTCAAGGGCATGATAAAGATCATTGCCCTGTCTTCGCGAATTATGTTGCAGGAGGAGGGACAATGCCTCTGAGGTCGAAAGCTCAAGCAGTTCCAAGTACAGGTCTCGCGCTATGGTGTGTTATATGTCAGGTAGTTGGAAAACATGTGACAGACAATTGTCACTTGCTATAGAAATTTGTACATACACTGCAACAGATCCTCTGCAACTTCTGCAAATCAATAGGTCACGATGAGCGCAATTGTCGTAGTTATGAGTTAATGATGGAGAGAACGCTCGCGTATCAGATGTAGACAGAAACTCAACCTCCGAATCAAGGCATTGGGGGAGTGCGAGGAGGATATCAGGGGCGCAGACGAGGCTGAGGCGAAGGAGGACATATGAGAGGTCAGGGGCAAGTTATTTGCTACAATTGTGGAGGGCCATGACACTACACATGAGAATGTATGAACCCAATGCACCTTTCGTGCCGATACTGTACTTAGTTTGACCACGTGACAAAAGACTGCCCTGTATTAATAGCTAATATGCGAGAAAAGGGCATGCAGCCTCAGCAGCCTACCCAAAACCTGCAGATGATGAGGGTTGAACCCCGCGAAGAAGATCCTAATGTGAATATTGTGTTGCGTAGTGGAATGACGATTGGCGAAGATAAGGGAAAGCGGCCTGAAAAAAGTGAATGGGTCCAAAAAGCTCCAAAGAAGGAGGTTTTCTTTGATTTAGAGCACACAAAAGAAATCTTCATGGAAGTGAAGAAAATATTTGCTGAGGCTTCTACTTCAAGAAGTCAGGGTAAGCAGTCTGAAGAAATGGATCCATCCATGCTTACTACCTTTTTGGAGACCTGTATGAAGCTACTACGCGATAGCAAGGTCGTGAAAGGATTACAGGAATTGATAAATAAATGTGTTGGTAAAGAAAAATTTCCTAAGGGACCGCGTGTGGTCAGGAAAATTGGTAAACATAAGGCAAGAACATGGCGTGAGATGAGGCTCACTGTGCAAATAGGCGAATACGAAATGGACCAAGTTACCTTGGATCTTGGGTCAGATGCCAATGTTTTGCCTAAAAAAACATGGGAGAAAATGGGAAGACCTGCACTGCAGTGGTCTCCTATTCAATTGAGGATGGTGAATCAGCAAAATATTATCCCCATGGGAAGATTGTAGGGAGTGACAGTAGATATTGAAGGCGCGAGCGCATTGGCTGATTTCGAAGTGATAGAGATTGTCGATGACAGCAATCCCTACCCCGCGCTCCTTGGGATCGATTGGGCTATTGACATGAATGGGGTGATCAATTTGAAGAGGCAGACGATGTCATTTGAAAGAAAATTGCTCTGCATAGTAGTACCTTTGGACCTTGCAGAAGGACCGCGCTATACTGAACCGGTTTGCGATTATGAAAGTGACGATGATTTGGACCAAATATACAAAATAATAGCGCGAGACCAATATTGGGTGAATCCGACAGTTGATGGACATATAGTGTGGGACCACAAAATCTCCTGCACATCAGATTCAGATGAGGAATTGGAACATTGGCATAATCGATTGCATGAAGTATCTACGTTGCGTTGTAACATGATGACTAAATCACTACGCTGCGTATCATCGGAGGTAAGAAGCTTTCCTTATTATGAGAGTTTAACTGATGTTGACAAATTTTTGGATGCATTTGAATGGGAAGTGCCAGAGAAGCATTTCCTCCAAGCCTTGGACTTGGCGTTGCGCGCTATGCCCACAAGATGGTGGGGTATGCATAAAGACAATTTTGATGGATGGCGTGAATACAGAAGAATGATGAGGGTGCGGTTTGGTCGCCCAAAAGTGTGATTGACAAAGAAATACAATGGGAGGAGTGATCAAAATGATCACTTATAAAAATGGGCTGATGCTTATGGAGGAGAACCGCAACCGGAGTGGGTGCATCTGTTCTGTCACACTTTGGTCGTAATACCAATGAATTGGTACTTGGAAATAGAGCTACACCATGGCACAGATGAATGGGATATTTTGAGACAGTGATTCTTGATGACATTAAGCTTTGAGGATGGATTCGATTGCATGGATGAAGTGTTGTAGGAGGTCAAGGCAATTATATTCAGAATCTCGCAGGATCCCTTCGATTTGATTAAACCAGATTGGACCACCCAGCTGTGCCATGCGTTGGAGTGCTACAATGTGACTGTTGAAGAAGAAGAGGAGGATCTAAGGAACATTAATATCCCAGAGGCAAAAGGTCACCGCAAAGTTGAGGGGCCACAGATAGAGAATCCAAATATCACCGCGCCGCTAAAAACTAGACAAGTGAACATTGGAATAGAGGTGGAGCTAAAATTTGCGAAGATAGGGGACTAATGGGATGATGCTACGATGGATAAGGTTACTGAGTTGCTCCGCCAATACCAGGATTTTTTCCCTACAAATTTTTCAGACTTGAAGGGGATAATAGGTGATTTAGGAGTGATGAAAATAACATTGAAACTAGACACGAAGCTTGTGAAGCAGAGGCCATATCACCTTAATCCTAAGTATAAGGAGAAGGTCTGCTTGGAGTTGGACAAGATGTTGGCAACGGGCATTATTGAACCAGTGGAGGAGTCTATGGGTAAGTCCTATGGTAGTTTAGGAAAAGAAGAAGAAGGATGAGATAAGGATTTGTGTAGATCTCAGGAAGTTGAACGATGCTTGCATTCATGATCCTTTCCCAACTTCATTCATAGATGAGGTATTGGATAACGTTGGGGGACAAGAGGCCTATTCATTCACCGATGGGTTCTCTGGATATCATCAGATAAAGATCACGTCGGAAGATAGGAGTAAGAAGACCTTCATGTATGAGTGCGGATGTTTTCAGTATATTGTAATGCCTTTTGGACTTAAGAATGCATCGGCGATCTTTTCCGGTGTAGTCATTGCGGCGTTCAAAGAGTTCATTCACAAGTTTTTGGAGGTATAATTTGACTATTGGATAGTGTTTGGGCTGGTAAAACGCCATGTAACGAGTTTGCGCTTGATGTTGGATACGTGCCGAAGGTATTAGACCGCGTTAAAATTGAAGAAGTGCTTATTTTGTGTTCCTTTCGGAATCTTATTGGGTCATGTAGTGTGCAAACAGATATTAATGGTGTACCAAGCTAAGATCGCAGTTATAATCAATTTGGAGGCACCAAGAAGTTTTAAATAGTTGCGCGCAACATTGGGTCATACTAGTTATTATCGAAAATTAATCAAGAGTTATGGTCAGATTACCGCACCGATGGAAAAGTTGTTGAAGAAGGATGATACATTCTGTTGGAATGAAGAATGTCAGTGGAGCCTGGATGTGTTAAAGGAGAAGATGGTCACCACGCCAATCCTAGTCTTCCCAGATTGGAAGAAGGAATTTCATGTGCATGTGGATGCATCATGTATTGCATTGGGAGCAGTATAGACACAAGTCGGTGAAGGAGAATTGGATCATCCGATAGCATTCGCGAGCAAGAATCTATCAAAGGCAGAAAAGAACTATTTGATGGGCTGGCTATGGTGTACGTGCTCTAGAAGTTCAGACATTACTTGCTAGGTGGACACTTTAATATGTATAGAGACCATTATTCATTAAAGTACCTAGTCAACACGCCTGTGTTGGGGGGGAAAATATGCAGATGGTTTTTTTTGTTTAAGGAGTACGATTTCGAAGCAATTTTGAAGCCAAGGAGATTGAATGTGGGACCAGATCAGTTGTCGCGCATTGAAACAAGAGAGGAGCCAACTAATTTGGAGGAAGGATTGCTTGACAAGCAGCTCTTTGCGGTGCACGTAGCAGACAATCATTTTGCAGACATCATCCACTTCCTGACTATGAGAATGACTCCAGAGGGGTACACCAGTCATCAGAAGAAGGAATTAGTGGTGTGCATGACAGACTTCTATGTTATTGCAGGTCACTTGTATAAAATGGGATCGGACGAGATATTGCGACGCTATGTGCTTGATTTTGAACATAGCAGCATCCTAGCTGAAGCTCATGGAGGAGATGCAGGAGGCCATTATGCAGGAAAGGAAACATTGAAGAAGATTTTACGCATTGGGTTATGGTGTCCAACATTGCATAAGGATTCAAAAGCGTATTGTAGGGTGTGCAATGCATGTCAGTGCACCGACAGGCCATCGCGGAGGGATGAGCTACCTTTGAATCCGCAGCTATCATTACAGCCATTCGAAAAATGGTCAATTGATTTTGTAGGACCGATTCAGCCTCTAGGAAAGAAGACGGGTGCGTGATACATCATCACTGCGACCGAGTATTTGACCAGATGGGTGGAGGCGCAACCCATGAAGGACTGTACAGGGGCGACAGCAGCGAAGTTCCTATTTGAATATGTGATGACTAGGTTCGATTGCCTGAATATTTTAGTGAGTGATCACGGTACGCATTTCCTTAATGAAACGATTAGCACACTGACGGGAGAGTTCCAAGTTTATCATCAAAAGAGCGCATCATATCATCCTCAGGCCAATGGAATGGTGGAAGTGTTTAATAAGATATTGGAGAACACATTGACAAAGGTTTGCAATGCGCAGAGGAATGATTGGGATGTGCGCGTACCAGCGGTGCTATGGGCTTATAGAACTACTTGTAAGAAGTTGTCTGGACAGACACCGTTTAGGCTGGTCTATTGCGTAGAAGTTGTGATGCTGATGGAATACATTGTGCCTAGTCTACGCATAGCGGTGTTCATAGGAATGGCAGACCGCGGAGCCTTAGAAGAGTGGCTCGCGCAACTGACAGAGCTAGAGGAAGATAGATTCTTGGCTGGATTCCATCAACAAGTTCAGAAGGAGCACGAAAAGGCATGACACGATTGGCACATCAAATTGTGCACCTTCAAGGTAAACAATTTAGTTTTATTATATGACAGCAAGTTTGATAAATTTCTAGGAAAAGTTCAGATGCATTGGCTGGGGTTATGTTATCAAGGAGATTACCGATGGTGGAGCAGTTCAGCTTGTGAAATTGAATGGAGATCCATTTCTGGGAAAGGTAAATGGTAGCCGATTGAAGCCATACACTGGGGATCCGACCAAATGACTATATGACGGTAGCACATTCTTAGCGCTCCAGGCAGCTACAAGGAGGTGCGAGACTATAAACTACACTACCTGGGTTGTGGCATTGCGTGATAAGAGGTCTGCGTGAAACAGGAGGATGTCATAGTACCAACAGAGGCGCAAAGGGAGTTGCGCTATAGGGGTGGATACTACGCAGTGCAGCCAGAAAGTGACCGTTATCGTCACTGTTCATGATGTGATTGCCAGAAGACGATTAAGAGGAGCGGGCAACCAACATTTAAGGCATTTAAGACTGAAATCAAGTGTGAAATCTTCGAAAATATGCCGCCAATCTCGCATTTATGGACAGATTTTAGGGGGAACGGTCGAATTTGAATTCGAATTCACCTATAAATTACAGGTGGTCGTCTAGTGAGAAACACTTTGCATTTTGAGAATTTCAGAGTTGTGTTGTTTGTTGCATGAGCTCTTTACGAATTTTCTTGCAAGCCTTGTGTCTGATCAGTATCTTGAGTCCAATCGAAACCTCATTAACAGCCTCATGTTTGCACCAGCTAAGACCGCTAGAACTAGGGGCATTATTTCCTCTAAGGGAGCTGCCCCTGAGGTCGTGAGTATGGAGGTTCCTACAGCAGTGCCTAAGGTGTCGAGGTCGCCTAGGCCGAAGCCTATGCTGACGAGAGAGGTTCCCAAGCCTAAAATGGATAAACAAAAGAAACCGATGCTAGTGCGCGAGTCACCAAGGAAGCATGCAGCCACACAGGCTCAAAGAAAAGAAAATCCAACCACACAGGAGAAAGGCAAAGTGGTAAATCTGGAGGCCGAGGAGGGCACGAAATACATTGATATTGAGGGGGGAGACATTATTTCGAAACTGTCGGAGTATATCCCTGCATGCCAGGGCAAGGTGAAGGTCTCTAAGGACCCAGATGAGGGACGATTCCTCCTAAACACACCCTTGCTACCAGAAAATATAACTTTTGAAGGTTTGCGTTTGGCGCGCATCCCACATTTGAAGCTTGAATATTGGGATTTGGGGTACATTGAGTGGTTCCCCCACCTGGCTATCGATACCTTCATGAAGTGAGTGTTCTACAAGGAGTCTGGTGTCACCACGCTGGAGCCGGTGGAATGGATTCGCGAGGTAAACAAGGCAGGGTTGTTGAACCTACTATGTGTGCCTCACTACCACCACGCCCCCATAAATTTGATAGTCATTAAGCAGTTGTTATGCCTTATGCATGATGGGTGCTTGTGGTTTGAATGAGCCGATACCAATCACTGATATTTTGATCCATAGGATCGCATTAATCCCTCATTCAGGACCAAATCTGGAAAAGGAATTTGGTGGAAAGACAGGCGAGCGTGACCTCGCCGAGAAGATGAATAACAAGTTCAAACTTGTCAAGAAGGCGCGTGGGTATTCCATTTCTAGTATTACTGACCCCACAGTGAAGGTTGCCACCCAAATTTTGGCTGGAAAAGTGACAAGAAAGTGTTGCGCGGATGAGGTGTTAGCAACAGTGGTTTCGTTAGCGGCTCAGTGCATGAAGGGCGTACAATTTAACTGGGCATGCTACCTATGCAACGAGTTCCTCGCAAATTGCAGATAGGCACAAGACCAAAGCAAGACTTTCCATTATTCATGGATATTATTATCAATTGTGTTGGTCACATGGGAGTTGTTGGAGGATAGCCAGTTTCCTCCAGTCGAGACAGATTTACCAGAAGCATCCAAGTTTTCTTCTCTCTGGGCAACCAAGGACGTTGTGCAGATTCGTGAAAGAAAAATATTTTGGGTATTGATGGAGGCAAGCATCCATGCAACTATCAACCAAAATCCGCGGTTGTCACGAACCATTTTTTACCAGTTATCTGGGTACGCGGAGTTCAAAGTGGACTTCCACCTTGTTCACATCTGGGCATTGAAGGATCTAGATCAGAAGTGGTATGATCTCGCCTACTTAGTTACAGATGATGCCATTATAGAGGCCCTCAAGCAATGGCTAGCAAATTGGAACACACCATCGGATTTGGCCTTCGCCCCAAACAGAGATCGGGAGAGCACTCCTTTCTACGTAAAGATACATAGGGAACAGGAAAAGGAGGGACAGCGAAAGAAGACCAAATCCTCCAAGTTGTCACTAGATCCAATCACCTTGACGAAGGGTGACTTGGACGATATTGGAGATAAGGTAAGGGATACGACAGTAGAACTATTGCAAAAATTTGAGCAGCAGCAGAAGCAGGCACTAAGTTCCATACAGACGAGTCTGCGCGAGCTGCAAATCCAAACAACTAGACTCCAGGCCGGTGCAGGGCAGAGCAGCGTGGCATCAAATAGCTTGGCATCGGGGACCACTCAAGTAGCAGAGTTGGTTCAATCCTTGGATCTTTGGGCGGTCGCACTGCCTAATGGAGCTCTGAGCGTGGAGGCAGATGCTGACAAGGCTACTATCAGTGCTTTGAGGAATGTTGGCCTCAACTTGCCTGTGCTCCCCAGTGAATTCCTTCACACACTGCAAGCAGGTGTGATTACAGAAATTAATGCCCGGGAGCAACGTGCACTAAGCTTGATCAACGAGCAAAAATTCAACAATGAACAGATGTTCGTTGAGAAGACGGAAACACTAGAAGCATGGAAGAAGGTTCAGGAGAAGAACGAGCACACTGCAACAGTGGTAGTCGAAGCAGGCAAAACTATTCCAGAACTGCATATCCTAGAAGAAGAGATGTTGGAGGCCAAGATTAGGAAGTTGGCTGCAGGTGTGCACGATGCAAAGACAGAGGTGGCCAAGGTTTAGTTTGAACTAAACCTTAAAATCATAGAGCTTGAGTTGAAGTCACAGCCTTCAACTCCACCAGAGATCAAAGAACAATGCGAGGCAGTTGTAAAGGATGGAGTCGTGACAGTAGATGTCGCGGTGGCAGATTGCATTGCACTCTTTGAGCAGTCTATGGAGGTCATTACGACTCTGCAGGAGGATCCTAACTTACAGAGGTTGAACACAGAAGCCCACGAATTGCAGCAGCAGTATGATGAAGCAAGAGTGACGATGCACACCGTCACTATATCACAATGATTGGCTAAGCTACATGAGGCAAAGCAGTTGCTCGAACAGGTGGAGGCAGTGCAACGGAAAGAGGCGGTCCTCAAGGCCAGATTGGGGCCTTGGCTAGACGAGGCCTATGTTATCTCTGCCACCATTGAGGAGAAGTTGGTGGGCCTACATAAGACACAGCAGAAGATAAAGGAAGACAGCGCAAGACCAGCAACAAAGCAGCTAGTGGAGCAGATCAAGCAGGTAGCCACAAAGAGCACAGTTGAGGTAGCAATGGCGCAAGTCAAACTGGGAGGTCTCCGCAGTAAGATCTCCACGCCAACAGAGTGACTCAAGGGTGAGTCACGATATTTGTGTTGGGGGCCTGTTGGGACAGGGTTCCCTAGGGTCAATTTTGGGGAAAAAGCCCAAGTTTTGGGGCAGAAAACCAAAGTTTTGTTATGTAAAGTGTAAAGTCTCTACATGTTGTGGTCGCAGAGCATGTAGATAGTAAAATTTCATAAAGGGTTTATCCCTTCTTTTATGTAAGTTGTGTCGACTTTAGTAGATCTACCCATGGTCCGCGGACCATGGGATTGTATAAAAGGGAGATTCTTAGAGAATCTAAGGCAGTTAAGTTAAGTTCATTGATGAATGTAATGGGTCTTTTGAACCATTGATCGGAGAATCCACAGTATGAACATTTTTATACCAACGTTTCAAATCCCAAATGGGATCCATCATCAGGGTTTGAGAATGATGATAAAAGAAGAGCAGAATGGATAGAATAAATACCCATGAGGATAAAAATTTTAAGGAAAAGCACAGATCGGCTTGAATCTAAATTTATTTTTATTTTATTTTTATTTTTATTTTTAATTTATTTTTCTATTTTTATTTTTATTTTATTTTTCATTTTAATAAATTTTATTAAAATTTTTAATAATTAGGTTTATAACCCAAAGATAGAATTGATATTAAAAAAATTTTATTTAGATAATAGATTGAACTAAAATATATTAATTTCTATAAATTAATTTAATATATCAATTCATATTAATAATTATAAATAATATTTATAATTGATCAATATAATAATTAATATATTAATTAATAGTTATATAGAAATTATTATATTCTAGCTTAAGAATCAATTTCTATATAAAAATTAAATTAAAATATTTGAACCAAATTATATTAATTAATTATAAATAAATAATATTTATAATTAATTAATATAATAATTAATAGTTATGAAAAAAAAAATATATATATATATATTAAAGAATTTTAATGTTAATAATTCTAATTATGATATAAATAAAAACACTGACCAATAGAATAGGATAGGATAGGGATAACTTACCTGCTGAAGGCTTACCTGGGGATGGGTTGACGCTTTTTGATTTCCCTGATCAGGGGAAGCTAGCTCCCGCTAATTTCCATACCATTGTCTCTGTTCAGATTACAAGGATGCTTAATAATTTAAGGTGCTTCTCTAATATTTCGTCTCTGATGCTGCTCCTCCCTTGCGATAATTGATGCGTTCTTCAGGCAGATGAGGTGCTTAGTCTTCGAGGAGTGTTCTGCCTGGAGAACGCATCAATTATCGCAAGGGAGGAGTAGCATCAGAGACGAAAGATCAGAGAAGCACTTGAAATTATTAAGTATCCTTGTAATCTGAACAGAGACAATGGTATGGAAATTAGTGGGAGCTGGCTTCCCCTGATCAGGGAAATCAAAAAGCGACAACCCATCCCCAGGTAAGCCTTCAACAGGTAAGTTATCCCTATCCTATCCTATTCTATTGGTTAGTGTTTTTATTTATATCATAATTAGAATTATTAACATTAAAATTCTTTAATATATTAAAAAAAAAAAAAAATCATAACTATTAATTAATATATTAATTATTATATTAATTAATTATAAATATTGGATAGATCTCGACGATGAACGGAAGGTCGGACTGCGCAACAATGGCGTTCTGCGTTCTCTGATCGTTCAACCCGTGCCTCCGCCCTCGCCCCCAGGCTCTGCCTGGCCGGGCCCCTGCTGCTTCCCTGATCTCTTCAGCGCGGACCCCACCTGCGGGGTCTAGGCCGCCCGTTGGTCTGCCCTCCTTGTCGTTTTCTGCGGGCCTGCAATGGCAGGATCCGCCTCCCCCCCTCCTACCTCAGAAAACCCAGAGGTTATCTTTGCCTCCCTTTTGTCAGAGCATGCAGACGCCAGACCTCGCCCCTCTCTTTCAAAGTTCATTAAAAAGCTGGACGAGATCCCTGAGGTGATCCTACCTCCTTCCCTCCCAAGGAAATCGGCAATAGCCTTATCAGAAAGAGGTCTTGTTGGTCAGTTCACGGGACTCTGGCCATCTCCAAGAACTGTCCAAAAATGGGTGGAGCGCAACTGGAGCTCAATGATCCAAGGAAAGATCGCCATCAGATTCTGCGGGCGAGGATACTTCACCTTCCTGTTCGAGACCAAAGAAGATAGGCACCTCATCTTCCGCAATGGACCTTACTTCATGGACACAAGAGGTCTCTATCTGAACAGATGGACCCCGGATTTCGATCCGGAAATGGACATCCCCAACGCGGTCCCTGTTTGGGTGCGTCTCCCTCATTTGCCCCTTCACTGTTGGGGGGACGAATCGGTCAAAGCAATTGGCAATGCAGTTGGAAAATACATAGACAGATCGGAACCGAGGGAGAACATGCATGCATGTGCAAGGATCTGCGTTGAAGTTGATCTTGGCAAAGGACTGCCAGAAGCCATCAAGATAAAGGTGGACCAATGGATGCACATCCAGCAGCTGGACTACGAACAGCTGCCCTTCAAATGCAAGGTATGTCACGAGTATGGTCATTTTGCCAATAGATGCAGCAAGTTAAAAGTAAATGAAGTAGAACATAATGAGGAAAATGTAGAAGCACCATGGGAACAAGTCAAAAGGAAAAAGTCCTCCCCTAACCCGGGCACCAGCTCCACAGCCCCTCCGGCAACAAACCTCCCTATCCCTCCTCCTCCCCCCTCCTCAGCCTTTCCCTCCTCCTCCAACCCCTTCGAATCACTAGCAGCTGAAGCTCCGCCCTCCCCTCCTCAATCTCCTCGCCCAGTCTCTCCATGCTCCAACCCTCCCCCCTCCCCCCCTCCCACCATCGAAAGAATCCTCACCAGAAACAAAGCAAGAGAAGCCAACCAGCCATCAGATCCTCCGAGAAAAGTTGGTCGAAAATCGAATAAAGAACTAAGGGATGAAACAGCAGCTAAAGAGATGGCAACCGGTACCCAACAACCCCTGGACTCATTCCTAGGCAAGCTAAAAGGAAGCGGCGAAAAGGCCAAGGAGAAATCAGGATCCCACCCCTCAAATGGTAAATAATGAATTTGGTCTCTTGGAATTGTAGGGGGATCGGCTCTTCCTTAAAGATGAAAGCAATCAAGGACCTTATAAATCAGGAACAGCCAGACATTCTCCTAATCCAGGAGACCAAAACCACCGAGCAGGACTTTCTACTCCAAACCCAAAGATTCAAAAATTACATAGGCATCTCAAAAGGCTCAGATGGGGCCTCAGGAGGTATAGGAACATTATGGAACAAAAACAAGTGGGAAATCATCAATTCTCAGCTATGCAACTGGTGGATCAGAACTGACCTAAGGAACAAAAGCAATCAAGAAGTCTACCACACCTATAATATATATGCACCTAAC
Source organism: Pinus tabuliformis (assembly GCA_031772625.1). Lineage (NCBI taxonomy): Eukaryota > Viridiplantae > Streptophyta > Pinopsida > Pinales > Pinaceae > Pinus > Pinus tabuliformis. The sequence continues at coordinate 191,618,580 of CM062819.1, read as the reverse complement.
CACTACAGAGACAAAGCCAGCTGCTGGAACTCGATAGAAACGGATCTCACCAATATCCATAACAGCAGGATAATACTGGGGGGAGATTTGAATCTAATTAGGCAGGTGGAAGAAAAATATGGTGGGAACTACCATGCAGACCCATCAAGAGACAAGTTAGAAGCCATCATTCAGCTCTTCAACCTGATAGACACCCCTCTGTCGAATGGCAAATATACTTGGACCAACAAGAGAACAGGTTCACAAAATATAAAAGAGAGGTTGGACAGGATTCTAATACAGGAAGGCATAGCAGGTAATTTTCAAGCAATCAGGAGCCACATTGTCCATGGCACAGCTTCGGACCACAAGGCCGTGGTCCTCACCCTGGACAAAGGAATAAACTTCGGCCCTCTTCCTTTCAAGTACAACAAAGCATGGGACTCCCATGAGGACTTTCGCACCCTCGTAAGAAATCAGTGGGCAAACGAAGTACTAGGCTCGCCACATTTCGTTTGGGAAACAAAGTTAAAACATCTCAGGGCAGTCATAAAGCAATGGGCGAAGGAGAAAGCAACCAATGAAAGGAAAAAGAAAGCAGAGCTGCTAGCAGAGATGGAGAGCTGGCACAAAGAAAAAGAGCAGATGCAATACACAGCAGAAGATCTAGAGAAGGAAAAAAACTTGTACAAAGAGCTGTATAGGCAAAACCGCGTGGAAGAAGAGGAGCAAAGAATGAAATCCCGCTGCTTATGGTTGAAAGCTGGGGACAAAAATACCTCTTTCTTCCACAATAATGTCAAAATTAGAAGGGCCAGCAATCAGATAGACAAAATAGAAGTGGAAGGGAGGGAATTGAAGGAGCAAGAAGACATTAAAAACGCAGCTTTTCATCACTTCAAGGCTCTTCTTTCGGCAGATCCCCAACAACATGACAGTGCTGCTTTCCTAAGTGTAATAGAAAACAAAATAACAGAGGATCACAATAACAAATTGGAGCAAGAACCCACAGCAGAAGAAATCAAAGAAGCCATCTACAACATGCAACAAGACAAGGCCCCGGGACCGGACGGTTTTACTGTTGCATTTTACAGGCAGCACTGGGAAATTATAAAGAAAGATTTTGTGAGAATGGCAAAAAACGTATTTAGAAAGCACAAGCTGGGGGACAACACCAAGTCTTCGCATATAGCTTTGATCCCAAAGGAAACAAATCCCAAATCCTTTGATAGGTTCCGGCCCATTTCGCTTTGCAATGTTTCATACAAGATCATAACGAAAATAATTGCTAACAGGCTGAAGAATTATCTTCCTCTTCTAATTTCAGAGAACCAGGGCGGTTTTGTCCCAAAGAGGCAGATCATTGATAATGTAATTTTAATCCAGGAAGCCATCCATAGCAGCCATAACAGAGGAGAACGTGGAATGATCATCAAATTGGACATGGCCAACGCATTTGATCGAGTGGACCACTCCTTCTTAAGTGCAGTCCTAAAAAAATTTGGCTTTTCTTCCAACTTTGTCAGCATCATCAGCGGGTGTATCTCCAACCCCTGGACTGCCCCGCTGATCAATGGTCGCCCCAGCAATTTCTTCAGGAGTTCCAGGGGGCTAAGGCAAGGTTGCCCCCTCTCCCCCTTTCTTTACATCATCATGGCAGAGACTCTGAGCGTCCACCTTGAAAATCTTCGAACCAAAAAAGAAATCACAGGTATTCGTATTGAAAGAGGAATAAAGGAGATAAATCATTCGCTATTCGCGGATGACACCTTACTAATTGGGGGAGCCTCCAGTCTGATGGCCAGAAGATTCAAACGAGTTCTGGATGCTTTCCTTCAAGCTTCTGGAGGCAAACTGAATAATAGAAAATGCAAACTGTACACTTGGAACGTGCCCTATCAGACACAGCAGAGAATAGCCCAAATCATGGACATCACACTTCAAAAAAACTGGAGCTCATTTCCTTACTTGGGCCTGCCCCTGGCAAAGGATCACATCAAAGCAGAGGTATGGACAAATCACATTGAAAAAATGAAAGGTCTTCTCTTGAGCTGGGGCGCCTCTTGGCTAAACCTAGCTGGCAGAACCATCCTCATAAAGTCCGTCCTTTCAGGTCTCCCAATATACCAATATGCGGTCATTATGGCCCCTGCAAGTATCCACAAACATATGGAACTCATAATGAGAAGCTTCCTCTGGCAGGGAGGCAAACAGGACACAAAGAAATTCAGCCTTGTTAGCTGGGAACAAGTCACCCTTCCATATGAAAAAGGAGGTCTCTCCATAAAAATTCCAAGCCTTTCCAACCAGGCGTTGGGGCTCAAACTGCTCTGGAGGATCCTCACAGGAAATGGTTCGTGGTGGGTGGAGACAATAAAAAGGAAATACCTCAGAGGTCCAAACTCTAACATTCTCAATGAACCAATTGCAGACAGGCCATGCACTCCGATGTGGCGTCTCATCAAGAAAGTCCTGGCACACTTCAGAGGAAATGTCTCCAAACTCCCAGGCAATGGAAAAAACATCAAAATTTGGTCTGACAGAATAATGAACTCAAACCCCAGAAACCTTCTCCAGGAGCTCAGGCCCCTGCAAGATTGGATGGAGGAAAGAAAGATAATCACCTTGTACGATATATCTCTGTGGAACCAAAACAGATGGACTGCTTGGAAAGATCTGCAACTCCCTCAGGACCTCAAAGAGCTCTGGCTCACCCTGAAGTTGTCACTCTCTGGATCAGCACCAATCAATAAGGAGAATGAGGATAGACACATCTGGGACACTAGCGGAGGGCCCTTCTCAGTAAAAGAAGGATATAAATCTTTGCAAAATTCAAACCCTGCACCAAAATGGAACCTCCATACAGCTGCCTGGAAGTCAGAATGCCTCCCAAAAGTAAAACACTTCAACTGGACCCTTTTAAAAGGGAAAATCCTCACAGCTGAGAATCTGCGTAAGAGAGGAATTCAAGGCCCTTCGATCTGCTGCTTCTGCCGATCGGAGGAGGAGTCTATCCAGCACTCCTTTCTTCTCTGCCCCTTCGCTAAAAATTGTTGGAATCAGTTAACAAGGCCCCTGGATACTCGGGAAATCCCCGACCAGATGCACAATCTTCAGAAGAACTGGAAGAAGAATTTCCCTTATTCTAGAAAAGGCAAGAATAATCTCATTAGAGTGTGGAAGTGCATCCCTCCTACCCTATGCTGGAATCTATGGCTAGCAAGGAACAATTACGTCTTTAACAACAAAACGCCTAAACTAGTCAATGTCATAGCAAAAACAATTGCTAACATCTCTGAAGCTGTCAGCGCTAACTTCACAGCCCCTCCAGACCAGACGAGCTGGGCACAAAAGGAAAGGGATTGGTACAGCAAATTCAACATCAGCCACTCTCAGAGTCCTCCCCCCCAGAACAAAGCACATCAGAAGCCTTCCATCTGGAAACTCAGGGGAACTAAAGAAGAGGTAAGCCAATGGATTGTCAACCAAAATCGCCCCCTCCTTTTCTTTGATGGAGCCTCAAAGAACAACCCCGGAGAAGCAGGAGCAGGAGGCATAATTAAAGATCATAAGGGGACTCCCATCTGCAGTTATGAATGGGGACTTGGAAAGGCCTCGAATAACATAGCTGAAGCCTACAGCCTATTCCTAGGTACTGAACTCCTCTCCAGATTGGGGCTAAGGAACGCCATTATAATTGGGGACTCGGCCATCATCATCTCAGCAATGAACACAGACAAAGAATTCAACAAAGCAGGCCTCAACAACATAAGGAAGAGAATCATTGATAACACCAGAAACCTGGGAGAAATCACCTTTAGGCACGTCCTAAGAGAAAATAACGCTGAGGCGGACTCCTTAGCCAGCAAGGCAGTTAACAGGCAGCAAGGTCAGGTTTGCGAGAATGAAAGAATATATGATAGGGCAATACCATAAGAAATCAATTAACCAGTCAGCACATAAGTACAGCGCCCATGGAATCTGTCAAAGCAGCAATCACCTCATCGGTATCCCATCCTTCCCCCCCACTCCGCCGTCTTTCTCCCCTTCCATCGATCCCAGCGCAATGCTCTCCCTCTCCTCCAGTGACAGTCATCATTTCAGCCCTTCAGGAGAGCGCACTTCGAACCTGAAGCTAGATATGCTCCATCATCACAGACCCCGCTCTGCCCGAGACCGATTCCCAACCGATCTCTCACATCTCCTGCTTTATCCTCTCGAGACCCCAAATCGGTACTTTACTTCTCCGCACAGGTTCCCTTTCCCGTCCCATGCTACACCAGCCATCCTTTCACTTGAGTCTCTGATCCACTCTGCAGGCTCTCTCTGCATCGACGCTCAGTTACAACGCCTCGTCTTCCATGCCGCGTGCAGCAAGATCTCATCTGAAGATCCCAATCACTTCACGAGCAGACCTTCACAGACTTGGCTCAAGCAAGGGGGGGCTCCTCATCAAACTATAAATAGAAGCTTGGACCAAAGTGATCACGCACTCTCCATCGTTCCTGGGCTCCTTCAGTGTGAAATTCTCAGGCGTCGACATTCTTCAGAAGTGGATCGCACCCATCGGAAGCGTGCCCAGCGTCCCCTGACCGAGGTAAACTCTGATATAGTAATTTTTGTGTTTAATTCCACTAACAGTTGGATCGACAGGGGTCGCAGAGCTCCTCAGGTCTCTCAGGTCCTCTCAGGCCCTCTCTGTGCAGCTCCGCCGTCCTCCCTCTCACAAATTCCCCACCTTCAAGCAGCCCGGATGGCAGACCAACAGGGTCAGACTTCGGCTCAAGACAAGGCCAGCAATCCCCTTGACAAGATCTTCAACAATAAGGACTGCACCATGTGCAAAACTCACACCTTCATGATCAATCGCCTGACTAAGCAATTCAACGAGCTGAAGGAAGACTATCAGGCAGACAGGAACTCGAAGCGCAAGAAGTTGGAGAAAAGAAAAGCTGAAATAGAAACGCTGAAGGAAAGATGCAGCCACTTGGAGGAGGCCATCGAGCACATCCGCTCCCTAACTCAGAGCTACCAGGCAGAGGCTTCAACTAAAGCCAGCTTCAGGAAAGACCCGCTTCCTGATGAATCCGCTACTCAAAAACTTCCATAACAGTTATGCAATGTAAATTTTGCTGGATAGGTGGCTCCTTTGTTAGGCAATACAGTCGTCTTTATCATGCTTTCTGTTTAACCAAGAGAAGCAACGAGGAATTCGGGTCTGCGAACCCACTTTTGATCCTCAGCTCTCAGATCTATTTCCCTTATGTACTAGAACTCTGTTTTGTTGGCTTTTATAATATATAAGTACCCGATTCTGTAAAAAAAAAAATTATAAATATTATTTATTTATAATTAATTAATATAATTTGGTTCAAATATTTTAATTTAATTTTTATATAGAAATTGATTCTTATGCTAGAATATAATAATTTCTATATAACTATTAATTATTATATTGATCAATTATAAATATTATTTATAATTATTAATATGAATTGATATATTAAATTAATTTATAGAAATTAATATATTTTAGTGCAATTTATTATCTAAATAAAAAAAAATTAATATCAATTCTATCTTTAGGTTATAAACCTAATTATTAAAAAATTTAAAAATTTCAATAAAGCATAAGAAAATTTATTAAAATGAAAAATAAAATAAAAATAAAAATAGAAAAATAAATTAAAAATAAAAATAAAAATAAAAATAAATTTAGATTCAAGCAGACCTGTGCTTTTCCTTAAAAAATTTATCCTCATGGGTATTTATTCTATCCATTCTGCTCTGCTTTTATCATCATTCTCAAACCCTGACGATGGATCCCATTTGGGGTTTGAAACGTTGGTATAAAAATGTTCATACTGTGGATTCTCCGGTCAATGGTTCAAAAGATACAAACCACAGATCTCTTAAATCCAAAATGTAATGGGTCATTAAGAAGTGAAGAGTGAAGAGTCTTAGAGTAGGAGAGAGGCTCTGTAGCTGAGTGCGCAAAGGCCTAGAGTAGAATCTATAGCTGAGTGCACGGACCCTTGCAGCTGAGTGCCCAGGGAAGTCTCGAGTCTGTAAGCAAAATTGAAGTATAAATAAAGAGATTATTCCAAAAATATTTGTGTTTTTCCCATTTACTTTTGTTATGGATGAATGCATTTATGTTATGATGAATAATGGGGTTATGATTTAATACTGTATTGATGCATGATTTTGCATGTTTTACGTTGTTATAAGAACGCAAGTAATAATATCTATTTATGCGAAGAATATCTTAATGCATGTTAAAGATATCAGATAATTAGGTCGATCTGGGTAAATACAGAACTAAGGATAATTAGAGAGGCGCGTAAGTAGTTGATTCACATGTTTAAGGTCCGCAGAAGACAGTCGTAGACCTTCACGAAGGTCTAGAGGCTGGTAAGAGGAAGTTATATTGATAAGCCTTAAGGTCTTATCGATCTGGGTGAAGGCAGGTTAAGGGCATAAATGACATCACGCTCATCTCTGGGTGCAGAAACTTGGTTCCAAAATCCCCCCATACTGCTTCGGGTGAGACTTCAGTCCGCGCTCCGCGGTTGATGCCGAAAGGGCCAGTTATGTAGGGATTTGTTTGGCAAAATTAACTCTAAACCTGGGTTAGGAACCACTAAGCCAACACGTAGTAATATAGTAAAATCCCAAATTCTATTAATAAATAAAATAATTGAATATTGTAGAACATAAATTGGCTAGAATGGTGGTAGATATCTCTGAAGAGAGAAAGATGGAGGCTACACGTATTCGCCAAAAAATAATACAAGAGGTCAAAAAAATGGTATTTTAATTTAAATAAATAAGCCTAGAGGTCAAAAACCCTAGCCCTAGAATATGAAGCATCAAACGGTTTATGGGCCTTGAGGTGGTTGGATGATGCATCAACTTACTGGGGGCACAACTTTTGTATACAATATTCGTTTAGGTCGCATAGTAGCTCATTGGAAAGAAATATTTGTTGGGGCTCAAAATCAATGTCATCTTTGATTTCATTTGACCACTTTGAACACTCCATAAACCCCATTTTTTCCCAAGCATACATATTTCTCGTGCATGTCAAAGGAAAACTATGCAAAAAGTTAAAATTGTTAATTATTGTTAATTGTTTATGGTTTGAGATGCATTTGAAGGACCTAATCCATGATTATTGCCACTGATGAAGGTAATGAGGTGGTCCCTATAACCAGTGTGAGATCCTACAACTACACTCCATGTTTAGCATAGGCACATACCCTCAAAACCAAAATGAGGACGTGGGTTTTCTAGGTGAAATCTCCGAGATGATTTCTTACTTGTCAGACCAAACCACACTCAGGGAATTTTGACGTAAAAAATGGACCTCAAAAAAAAATGTACTAAAAAAATAACTTTATAAGAACCAATAGGATTCAATATGATGATGTCATCCCCAAGGGAAACTATTTTGAAGGGAAAAGAAGAAAATTATTTTTTTAATTGTATTTTCGACTTATCTCCTTACAAGTTTACTCAAATTCCATGTGTAGACACCTGTTGTATCCGGAATGAAATTCCACATCCAATGAGTACCCACTCTACATATTTCTGAGTAGGCCACGCGAAAAAAATTGAAATACATGAAAAATGTGAACACGCATTTTTCATGTATTTTCATTTTCTTTCGATGTGGGTCTACTCAAAAGTATGCAGAGTGGGTACTTGTTGGATGTGGAATTTAATTTCACATCCAAAGGGCGTCTATACATGGAATTTGAGAAAAATTGTAAGGAGATAAGTTCAAAATACAATTAAAAAAATAAAAATAAAAATAAATAATAATTCTTTAAAAATTCATCTTTTATTTTATTAGTTCAGCCATTATTTTATTTTTTTCCTTAGGAGGCCCATTTTAGGCCTCAAAATCCCCTTACTGATAGTTATCAACGAGTGCCCAACTGGAGTTCCACATCAACGATTAACTACAAAGAAAAGGAGGAAGATATGGAAGAGATTAAGGGTTTGCATATAAAATATATTCATCCTAGATGTAGTTGCATCATCCCATAATCAACATCTCCTATTTCATTGTTCCAAATTTGTACAGGGGTATGTTGGATCGCCTAAGACTTACTTAGTTAGGCTTGCAATTATGAGTCTCATGGATGTCATCTTGTGATTTTTAATGTATAAAAATAGAGCCAAGGTCTTGAAACCCAGGGTTAAAAAGATCAATATTGTTTTATTATAATAGCTCAATCCCATTGGATCTCCCAAATGCTCTTGAGCATATGTAATTCCATGTAGTCTATGAACTAAGTAATAAAATATTGTTGTTGATGCCTATTCTTCGTGCTTTTGTAGTGAATTTATATGTGTGATTTACGTTTCTTTTAGGGAAACATTGTTGGTTTAAAAGGGCCCACCAACCCCGCACATTGCGACTCTTTGTTCTATCATTTCTCATGAAGTTGTGGTGTGTCACATGAGCTCTGTAAGTTCGGTTTTGCGTCATTGATTGTAATAGTTGTATATTTGACACATGATGCGTGGATTCGTTCAGTGATAGCTAGTTGCTTGGTATATGACACAAACACCCATTTGTTTATACTTGTTCTTAGTATATAATACATATATTTGCCCTTTGATAATTGTATTTAACATATGATGCATTGATCTATTGTACAGTGAACACTCGGTTGATATATGATAAGTTTTATGCATGCAACAGTCATCGATCTTGTGAATTTTGGGTTGAATCATTAAGATTAGCTATACATTTGCATTGTATAATCATGGTTTATTGATTTTGTAATGACAACATTGTGCATGGGGTCATAACTCTGCGTCCTTTTGTGATTTGATTCTTTTTACTATGTTAGAGATTGTCTCTATGTTTGCAGGGATGAATTCAATCATTGAATGATAATTTCAAGGCGTTGTAACCTTTCATGACTGTGGAAACATGCTCATTTTACAAGTGTGAAAGATTGTAGCCAATCAAAGGGAGGCCCCAATGTTCATAAGAGTTTAGATATTTCATCTCGTTAGTATACTAAGAAGCTTGCCCACTTAAAGGATACCAAAGTGCTTTGTAACTTTGCATGTAACATTTGGATGAATAGGTTGAGAAATAGTAAGAAAGGATTGTGACATGTAATGGTTTTGTAGTAGGTACCCAATCAAGCACATCTCCTGTAGGTTCTCTTTTCATGCTAGTGTTTTCAAGTATATAGGTGAGGTATGTTGAAGACAAGACTTAGAGGCAGCTTGTAGGAATCTTCAAATCCCCACAGAAGTATTCTCAAGTATGTTGTCTAGTGATTAAACCCCTATGCATGACACTAAATTGCTTGGTATTTACATAGGATTCGCATTGTAGTGATAGGATAGTAGATCTATTAATGTTAATAGCTCCGCACATACAGCATAGTGCCTCTAAGCTTACTCTCCTATATTTTTCAAACAACGTCCTTAATTTAAAGTAAATTCACCCAACATTTTTGTGTCATTGTCAAAGAGGTTCTAAAATGGTTAGGGAATTAGTAGTCTAGTTTTGTTTTTCTTGTAAATGATTTCTCTTGATTGTCCCAACACTTAAGACTTCGGGGAGAGAAGGTAAGATAGGAGGTAAGAATATGTGAAACCACTTTGGTGAGTCTCTACAAGTTCTTGTGGAACTGGTACAATGTGTTTCTTTTATAAAAGTATGTTTTCTTTTAGTTTGATTCATGGAAAGGAAGAAGTTAACTCATGTCAACAGACAACTTGGTAACATCAAGGTCTAAGTAGCATGAGGGAATACAAGTATATGATAAATTCTACTTTGAAATTGTTTTCTTTTAGAATATTTCATTTTTTCTTTAAAACTATTTTTATTTCATGGTGTTGTAAGAACCCCCACCCCCCCATAAAGAGAACTCAAGAGTGATCAGGAATTTTGAAGAATGTTACTTCAAGAACTTTGTCAGATTCTAGCAATAACTAGAAAATACTTTTCCTTTTAGGAAGAGAAAATCTTAGCAACAATCAAGAGTATGTCTGCATCTCTAAAAGTGATAGAAGAGAAAAAGATATGAGACACTTCGACAAGATCCATAAGCCCTCTTTGATCACCCTTGCCAATCTATCGAGGATACAAAAGAATCATGGACTCGAGATCAAGGATTTTTTAACAAGTCTATCATTAGAATCTAGCATGCACTACGGAAACCAACCATCCAATGGAAAAATATCTACATGGCATGGCAGAGGAGGACATGTAGAGTGGACCAAATGGGCAAGAGAGCTGAGAACATCATGATTATATTGAATATTGGTTCTGGATGACCATCAGATCAAAGCACCATTCTCTTCTTCGAAAACTCTTCTCATCGTATCATCCGAAGCAGTGAGTCTCTCATGCTTTGGTATGCATCTAAACATACTTCTCAAACCTAAGTATGAGTACACTTGTTATTTTGTTACACATATGGCTTCTTAAAAATACTCCTACACTTGAAGCAAAATGTTCGTTTTCAAGTAGGATAGAATAGTAGAATAAATAAATGAATATAATAATAAAGATAAAAATAAGTTTAGTTGTTAAAACTAGGTAACAGGTACAATTAGGCATAAGTCTTGCGTGAAAACTAGGCAACTAGCAAGCAAGATTCACAATAAATTCTATAAGTTCATGTTAGTTATGATGATTCTTCAAAAATTACTTTTGGTTCTATGCTTGAGTTGGATGATGTGGGGTTCCTTAAAGCCCACATTCCAACAGGGATTTTCCCATTGACTCTTACACCTTTCTAGGACTAAGATTAGAGATCCATTTGAGTACTTAGGAGTTTGCATACATCAATGGAAAATCTCCTCGTTGACAAAAATGGAATACCCCAATTTCTCTTGATTTCCATATCCTATAGTTGACTCAACTTCAGCACATCTATTCATACATGTTGGAATGCACTCTTGGGCCTTAACGCTCATTGACGTCAATGGTGTGTTGTGTCGCATTGGTTAACGACATCCATTAAAAATCAGTAATGCAATGATTTATTTCTATATTCGATTTTAACAAAGTTTATTCACATAGAATGAATTGTGCTAGATGTGGTTTTATGATCAATACTATCCTAACATTAGTTTGCAGAAATGTGCCAATGAAAAAGACATAGGGATCCAACCTCCAACATCAGCTTATGGTCTCTTGGTTTTAGTTTGGTTTCAACATTTCCAGAGTTTCTATGCATGTATATATCTCAAGTTTCACTCCTTTGGCATCAGCATCAACATCATTATCAATATCATCATCATCATCATCATCAACATCAACAGTTAACATACTGTGGGGAAAAAAACAAATAGAAATACAAGGACAATATTTCTCATTCCTGAGATTGTATTTATTATTTGTTCCTTAGTTCTCTTTTGAGTGTGACATTGATTGTCTTTTCATGGTACAAATTGCATGGATCCAAATTACAAGGGGATAAAAACATCAACCTTGACAGTTTTATGAATTCTCAGATTTACCCACGGTTTGGTGGCCATGGTTAGAGGATTAGTATATTGGTCACATGATTGTTTGTGTTGTGCTTTTAATGGATCATTGTACAAATTTGAGTTTGTTTAATAACATAAGATCATAAGCAGAAATCTAGTCTCCTTGCCTTTTCCTATTTTTCAAGATTTTATCAACAAAATGAACAATTTTGTTAGACACCTGATCCTCGGGATTAAGTAGTTATTGGAGTCCAAGAAACATAGGAAATTGAATCAACGGTTTACCTATTGTATTAATATGTACACTATGTACATCATTCTTTGACACCATTCTTAATAATACAGTTGAGTTGGTTTTCAATTATTTGTTGTTCTACAGTGGAGTAGAGGTTCATCTGCCTTGTTGAGTAAGTTGAGCCACAAGTTTGTAGTCTTCCATAATTGAGCCACTAGTTTTGTGTTCGCCTTTGGTGCTCCTTCCTTTTCTGAATTTGGTATAGAAATGTTTGTTGATCCTTATCAATTTTGCATCATTATCCAAAAATCCTTCTGATTGTGTTTGCCTCACCTGTTGAAAGAGGAATTTACATATTTGACCTATTATTGGATGTCGAACCTGAAGGTCGAATTATGGTAAGGGAATCTATCAAGAGAAACAAGGAGCGAGATAGTTTTGTACATGCGAAGAAGTATGGTGAAAGAGCTCATCGAACTTCCATTCTCGGGTTTGTGTTTGTGTGGAGAATCCGGGGTTGCAAAAAACGCACGAATCTCAATTTCATGGAGAATTATCATGAACAGAATGTCCATTTGTTAGATTTGATTGCTTCTGGACGATGTTGGCGGCTGACAATAACTGTCTCTATGTCACTGGAGCCGCCAGTGGTGGAGGATTCACAATCGAGTAACATTCAGGCATCTAGAAATTTTTATGTGCTTAGTTACTATTGCCTATTTTTCTTTGTTTTTTATTTTTACTAAAGAAATCTCGGAAGCTCTTTGGCATATATACTGGGGCTATTCAAAGTCAAAATAAAAAAGTTTCTAAGCTACTATTTTTCTTAATTGAAGTGTTCAAACTGTAAATGTGTTAGAAAACCTGCACAGATGAGTCTAGCTAGTAAAGGTTGAACACACAGCTTTGCAGAGCAAAAACACTAAAAGAAAATCGAAAGAACAAAAGAATGATACATTAGAAAATTGGTTACAATGATCATGATATAGCATTACTGGGTGAATATCCCAAGGTAATGCACCATAGTGGTGATCAATGAGAGGACTCAACACCTACAACAAGTTCCGAAGAGAACTAGCCAGTTGCGGAGTGAAAGGAGGAGAAAATCAAGGAGTAAATCATGCAGAAGAACTAGCCAGTTGCGGAGTTAGAGGAAAAGCAAATCAGGGAGTAAATCATGCAGAAGAACTAGCCAGCTGCGGAGTTAAAGAAGGATCAAATCAGGGACTAAATCATGCAAAATGAATCTTGCATGTAGTCCCATTCTCTAACTAAGTGTCCACATGTAGGTGTGTAGTACCTCCAACACCCCCCCTGAACACCACTATGGGGAAAAATAGAAAATGGGCCTTGGAAACTAAGGCCAAAGGTCACCCAAAATACAGTGCAACTTGTACTAAAATTGAGGAAAGAGGGAAAACCTCATAGGAAAAACCCCCCCTCAAAATACAATGTAATCAAAAGAAAAGAGGAAGAAAAGACAGTTGCTAATCAATTGTGTCCTTCACTCCAAGACGATCGCGCAGAGAGTGAAACTTCTGCTCAGTGAATGTCTTGGTGAATATGTCTGCAGTCTGTTCTGCTAAAGGACAGAACTGAAAATCAATGACCCGATCATGTACTAATTCTCTGATGTAGTGCATATGGATCTCTTTGTGCTTCGTCCACAGCCGTTGTACTGGATCCCTGCAAAATTTGAGAGTGCTCTGGTTGTCACACTAGATGACAATGGGCTGGTGGAACTAGACACCCAACTCAGTGAGGAAGTGTTATAGCCATAGAGATTGAATGGTGATGTTGACTACTCCTCCGTACTCGGCCTCGGCTGAAGAGAGAGCAATAGCAGCCTGCTTCTTGCTCGACCAACAGATAGGGCCAGACCCTAGACTGAGTGAATATCCGAAGGTGGACTTGCGATCAATGTTGTCACCCGCCCAATCAAAATCAGTGAAGCCAAGGAGATTCAATGTAGTGCCTGCTGCATAGTGAATCCCGAAGGTGATGGTGCCCTGCACATATCAGAGGATGCACTTAGCAGCATTCCAGTGTAGCTCATGCGGCTCCTACATGTATCTGGAAATTGCCCCTACTGCATATGAGAGATCTGGTCTGGAGTGGGTGAGGTACAATAAGCTCCCCACTAGCTATCGATGGACAGTATTGTCAACTAATGGAGTGTCACCTCCATCCTCAGGGCAGACCCTAGGCAGAAAAGGAGTTTGTGCTGGCTTGCAGTCAATCATGTGAAATCTCTCGATGAGATCCCGTGCATACTTAGCCTGAGAGAGTTTGATGCCTGTGGCATCCTAGGTGATCTCAAGACCAAGAAAGAAGTGTAATGGACCCATGTTCGTCATCAAGAACGTATCATGCAAGGCCCTCTTGACTGCAGCAATGGTTGAAGCCGAGCTGCCGGTGATCAGGAGATCATCCACATACAAAAATAAGATAAGAAGAGAATCATGTGTCCTGAGCATGTAAACATTCGGATCAAACTTACATCTTTCAAAATTTTGTGATAAGAGAAAAGAATCCATCTTCGCATACCAAGCTCTCGGGGCCTGCTTAAGGCCGTAGAGAGATTTCTTTAGTCTGTAGACCAAAGATGAATCCTGAATGAAACCATGTGGCTGCTCCATGTAGATCTCCTCAAATAGGTCTCCATGAAGAAAGGCATTCTTCACATCGATCTGATGTACTTCCCACCCCTGGGCAGCCGCAATGGCAAGTGCAAGGCGTATGGAATCCATCTTTTCTACTGGAGAAAAGGTCTCATCATAATCAATGCCATGCACTTGTTGGAATCCTTTGGCTACTAGCCTAGCTTTCTGTCTGGTGATTGCCCATCTGTAGCACTCTTGGTCATGTAGATCCATTTGCATCGGACAAGTTTCCTTCCTAAAGGAAGGGGGACCAGATCCCAGGTCTGGTTCTCGAGGAGGGAGTTATACTCCTCCTCCATGGCGAACTCCCAAGACGGATGCCCAGCAACCTCAGCGTAATACTGTGGATCAGAAAACTGAACCAAATGACAATGTCAGGATGGCGTTGGTTCAGTGGCAGTGAGGGCAAGAGGAGGCTCAATAAACTCTGAGCTAGTCCTCCGCAGATTAGAATTATCCCCCACAAGACCATTTCTAGCGGCTGGGTGGTCTTGTGCATATATCTCACGTAAGCTCCTTGTTCTCTGATTTATGATAGGGGAAGTTGATTCACTGCTGGAAGCCCGATCTGGGCTTAGATGTGGATCATCATATGCATGCACTGGATTTGTATCTGAAGACTCTGTCTCTGCATTTTCATGCTCTACCACGGCATCTACATGCTCTGTATTTGCATCTGAGTGTACTGAGTCATCATCTCGGACATGAGGTAGATAAAAGGTGTCTGCATGTGGAAATTGAGGTGCATGCGAGAGACTTTCCTCAAATTTGACACTTCGCTCAATGATGAGCTTGTCCGTAGAGGAAATCAGGAGTCGGTATCCCTTCACACCATCAGGGTATCCAACAAAGATGCACTCAATGCTCTGTGGATCAAGAGCTTTCCTCTTTTCAGAGGGGATCCTGGCCCATGCTCGGGAGCCGAAAACACGAAAGTGGGTGACCTTTGGTTTAGTGCCGCTCCAAGCCTCAAAGGGGGTCTGATCCTTGACAGACCTATGAGGAGATATGTTCTGGATGTAGTTAGCACAATTAAGTGCTTCAGCCCATAGCTTATGAGGCAGTGACTTAGCATGCAACATGCAAGAAGCCATCTCTTTGAGAGATTGGTTCTTTCTCTCAGCAACTTCGTTCTGCTGCGGAGTGTATGGAACTGTGTACTGCAACTGTATGCCGGACTCAAGGCAAAGGTTCTGAAGTGTTGTGTTAACATATTCCCCCCATTGTCTGTACGGAGGGCTTTGATCTTTCTCTCTGATTGTGTCTCAACTAGTGCTTTGAAATCTTCAAAGTGCGTAAAAACTTCAGATTTGTCCCTAAGAAGATACACCCAAGTATACCGTGAGAAATCATCAATAAATGTAAGCACATACCTTGCTTTGTTGATGGAAGGATGAGGAAAAGGCCCCATGAGATCACTATGGATCAGATCTAGAGGAGAGGATGCTCTACGAGTCTTGCCAGTGTCAAACTTTCTTTAAGATGTTTTCCAAGGACACATCCTTCACAAACTCCTTTGGAGAAACTGATATTTGGTAAGCCTTCCACCATATCATGTTTTCTTAGATGCTACATATACCTGTAATTTAAGTGATCAAACCTCTCATGCCAAAGCCTACTACTATCATCGGCATGTGTAAGCAATGAGGATTCAGATTCAATAAATTCAGAAAATGTATACAGTCTGGCTCCATTCTTTACCTCACCGGTTGCAATTTTGGACCTGCTATGTAGGTCATATATGTTCACTGCATCTAGAGTGAATTCCACTCTCTTTTTGGTGCTGGAATGAGTGATCTGATAAATTGAAATCAAGTTTACCGAAAGTTTTGGAACATGAAGCACATCTTCAAAGCTTCCGTGTAAAAGTTCCACTCTACCTTTTCCGGTGACCTCAATAGGTGAGTCATCTCCCATGAGGATGGGAGGTCCTTTGCATGCATCCAAAGAGGAATAGACTTCCTTTGCAGCAGCCATATGATGTGATGCACCAGAATCTATAATCCATGCATCAGGGGAAGAATTAATTGCAACTAAAGCATGAAAATTTTTACCTTTCCCGTGTGGTGGATCCTCAGTTTTCTTCTTGGCGCCCTGAGGGATGTGGTCCCCAAGGTTGTGCTTCTGAAGGATTTCTGCCATTTGGTCAATTTGTTTCTTCATGCAGGAGGATTCTGGATGGAATCCTCGGTGACAGTAGGTGCATTTGTCTCCTTTCTTCCCTTTCTCATTTTTGGAGCTGGAGGAGTCATTGAAGGGCTTGGTGTACCCTTCCTTCTTTGGATGGGAATGTGCTTTTCCCTTGTCTTTTTGCTGCTGATTTTTCTGATTTGAATCAGATCTGTGATTTTTATTGTGGCTGCCATCATGCACAGCAAGTGCATGCACTTTTGGAGGTTTGATTTTCCCCATGCCAATGAGTTTATCTTGCTCAAAAGTAAGGGACTCCATGAACTCTTTGAGAGAAGGCATAGTGTAGGATTTACCTGTTGCAAGCCTTACTGAATGAAATGTAGACACAAAGACGAAGTATTCTGGTCCGAGCTTTGACATAATAGAGAGAACTTGGTGACTCTCCTCCTTGGATTTGTCAATTCCACAACCCTTGAGTTGCAGTAATAGATCATTATATTTGGTGAAGAAGTCTTGAATTCTGTCATAGTTCCATGGATCCAATGATAGCAGCTCCACTTCAAGCAGATGTCCTTTCACCTCATCCTGTTTCCCGTATAGTTCTTCAACCTTTTTCCAAATCTCATTGGGAGTATTGCAGGCAGATAGATGAAACTGCAACTCTAGGGAGATGAACTCCATGAACTCTTTGAGAGAAGGCATAGTGTAGGATTTACCTGTTGCGAGCCTTACTAAATGAAATGTAGACACAAAGACGAAGTATTCTGGTCCGAGCTTTGACATAATAGAGAGAACTTGGTGACTCTCCTCCTTGGATTTGTCAATTCCACAACCCTTGAGTTGCAGCAATAGATCATTATATTTGGTGAAGAAGTCTTGAATTTTGTCATAGTTCCGTGGATCCAATGAGAGCAGCTCCACTTCAAGCAGATGTCCTTTCATCTCATCCTGTTTCCCGTAGAGTTCTTCAACCTTTTTCCAAATCTCATTGGGAGTATTGCAGGCAGATAGATGAAACTGCAACTCTGGGGAGATGCACATGCATATGGATCCGTGGGCCTCATCCATGCGGTTGAGGTACTTGGATTTCTCTATGGCTGAAGTGGGTTCCACTTCTGCAACCATGGTAATCCTATACAATCCTTTTTTACGAAGGTATGGAGCCATTTGGTCCTTCCATTCGTGATAGTTGTACGGTGTTAGGATCGATGCTTTGGGAAACTCCATTTTTCTATCGATCTTCGATCTCCAAGCTGTAATACCTGCAAAATAAAGTACTGGTGCGCCTTTTATCTAGCAACCTGTGGGCTTTGATACCATGTAAATGTGTTAGAAAACCTGCACAGATGAATCTAGCTAGTAAAGGTGGAACAAACAGCTTTGCAGAGCAAAAACACTAAAAGAAAATCGAAAGAACAAAAAAATGATACATTAGAAAATAAGTTACAATGCTCATGATATAGCATTACTGGGTGAAGATCCCAAGGTAATGCACCATAGTGGTGATCAATGAGAGGACTCAACACCTACAACAAGTTCCGGAGAGAACTAGCCAGTTGCGGAGTGAAAGGAGGAGCAAATCAGGGAGTAAATCGTGCAGAAGAACTAGCCAGTTGCGAAGTTAAAGAAGGAGAAAATGAGGGAGTAAATGATGCAGAAGAACTAGCCAGTTGCAGAGTTAAAGGAGCAAATCAGGGAGTAAATCATGCAAAAGTAATCTTGCATGTAGTCCCATGCTCTAACGAAGTGTCCGCGTGTACATGTGTAGTACCTCCAACACAAACACTACTCGCTTCTTGCCTTTGTAATTAGCAATCATTGTTCTATGTACTATACCTGCCGATCTTAATCAATGCGCCACTAAAGGTTTCTCCTTCGAGCTTATAAACCACATCTAAGAAGGATAAATAAAGAGAATGATGACTGAGAAGGTGCATTTCTCAGCGAACAACTTGCATGTGGCAAGAATGTTGTGGAATTCCAAAATTATTAATTGATATTGGAAATTTGGGCCAGAAATTGAATCTATTTGATCGAGTTGCAGTTAAGGTTGGTCATCGAACTGCGTTGGCATCACAGGCCATAAATCATGGTGATATGTAGTAGAGAACATTTATTATCTACATGAAGAAAGTCGGATGACTGTGGAGAAAAATACAGAGAGCAATACATTGTGCGTCGTTGCAAGACCATTGTTGACCAGAGTATAGAAGTTGGGCCCGAAGTGAAATCCATGATGTGGAGGATTACATGACGTGTAAGTGTTTCCAGCAGGAATCTAAAGATTTTATGCATTGCGTCAAATGTTACATAGGCAAAGACCTGCGTGAACAATGAACCAATGAGTGGACGTCAAAGGCTACTTAAGAGTCCCAGTTTGGAAGTCGTGAGACGTTGTCATGTGATCTTTTGCTCGACCTGACATTCATTTAAGAGCTAATCGCCATCGAAACATCAGAACATTGTTTGCAAAAAGTTGATCATAGGTTTTCCAGTTAAGTAAAATAAAGAAACCTTAGCCGAAGTCGAAGGAGGACGTGTGAAATCCATTGAAGCGACATGTTATGAACAACATTATAGAGAGAAAGCGGAGCTGGAAATATGTTTGCGTGACCACAGAAAGTTTGGTGTTGTGATGGTAGGAAGGTCGCTCCCAAGAGGGATTCATGTTGATAAAATAAAGGTTTTCGTTATACCAAAATTCGGAGGCGTTGGTAAATGTTCCAAATCAGTAATTAGGGTTTTCAAGGTGGAAATTACGGATTCTATAGAGATGCGGTGATTTTTCCAACACCCTCTCAAACGCAACTCGGGGGAATCGAACCTGGGTCCAGTGTCTGATACCATGAAGATCTTTTCCCTTACACCAAAACCCGTAGGTGTTGGTAAACGTTCCAAACCAAAGACTAGGATCCCCAGGGTGGAAATTACGGATTCAATAGAAGTGCGGTAATTCTTCCAACAGTTTACAAGGATCCCCAGAGTGGAAATTACGGATTCAACAGAAATGCGATAATTCTTCCAACAGTTTACAATCATGTAATCGAATTGTAGGGTCACCATTTTTCACTTGTAATCGAATTGTAGGGTCACCATTTTTCACTTGTTGGTTACTTTTTATGTATTTTGGCCGAGAAAGGAATCGAAAGGGCCATAGCTCATCGTTCAATTTGTAACGAAGGAATAATATCTCTTTAAGTTATATGGAAGCAGAATAATATTATAGATGCCTAATTATTTTCATGTGGATCCATTACAAAAATAAAATAAGAAAGTTATTTAAAACGTGAAAACTGGGAGATTGTTTTGTGCTAATGCCTATGTTAGCTTGCCCCTGGAGATTAGTTGCATAATTGAGTAAGTATGGAATTTTTTTATGCTTCTCTCACATGTCAAATTGTTTTATTGAGTTGACAGATTGCTTTCTTCTGATACGGTCAAGCCCAAGGTCTTATATTTTGTCCAACATCAAAATCTTCTTATTCCCTTCCCTTTCCTGGCCGAACATATTCGAATGAGTGCAGTTTATTGATTAAATGTTTTGAATTCGATTATGTTACAATCTGAGTTATTTTGATCGTGGCCTCTAAGACGCTGCGAAGCATTGCTCTTTGAAAACTGACCCATTGCACCATCAGAATGCGCAAGAAGTTGACATCGGTATTTAATTTTTCTTGAGCTTTGTTTTTGTTTTGGTTAAGTTTAAATTATACAATTTATGAGAATAAAATCAAGAAAAGAAAAGGCATTGTGGTTAGAAGAGTTCATTTCGTATATTAAAGACCAAAAAGTCACAAGTTCAAATCTTTGTGCGTGGTAATTTTATTTGTACAAAACAAAAGGGAAGTTAATTTTGAAAAATGTGATACTACATTGGTTGAGTAGCAAGAAGAAGACATTTGTTATCCGATGAATTTTTGTTTTCATTTTAAATTGAAAATGGATGCATTTTCGGTTGAAATCGACACCCTTTTGAAAGTTGATTGCAAGTTTTTTTTTATAGAAAGATGTAGAAAATGGCTAAACTCAATGATTTGTTAAAGTTATTAAGCAGTCTAATGTTCATAACACAGTTCAAATTAACAAAGATACATTGTTTGATATTAGAATTGTTTGTAAAATGCACAAGAGAAGATCGAGTTTCTGCCACTCGAAACCCAACTCCAGCGAGATGAACCTCAGCAGAAGCGTTGTGATTCTGAACTTGTTTTTGTTCAAAACAACTCTCTTTTTAATTCTAACTCCCATCAAAAAGACATTTCAGGAGTAAATTTGGATGCAGTTGAAAGTCTTGATTTGAAACATGTAGTTTCCAAAGAATGTTATAAATTGAGAAGAAATTGTGCATAACAAAAACAAAACTAGTGTGGGATATGATAAAGATGATTCTTTTTATGCTCTTGACTTTTCAAAGCCTATACAGTTTCGTAGTGTTGGATTTATGGATGATGTTGTACCACAACAATTTATAAGATGCCAACATGGTAATAGAATTGGACACGTGAAAGATCATTGTTATGATATTCACCCTTGTGAACATTGTGGAAAGAAGAATCATCATTCAAGCAAATGTTTCAAGCATAAGACTTGCAAAAGAGAAAATTAATTTGGATGGATTGCTTCTTGGGATTGGTCTAAAGCAACATAGGTCATACCATAAGAGATGTTCAAGAGTATTGAACAGGCTTGCAATGAAGTGTACTTCATCTTCTCACCTTGTACCTGACAAGAGGGAAATTGATGGAATTGATATGGTCTACTACACATTCGAAGATTTGTCAAGTGATCATGAGTCAGAAATAACCAGAGTTGCACTGCTACAGCCTAGAATCTGAGTTCATGAATCAAATTTAGAGTTGTAGACAGAGTTTTCTTTATTTATGCTCTATGAGAATGAGCATTATTTCATGTTTTTGGCATGCTGAGATTTGTGAAGGAGCACTTCCACCAGAATGGGAATTGTTCCAAAGTTGGTTTGTTTGAGGAATTGTTATGATAGTTCCAGATTTGACGGTCATCCTTAAACCATCACTAGTTGAGACCTTGATTTCTCCTATATTTTGGTATCGTTTGTGGTTTTCTCTTAAAAACCACCGTTCTTGGTTTGTGCTCATCCTTGAAAACCATTTCTGAAATACATTTAGCTCTTGGCTGATATGCATTTTTGCATTTTTGCATTTTTAGCTCTCATTTTTGGACTTTGATACATCCCTTCAATTAAAGGGGGATGTTAGACACCTAATCCTCGAGATTAAGTTTGGGTTAGTGTCTGTTATGGTGAGTAGTTATTGGAGTCCAAGAAACTTAGGAAACAGAATCAATGGTTTACCTATTGTATTAATATGTACACTATGCACATCATTCTTTGTCACCATTCTTAATAATATAGTTGAGTTGGTTTTCAATTTGTTGTTGTTCTACAAATCTAAATTCTAAGAAGTTAGATTCAAAATTGGTGTAAATGCTTCCAAGTTCACAGATTTCTCGACAATTTCAAGTCAGTACTCCATTGGTCACAGAAGTCTCGAGTTTGTTTTACATGGTTGTTACAAGGATGCTACAATACAAACGGTATATCTGAGGTGAGAAAATCATTTTAAAGGTTGTTGGATGTGTTTGAAACATGGGAAATTTAACAATATAACCCTTGGTCCCATATATAAATTTGGTTTTCGTTTATGTTCACCACCTTGTGCATTCTTTTGAATATGAATGTTTGATCTTTGCATTACCCTGATATCATGATGCCTTTCTTCCATTATCCCACTAACATTGATCACCATTGGTTCGCATGCATGTTTGATTGGTTGTGCCTTGACACAATCCGATTCCCATATCACCCACAACCTTATCCCACGTTTCGAAATATCTCCTTTGTTCCCCATAACCCTGATTGACAACAAGATTTTAGAGAAACCCAACACTTAGAATTTACTCTATAAATAATGGGGAAGCTCAAACCAATGAGGCAAGAACCTTGGTCGTTGACAACCCTGGAGTCGTGAGAAAGTTAATTCTTAGAGTCGAAGGGTGGCTGACATTTCTCTGAAAAATTCCAAGGGTATGACAATGCCATAGCAATTGCTTGTGCCCAAGCATTCGATGGAAATGTAGCTCAAATTAGTGATAGAGTAATGGTTGTCACAGAAGAGTCTCAGGACACAAGGCTCCCTCAGGAGGGTGATCATTGGTTTAAAAACAAACATGTGGAGAAGGGGTTTTGGAGAAGATTCCTGAATTCTCCAAACCTAGAACTTGAATGGAAACGAGGAATGTTGAATCGATACCTTGTGGAGAAGTGGAGAAATTTGCTTTCTATTTTGCCAATGTTTGTGATGTCTGGAGGCAAGTATGTCATCACCTTCCTTTATCATATTTGTTTTATTTCGAAGTTGGCCATCATATCAATTTTCTCTATTTCCTTTATAAGAGCTTGGGAAATATGGCAAAGTGCATTCAACAAAACCCTAAGAGTGCCAGGTGTAGTCTTTATCATCATGGATTCATTAAGATTCGAATTATGGATGACTAGAGATGAAGGGAGGACAATTGGGATGCCTTTGTTGATCCAAGATTGTGTAAGTCCACAACAGGTGTCCACGCCCCTTTGTCACTAACCCATATAGACTTCATTGCGCCTCCTATGCCATGTATTCCACTAATTCTACGTTGTCTGTAAATCTAGCCGGCCTTGGGAGATGCCTCACAAGGCAAGAGTTAGACTAAGATACAATAACGAGGTTGTTGTGACTATCACCTTAGCACTCCATCTACTACTCTTTAGTGGAATTTCACCAGACATGAGGCTTTCTGGTATATATCACCTAAAGATATTCTAAGTCAATAGAATCAAGGTGATGTAAGAGACACTTGATCAAGGTAATTCTTATTTGGATTATGGAAAACTCTTTATGTAAAGGAACAATGTACCAATGAAGAAGCCTAGAGGAGAGTACTTGAAGCATAGGTTTCAAAATATGATTTAATAACCATGCATCTAAGCATACAAGCACAAGGAAAACATATGCTTTAAGAGGATGATCAACAATAAAAAATGGAAAAACTTCAACAAGCCCTAAGTTGAATCCTTTTTGCAGAACTAGGGTTTTGAAATGTCCTAAACTACCTAGGATTGATGACATCAGCCCTAAAGAGGTAATTTCCACCAAGGAAAAAGCTATATTTTGAGTTGATAAGGTCAAACAAGGTGGAAATATGCCAAATCAACTACAATGTTGCACCAATTAAATACTTAGTTGAATTTGGCCCTTACCCTATCCCTAGCAACTTGCCTTAAAGGGCAAAAAACGATAAGATAGAGAGGAAAAGATAAATTTTTCAAGGTTTGATCATTAAAAGGGATCCTAATGCCTTTTCCCTACTTGGGTGATGGATTCTTGGGAACTTTAACCATAGAGATATCAAATTTTTCACATGTAAGGGGTAAAACCCTAGTTTTCATTTTCTAACCCTAGCTATCTTTTTATGAGAGAAATTAACTAGAAAGGGCTTACTATGAGGTTTTCTAGAGAGTTCAAAGGATAATAGAATTAACATGCAACGATTTATCAAGAATTTCCAATAAACATTTGTATTTAGATAAAGAACAAAATAGAAACCCTAGAAATATTTCATTACATGTAAACCATAAAAGATATGCAATAGAATACTTACAAAATATCCAAGAATGTGCCTTTTTTCAATCCCAAAAAGATGTCTCCAACACAAAAACTAGTCTCCAATATCCAAAATCCACATAAGATTACATCTCCTCAAGTATTGAAGTACAACCAGGCTAAGTCGTAGTCTTCTAGAGAGGTTGAAATCCACAAGTGTGATGATGACAAATAACAAGAGGTGATCCTCTTTTTATATGATGTCTATCACCTCCAATAATCCATTAAAAGCCCCTAAAACAAGTATATTTTGAGTAGACATAAAATAAAATTGGGTCACAAGGCAACCCATTAGCTCAACAATAAAATATGCCAATACATGCCATAAGCTCCTAGTAAGCATGATGTCATGCCCTTTTAGGACTCAAGATGCTTCAAAAGCACACCAGAAGGGCTAAAGAGTCTCCTCCAACCATAATGATCAACCACAATTTGAGGAAGGGGTCCTCAAATCAAGCCTTAAAGAATCTCCATGTGTCCAAAATTCCATTGTGGTTGCCCTACGTCATCCCTATGGGTGTCAAGTAGACCTCATAGTGTACTCTCTCTCCAACGTTGGGGCTCCATCATGTACAGTAAGCCCTCTTGAATCATCATATGGAATAACCATCCTCATCTAGGCTCTACATCAAGGCATGTCCATCAAGTAGTGTCAAGGCCAACTTAGGGGCATGTTAGGTCCACTAGTACATTGTCAAGAATCCTCAATGCTAAACAAGAGAAGCTCAGCGCCCTGGCATATGAGGATGCTTTGGGGTATCTATCAACTACCAAGATAATCTAAGTGCCCAACACTGTTGAATAGAGGCAACATGGCATCTACAAAATCATCATGCTCTTCGAAAGTGTAGTATGATATGGGCATCATGTGGAGTATGGGTGGAATAATGTGCCCTCAAAGGCCTCAACTGCTCTGAACCACTTGGAAAAACCATCTCAAACTCAGGTGAAAGCAACCATTCATTAAATACCATAACCATAGATGCATCTAAGTGGACCATACTTAAGTGTTAAGGATATAATAATACCTCAAACGGAGATCACCTTCAAATATCTAACTAAACCAAGTCCCATAAAAGTGTTCCCTACCTTTTAAGGGTGGCTAAGTAATCAACCCTATTAGGTGCTTCCAACCCTAAGGGGAGGTGGCATTTCCAAGGTCAACCTTCAATCCATAGGTGTTAATGAGAATAGGTGGCAATGTAGGGGAAAGACTTCACGGCCAAGTGTTGTGATCAGGGGACAAACTAATGAGAGTCCACATCCTTAGTGTATAGATTTGATGGAGGGAGCAATCATGGAGGCATGAGTTACCCCTCTCAGCCTGCTTTTTCCACCCCTTTGGCGTGCATTTTACTTATTTTTTATAATTATTTTTAATGGTGCATAGTTCAAAAATCAAAGCTTGTTCTTATGATATAGCATTTATTTTATCCCTTGACATGAGTCTATTTTTCACTCATTAGGGTTGAAATAGGTAAAGATTCCTTATGATGAGATGGAGCATCAAGTGCTCAAGAACTAGATGATGGCTAAAGAGGGGGGTGGAGCCATTGCTAAGATTTCGCCCATGCATTAACTTTTACTTGAGCATCTTTTGCATTTTAATTTTTCTTTTTCATTCATTGTGCCCATCTTATGCTTTTTCATTCTTTTAGTTGCATTAAACCGCCAAAGGAAAGTTTTTCGTCTTGACTTAAGGATGTGGATATGTGAATGTCAAATCCCAATGAACCAATGACAATTAACTCGAAATATGGAGATGGTATCAAAGGAATAATGTGATATGGAAGGTGTTATGTATGGAAAAACTAGGGAAGATGCTATTATGACATTGAGGCCTTAATGGAGGTCCCACTAGAATTGCGCTAACGATTAACTGCCCTAGTAATTTGAGAGAACAATTTTATAGTGAAGATTGGTTTGTCATCTAGATTACCCCTTTATCCATGTCAAAATGGAAAACACATTAAGTAAAAGAACTCAATTGCAAAATGGGTAAAGTACCTATTGAGTGGTAGCCCACTTTCATCCAAGAGGAATGTCAGATGGTGAGAGGTGCATGACAGAAGCAGAGGGCAAAAGAAACTGGCTTATCATCATCAATGACCAATGTGTAGGGTTGTTGGCTGGCTCATTGTCCAAGATAGGAGAAAGTTTCATCCTATGGGGTTGCCTTTTTGGGTGGGTAAAACCATGCTACCCTACATTGTCTAGTGCTTATTTCCCCCCTCCAAGATGCACAATGCTCCTCCACTTGAGTAAGATGTTTATCCAAATAAGTTAGCCTCTTCATGTGGCCACCATGAAGGATGTCTCGTAAGTTGTCATGAAAACTTCAACACCATAAAGAAGAGTAACCAGTAAACATCCGATTGGGACCAAGCTACCATTGTTCTCCAACTTGGACAAGAGGTTAAAGCGCTAAAGTCTTCTACTCTCATACAAGTTGCCCATTGTCTTGTAAGAACAATTGAAGCACTTATTATTTCACATGTTTCATAAAGAGAAACTAATTAGAATAAAAAATGGATACATCATCTCGTTGCTCGTAAGAAATTGAATATGATGAATAGCCCTTTCCAAAGATGGAAAGCATTGATTACATGGAGACTATTATGTAAGGAATTTTGTCTAGAGAAATATTTCATAGTTATGATTAAGTTTATTGTTTATCTTAATCTTCATATCATACCTCGATATTAAATGAGAAATGTGAAATTGTCAAGTGATAAATTATTAAATAGAAAATGTTGAAAACTAACTATAAAGGTAAAGATAGAATCATGAATTCACTCAAAACAAATGAATATGAATAATTATTACTTTACAAAAAAATTAGTGATTTGTTTTCTTTTTTCATATATACATAAAATTGTGTATCCCTACATACACTTATCAATAAAAATGTCGCAAGCCTTAATAATGTATGTTTTTCTCTATATATCTATATATATACACACACCTCCCTCTTATGAAGAGTGTCATTCCAAACCTATGGCACAAAAACAGTGTAGAACTGGTTGACGGCTAATGAGGCGGGTGGAGCAAATACTAGGTTTTTTCCCACACACTAACTTTGTCATGACCATCTTTTGCATTTTAATTTTCTTTTTCATTCATTGTGCCCATCTTGTGCGTTTTCATTCTTTTAGTTGCATTAAACCTCTAGGGGGAAGTTTTACACCTTGACTTGAGTATGTGGATATGTGAGTGTCAAATCCCAATGAACCAATGACAATTACCCCAAAGGTATCAAAGGAATAATGTGATATGGAAGGTGTTATGTATGGACAAGGTAGTGAACATGCTACTATGACTCTGAGGCCTTAAAGGAGGCCCCACTAGAGTAGAGCTAAAGATTAACAACCCTAGTAAGTTGAGAAAACAATTTTACAGTGAAGATTGGCCAATCATCTAGAATACCCCTTTATCCATGTCAAAATGGCAAACACATTAAGTAAAAGAACTCAATTGCAAAATGGGTAAAGTACCTATTGAGTGGTAGCCCACCTTCATCCAAGAGGAATGCCAAATGGTGAGAGGTGCATGACAGATGCAAATGGCAAAAGAAATTGGCATATCATCATCGATGACCAATGTGTAGAGTTGTTGGTTGACTCTGTGTCCAAGATAGGAGAAAATTTTATCCTATGGGTTACCTTTTTGGGTGGGTAAAACAATGCTACCCTACATTGTCTAGTGCGTATTGCCCCCCTCCAAGATGCACAATGCTCCTCCACCTAAGTAGGATGTTTATCCAAACAAGGTTATCCTCTTCATGTGGCCACCATGAAGGATGTCCCGCAAGTTGTCATGTAAACTCCAACACCCTAAAGAAGAATAACTACCAAACAATTGATTGGTACCAAGCAACCACTGAGAAATCTACATCTAATGTGCAAAAATACATTGAGATCTTCTCCCATGTCACAATCCATCTCAAATAATTCGAAAGCTAAACATACACCATGTATCCAAAGTGTCATGAAGCACCGCCAAACATGGCGTAAACATTTTCAAAGCAACCAAAAAGCAACACTATGTGCACCAAGTGCCGAAGTCACCAAAATATCACACCAAGCTACCATTGTTCTACAACTTGGACAAGAGTGTAAGGCACTAAAGTCTTCCACTCTCACACAACCAGTGCATTGTCTTGTAAGAACAATTGAAGCACTTATTTCACATGTTTCATAAAGAAAAACCATTTAGAATAAAAAGCGGATACTTCATCTCATTGCTTGTAAGAAATTGAATATGAGGAATAGCCCTTTCCAAAGATGGAATGCATTGATTACATGGAGACTATTATGTAAGAAACTTTGTCTAGAGAAAGATTCCATAGTTATTAAAGTGGATGATTAAGTTTATTGTTTATCTTAATCTCCATATCATTGCTCGATATTGAATGAGAAACGTGACCTTGTCAAGTGATAAATTATTAAATAGAAAATGTTGAAAACTAACAATAAAGATAAACATAGAATAATGAATTCACTCAAAACAAATGAATATAAATCATTATTACTTTACAAAAAAGTTAGTGATTGATGTTTTTTTCATATATACATAAAATTGTATATCCTCCAGTACACCTATCAATAAGAACAGTCACAAACCTTAATGATGTATTTTTTCCACGTGTATATATATACACACACCTCTCTCTCATGAAGAGTGTGGTTCCAAATCTATGGCACAAAAACTATGTAGATAGCGTGTTTTTTTGCAGAATTGTGGAGTTTTAATTACAATCATTTTTCTACGAAATTATTTTTATCATATCTATTGCAACCCTTTATATCTATATACTAATGCAGTCATATAAATTAAATGGCTATTAAACACTAATAGGCATCAAACTATTATAAAAATCAAAACATTTTTTAATAATGCATCTGACATTACCCAGATTTCAAAAAAAAAACATAAAAACTAAATTATAACTTGATTTTAAATTATTATTAATAAAAATTATAAAAAAAGATTTACATATGGGTTAAACATATTATTATCAAAATATGCTACTCTCCTGAGATTTAATTTAAACTTCAAACTTGATTTCTTCAAGAAAACCTGTCCAGAGATTAAACTCGAGGGATCGCATGCCAATAACACAGAAACATGCCGAGTGGCTCGGGAGTAACTAACACCCACTCGAGGTAAAACAATAAAAATGGGGCAGAAGATACATCAACCTTTAACCAGGTTATAAAAGCTTGTATAATATCATGTATACTCTTCCATTCTTTTAGGAATAACTTTGTGATTGGAGGAGGATTGTTAAGCCACAATTTTAGCCATACTTTTAGTCTACCTAAATGAAAACAATCCAGCCAGCCTGTAATAGCTTCGTAGCTTCGTCATTTAAAGGAAATACCGATAATATTGATTTTTTTCCATATTTTATGTCCACGTAACGCATATATATATATATATATATCAAAAAACAAACCATAATAGAAAAAATCGAAACACACATGCCTCCTTTCTTTTTGGTTATATAGATCAAAAGCAGTGATCATGATTTTGTCTAGTCAATTATAGCAACCTCGATTCTGGAGACCAAATCAATGGCCAAATAAGACCATATGTCTACGGTAAAATCTGGAAGAGCGTCTCCTAATAATAATGAAAAATAAAGATGAATTTTTGTAGGTTCAAGTTGAAAGAGCCAAATCACACGACCTTATTCAGATTTTTTAGTTGTCATATATAAACAATCGCAATAAACAACTAACCATATATTCTCTATATATCCGTATCTTATAGATTCCAAAGATTAATTACACGAGACAATATAGATGATGGCGCTTATTAAATTGGTTTTCACCATTACTGTTAATTAAATACAATTACTAGAAAAAACTTCTCTAATCAGAAACTTGGCATATCACCCAACAATTGCCTGATTTTCTGCCATACATATCAATTTACATCTTCCTCAGATTATCAAGTCTTGCTTGTAGATCATCATCAATACCTGGGTCCTCGGCACTAGTTGCAGTTGCTTGGACAACTTTGGTCGGTGCTGCAGGTGCAGCCACTGAAGTTGCTGGAGCCTTTATCAGCTGCAATATTTTAACTTGATGTCAGTAAAACATATCATTGAAAGAGTAAAGTAAATCTAAATCATCTGGAACATGATTTGACAGAAGGAATACATCCATAAGAATAACAAATGGAAAAGAAATCAAACCTGAGAATCGATATCAATTCCAATCTCATCTAAAACTTGACTGACAAGTTCTTCTGTTTCTTCTTCTTCTTCATCTCCTTCCAAAGCATCATCAATTGCATCACCCATAACCTCTGTAACCATTTCCATTCGTTCATTTTGTCTCTCAAATTCTTGCATTATTTTCTGCAATGCTGGTAAATTCATCTGCCTGTTCATCTGCCTCATAGCTTTGGTGACACCCTTCATTGCCTCCCCCATGCTTTGAGTTGATTTAAGAGTCTGCCACAAAAATTCCCATTGAGATCAAAGCATAAATGTACTCTCTAAATCTTTGCTATTAAAAAACATAAATTTGGTTTAGAAGGAAGAACTGTGATAAATTGGGAGACTCAAAAAGAAGTATGCCAACTAAATTTTGATGGGACTTTGAAGGGAAATCCAGAAACAGCGAGATATAGATGACACATTATGGAAAGCAAATGCAGGGTAAAGTTAGTAATAAGTATAGCACGAGCCTCTGGTAAAGCTTCAGATTATTAGGAAGAAATGGATTGTCTGATGATCATGGGACTCCAGCTCAGCAAATTCTTTTGAGTTAAATAAATGATAGAAATGGACTCTTTAAGATTATAATTTATAATGCATATGTTTAGTAAACGATATTACCTTGACTGGAAGTTACAACATACCCTAATGTTCACCAATTCGAAATAATTGATGACTTACTATTTAAGGTTATCATTTTTATTCAACGGATGTACCTTTTGTTACTTCACCATCATCCATCTAAAAATTGCTCCTGGCACGTATTTTGGCACATATTTTAGAAATCTCTCATGAGTTTCTGTGAAAAGATCTTAATCTACCCTGCGTTTCTACTGGCATAACCTCTGAGGTCATTGTCAATATTTTCCCACAAATTTCTAGTTTCTTTCTGACTCACCTATCTACTTGCCTATCAGTGTCTGGAATAGCTCTGTCCATCTTCTCAATAATAGGTTTCGGCAATAGCCACAATAGAACCAATGTTATCTCATTGATAGGAGACACAACTTAGAACAGGAAGTATATATTCATTACATATATCAAACAACAAGATAAAGGATGGAGAAAAGAATGATTATGTACATAGGGGAGGTTTATGGTCTCTCAACAACATTCATACTTATAATTCTTCCATACGGAGTGCTTTAACAAAACACCCGTTATATAATAACCAGCATAATCTGTTACACAAGTTGTCACAATCTAAGTCAACTAGGTCCATTAGCTGTTTAAATCAAGTAGCTGAGTCAATGTACTTGGTTGACCTATTGTTAGAGATGACAAACTTAGCCTACATACTAGTTGACTTGGGCAGATCTGGTCAACATACTGGCTGCTGTCAACCATCAAGTTCAATTGCTCCATTGTTACCTTCTTACTTGTTACATTCAAACTAGAATCACACCAAACCATCTGTAAGTTGGAGACAATCAGATAAATTAAAATGCAAATTAAAGCATGACACTCATGAAGATAACCATACCTGGATGCGGAGAGAGATGCCTTGAAGCTGTGACTTCAGTGCATAAAATTTTGTTATTTGATGCCTTGTTCGAATTAGATCCTTTGCCATGACCTTCACAGCAGCCTGACGAAGAAAAATGGTTGATTTAGAAACAAAAGATGGCCAAATTTCATCCAAATTCCTTGGAACAAAAATGCTGTGAAATCTATGCATAAAAACTAATTTAAATTAGGATAATATCAAGACAAGCTATCAACCTAGCCATGTGACA
Source organism: Pinus tabuliformis (assembly GCA_031772625.1). Lineage (NCBI taxonomy): Eukaryota > Viridiplantae > Streptophyta > Pinopsida > Pinales > Pinaceae > Pinus > Pinus tabuliformis. The sequence goes on along the minus strand of CM062819.1, from coordinate 191,586,454 downwards.
CAACAAATTGAAAGAAACATTTAAAAGGCCTTGTGCTATGCAGAAATAAACTTTTATTCATCTCCAAATAAACAATAAGCCAGTGCTTTCTATTGCATACTATTCAAAGAATAAAAGTAATTATTTGTTAGTCATTTCAACATAATATAGAAAACTAAAGCAGGGCTACTCATTGTCCAATTTATAAACTTGTTGAAGATCAACCTAAAGCAAAAAAATTAAAATCTTAGCCAATGTAATTTCAAAGCGAAGAACGAAACCATCCCTTGGTGGATTTTATAGAGAGAAAAAGAACAAAGATGAAATTGCTTGAAAGGAATGACAAAGGGGGGAAAGGCAATTAGACAGCCAACTAAGGGAAGATTGCAAATTCAATAAGGGATCCAGGAGAGGGCTTTGTGTTAAGAGAAAAGCTAGAGCTTCAAATATTCCAAAGACAAGAAGTTACAAATAAAATGGATATAACTGGAGGTGAGAAATATAGACAAGGATCAAGAAAGAGAAAATAATTTGGATAAAATAACTGGGGGTTTAATGTAGACATTCCCAAATTGTAATTGAGAAGCTAAAATCAAAGAGCAGTATCAGACAAGCATAGAAACACCAAAAAATAGCGAAGACAAGCCAACAAAGGCCAACGAAGGAATGTCAATTACTTATGAGGACCATCAAAATGAAGAATGCACCTTGGAATACTTGAAATCGAATACAATCCTGAACACGTGTTGATTCCTTCTTCAAGAGAAAAAATATCGCTACAACACAAGTTAGCTGTAAGGAAATTTGAACAAGGCTCATTGTCCAGCACTGACTTGGCATGTTTACTAAGGAAGGCTAGCAATTCTCTGGAAGCTTAAGTTGGTACATCTAGAATCCTTCATTAGGGGATACCTAGGAGACAAAATGCTAGCTGAGATTCCGTAGACTCCCTTAGAGGGGAAAATCAAGACGTGTTGAATCAGGAGAAATTCAGTGTCATCTATGTAAGGGAAAAAAGGGGTCTCAAGATATCTAGACAAAGCCAGCATCTTGTTGAATAAAAATAGACTTTCATAACAATAAAACCCAAGGACAGGCCATACACTTGGAAGAACAGGAGCTTTCAATATGAAGGGTGTGCAATATGATTATTGTTCAATAATGTTGGATAATACTGAGAAGTTCAAAAAAACTATATTAATGTCCACAAATGACCAAAATAGGTAAATGGTACTTGGACATTGACAACAGCAATAAAGAGCGCCTATAGCATCTCCTAAGCAGTTCTAATCTACAGTTTAAGGAAAGAAATAATGAGCAGGCAATCTCCTAAGCAGGTATAATCTACAGTTTAAGGAAAGAAATAATGAGCAGGCAATAAAAATAAAGAGAGAAAACCCAGAAAGGTAACCCTAAAAGTTAAAGTAGATAATGTTCCAGTCGAGGAAAGACTCGTAGTAATAACGCTGCACCATGACATTTCAGAAGCCACTGAAACGATGGAAAACAAGGGAGAACAGTTCTTGGCTAGCCACTACATCAAAAGAGGAATCATCATCATCCACCAAAACAAATGTGGCAAGGAAGGCATATTTAGATTTCAAAAATGTGGTTATACATCATGACTTGCAGTAAAATATGTAACAATAGTGTATGAGGGCCAGCCGAAGCAAGAGACAAAGATACATATTCTAACAATAACTAAAACATGTGAAATCTCAATCAAAAGTACGAAAAGAGGAGATGCTAGAAAAAAATTTATCGGAAAGTATGAAATCTCAATCAAAAGTACGAAAAGAGGAGATGCTAGAAAACATTTTATCGGAAAGTAAGGAGCTATAAAAAATAAACCCACCGGAATGCACATTTTGGTTTCAAAAGTTCCAAGATGAGAACTAGTCCCACAGGAATGTACATTTAGGTTTCAAAAATGTGGTATTAACTTTACACATCATAATTTGGTTAATAGCATAGAACAGTGATGGTAAAAGGGTTCACCCAGGCATAAGACAATGATATGCATTCTAACGAATAAACTAAACCATGTGATATCTCAATTGAAAGTCCCAAATGACAAGATGCTTCAAAACATTTATACACAAGGAAAGAGCTATAAGAACTACTTCCATAGAAAGGTACATTTAGGTTTCAAAAATGCCAAGACGAGAACTAGTCCCATAGGAATGCACATTTAAGTTTCAAAAATGTGGTTTACACATCCTGATTTGGATAAACTCATAAAACAATGATGATCTGAGGGTCAACCTAGGCATGACAAAGAACTACATTCTATCAAATAAACTATAACATCTGAAATATCAATTGAAGTCCCAAATGAGGAGATGCTTCAAAACATCTCTAGGAAAGGAAAGAGCTAAAAGAGAAGATGTGAAAGGAATAGGGTATTCAATAGGAAGGTACGACTATGAAGAGTTGATTAGAGAAGATGTTATTTGAATAAAATGGAAGCATTAAAAGGAAGTAGGAAATCTTTTGGAAACAAATATCATGGATGAAATGGCTTAAAAAAGAAGATAGATACACCACTTTCTTCCATAGGGCTACAATACAAAGGAAAGATATTGATATGATTACCAAACAAAAGAAATATGGTTACCCCCTAGAAACAACAAAAACATGAATGGACTACTTGAAAACATATTTAGGAGATGACAAGCGAGATTCTTCCAACACCTAATCATACAAAGAAGAAAACATAGAGAAATATAATAAAAATTAATGGAATACATGATGGAGGAAAAGTTAAGAGAGATGATATTATCTGCAAAGGGTTAGGTCCCACACCTAGATAGAATCCAGGTTGAAATTTTCTTATAACCTTTCTTTCCAATAGCAAAAGATTGCACTGAAGCAACAATAGAAGAATCATCCCTTGATGGGGGTGAACCAACAACGAGATAATTGGCCTCAGGGCTTTCCCCTCCTCACACGTGGCGAGCATGCTCCTCGTCTTAGTGGGTATAATTCGATGTGAGGACCGGCCTCTGAAGTCTCCAGAGGCAGTGGGTATAGTTATAATGTTATTCAAGCACATTTGGATGGTTGATGCAAACTGGGAGATGAGCAGTGAATGTAGTGTGGCAAGTTTGAATAGGGGTTGCCATGCGAGCTCGGCCTGGAAGCTGAACGGGCAGAGAAGAGCTACGACGGACCTTCATGCAACTATTTGTGTTCCAGACAGCTCTCAGGCATTTATCTGGGACCCCAAAGCGCACTTACTTTTCTCAGTAGATCTCCTTCTCGGTCTTGGATCTGCAAGTGGAAGCACCAACTCTTGTCAATGGTACATGCCCCTATCCTGTTTGTCATTAGGTGGCTTTCAGATACTCCTTCCTTTTGGCTTTGCTATGAGTTCCCTGTTCTGGTGGTGTTAATATATTGGTTACAATGTGGGGAGGGGTTTCTGTGCTCAAGAAATTGGGTTTTGGGGTTGTGGCCATCCCTGTGGGTCGTACATGGTGTAGGGTCTTTCTCTTTCTTTTTCAGGTTGTGGTGGAGATGGGGTGTCCAACAATTTTCGGGTGGGGACGTCTCTGTGTCCCTGAGGCCTGCTTCCTTTCTATTGTTTGTTGGTCTATGCAGTCTTCAGTCCAGCCCCACTTTGAATTTGGTTCTCTATGTATGTTGTCCTAAAGCTAAATTCAATTTATATCGGTGCCTGGTTGGTTGCAAAGAGTTGTATGTCAAGGCATCTTTGTTGGGGTGGGAAAGTAGTTCTTGTTTCATAATCCTCTTCATTGTTAGCAAGAGCAACCCGAGGTCAATCAAATTTTCCGCCACCCTTAATTACAGTGGGGTATGTCGTGCATTGGAGTTAGATTTTGTTAATTTTAGGCAACAATGGTATGTTCTATGCTTTAGAGCAATTTTACTTCAATTTCTTTATGAGCCCAATATCAATTTCAGTTTAGCAATCACATAAACATGTAAGTAAAACGCTGATAGAACATAAACATAAACAGTAGAAGACAAGCCAAGACAAGAGGACACGACATGTGGCACCAACTAGGGACAAACCCCATTGTGGGGAAAACCCTTGATCAAATCTTCTTTTAGTCTTCAATAGTTCAATAGAGAGAGATAATACAATTTACAAATTCCGATAATTTATAACAGTAGCAAAAGAGCCCTAACCAAAAAAGTCAATGCTGGTCAACAGGGAAGATTTCTTCCTCAATTCAGCTCAGTCAAACCCAATCAACTTCAGCCTCCAACAAGTCTAATCAGCCCAAAACAGTCTGAAAAAGTCCAATCAAAACTGGTCAACAAAAGTCAACCCTGCGGCCAGCCCTAGTACAGTCAAAGCTAGTCAAACAGGAGGTCAAATTACCTTGGTTCTTGTGCCCAGATCTTCGGCTTGCTAGGACAGAATTCCTCCACCCAAAATCACACCAAAAATAGGTCAACGCTTGGTCAATGCAATCAAAACAACCTCCTGCAAATTCAGTCAACACTGGTCAACAGATGGAACAGAAAAGTACAATCCTGCGCACATGTGGAGAGCTACCCAAAAATCTGTACCCAATCATGTGAGGGGAGAGAGATGTGTGAGAATTTAAGTGTGTCCAAATGAGGATGAGGCATCATGTATTTATAGGCTAACGTTGAGGATGATTAGATGTGACTATTGGGCTTCTGAGCCCACATGAGTTTGCTGGCTGACCTTGACAATTTGTCCATAATCAAAATAAATTCCTCACTTCATTTGTACATGTCAAAATGGGACGATCTTTAGATCAATCCTACACCTCTCTGAGAGAGGAATCTAATAAAAATATCAATTGTCATAAATAAGATGACCCATGTGGAGTTTGGCCCTAGTTGCCAATTTTAACACTCCCTCTCAACTAGGGAGAACTCCCCCTGCTAATCCATATGTCAATCTGTATTATATCTGCCATCCATGCACTGTTATGTTGAATTATGAAGAAGAAGAAGTGATAGAGAATGTATCATACCATTCTCTACTGACCCGAAGTCGGTTCCAATCAAAAGAGAGTGTCTCATACCACTCTTACTGACCCGAAGCCAGTTCCCATTGATCCCAGATCAATATCGGACATCCTAGCATAAGGAGTACGGTAGTACACAATGCGTCCATCGGTAGTACTATGGTCCCTATCCTAATTTCCCTACTCATTGGCCAGATGAGAGGTACTTCCCATGAGTCCCAGACTGCATGGATAAGATGTCTCAGCAGGAGAAGGATGAACCACTCATCTTGCTCACATGTCGCCAAGGGGTATCACAAGGAAAGGATGAACCACTCACCCTGTACACAACAAACCACTAGGGGAACGCTGGACCACTCACCCTATGGTTGCTCACCGCTCCAAGAAGTACCCCAAGCCCCCTAGAGCTCCCAGAGCACAATGTCCATCTCATACCAGACCCTCATAAGAGGGTCTCTCCACGACTCCCAATTGTTCTCGAAAGGCCAAGAATTTGACCTTCACCAAGGGCTTTGTAAGAATATCGGTGACCTGCTCATCAGTCCCAATGTGATGGAGCCTTATTGCTCCTCGTTGTACCATATCCCGAATAAAGTGGTTCCTGATATCTATATGCTTGGAGATCATGAAACACGGGATTCTCTGATAATCGGATCCCACTTTGGTTGTCACAAGAGATCACAGTGGTATGCAGCACATGTCCAAACAGCTCACTGAAGAGCTTCCTCAACCAGGCAGCTTCACAAGAGGGCATACTAGTAGTTATGTATTCAGCCTCGGTGGTGCTCAAGGCAACTGATTTTTGCTTCCAGCTCATCCAGGATATCGAAGCAGAACCCAAACAAAAACAACATCCATAAGTGCTCTTGCAATCCATCGCACTGCTAGCCCAATCAGCATCAGAATAACCATGCAGCCTCACATTTCCGGCAATGTATCTCAGTCCATGAGTGATTGTGGCCCGAAGATATCTCAGAAGATTCTTGGTAGCAATCCAATGTATATGATGAGGCTCAACCATGTATTGGCTCAATGTGTTTACTGCAAAACATATGTTCGAACGAGAGTTCACCAAGAACATCAGTGTTCCTATGAGTTACGACGATACTCAGAACCATTTCCCAATTCAAGTCCAGCAGCACTACCACAACTTCTTAAAGTTAAGTTCCATTAGAATAATCACAGGCATGCAGTCCACCATCCCAAATCTCTCTAATATCTTCACAACATATTTTCTTTGAGAGAGTAAAATTTCAACTGGGTTTTGCCAGACCTCCAACCCTAGGAAATAGTGCATCAATCTTAGGTCCTTCATCTCAAATTCAGCAGCCAACTCTCTCTTACATTTGAAAATGAGAGAGTCTGCACCTGTCAGAAAGAGGTCATCCACATAAAGTACCAGAATGAGAGGTTTATCATTTTCAACCTTAAAGTAAAGGTTCAGATTGGCTTCATTTCTAGGTGAATCCCAGCTTCATTAAACAGCTATCGATCCTCTCATACCAAGCCAAGGGTTCTTGCTTCAATCCATAGAAAGCTTTCTTCAACCTGCATACATGAGATTTTCGATCATGAACTTCAAACCCCTCGGTTTGTTCCACATAGACTTCCTCTTTGATTAAACCATGCAAGAAGGCGGTCTTGACATCCATCTGATGTAGGTTCCATCCTTGCGAGGCAGCGAGGGCTATGATCAAGCAGATGGTGGTGTATTGGGCAACAGGTGCAAATATCTCATGGTAATCTACACCTTCCTTTTGAGAGAAGCCTCGAGCAACAAAGTGAGCCTTGAACTTTTTTGCACTCCCATCAGCTCCATGCTTAATTTTGTAGAGCCACTTCGAAGTGACAACTGATTTGTCCTGGGGTCTAGGGACCACATCCAAACATCATTCTTCATAATTGACTCCTATTCTTTATTCATAGCATCCTTCCATACTTGTTGCTTCATGGCGTCTTCGGATGATGAAGGCTCATTTTGAATGATAGTGCTCATGGCGATCAAATATCCCTGGTACCTATTCGGCTTCTTGCTTTCACGGAAAGTCCCATTTGGTGCAATGTGCCTCTCACAATCTTCGAGAGTCTCCCTAAGCCATCAGGGTCTCCTCCTGGAGGAGGAAGGCTCATGAGGGAGCAGATCAATAGGATCCATAGGTTCATCAACATCAGGCATCGTTTCGTCCTCTTTTTCACCTTGATTTCCTGTGTCAGCTTTTTTGTCCTTCCTTAGGATAGGAAGGTTGTTGATCTTCCTGAGGGCCATATCTTCGTCGAAGGTGACATCATGACTTATCTGAACTTCCTTTTCACCAGCCACATAAATTCTATATCCCTTAGAATTTTCAATATAGCCCACAAAGATTCATTTCTTCCCAAATGCACCCAATTTGCTTCTTTTCTCTTTCGGCACATGAAAATATACGGGGCTTCCAAAAATTGAAAATGAGAGACATCAGGTTTCTTACTAGTGAACATTTCTTCAGGAGTCTTTGAATCCAATGCTTGATGAGGGCATCATTTTTTAACATACATGGTGGTATTTGCAGCTTCACCCCATTGAAACTTCGGAAGGTCTTGATCATGAAGCATGCCATAGACAGCTTCTACAATAGAGCGATTCTTCCTTTCAACCACACCATTTTGCTCAGGAGTGTATGGCATTGTAGTCTCCCTCTTAATGCCAGCTTCTATGCAATAATCTTGGAATTCATTGGATTCATACTCGGTCCCATTATCAATCCTCAATATCTTGATTTTCTTCCCGGATTGGTTTTCCATCAAGGCTTTGAAATGTCGGAACCAGGTGAACGCTTCATCCTTCTTCTTCAAGAAGTAGATCCAGGTCTTGCGAGAATAATCATCCACAAAGGTGAGATAATATAAGTATCCTCCCAAGGATTTTACAAGCATCATACCAGATATGTCGGAGTGGATCAATTGCAATATGTTTGTGGTCTTGCTATTTCTTGAGGGGAATGGTCTCCTTGTAAGTTTACCTTTGGCACATCCCGGACATACACCTTCATGCTCTACTTTGAACTCGTGCATACCTGTCACCATTTGTCTCACATCGGATAGGGCCTTATAATGAAGATGGGCGAACCTTCGGTGCCATAGTTCAGATTGTAGAGATGTGCCGCAGGACATGGCTCCCAATGGACTTCCTCCAACTTGATACAAAGTGTCAACCCTGAACCCAAGAGTAAAAGCATCTTTGAAATTTCTTTTCCAAACACGTACCTTTCCATTGATAAAATCCACCTTGAATCCTTTATCTTCCATCGCTGAAATGGACACCAGGTTCTTCTTGAGATCAAGTACATATAGTACTTCTTGCAAATGAATAGTGTTACCTTGATTCAATTGAAGGGTAACATTCCCTACTCCCTTCACGGGATAGGTGGCATCGTCTCCAAGGATGATCTTCAAATTTGTCTCCTTTCTATCAGAATAGAGAGGGCTTCCTTGTATCCGGTGAAGTGCCTTGAGGCACCACTATCAATCAGCCAATTTCCCAAAGTGTCCAAAGGAGAGGCAGTGGAGAGGGCCGATATAAGATAGTACTCTTTTTGCTTATTGTTAACAACATTAGATTCAACATATCTTGAGTTCCTTGATTGCTTGGAGGATCGACCATTTCCTTGATGTCCCGCATTCCTTTTTCCTTTGCCATTGGACCTGCCATTCCTTTGATCGTTGTTGTTGTTGTTGAAGTTGCCCCTGGAGTTGTTATGATAGTCATCATCTCGAGGTGTATCCCTTTTATTAGGACACTCCCTTGCATAGTGGCCAAACTTATTGCAAACAAAGCACCTGCCCTTCCTTCCTCCCTTAGATCCAAGCTTTCCATGGAAATGACCTTTAGACCCTGTATTATTCCTCCTTTTGGCATGAGCGGGTAATGCAGTGGGGTTGCTTCTATTAGAAGGCATCTCTTGCTCTACCATACTTGTTTATTCTTGAATGCATCTCGACATCAATTCTTCAAACCCTAGAATTCGATCATTGTTGAGTATAGTGGTTCTAAATACATACCACTCAGGTGGGAGTCCTCCAAGGGTGGTGAGAGTAAGTTCCCTGTCAGGAATGACTTCTCCAATCAAGAGTAGATCATTCTTGATCTCAGTAATCCTCAAGAAATAGGATTGAATGTCCTTGTCCTTGCCCTTCTTAATATCCTTCAACTTATTCTTGAGAAAGAGAATTTGATTAGCATTACTAACCTTGAACATGTCGACCAACCTATCGTATATCTCCTTGGAGGTCTTCAATTCAGAGATATAGGCCACCAGATGCTTGTCAATGGAATCCCTGATAATCTTCTTCGCTTTGACTTCAGCCTTATTGTACTTGGTCTTCGCAGCAGCCAGTGCATTTGAAGGAGGCTCAGGGATTTTACCCTGCACATAATCCATCACTTCCTTCTCTTCCAAGGTCAAATCAAGAGACATCTTCCATCCATGATAGTCAAATTTATCATGGAGCTTGTCTTCAGCTGAGAAGTAGGATGAGGAACCCATTGAGTCTTTTGTCCTTGTCCAACTGTCTTTGGCGATTTCTCTTTCACTCTTACTTGGGCTTTGTCTTCACCTCAGCTCTGATACCATGTTAATTTTAGGCAACAATGGTATGTTATATGCTTTAGAGCGATTTTACTTCAACTTCTTTATGAGCCCAATATCAATTTCAGTTTAGCAATCACATAAACATGTAAGTAAAACGTTGATAGAACATAAACATAAATAGTAGAAGACAAGCCAAGACAAGAGGACACAAGATGTGGCACCAGCGAGGGACAAACCCCAATGTGGGGAAACCTTTGATCAAATCTTCTTTTAGTTTTCAATAGTTCAGCAGAGATAGAGAGTACAATTTACAAATTCTAATAATTTATAACAGTAGCAAAAGAGCCCTAACCAGAAAAGTCAACGTTGGTCAATAGGGCAGATTTCTTCCTCAATTCAGCTCGGTCAAACCCAATCAACTTCGGCCTCCAACAACAAGTCTAATCAGCCCAAAACAGTCCGAAAAAAATCTAGTCAAAACTGGTCAACAAAATTCAACCTTGCAGCCAGCCCTAGTATAGTCAAAGTTGGTCAAACAGGAGGTCAGATTGCCTCGGTTCTTGTGCCCCGATCTGTGACCTGCTAAGACAGAATTCCTCCACCCAAAATCACACCAAAAACAGGTCAACGCTTGGTCAATGCAGTCAAAACAGCCTCCTGCAAATTCGGTCAATGGATGGAACATAAAAGTACAGCCCTTCGCACGTGTGCAGAGCCGCCCAAAAATCCGTACCCAATCATGTGAGCAGCAAGAGATGTGTGAGAAGTGAAGTGTGTCCAAATGAGGATGAGGCATCATATATTTATAGGCTAACGTTGAGGATGAATAGACGTGACTATTAGGCTTCTGAACCTACATGAGTTTGTTGGCCGACCTTGACAATTTGTCCATAATCAAAATAAATTCATAACTTCATTTGTACATGTCAGAATGGGATGATCTTTAGATCAATCCTACACCTCTCCAAGAGAGGAATCTAATAAAAATATCAGTTGTCATAAATAAGATGACCCATGTGGAGTTTAGCCCTAGTTGCCAATTTTAACAGTTATTCCTCCTATTCGTCTGGTCTGCAGGTCTCTCGTTTGGGTTCTTGTGGGTGGCGTCACCGCAGGGGTTGGCGACCATTTTGGTTTTCAGGTCTGGGATATTCTTGTGTTTATAGATATTGCTTGGCAAAGAGGTCAACCTCGCGAAGGAGGTGGTTAGCAGGGGCAGGCAGCGCATAGAGCAGTGAGCGACAGCTCATCTACTGCAGACTCGGTCAATATGGAGCGAGAGGGGGAGCTAGCCCAGGACCAAGGACACTCCCCAGGATGCGTGGATGTGTCGGTCACCTCGAAATCGCTAGCTGAGCAGTTGAGAGGAATCCAGGCCAACCTGGACATCCTCAGGGAGCATAGATACAAGGGCAGGAGCGCACTGGTGGCATATATGAACGACATCCAGTTCAGTCAGAACAAGATTCGCGAGCCGCTAGCTAACTTACGCAATAGCCAACGACAGACTAATGACCACCTGCATGAATTGGAGGCCAGAGTGGAACACATTGACTTCCATATGCATGAGCGATCTGGCCTACTTGTAGTGCCTCCTTTGCACCCTCATCTACCTCCATGATATGTTGTTTACAGGTTGTCTTTTAATTTTGTCTCTCTTTTAGCATGTATGTATATTCAACCTATCGGAAATAAAGGTACAATGGGAAAATCTTTTTCATACTTCGGCTCTCCCAGCTAACAAATCCAGTGGGCGTGAAGTCAGGGAGCCGTTGAGACTCATTTTGTAATATATATTTTCATGACAATATAATAGAAGCTCTTTGATCAACGACAAAAAACAATAGAAGAATCATAAAGCTATCAACAAGTCCTTACCATTAAATGGTAAACATTCTTAGCTTAATTGAAAAAATGGCAGACGCAACTTTTCTAGATGAATATAGGTCTATGTTGCACAAAAGTTCTAGGAACCCAGTGTTTTGGGTCGTACCCATACTTGAAACTCGACAGAAACTCGACCATCATGTAATCATCTATGAGAGTTAATATAGACTTGGTTTTTCTTTTAAACTGCCATGTATCGATCTTATTCCCCTTTTTCTTGCAAAATAATGTGTTATTAACTTATTTATAATTTTGTTATATATATATATATATCGGCCTTCTATCTGTCTTATTCCCTTTTTTCTTGCAAGATAATGTGTTATTCACTTGTTTATAATTTTTTTGTTATATATATATATATATATATATATCAGTGTTTTTAAAACCGGAACCGGTGACCAGACCGATCCACCTAATGAACTGGTTTACCGACCAGAACCGGGACTGGTTTGGTCTAAACGAACTGGTTTTAGAAAAATACATTAAATAATTAATTTTTAATGAAAAAACTATTTTTAAGATTTAAAACCATGATTCCAAGCCAATAGAGACAAAATATGCAAAGATTGCTCATTTATATACCATGTAAAGGTGAATATATCAAAATGGCACCGAGTGCAATACATATCATCAACAAAATACATAAGCAATGAGGCTCTAAATGGCCTCTAGAGTCAAAAAAAAAGCCTACAAACTATGGGGCCAGTGGCCTACTACAAGACTCAAGTCTACATATATGATAATAGTGATCAACAGTATCACTTGAAACTTCTCATGAGTCATCATGATCAAACTCAGTTGGTTGAGTCTCGACTCCCAAACTTTGTAGTCACAAACTTCTCTATTGGTTCAGTGACTTGAGTCTCCAACTTCTGAAGGTATTCTACCCTAATATGCCCTATTATTTCATTTGGTGCTCCACATGGCTTTACATGGCCTCCTATCCCAACCAAGTGTTGCTTGAACCTGTTAATACCCCCTCCTTCAATGGATTTTTGGCAATATTTGCAGATCATTTTGCCATCAATCATATCATAAAGAGCCCATGCAGTATCTCTGGATTTTGGAGGCATGATGACTACTACTTAGCTTAAACTCTGTTGTTCCACTACTCCAGCAAAAACTCAACACTCTCCAAGCTCCCAAGAAAATTCACAAACACTCCAAATGAGATGTGTGAAACAAATGAGAGGGAGAAGGGCCTCTTAAAGGCTTGGAGAGGGTGTTTTTGGAAGGAAAGCACCCTTAGTTTCCCTCCAAAACCCCTAAAACATACTCAAAAAGTCGTTGATTGGGCTCGTGGTGGGCTTGCCTCCTAACCGGTCGGTTCCATCCTAAACCGGCTGGTTAGGGCTGGTTAGCTGCATTTTTCGGCGAAGGAGGGTGTCTGACCGGACTTTTTGACCGGTTTCAACCGGTGGGCCTACTAACCGGCCGATTAGACCAGTGACCAGTTAGCTGGGCCGGTTTTGAATACTATGATATATATATGACATTTCAGCCGACATTTCCATTTTTGGGAGGTGATGTTTCTAAACATACCCGTTTTGGAAACTCCGAAACTTTTCAGCATTCTGTGCAACTTAGATATAGGTTAAAATCACTATGCAACATGGTGTATATGCTATTTTAAAAATCAATTATTAATAATCTGGAAGGCACTCTTTCTAAATATCGTTCCCTAGAATAAGGGATTTTAGCAAAGCACTAAAAACAGCAAATCAACCAGACAAATTGAAGGGATTCAAATGACCTTGGCAATATATCCCCTCAAACATCTCCAATTGGTGGATGATACTCTTGATTGCATGGTTACAGATTACAGAGCTGAAGTAGAGGAGAAAAATCCTAGATATTGCCTTCAAACCAATTGAGAATTTATCTAATGTTGAGCTCCACAATGCTGGACTGATAACTATGTAATCAGGAGCTCCACAGTGAAGCACAGTAATGCAGCAGTAAATTGGAAAGGAACTTTGCACAACATATACACAAGGTTGCATTCTTGGACATATAGATGGTTAACCTTGACAAGAAGATTGCAACTTATAAAATTACCGATTTACCTCTGTTCACTGGTACCTATGAGAGTTCAAGAACTTGAAAAGGAGTGAAAGGAACATTTTTAAAAGAAAACATCTGGGAGGGCAGGAAAATGCACTTATTGGCTTGGGACAAGGTAGTCAGACCAAAATATATAGGTCAGACAGAGACAAGTACATTAGATTTGTTATATATCGCCATTAGTGGCTAAGATGCTTAGGAGATTCATTTAACAAGCATTATCAACTTCATGCATGACTTCCTAAAGCAACATATGACCCATGAGCATAACTGAATGACCTCTTTAGAGTGTAGCAATTTCAAAAATGAGATAGCATGTGGAATAACAAGATCCAAGGAAAACACTCAATACAAAATCATACATTCCAGGAAACTAAGAATGGGAATCAACTTTCAAGATGGGTCATGGAACCAGCATCCTCTAGAAATAGATGACAAGAATGAAAGGAGTTCAAGAAACGATCAAAGTAAAAGATGGTTAAAACATAATGGATTACTAGCTAAGAAACCTGAACCTCTTGGGGAAGATATGAATAAAAAAATGGAAAAGCTCAAAGTGGCAGTAGTATATCTTAAGGAGGGAGGAAGAACTCCCTAAGGGGAACACTAACTGAAAGAAGAATTATGTATGATAATAGGATTCAGGAAGGCTTTCCTTAAATGAGGAGGACCAAGAAAAAAGGGAATTCACGGAGAAAGCTATGTACAATGTTCTACTAAGTTCTCACAGATAACAAGAGTTTACGGAGAATATGATAAGAGTTTTCCCAAGAACAAAGAATTTATTTTGGATCAAAAAGAAGGCATATTTCTACTATGTCATCCTATGAAAATGATTAAATAGCCTAGCAGAGGCTAAAGTTCTTATCATAGGCATGAAGGTGCCCCTTGAGTTATGGGTGTTTAGGCCATAGAGTAGTAATAAAAGAGGAAACTAAACTTTTTATCAAACTTCTGAGCACCAAATTTTCAAATTCTCAAAAACTGGATTCTTAAAACTAAAAATGATGAAATAAAACTAAAGAGGTGTTTGAAGATAGAAATTTATGCATGTGAGGAGAACAAGTAAAAATCCCAAATTCCCAATAATAAGTTGGATATATTGCAATCAAAATTCCATGGGGAACCGATCAGCAAGGCCACATCAAGGGTGGCCTTTTTAGCACCACGGAGTGGAATTATTTATGATTATGCTAGTTAATAAAAGCATATAAGAACAGAACTCCCATGGATTTATAATTACATCATAAAGCCAAGGAAGATTTGGGATAACAAAACACTGACGGTATGAGAAACTTGCACAAGACCAAGAACTATGACTTGAAAGTACTCTCGGAAATTAATAACTCAACATGGGTGGGATATAAGATAGACTATCCACAAGTAGCAGCTGTCTTCCCATTGGAAGAACCAATGGCTCTCAGTATATAGATGAACTCAAAAGTGTACAACCAGACAAGTTTTGGATGATCAACTCAGGGAGCTGTTCTTCTAATTTAGAAGAGAATGCAGGACAGTTGTGGAGCCAGTCCTTCATAAATAAGAGGCCTGAATACATCAAGTTACCATCCAGGAAGCAGGAGACAAACGAAGGCAGAGCTGAAAACAGTAGGATATACTATATAGGGGCAAAGGAAGAAATATGAACATGGACATAAAGCATACACGTTTGGGATGTTGGTTCATCCCCTGAAAGTAGGTTTTCAAGATGGTCCAAGGTCACTTCAGAAAGAAATGATAGTCAAATGCAGCTTTCATCCTTAACCTTTGTACCAGTGTTCCACGGGGACACATTCCTCGCTCACCCACACTCCCGGGACGGGAAAACTCCTAGGGAAACGTTTCCCCACATCCCCTTTTTTGGGGAAACTCCAGGGGGACTTTTTTCTGGTAACGAAAAGCATCCCCCCAAATTTTATTGCTATTGCTAATAACAATTAAAAACATAAAAAATGAAAATGCCCCCTGAAGGATAAATTAAAACTTTAAAACATAATCATTCACATTTCTCATTAACCCTATGATTTTACCTTGCCGCCCGACATTTTCCTTCTATTGTTGCTCGACATTTTACCTTGCCGCCCAACATTTTCCTTCTATTGTTGCTTGACATTTTACCTTGCCACCCGAGATTTTCCTACTGCCCCCACTCAACATTTTTCATCTGCAATTTTCTGTGATTTGGATTTACCATCGACCGGGGGCCTGAGACATTTGGAGCTATGATTTTCATTTTATGACTCGGAGCTGTCGGATTGGAGCTGTGATTTTCATTTTGTGAATTGGTGTTAAAAATATGCAACTACGGTCAAATTCAACTTTGTACAGATCCCTTAATGGAGATAATATTTGCATTGAAATCCTCTTTTTGAGAGGACCAAAATCGACCCAGAGATCACTCAAATCGGATAAGGGAAAGTGTATTTATGAATAAAAACCCACGTGCATATTTGATAAGGTTAGACCTAAAGCAAAGTGGACCATCTTGGAAGCTATAAATACAAGAGACCTCTACCTCATTTGGACACAATCATGAGACACTCTTCTATCTTGGTTTTTGGCTCGCACAGGTTTGAGGCTCGTCTGTGGAGGAATAGGTTCACTCTGAGGTGAAATTGCAGGGTCCGAAGCTCGCATTTCAGATCTAGGGTTTTGGGCCACAGTCGCAGGAACAACATAGAAGGATCTCAACCACAGTCGCTCCCACAAAGGCTCATGCATGCTACTGGAGTCTTCCAGTTGCATGGGCAACTCACTGTGCATGCAACCGGGAGTTAGGGTTTTCACAATCACAGTCGCTCACTCGCCACAGATTAGATCCGGCCCTAGTCGCTCACTCACCACAGATCAGATCTGGCCCTAGTCGATCGCTTGCCCGCCAGGCTTAAGGGTGCAACTACGCTGCTAAAATCGCTCAGATGACTCCTCCATGTGACTGGGAACTAAAAGATGAAATCTCAATTGTCCGCAGGGTTCGGCAGTTCACTGCAGTCAATAACAATTCAGTACAAACTTCAGAATCAGTATTTTGAGTATAAGCTTTGTTGTGTTTATTTCATGGATATGGTAGTTGTTTTCGCTAGATATGGATCCTTGTACTCTCTTTTGCCGAATCATTTGATGACAATCTATAAGAAAAATAATTTACAAGGGTTTTCCCCATAGTCGGTTTTGCCCTGGTCTCCAACCAATCTTGGTGTCTCTATGTGCGAATGTTTTTCTTCTATTGTTCCTTTTTGTTTAGTTGCATTGATGATGATGATATTATTCTTTCTAAATAGTTGCATATGTTGTTGAATAATAATGTATATCTCAATAATGTTATGATGTTATGGGGTGAACTTAATGTGTTAATGATGAAATGCAATTATCAAGGCAAAAAACGATATAGCCCTAAGAAAAATTAACACTTCGAGCCACCAGGTTGGAGCTGTGATTTATTATATAGTATTTTTTGATAAATTTACTAGTATTTCATTGCTTTCTATGTTTACTTTTAGTTTAGTATTCTATTGCTATTTTAGATTTTAACATAATGTCATTGTCATATGATAGAATTTACTTTCGATGTGCATTGTGTAATTTCAATTGTCAAATGATTAATTTATTTTATATGTACCTTGCATAATATTAATGTTCATTGCCAAATGATAAATTTAGACAGAACATTGCATAATGTCAAACGATGGATTCAATTTAGTAATTTACTTTTAGATTTACAATTTTACATTAATGATTGCAGAAATGTCAAACGATAATTATGATTCATAATAGTCTAATATGAAATTATGATCATATTTAGATGTACATTTCATAATTATTAAGATTTACTATTTACTAACTTAGCTATTGAAATATTATTGGGATTTATTTCTTATTTCTATATATTAAATTTTTAATAATTTTATAATTTTTATGACTCTGACATCCCTCTGTTTCCCCGAAATTTTCCTAAATTTTAGGGTTGCTTATATACGTCCCCCTTGTGCGTATCCCCACTCCCGTGTTTCCCTGCCCCGAAAACTTGATGGAACATTGCTTTGTATTGTATATCACATTACTGTAGATTGCTTTATGAAGTAAAGTTTTATTATAATGGTCCCATGAGCTGATATTGCACATAAATTATAATGAATTTGATGACATATTCCAATAGATAACAACATTCAAGCACAAAAGTGCATAGGAGACATTTTCAGCATCATTTTTTCTATATAGCTAAGATTGCATATAATGATACCTAGGGAGAAATGATATGCACAAATGATACCTCGGGAGAAATGATATGCACAATATCTTAGGAGCAAGCTAAATAAAGTATGTGCTGCATAAGCAATTGATAATAAGTTTGTTTCCAGCTGCATTAATGAGCTCGGGACCTAAGTTAGCAAACAGCTGCCGTCTATGAAAATAAAAAAGTAAATACCACCATGTATGAGGATGGTGGTTAATTAAAATGCATATCCTATAACATATGTCTTCATAGTGTGGAATTCTCAACAATTGAAAAGTTTACCAATATAATAACAGAGTACACCATCCAGATTAAAAGGAGAAACAGTGAAATTGTTTCAATTGCTAACAAGGTTTAAAGAAAAGATAGCCTCTCAATAAGAAACAAACAAAAAAATAATCATTATATAGGAAACACACCATTTGCCCTTGCTTTGCGGTCTTCTTAATCTCTGTAATAAGCTTCTTCTCCTGGTTTTGTAAACCTTGCCTTTCCCTTTCTATTTCACGAATAGATCTGTCTAGCATGCGTTTGTTCTCCCGCAGAAGCTCTGCATGGAGGAAAAAACAACAAAATTCCATTTTCTGATTCTTAGTGGATTCAGGAACCCAAACCATCATAAATGAAAAACTGGGAGCAGTTTTACAGGTTCTTTAGTCTCATCAAGTCTGTCTCAACTGTAGACCTATGTCTGGTTAACAAGAGCATATTGTATGCTTCTAAGAACTTTGAAATCTTTGTCTATTTCTTCCAAAATATATTGAAATATTTAATGAAAAAAGGGAAACGTTCTAATTTCAAAAGAGTTTTTCTATTGCAAAATATGCTAATGTGAAAATTTTAACTAAATTATAACAGAATTTAGTAAACATGATAACTATATGCCCAGGGTATATATAGGCTAGTATCAATATTCGACACTTTATTATAGACTGTGGCAAAAAATAATACCACAAACAGTGTTTTTCCTTTTCAAATATGCAATTCCTGCAATCTAATCTATTGAAATGTGAACTGGTTTCCCGCTTCAATGATATTGAAATTAAAGATTTGTTCATATCCTGGTGAAGCTCATGGTGATAGAAATACTTGCTTTTCAGAAAAATTAAGTGAAACTTGCCTTTCTAAGATGAGTGTATGCCTTTCTAGAAGGGAGTATAAGACAAGATTCCACATAAACTCTTCAAAATTGTACAGATGTTAGAATGAGTTTATTAAACCCTACTGATTGGTGGATCCAGAGATGCATACAAACAGAACATTAATGCACGCACAAGTCCTTTAATCTTCTTTGGGTAAAAATTTCCCAGCCATCACTTGTAAAAAAAAAGGTTTCCAAGCCATCAAACTTGCTGTCATAACAATACCATGTTAATCATTTACAATTGCTACAGTGGAGTGGGAATGATAAGGATACAAATGAAAATTGCCTGCAAGTACTTCACAAATTCAAGTTTATTGGAGATGAAATTGCATCAGGCTTATGAAACAGAATAGAAAGCCTCTATATGACGAAATCCCTAACAGACCGAATCTACTTGAAGTAGCAATTGTGTTAAAAAAAATTACTGAAAAGAAATATAAATTTACGAACAACAAAACACAAATCATAGACACACAATGTTTATCCTAGAAAACCCAATCCAGGGAAAAACCAGTAGCAGAATATTCTATTAGTGTCCCTTCTCCAAACCCAGCCAAGCCGACCAAGTGAGCCTTCACCGCTCACATCCCTAGCACTCTTACAATGGAGTCTTTCCAAGACTTTTAAAGGCTTCATACATGCAACTAATTGGCACAAAACTATGGGACATTAGGAAACCAATTCCACCATTGTTACCTTGACTTTTTCATCAAATCAAGTTTACATAACAAACCCCGCCCGCCACCCCTTAAAGTTTGACTCGGGTTTCCCTTGACTAAATCTGGCCAAGTAAACCAACACCACTCACCTCCAGGCCCTATCCCCCTCAAATTTTATATCTAAGGAATCTGGTAATTCGGCATGCCCTCCTATCACCTAGGTCTAACCCCAGACTTTATTGGTAAATTCTCAGGGATACACATGCCTTACCATGTCCTAAACCGTATGCCCATTTATATTTAAAACATTTTCAACTTCATTATAATATTTATTTTTATTCATTGTTGTTGTTTACAATACAACAACCAACATCCCTCTCTTCCACAAGTCACCCATTTCACCACTGAAAATCTACAATCTGAAGCAAACAACCCATGATAAATCATCTCAATGAAACATTTTGCCAAACACTTTGCATGCATCCTTGACATAAATATAATATCAACAGGAGGCTTGGCATGGGTTTTCTTGTACGCCTCCTTGCACATATCCATGGCTCTTGTTGTACTCAACACCCTCAATCCAGCTACCACAGTTGCTCTCCCTATTGGATTGTGTTAACCACTTGACATATGATGTCAGCAGCATAAAGGGTTCCTCCCTGAACTCTGATACAAATTGTTAAAAAAAATACTGAAGAGAACTATAATTTACAAACAACAAAACACAAAACATAAACACACAAACCTAGAAAACCCCAATCAAAGGAAAAACCAGTTAACAGAATATTCTATTAGTGTCCCTTGGCCAAACCCAGCCAAGTGAGCCTCCATCGCTCACATCCCCGACATCCTTTCAATGGATTATTTCCAAGCCTTTTAAAGGCATGCAATCCACAGGCACAAAACCATGGGCAACCAAAATCACTAATGTTACTTTGACTCTTTCATCGGTCAAGTTTACCTAACAAATTGTACAATTTACAGATGAAAAAAAGCACCAAAATTGTTGATCATTTGAATGTATTTAACAAATTGCTAATGGTGGTATTGTTCTTATGGGGAACAATGTGTCTTGTAAGATTGTTGGGGTTGGAAGCATTAATATTAAAATGCTTGATGGTGTTGTAAGGACACTAAGTACATGAACTTGAAAAGAATTTAATTTCTTTGGGAGTTTTGGATTCTGTAAGTCAAGGTGGAGCACTAGAAGTGTCCAGGGGCATCCTAGTGGTTATGAAGGCTACAATATTTGGAAGGCAAAGCTCAAAAAAATGAAGCAATGGTGGTATCTAAAGAAGCTAACAAATCTACTCAATTATGGCATTAGCAGCTAGGTCATATGAGTGAAAAAGGGCTAAACATATTGATAAACCAAAAATTACTTAGATATTTGAAATCTTTGAATTTGAATTCTTGCAAACATTGTGTCTCTGGGAAGCAGTTTAAACAAATGTTTATAACAAGGAGTCATACAAGTAAAGGCATTATTAATTATGTCAATTCAAATGTGTGGGGCCATCTCCTACAGTATCTTTTGGTGGAGCCTCTTATTTTGTAACATTTTTAGACTGTTACTCTAAGAAGTTGAGGGTCTATGTTCTAAAAAGGAAAGTTGATGTGTTTAATGTATTTAAACAATTTGGAGTTCTGGTTGAAAAGAGAACTGCCAGGGCAATCAAGGGCTTGAGAACAGATAATAGAGGCGATTTTATGTGTTGAAGTGTTGAAAAATATTGCAAGGAAGTTGGGATCGAAAGGCATAAAACCAAAGGATACACTCTCCCAACAAAATGGCATGTCAAAACACACAAACAAGACACTTATAGAGAAAGCAAGGAGAATGCTCAGTAATGCCAGTTTGCAACAAGAATTGTGGGCAAAAGCAGTCATCATTGCCTGTTATTTGGTAAACCGGTCACCATCAGTTGTAATAGATTGTGAAATTCATGAAGAGGTATGAGCGGGTCATCCTTGTGATTACTTAGATATAAAATTTGTGGTTATGAAGCTTATGCCCTTACTCCTAAAAAGAAACGTTCTAAGCTAGACCCCAAATCAAAGAAGTATTTTTTTGTTGGTTATAATCATGTAGTTAAAGGATATAGATTGTGGGATCCCACTACCCACAAACCATCATTAGCAGAAATGTAGTATTTGACTCTCTCATAAAATCAGACAATGTAGAAGTTGAAATGACACAAGAACAAGTATGACAACATTAAGAAATTCAGTTGGAGACGCAGCCATCAACAAAAACAAGGAAGCGAGATGAAGCTTCTGAAGAAGAAGAAGTTAAGGATACAGATGTCAGAAAATGTATAGGGAAATATGGAAGGAGATATAAACTGGAAAGAAATCCTTCTAAGAGGTATGAAGATTATGTTTCATCTGTTGCTTTGATTACTAATGATGGGGAACCTTCGTGTTATAAGGAAGAAATGAATGATATCGAAAGAGCCAAATGGAAAATAGCAATGAAAGGAGATATGGATACCTTGGAGAATAACAAAACATGGGACCTAGTAGAATTCCGAATGGAAAGAAAGGTTGTTGGGTGCAAGTGAGTCTACAAATTGAAGAAAGGGTGTTGATGGCAAAGTAGAGAGATACAAAGCAAGACTTGTTGCAAAATATATCAAATGGAAGGTATTGAATTCCATGAATTATTTTTTCTTCTTGTCAAGCTTGTCTCTATTCATGTCGTAATAGCACTAGTTGCTCTATTTGACCTTGAGTTAGAGCAGTTAGATGTTAAAACAGAACTTCTACATAGATATTCGAATGATGATATATATATGAAACAGCCAAAAGGATCTGTTCAAGATCATATGAGAAGATTTGACTGCAAGCTCAAAAAGTCATTATATGGCCTAATGTAATCTGCTATGCAATGGAACAAGAAGTTTGATTCCTTCATGGTGAGACAAAACTTTACTAAAAGTGAGTATAACCAATGAGTTTACTTCAAAAGTTTAAATAGCACATCCATTATCTTATTGTTATATGTTGACAATATGCTTGTTTCAAGCAAAAGCATAGTTGATATCAATAGGTTAAAGGATCGTTTGGCTATGAATTTTGATATGAAGGATCTAAGAGCAACAAAATAAATTTTGGACATTGAAATACACAAAGACAAAAAAAATGGTAAGCTTTGGTTATCACAACAAAAGTAGGTGGAGAAAATGGTCATGAAGATTGGTATAAATGATATGAAACCTGTAACTATCCCTTTTGCTTCCCATTTTAAGCTTTCTTCAAGATTATGTCCTAGTAGTAAAGAAGAAAAGGATTATATGTCTCATGTACCATGCCAATGCAGTTAGATGTTTAATGTATGTGATGGTATGTACTAGACCAAGTATTTCACATGCATTTGGTGTTGTCAGTAGATACATGGTAAATCTAGGAAAATATCATTGGGCAGCAATGAAATTGGTGCTTCGAAATCTTAGAGGATCAAGTAATTATTGCATCACCTTTGATAGTTGTAGCAATACAGTCTATGGTTATGTTAATCAGAATTTGCAACTAATTTGGACAAAGGAAGATCTATTTCAGGTCATTTCTTTACTCTAGCTAGAGGATCTAGTTGGTTGTCAAAGCTTGAAAAAATGATTGCTTTATCCACTACTGAAGCTGAATATATCACTGTCTCACATGCATGCAAAGAGGCAATTTGGTTAAAGATTCTTTTGTCTGAGTTACCAAATAAGCAAGACACAATGAATGTATTATGTGATAGTCAAAGTGCTATACATCTATCTAGTAATCCAACTTATCATAGCAAGAGTAAGCAAAGTGATATTACATACCACTTTGTATGAGAGGTTATTAATGGAGGAGGAGCAAATTTTAAAAATATTCATAGTCAAGAAAATTGTGCAGACATGTTCACAAAACAATACTATTAGAGAAGTTACAGTGGAGATTGGTTTCTCTTGGCTTGCAGAAAAGGTGATCAGCAAGGTATCAAGAAAATTGCTGCCAAGGTGAAGATTGTTGGTTTGTGACAACAAAAATGATGCTCTCCTCAAGGATGACTGTTCAACTTCCAAAACGTGGGGTGAGGCAGGGTGTAGTGGGGTGGGGAGAGCAGGGCAGAGGTGGTTCCAAAATCAAATCGTGCCTGTACACATTATTCAACGCATGGGGAAGGGGTTGTGGTGGTTTCCAGAATCAACTCTAGCCTCGTCTACATTCTCCAATGCATGCCAAATTGTACTGTGGTGGTGAACCATGTAACCACAACCCCACAAATTCTTGACCAATAGAACAGCCCTGTGTGTGAATCTCTCAAATTGTCTTTCATCTTTCTTTGTTCCCTGCACTTCAAATTCTGGTGTGCTGGCTCCAAACCAGTAATAACGAAATAGCCAAATCTGATATAAAAGTGTTGAACGTCTTATTCGACTCTTGAAAAGCTACATGACAATACCATTCAAAAAAAACGGAAAAGCCAAATAATCCGGATCACACATGCATATAATCCAACCAGCTTGCAGTACCACCCGCTTGTGCTCAAACAAAAAGAGCTTTGCAATGATGGGGAGCAACCAAAATAAACTGCATTTCATGTAATCCAGTCCCAAAAAATTCTAAAATCCTTGGAATTGCACATCACACACTTAACTGTGTCTGCCTTGCAACAGACTTCAAAACAGCCATCCGTGATTAAGATGGCCCTTAACTGCTAGACTATTGTGAAGAACCAAGTACCCAAGAACTTGAGTCTAAAAGAAAAGCATAACAGGTAGACACTTTGACATATCCGAATCCACCATATTCGGTGATCATGAGCATTCCATTTCTGATTAATGTCATAGGCTATTGATCAACTTGATCTAGCTTTATCATAAAGCTTCTTTTAGTATTGATCCATAAACGACATCCCATTAAACCACCTCCAAACCTTCCAAATCGGCCCACAAGAACCATTATTGTTCCGTGTCAAAAAACGCTTCGTCTCTCATGCACTACCAGACTCCGACATTGGAAAAAAAAAAAAATTTGGGTCATTTGGAAAATATATATTATAATACAACGGTTCAGAATTGAAAAACCTACATGAATTAATCATACCAAATTTCCGCATTCAAAAATTTACTCGAACCATTCTGAAATCTAACTATTTCAATCAATGATAACGGTTGATAAATTGCAAACCCACATGGATTCCACACTGAAATTGTCGATCCAAATAGCTTTCGAAAATCCCCCAAAAAAAAAAAAATCTCTAAAACTAGCATAAGCGATCATCCATTGAATGATTTCCAAAAATTCAACAATTGAACTTTTAAATTAAAACCCCTCAAACAGAAGATCAGACCCAGCAGAATCACAAATTAATTAAAAAAATAAAATAAAAATGCTGTTTGAATCGTGCATAAGAAAGAACCCCAAGGATGGTATTACCTGCAGGAGTCTTCTTTTTTCCGAAGAGGAAGCTCATATCGATTGCAGATGATCACAGACCTTGATCCAACCTAAAATATAACCCTTCAAATCGGAGACTTTTTCAGTATAATTCAACAAAAATTCTTCAGTTTGCAAGAAGCCAAGGAGAGGTAGTGTGACTTTCTGATAAACTCTTCAAAAACCAAAACGTTAAATATTCGAGATGGGTTGAAAAAGATGCTCTGCAATGGAGAGAATTATCTTGTTGACCACAATCATACGGCCCTGTGCCCTCCGCACAGCTGCTCGATGGATTCTCCTCCGTCCAATTAGGCCACCGAAAGAATGAGAACTTGCAATCGAATGCTGGACTTGGGGGCCTTAGATCTCCTTTTCAGAAAGTTTGAACTATTAATATTTTCTTTAGGAGCAAGTATTTAGCGTGCCATGCAAAAGCAAATTGGGTGGATAGAAGGTGTAAACTAATTAACCTAAATTTGGAAGGAGTCAATAATAAATTCTATAGCAATGCAAGCCGACCCAAAATTCATGGTATCCAGTGTCGGTAACGCCTTTTAACGCGTAAACAGTCACGAAACCCAGCAAGGACTTCTAACCTACCTTTGTCAGTTTCTTAGTAATGATGCATCGTTCTACCATTTTTGTTTTACGATTGTTATTTTTTATTTATTCAGCTTTCTACGGTGTAAGAGAAAACTTATCTTCATTGCATAGGGACAATTTCTCTAGTCTATAGGAAATCCAAAAGGAGCTAAGGATGTGACAAGGAAACACTTTCTCAACCCTAGAAACAATGATATGACAACCAACTATAAAATAAATTAGCATAGAATATTTAGTGTAGCCAAACAAATGATAGAGACCTCATTCATCCATGAAAAAAAATGTTTATTCATTAAAAAAATCCATTTTTAAATCCATCTCCACTTTTAACAATTCAAACCATTTAAAAAAATGAAAGGAAGAAAGTTTATCCTATATGATGGGGTAACAAAATCCTCAATGAAGGTATATCCTATAGGATTGAAAACAAAATCCTCATTAAGGTTTATCCTCTATGATGAGTAGACAACTTGTTTCCATAGAAGGTTTATACTTGTTTTTATTGAAGGTTTATTCTATATGATGCGAGACAACTTATTCTTAATATGTTTGTTGATATAGTTTGTAATAGTGAATTTATGATAATGATAAGTCATCTCCTCATATGTTATTAGAAAATATCTATATTAATTAAAAGTCACATTCATCTCGATATTAAAACTTCATGTTAAATGTATAATATGTTAATAACGAAGAGCTCTAGAGTAGACAACTTGTTCTTAATATGTTCATTGATATAGTTTGTAATGGTGAATTTATGATAATGATAAGTCATCTCCTCATATGTTATTAGAAAATATATATATTAATTAAAAGTCACATTCATCTCGGTATTAAAACTTCATGTTAAATGTATAATATGTTAATAACGAAGAGCTCTAGAGTAAACTAAAATATGAGAGTAGCAATGAATAGTAAAGACATAGAATTCTAAACCCTATACCCATCCTTTTAAGTCACTAAATGGGATGTATAAGTATGTCAAGCAAGGGTATAAGAAATGCGTTATCAAACTATCAAAAGAGTGAAAAATAATAAATTCACTTAGCGTGTGTAACTATGTCAATTGTAATATGCATACAAGATGGTAGCCAACCACTGAAGTTCACACAACTAACAAGCATAGCCAATGATCCAAAGCCCCTCCATCTCATGTATGTCCCAAAGCAATTAACACATAGTTAATAGATGAGCAACTTAGAATACTTTCGGTTGTTTTTTCATCTCATATCATTTATTCTCATGTTTCTCTTTTTCAAATTGTCCTTCATGGGACTTTTGCACTTAGCTTCCATTCCAAAAGTGGGATATCGCATGATACAATTTTGTAATATATAAGGAAAGTCAAATGCAACATATGGCCAAATAACATTATATTCCTAAGGGATGTGAAAGTGAGATGTTACATGCCCTCCCTCTAAAGAGAAGCATTGGCCTTAACACGACTTTATTCATCAAGCAAATATAGCCACTACTCCCACACAACAGCCTCCACTTCTCAAGTAACTAGGTTAGTTGTATCTCCATTGAAATTTTACTTGAATGATTTTGGATCTACAAGATTGAGACTTTCCCACCAAGAACACAAAGTGGTTCTACTTAACTCTCAATCCAATTCCTTTTAAAGCATGCAATGATCAAGATTAAAATTCTGTGTATATTTTTTTAAGAAAAAAACATGGAAGATGCCATACCCTTTATACTAGGAGACAATGCAAACGTGTATGCAATTGACCCAATTTTATCTAATATCTCAAGAGGGACATAATATCAAGGTAAAAGCTTTGTGAAATACCTAAATTTTAAGGAATTTCTTTTGGCTTCATAAATAAGAAGGCGTGCTCCTCAACTAAAAACTCACTTTGGATTTTTATGAACGGTTGCATAACTATTTTTCTTATCTTGGAATACCTATTGTTTTTGCCTAATCTTGAAAACTCGTTCTTCCAATTCTCTCAACATATTTGGTGCAATCACAACTTTGTTTATTGGACCATTTGAACATAAGAGGTGTTACATTTTTCCTATATAAGACTCTAAATGCGCTCAGACTTGGTGATGCATGGTGGTTGTTACTATTTGCAAATTCTACTAAGTGATCCAGGTGGCACCAGAGATGCTTAAAAACTAGACATAGTTCAAAAATCAAAGTCCTCGTATTGAAGTGAAACGAGGACCAGATCGTAGTGCTCGTAGCCCTGATTCCAACGGTGTAAACGACATTCAAATCCAAGTTTGTATGCTCAAGTTATCCCTGGTCAAATTTTTGGTCAAACTTGACCAAGTGACGGTCACTAACAAGGCAACAATTTTGCAGAATCTCGATGCAAGGGATCTGACCACTTGAATGAGAAAATTTTTCGCCTCAATAATTTTTTCGGTGACCCTTAAAATCAGCGGTTTTTAACATTTATGTCCTAAAAATATATAAAAATATAAAAATTGGGGTGACGAGCCACCACCCGGCCCCAACGGCATATATTATATTTAAATATATTAAAAAAAAAAGCCATGGCACCCGGGTCTGCGGCTCTGACCTAAGACCCTGCCCACGGCAACAGCCTGTCGTATTATATATATATATATAAACAACATCAGGACCGGTGGGGTTCGAACCCGCCTGGTCAGTTGGTTAGCCTGCCCACGGGCAGTCCCACATAATATGCCAACCACTTTAAACTCTCGTCATATTTCATTCAACTGTTTGTCCAAAAATTGTTAACGTCGTTCAAATGGTTATGCAAAAAACATAACACATCACATTAAACACAGACCGTTAATGATTATGCCACAATCCATTTAAAACCAGTGCACAATTCAATATATGCAAACTCATCAAACACTAAAAGCATTGCCCTTATGGGGAGTCGAACCTGGTATCCCGCCACCCAACGGCCTACTAGTTGTGGGCCACCCAACAGGCCAATGGACAATCATTGTTATGTTCGCCTCACAAACATTACTTAAATCGCCCATTGATCATTCGTCGTGGCAACAAGAGAGGCATCGAAGGAGCGTCGAGCGACTGTGGAACCAGGAGTCGAGGAACTGCGCCTAAGACAGGCATGCTTTTCGAGAAGAGAATATTCGAGGGGAATATTTCCTAGAATATTCCCATGCAGAATCTTGGAGGAATCTAAAATATTCCTTAGAGGGTGATTTTTCACAGTGACAGAATCATGTCAACTTTATACTCAAAAGAACCAAAATTTCACAGGGAACGTGATGGTGTGGTCTATTTCTCCATCTTAGCAATATAAATTCAGGTGGCCAACAACAAGGAATATTTGCAGAATCTTGTAGAATCTAAAAGATTCCCTTGGAGGTTGATTTTTTACAGAGGCAGAATGATGCCAACTTTATAGTCATTTTTCACAGAATTTCGCAAGGAGCGTAGTGGTGTGCTCAGAATTTTCATCTGAGCAGCAGATTTTTCAGCCATCTCCAGGAAGGAATCTTTGGGGGAATCTTCGAGATGCCCGAGGGTCCAGATTTTGACGATGTGAGAAAGGGGTTAATTTTATAATCATTTAACATGATTTTGTGCTACGAATTCAACGATGTAGTCCATTTCATCAACAGAGTTCTACATTTTCAGGCCATCCACGAAAGTGGAGGTATATGATGCAGTCATGTCTTTCTTCTGATTTGCTAAGACGATGTTTTTGTTGTTGAGATCCCTGATTACCATTATGTTGAGGGATACTTGTATGCCATGTCATGTGAGAATTTATTAGCTTGTCATGCTAAAGGAAGACCCATTTGAGTGAGAGTTCCTATAGAAAGAACGTTTCATGGAGAGACATGCCACTCTGGTTCAGGAAAATTTTCCTTGTAATGACAAAGAATGTACTATGTACTCATCGTCATCTTGCAACATTAATGACGTGACCTCCCCACTCTTGACACTGGGGCCCGGAGATGTAACCCACACTGGGTGAACTCTGTTATCAATATGTGTGTATTCTTTGATTGAATGGTCGTCGTTATGTTTCCTCTTCTTTTAAGCATGCACATGTGGATTTTCATACTCTTTTACCTGCAATTCTGCTAACATCACATAAGTAAAAGATCTTGGTTAATTCTGGTAGCTGAAGAGATCTTGATCAAGTTTTGGTATCAGAGTGGTCTTCTCGCTGATGTGAATTGCAAGTGTGAATGATTGAATGTGCAACAAGAAGGAAAATGGAGAACAACAAAGATATATACGAGAAACTCCTAAGATGGCATGTATGGTGTACATAAAGTATGAAGATTATGAGGAGAAGATGGCAAGAAAGAGCAGAGGAAAATAATCCATCTCCAACTTTCAGTGACCATTCATCTTCTTCATTGTCTTCTTATCATTCGAATGAGGAGATCAATCAGAGCCTTCAAGCAGAGAATGTTGAATTGAGGAGACTTCTATGAGAAGAAAATTAGGAGAAGTAGAGATTGTGGCTTCAGTTACGAGCCACGGAAGAGGCCTTGGAAAAATTGAAGCACTGCGAAGGCTTAGCAAAGACATCATCACCAATATCATAATCGACAACTGACGTAAACAGTGTCGATCATTCTTCAGTTTCATTTTCACATGACACTATTTATGTTGGAAACATGGAGGTACCCATTTCAAGAACTGGCATGAGACTCCTTACCAAGATGGGGTATAAAGGAGGAGGACTTGGTGTTAATGGCCAAGGAATGACTCAGCCATTGGAGGTTGTACAAAGACCTCGATTTGTAGGTTTGGGATACATTGAAGGAGAGTGCTCAAAGGTATCAAAAGCTTCCAAGGAATTTTTGAAGCCATCGGAGGAAGAGGATGATTGAAACACATCAGAATCCTCCCATGACAATGCACATTGTAGAAAAAGAGTTAAGGCAAGCTCTCATTGCCAGGTTCGCACCAGAGACAGTCAAGAGAGGTATAAAAAGTCTCAGTGTTCTAGAGTTCATTTTTCTTACAAGCATATTGTTAATGATGAGCAAAAATCATGGCATAGAAAGCCATGTATTTTTTGTGGTTTCCATAACCATGTGTTTGCTGAGTGCTGGAAGATGAGGCGTGAAAGGCCTTCTCCACATCAGGGAAAGAAGGCTAAGCAAGTCTGGAGGAAGAAAAAAATTTGCAGCCATTGCAACAGAGGTGGACATCAAAGAGACACATGTTGGAGGCTTCATCCAGAGCAACGTCTTAAGGATAAAGCGCCCAAGTAAGAACCAATTGAAAAAGTTGTTCAACAAGTGAAGCAGTGTCAGGATTATGACCCATTCACTTTTATGAGTGAGAGAAGGTTTTACTAGATATCGTATCTTGCCATGGCCACATTTTTTAAATCATGTGTTGTGAATAATTGTAAATGTGATGATGTCACTAGTAGAAAATGAGAAATTAGTGATTAGGTGACTTAAAAAGTTAGTCACCACAGCTTTTCCAAGTGAAATACTACAAAAAATGAGCAATCTTAAGTGACCGAACTAAAAACGACTAACATAAATCACTAATTTAGTCGTGGGTTAAAATATGTGACTAGCTAATAAGTAATACAACTAAAAATGACTAACATGAATGACTAATTTAGTCTAAGAACAAAAATACAACTACCTAACAAGTACTACAATAATATGAATCAGTTTTTTATGTTAACAATCTTAATTGTGTCAAGCAATCTAAACTCACATGGTGTATATGTGAGCCAACTTTGCATTATTTATCTCTAATAATTTGTAATTTTAAAAATATATATTTTTAATAGAAAAAATTTATTTTAGTATTTTTTTTAAATATATTCATTGAATCTAATTGGATCTAGTTCCAATTTGAAATTAATTTGAAAATAAATTTTAATTTTTAAGACTATAATATCAAATAAAAACTACTTTATTTTCATATTAATCGACCTAGATCCATCTTAACCCTGGATCTATCAAGTACCGAGAGGGATCCAATCTCTTGAGGTGCAAACTTTTTTTCTAGTGCAAAACTTGAGGAAATGTTTGCACCTCGAGAGATTGGATCCCTCTCGGCACTTGATAGTTATAGGGTTAATATGGATCTAGGTTGGTTATATAATACTATATAATATCTATATTTGTATTTGTGTCTCTTTGTTATTCCCTCTCTCTATCTCACCCCCCAAACATACACACACTCTCTCTCCCTCTCTTCCCCTTCTCTGTCTATCTCTCTCTTCCCCTTCTCTCCCTCTCTATCTATATCCTTCTCTCTATTCCCTCCTGCTCTCCTCTCTCCCTCACTCTCTCTCCATGACTCCCTTGTCACCCACTCTCTCTCTCCACCTTTCTCCCTCTATGTTTTTCTTGTTCCCTCCCTCTCTTGCCCCCTCTAATTCCATCTCTTTCTCCTCATCTCTATCTTCCTTGCTCTCTATCCCTTATCTACCACCTCCCTCTATCCCCCCCCCAAATCACTCTCCCTCTCCCTCTCTCTCTTCTATCCACCTTTATCACTATCTCCCCCCCTCCTTGTCCTTCTCCATATCTATGTCTCCATCTCTCTCCCGTCCCCTTCTCTCCCTATCTCTATCCTCTCCTCTTCTTTCTCTTCCCTCCTCTCCTCTCTCCTTCACTCTCTCTCCATCTCTCCCTTCTCACTCCTTTTTCTCTCCACCTCTATCTCTCTATGTCTTTGTTCTTTCCTCCCTCTCTCTCCCACTACAACTCTCTCTCTCTCTCTCTCTCTCTCTCTCTCTCTCACCTCACACTCTATCCTCCCATCACTCTTTCTTTCTCTCTCTCTCTCTGCCCTCCAACTTTTTCCCTATCTCCCTCCCTCTCTCCGCCCCCTCCCCAACTCTCTCTTATATTTGATCACATTGTATTATGTTTAATAAATTATCTAAATTAAAAAAACTTAATTGGTTGTAAAATATTAAATCTATATTTTGGATCAATCATGTCAAAGAAAATAAAATAATGAAAAACTTTTAAAACATCATGCATTATATCTAATATATTATAATTAGTCAATTTGGTTGCTCTCATCCCTTGGATCCTTAGCTAAAATGGATCTATGTCGGTTATATATATATATATATAAAGATATCCATCTTAGCTTAATTTTATTAAAACTTTAATTTAATTTATATGGGAATATTTTTAGTAGTCGTGAGGATAGATGGTTTAGATATATCTCAAATTGTAACGTTTTCCCTTTTAGATTCAATTAAAAAAATGTTGTAAAATTAAATTAAAATAAAACATTTTTACTATGAAATAAGTTATGGTTTTTTGGCATGTGGTATTGATAAGCCATTGTATTGGCCCATGGTATTGTAACAAAGAAGTTAATATCCATGGTAAAGTGAGGGTGAATATCCATGGTTAACAATCTTGTCATTTTGTTATAAAATATTTTGATTGTGAAATAATTTATGTTTTTTGGGCATGTGGTATTGATAATCCATGGTATTGACCCATGGTATTGTAACAAAGGATATGTTTTACAAGTTAATAATATCTACCTTAATGTGGGGGTGAATATCGATCGTTAAGAATCTTTTTATATTGTTATAAGATATTTTGGTTGTGAAATAAGTTATGGTTCTTAGACTTGTAGTATTGATAATCCATGGTATTGGCCCATGGTATTGTAACAAATCATATTCACAAGTTAATAACAAAATCAAAATATTTGATAATCCATGGTATTGATCCATTGTAATGTAACAAAGGGTATTTTTTACAAGTTAATATATCTGCCATAATGTGGGGGTGAATATCCACGGTTAAGAATCTTGTCATATTGTTATAAAATATTTTGGTTGTGATCCCAATATCATTTTTAACTTCTTCTTCTTCTTTTTAATTTAGTGTCTTACTCAAAAATAACAAATTCTTATTAAAAATAAATCATTTAACCCAATTGCAATTTATATATTTTATTTTATATTATAAATATTTATTTTATTTTTTCCACTATAAATATTTTTTTTCTTTTCCATTTCGAGTTTAGCACTCGGTTCAAATAAAATATTCACAAATTACAACATCACATTGCAGCACTGCATTTTTCTCTGCCTTGTTGATATCTGTGTGGAAATGCTAGAAGAAGGAAGACCATCAACATGATCTATGAATTTCATGGGATTTTAATGGGATTCGAACCTAGATGGATTTTCATGGGAAACACCTTAGGAGAGCATCAACGATTAGATGAAGGGAGGGCAAGGTCATTGGGCATGGAGATTTTGGCCATTTGTACATGGGTATGAATTTGGGCTCTCGAAAGTTCTTCCTTTTTACTAAATATAATTTTTGTTCTTATGAGTAAACAATTTCGAGGGTTTGTATGATCAAAGCATAAATTTCATCTAGAGTTAAGGGTTTAACGATTAAGATAATGCAGATCTTGATGGCGGCCAACAATTCATCAAAAGACAATGCACAAGTAAGCATTATGCATGTCCTTATTGTACAAAGGGTTTAATGATTATGATAATTGCAAATCTTGATTGTGGCCAACAATTCATCAAAAGACAATGGACAAGTAAGCATTTTGCATGTCCTTATTGTACAGATCAATTCGCTCCTCCCTAGCTTTTCTAGGGTCATAATGCATGAAATTTTATTTTATTTTTTTCACCTTTTTGTAGTGGTTGATTGTTTATGTAATGGACTCTACCATGCCCAAATTCAAAGGGCTCGAGTGATGCAAGAAAATTTTATGGTAGGATGCAAATACTAGACCTTCCTCAAACTTTGTTACATGAAATTAAAATTTCTTGTAATCATGAACATAAAATCTTTCTATCTCATCCTTAGATTTTGATCTCAATGCCTACAATTTTAAACCATGTTACTACATTTTAAGTAGAATATACTTAGATCCATTAAACCTTACAACTCCCAAAAGCTTAGGTTAATTTCAACTAAAAAGAAGGAACCCGAATGTCGTTTGCAATTTAGACCCAATGCTTACAGAAAATGATTAAAAATGGAAGAACCCAAATGATTTGATCACTTTTACCCACCCATTAATTTCCAAGAACTTTGTTATTATTCTAAACCTAAACAGAGAGAGTAGAAGAGGAAGAGGAGCTTGGATGAGGTGGACCTTGACCTGCTTGATACTTTTCAAAAGTTGGGCATGCCCTTGACTAGAACAAGAGATTGACCAACGTTGTTGTAGATGTTGTTTTTGACAGTGTTTTCATTGCTACCATGTATAGGTCGACTCTATAGGCAATTGACATTATATTTTGTTCGTTATAAGAGGTAATTCGGGAGTATCTTGTTCTAGTTAGGAAGTAGCTTGGCAGGGTTGTTCCTCCTATTGATAACTATTATGCTACATTGTATTTTATTTTGTTTTAGTCATAGATCTTTCTATTAAATCCCCAAGCACACTTTGTCACCCATGGAAATATCCACTTATTTCAGGATGAATGAGATGGAGACCAAGCAGTTTGAGAGGATTTTTATTGTTGTAGATGAGAAGAGTTATCTGAGGTGAGAGGAGTTATGTGACATATATTGAAGGATGCACTGCACCATTTTATGACACCAATCATCTCCATGCCACAGTAGTGGCTCTCTATTGCATCGAGGGAGCAATGATAAAGTATTCCACTGTAAAGAATTGGTATGTCGAGGACGAGGAATGCAGACGTGAGATTTATAATTTTATTACGAAAAGAGGTTTGTGCAATGGAGGCAAATCAAGGATTTTGTGGAACTGAGTAGAGACTAGTTCGACAATCACCTGGAAATACTCACGCATTGTTTTGAAAGGCAACGATGAAATTGGAGAGTTCTATTATGTTGCCTTAAAAAATAACTATCAATAGGGGGACAAAGATGATTCATATAGGGAAGAATCAATAGGGGGACAAAGATGATCCATAATTTAAAGGGGGACAAAGAGGCTAGGGACAAAGATGGCTCATAATTTTAAAGGCTATATCCATCACCAACTATAAATTAAGAGTTAATGAGATGAGAAAATGTGTGTCTTGATATAACATGTAAACTTCATATTACTTATAACTTGTGCATATTGTATCTTATTGTGCATATGTTAATTGTATAATCTCAATATGTGTAATTTTTTGCATTTAAATTGTCAAATATGTAGAAGTTACATTACACTAGCTTAAATCTGCACACAAATAAAATATAAAAAATATGGCAAGGGAATGAGTAAGCATTTTCACAGCATTTTCACACTCGTTTAAAATTTCCCCTTGGTTGGTGAAGGACCAATTCAATGTTATTTTTGGTGGAGTATTAAGTTATTAACCGAAGATCAAAAAAAAATGTTAGTCTCTTAAATGGCTAAAAAAGGATATTTAGAATGTTATATAGAAGTTACATTTCACGTAGCTATATCTACCGACGTAACTATAATATTCCAACTGCATTTTTTTATATAGAAGTTACTTTAAGTTTTTATATAGAAGTTACATTTTACATAGCTATATCTAGCCTGACATAACTATAATATTCCAACTCCATTTTTTCACACTTTTCAACATTTTAAAGATTTTTCTATTTTAGTGTGGTTATGCAATTAAATAGTTGATATTGTTTAAGACATCTCCTATTTGCAACATTTTGAATTCTTAAGTGGGATCTTGGGTAGGTTTTTGTTACTACCATATATCATGTTTTAAGTAGATGGTGTTTTATAATTCACCCAAGAGACTTTAGGAGCAACCTTGAATTGCATGTTTGTTTCCATTATACATCTAATATTTGCAACCTTTTCCACGTGAAGAACCCAATAGCCCATGTTGAACATGAAGCAATTACCTCAAAACTTGGGGAATATCAGTTATTCTATTTCTAGAGGGGGATAGATCCAAATAAGGCAACGACAACTATCATAAACGGCTTTTGTCTGGTTGTATTTTATGAAATCCCACTAGAATTTGCTATTAAAGTAAATCAATTGATGAATTTGAAGCTTTAAGGTAGTGTTGAATAGTTGTTGCAAGGTATTTCTATAACACTATCTATCTACATGATTCTAATGCCATGAGATGGTGTCTCAATAATACTATTGTCCAGTGATAGGTGCTAGATGTAGATAGCTTTTCTCATGTCCTATAGGTAACTCGTATTATATTTCTATGAAATCTTGGAATGTGTTCAAAGTTTGTCTCAGATAAGGAAATATGTTTGTACTCTTGAATTTATCTATGTTGTAATAAGATCAAGAACAAAGTTGTCATTGCAAATAATTGGGATCTACCATCCAATTTTACTTTACTACATGAAATTCTTGATTTATTAGATCCCAACTAGTTAGGGTTGAATTTATTTTTATTGTAATGAGATTAAGAATAAAGTTGTCATTTTAATCACTAAAATCTACCATGTAAGATTTATTCACTACATGAAATTGTTTATTTGTTAGAGCCCGACTTATTAGGATAATAAAGAGTCCTCTTTCATGACAATATTTATGAATGCTATATTCTTGCTCAAAGAATTACATATTACAGAAAGGTGGAAAATAAATGAGATGCAATTGAATGGTTTATGTTTTCAAATGTGTGGAGGAAGTATAGAATCATTTTTAGTTGCGTTCAAATATTTTGGAGCACCCACTAAAGCGCTTCATTTTCCTCCTAGTTAATTCCATTTCTACCATCCCAATGTTTCTAGAAGTCCTTCTCCATAGTGATCTCTTAACTATCTCGGAGGGAAATTGATTGCTTGATTGGAACCCACTAATTACAATTTGATTAGGAGCAAGGGATGAGAAAGCTTCATGTTCTTCAATATATTTCGCAAGTTAAAAGCATATCGAACAATTGCCTTTCTGTTTAATTGATACGACAATCACTCGAGCATTTGTTAGGATTTTGAGATCTTTTTCAATGAATTTTTTTCTTCTAAAAGTTATGTTCTCAATTAAAGAAATTAAAGAAAAGGTGAAAATTATGCAATGGAAGGATTTTCTGTTTTAGTGCCTAAGAATGCCTTGCTAATGTGAAGGGCTTGGTATTTTCTTAACTCAAGATCGATCACATCTGACTTCCTAGCATTTCTTTTAATTTCATTTTTGTTGTGTTTATATTGCTATCCTTGAGGTTGGTGATTTATTGTGTGTGTAATAGGAAGTATTAACTACTAAGCACTCTCAAAGGTGATATTGATGGATGACTAACTTTAAATGTCCCTACTTGACACTTTAGTATTACATGATCATGCAAAGAAATTATTAATCAATATTAAAGGGAAGATGATTAACGTGCATTGTTTCTTGGCTTGTCATATAATTACTGCATTTTGGCCCCCAATAATATATTTGAGGCTACTTTTTAGTTGTTACTTGTGGAGCTTCCCTTTGGCTCAGAAAAACATCGAGGATAAATGTCCATTGCATTGGCATTGGACATCATCAAAGAGGAATTCACCAAAAGTAGTAGAGGACATGAGAACAAATGGTACAATGAGTGATAACCGCTAGAGAAATACTGAGGCACCATAATTTTTTGTGTATTTAAATTCACTCGAAATTAACTAGTCACAAAGTGTACCCTTTTTTTTCCAAATATTTTCATGTCTATAGAAATACTGGAAACACAATTTCAAATTAATTATTCAAACTAATAATTATCTGATAGTCAAAATTTATAATTAAATAATATAATATGACACAACTATAGGGTCTGACTGTGAGGGGCATTGTGACAATATATGTACACTTCTCATTGTATTAGACAATCATCTCTCAGAGTGTGATATCCATCCAAAGAAATTTACTCCCAAAGGCCATTGTGGGATTGAATTTTTTTCTTTCAGTGGATAAGTGGTGATATATTTTCTTAGGCCTTAGTGTTCTGCTTCCCTAAAGTTTTGACACTACTCACAACTAGCACCTTCATTCAACCAAGTGAGGTACTCATCTTGGAAAGTTGAATCATTTTGTCTCCACAATCCAATATGATGTTGGATCAATCTCATGATCCTAAAAACATAGGTGATAATAGTGAGGAACTTTTACTGTGTACAAAAGAATATCCAAATTTAAGGAACATGACTCTTTTAGAACAAGCAATAAGGATATTTTTTATACTGATCTTTTTTTTTTCCATTTGTTTTCACAAGTTATATATTCCCTGATATTTTTAACATGTAACTTAGTTGGTATGATTGTGCGTAAGTTTTTGTTGAAGGTTGAATAATAAGTTCCCAAGGTGTTATTTTCTATGGTGACGTTTTATTTGCTTTGTTTATACAGGTCATCTAGCCACATAGTGGCCACTATCGAATGTCGAGTTATATGTCGTATAAGTCTTTTATAGTCTACTATATTTTATATTCAAGTATTCATCGTCGTCCATGTCTTATACTTTGCATTGTATCTTCTTTCATTTTCAGGAGAGGAACTCAATATTGATGGTAAGCAGCAGAAATTGAAGAAAGAGAAGAACAATAACACCAGAGCAACAAACAAAAAATGAGAGAGAGAAGAGAATCTGTCTACTCATACCCTTGGAGCCAATATCTTGCATAAGACACACTCATAGAGACTGATGGTCAAGCCTTCAGAGTTGGTGAATTCACTTGCAATGCTTTGGCAACACAGTGATAATGTTTTGAAATGATGAAACAATATTTCATGTGTAAATTGTAGTCCAACCGATATTAAGTTGGAAACTCATATTGTAATACTTGATATTTTATATAATAAAATTTATATGGTTGTATTTTTTTTTGCACTTGATATTATTTAGTCTTGTAATTAACATATGTAACTTTGCGTTATCATATTAGATAAACATGCACATTGCATGTCATTTTTTAAAAATTTAGTCGCATAATCATACTAATTAATTTATGTTGATTAATAATGGACACATAAAATTAATCTAAAACGACTAAATTAGTAGTTTATATTAATTAATGATGAACACGAATAAAATGAATACATGACTAAATTAGTCATTTATAATGATTATGAATGAAATTAAATGAAATGAATAGAAACTACTAAATTAGTCGTTTATATAATGAATATGAAAATACCAGAAAAAGATAAATGACTATTGTAAATGTTATTTTTTTATTAAAATGATGACTAAATTTTGCATATATGTGACTATTAGTAGCTAATTTATAGTATCTTATAACACGACTAAAATTTAGTCATATTTCTTTGGTCATTAAAATGATGACTAAAATTTGCATATATATGACTATTAGTAGCTAATTTATAGTATCTTATAACACGATCAACGTTTTGGTCATTAATTGGTTTTCTCGAGAATTCATATGGTAATATATTTTGTTGTATATTTGGTCATTAATTGCGACAATTAATGACTAAACTAATGAAAAATTAATGACCAAATTTATTACTAAATATACTACTAGATGGTAAAATTGCGGAAACCAATTAAAGACTAAGCTAAAAATGACTAAAAATTGGTTGTGTTATAAGATACTGTAAATTAGCTATAATTGGTCACTGACTCAAAAATGGTCGTTTATATGCAAATTTTAGTTGTCTTTTTAGTAACTAATTAGTCATTTTGTACTAGAGTGTGTTAAAGCAATGATGATGTTTTGACCTTTTATTAATAGTTGGGGTATTGGTTTCTATTATGATGTAAACTTGACCAAAGATTGTGTCTTATAAACTATTGGCAAGCACAGGTTTGCAGAGGATGCATGTGTCGCCTCATCACTTATGGCTCCGAAGAATAAAGCTGAAGGAGAAGGAAGTGTGGCCTGACAGGACACTTTGTGGTGTAAACAATATAACACAACATTTCTAGATTATGTTCATTCTTTCGGAGGACCAAAAAATCCTTAATGGGGAGGAATGATCCAGGTGGCTTTTAGAGATGCTCAGAATCCAGACATAGCTCAAAAAATAAAAGTCATCATATTGAAGTGAAACCAGAACCATATCATAGTGCTCGCCACCCTGATTCCAACAGTGCAAATGTAACTCAAATCTGAGTTCGTATGCTCAAGCTATATTTAGTATACCTAGGGGGGATAGTATGGGGTACCTCCCTATGTATCCCATACTATCCCCCCTAGGTATACTACATTATTCCATTGGATACCTCCCTCTGTACCCCATACTATCCCCCTAGGTATACTACATTATAGATGGTCAAAGTTCTAGTCAAACTTGGCCAAGTGGCAGTCACTAACGAGGCAACAATTTGGTATAATCCTGGCGCATAGAATTATGCCACCAGAACGGGCGAATTTGTCATCTCATTAATTTTGTTGATGACCCTTAAAATCAGTTTAGTGGTTTTTAACCTCTATGTCCTAAAAAATATAAAAATAAAAAATTGGGGTGCCCCCCAACAACATGTATTATATTTAAATGAAAAAAAAGACCATGAGACAGGGCCGCAACTCTAACTTGGGACCCCGTCCACGGCAATAACCCCTCGTATTATATATATAACACATACCGTTTAAACAACGCCATGACCAACGAGATTCGAACCTACCTGGCCAGTTGGTCGGCCCACCCAAGGGTGGTCCCACACAATATGCCAACCACTTTAAATTGCCGTCATATTTCATTCAATCGTCGGTCCAAAAATTGTTAACGTCGTTCAAACACTTATGCCAAAAATGTAACACACCACATTAAACATCGATCATTAATGGTTATGCCGTTGTCCATTCAAAACCACCACGTCATTTTAATATACGCCAACTCATCAAACATTAAAAGCATTGCACTTATGGGGAGTCAACCCCTGGTCTCTGATTGCCCAACAACCTCCCAGTCGTGGGCCAACCAACAAGCGAATGGCCAATCATTATTATATTCACCTCACAAATATTACTTAAATCGCCCTTTGATCATTTGTCGGGGCAACGAGAGAGGCATTATAGGAGCCTTGAGCGACTGTGGAACTAGGAGTCGAGGAATTGTGCCCATGTCGGGCATGCTTTTTGAGGAGAGAATATTCTAGGGGAATATTCCCTATAATATTCTAGGGGAATATTCCCTAGAATATTTCACAGAATATTCCCATGCAAAATCTTGGAGGAATCTAAAAGATTCCCTAGAGGGTGATTTTTCACATTGACGGAATCATGTCAACTTTATATTCAAAAGAACCAGAATTGTGTAGGGAATGCAATGGTGTGGTTTGTTTCCCCATCTGAGCAGCA
The DNA here is from genome assembly GCA_031772625.1 of Pinus tabuliformis. Lineage (NCBI taxonomy): Eukaryota > Viridiplantae > Streptophyta > Pinopsida > Pinales > Pinaceae > Pinus > Pinus tabuliformis. The sequence goes on along the minus strand of CM062819.1, from coordinate 191,544,812 downwards.
AGAATTCAGGCAGCCAACAACAAGGAATCTTTGCAGAATCTTGTGGAATCTAAAAGATTCCCTTGGAGACTGATTTTTTACAGAGGCGAAATGATGCCAACTTTATAGTCATTTTTCACAAAATTTTGCAAGGAGCATAGTGGTGTACTCAAAATTTTTATCTAAGTAGTGGATGTTTTGGCCATATCTAGGAAGGAATCTTTGGTGGAATCTTCGAGATGCCCGAGGGTCTAGATTTTGATGGTGTCAGAAAGGGGTCAAGTTTATTGTCGTTTGACACAATTTCATGCCACGAATTCAATGGTGCAGTCCATTTTGTCAGTAGAGCTTTGCATTTTCAGGCCATCCCCGAAAGTGGAGGTATATGATACAGTTATGCCATGTCTTTCTTCTGATTTGCTGAGATGATGCTTTTGTTTTTAAGATCCCTGATTACCATTATGTTGAGGTATAATTGTATGCCACGTCATGTGAGAATTTATTAGCTTGTCATGCTGAAGGAAGGCCCATTTGAGTAAGAGTTCCTATAGGGAGAACGTCTCGTGGAGAGACATGCCACTTTGGTTGAGGGAATTTATCCTTGTAATGACAAAGAATGTACTATGTACTCATAATCATCTTGCAACATTAATGAAGCGACCTCTCCACTCTTGACACTAAGGCTCGAAGACATAACCCATACTTGGTGAACTTTTTTATCAATGTGTGTGTATTCTTTGATTGGATGGCTTTCATTATGTTTCCTCTTCTTTTAAGTATGCAAATGTGACTTTTCATACTCTTTTACCTACAATTCTGCTAACATCACTGAAGTAAAAGATCTTGGTTAATTCTGGTAGCTGAAGAGATTTGAATCACTAAGTGAAGGTAGTGCTCACTCTTTTTATTTTCCCATAAGTTTGTTGATGGTATGATGTGTTAAAATTTAGTTGTATTGATCTCATTGCTTAAAGCATGGTCCTCGAAATATCAAAATTAAATTTTGTGTCTCCTTATGAAACAAACATTTTGGCAATTTCATATAAGTAAACCTCTTTCATTAGAAAAAAAATCAACAATGTTCAAAGCATTATGTGAGGTTTAGATAGGGATTAAATGTGCCACTGTTTTAAGTCTATCTGTTATCGCTATAAAATTTCCCTAGGGTTGTCATGAAAGAAATAATAGAGGTAACCACAAACCTACTTTTGAGATCAGGATCTAGCCTTCCTAATACTCAGAGAGGGCTCTCTCTTAATGATTTAACTTTGTTGAGTTAATTGATTTTAGGCTAGTTATTTAAGCTTGATTGGGTTGGTTTTTTATTTGGTTTGGTGGTGGAATCACTGATTTAGATGGATAGATAGATGTCTTTTTACCATTGGGCCATGGAGTCCAAATGTCAAGAAAACAAGACTGAATCAAGTTCTAAAGATAGTGTTCACAAGGCAAGGTAGCTGAGTAAATTCAAATCTTTTAGGCTGGATGGTGAAGTGGTTTTTCAATCGGGGTCAAGGAGCAATCAAGGATTCCTCAAACTAGATAATGAAGGAAATGAAAGAGGTCAATCAAAACTAGGGAGCAATGAAGAATTCCCTACTTTGGATATCAGAAGAAAACATTAAAATGAATAACTGTTCAAGACAGAGTGTACTTAAACAAATTCTAAAGTAAAATTCCAGTTATTTCATTCAAATTTGAAAACATATATGTATGTTAAACACTTAAGAAGATAACAATTCAACAAATGAAAGATACCTCACTAAAGTGGCCCAACACATGAATCTTGTAATGCAATGCCTTTATTACTCAGTCCAGTCTGCTGACTTGAAAATGTTTACAATAAACCCTCAGGTTTTCAGATCAATGTAACTATAGAAATGTTCAACAATCCACCCTCTATACTTCGAATTATGAAGTATTTATACAAAAAACAGTTACAAAATATCCTAAACTGTTTTAGGAATTATTCAAGGAAAATAAATATCTTCATGCAAGAAGATAGATACACCTAGGAAACTAAAAGGCTAGTTGTCCCTTATTTTATTGATTTTGTTGTTTTATGCTTTAATCTTTTGCTGCTTTCTCTCCTTTGTTGTTGCTTTACGTTGACTATCCTTTTACTTTTCTTTTGACCTTTAACCTCTGACTTTCATTTGATACTCTTTGACCAAGCTGATTTGTTGTTTTACTTTGACTACTCTGTATTCACTGTTTACCTTGCCTTTTTACAGTAAATCATTCAATTTTTCCCAAGTCTCTGCATCTGGTAATTTAATATTTACCATTATCCTATAGACTTCATCAGTTTTTGTATATTTTGCAAAGGTGGGCTTGTTTACAAAAATATGTTTTACCTCATGCTGGAGGTAAAAGAGGTTCTCAAAATCCTAGTAAAGGACTTTTCCTGTAGGCATCCCTTTCATGGAGGAACTGTTGGCTTGTTCCTTTGCCACTTCTCTGATTCTCTTATCATAGTCTTCATGTGGCATCAACCTGTCATTAATCACCAGTGGATTAGGTAGACCTTTCTGCCTCAAAGTATCAAATTTGACCATGAACCTGGCTATTGCTTGCTCCATTGTATGGCATTTATCCTCAAGTTGTGTCATCAGGTTCCTCTTGGTGATTACCTTTTTAACCTCTAGTATGGTCCCAGTTCTGTCAGCTATTCCAAGTTCTTGCAATTCATATTTATTCTTTGAGTTAAGGAACTGGATTATTCTTGAGGCTTCTTCTGGCATATTTCTAAGTTCGGCTCTAACCCTTTGAATTGCCTCACCAACCTCTTTGACCAAATCATTTTGTTCAAATATTACCTGTATAGATGGCAAAATATCATTGACTGAGTCAATGATATTGGCCCATAAAAGCTGTTTTGCTTGGGCTAGTGGCTCTTTCAGTGTTAATTCTTTCTCTAGCTTCCCTATCTTTTCATTCAACCTGTTTGTCTTCTGAACTTCATTCTTATGCATAATTTGAGCCAGTTTCTTCTCATCCTCTAGACTTTTCATTTGTTCCTTAAGTCTATTTATTTCAGTGGTCTAGATGGACATATCCTCCATGGCTTTGACCAATTTAGTTGCTTCATCACTAGGATGAGCTGCTGTTGAACCTGTTGCTACTGTAGCTGGTGATGCAGTTGGAAGTGTTGTAGCTAGTGGAGTTGTTGGGGCCAATGAAGTTGCCAAAGTTGAAGGAATTGTTGTAGTAACTGTAGGAATAGCAGTGGCAGTAGTTGTTTCAATGGTGGCTTGTTTCTCCTGTACTAATTTGTCCATTTCATTCTCCATTTCTTTCAATTGAGAATTTAGTTGGAGAATGAGATCCATCATCTCATCTTTCTGGCTTTGGCTCTCTAGAACTTCCTTGGTCTATGGATGTTCTGAAGGAGGCAATTTTAGTTGCTTCTTCAAAGCAGCAATGTCTTCATTTTTCTTCTTTATGAGCTTTTCTGCAGCCTTGATGTCATTTGGATTATATCCAATCTCAATAACCAAGTCTTCCAGTGACTTGATTCTATTATCTTTTGCCTGTGAGGATGCTTTCTCTAGCTTAAACTGTGTTGTGATGTTGTCTAGAGAATTTTGAAGTTTCTGAACACTCATGGCCTTGTTGGTCATCGTTGAGTAGATCATTTCTCCTACCTGCTTATGAAATTCAATTTGATCAATAGGGTGAACATCCCTGGCCAAAACTTCAAATTCTATCTTCCTGTAGTCTGCTGATGACTTAGGTTGCTAGACTATAGGTTGCAAAAAGGTCATTTGCATTTTACCAGTTTTAATGTCAAAAGCTGACATTAACCTATTTTGATTGCTAGGAGTCTGTTTGAAATACTGGGCATATGTTTCAGCTTTCAATGCCTCATTTCTTAATTTGATCTCTTTATACTTCTCCTTTATGTCTTTTTCCTTATCCACTGGTTTGCTTGATGATGAGACCTCAATGCTAAGCTGTTTCTGAATACTCTGAGTATTAGAGGTGGAAGGTTGATGAGTTTCCTTTGAAACTAATGGAGCTATATTTTCTCTGGCCATTGTTTCTCTATCCATGATTTGAAGTGTCTTTACTGTCTCAATGACCTCTTCTTTCTCTTCTTGCTCATTTACAGGATTTAGCTTGGGCTTTTTCCTATAGATGATTTCAAATCCGTCATGTTTTGTATCTATGCTTGAGAAAGAACCTTCTTCCTTGGTCCTTTTTGTATTTTTGTCATGTAGGGATGGAGTATGCAAAATGGAACTAGTATCCATCTGTTTCTCCATATCTATCAAGGTATTTTCCAACCACTCTGACTAGTTGGCATATTTTTCAATGTCTACCCTGGACTCATGCATAAAAGGGCTCAATTTGAATTTGAGCCTTAGTTTGTTTATGACTCCTAAAGGGTCATACTGCCATTTAAAACTACTACTGAACTTCATTTCCTGTAAACACTTCTTTGCTTCTTCTCCAACCTCCCTATTATTACAGATAAAAGGACCAAGCTGGTTTTTTATCTTGAACTGTGTTTTCTTCCTAGCTGATAGGAAATTCACATCATCTGAGTTTATAATCTGCCTGATATATTCTAATGAAAATATCCTCATGGGAAGATATTTGGGCAGCTTATAGGGAGTGAGCTGGCATCCATATATTCTAATTTCAATGTGGTCCTGGTATAGATACCAGTCTCCTATTCTACTGTTTTTAGACAACTGCAAAACTCTTTTTATCTCATCACTGATCCTGGGTTGACTACTACTGCTTAGCATATTTACAACTAGATGAACAAAGGAATCAATGAACTCTTTGTAATTGAAAATAGTGGAATACTTTTGGATTAAGGGTGTCCAAAATATGACTGATCTAGGATGGCCCTTAGTGTCCAGCTTTTGGATGTTGACTGGAAACTTGTCTGACTGGAAATATAGGAACATGTGGAACAATACAGAAGAGTATTTGAATACTCTTTCATTTGGAAATTTGATCAATTGATCATGGATTCTGTCTACCAAGAACTAGGAAAAATTGAAAATTGCAGCTGGAGGCTTGCCTGGGCAAAAAATAGAGAGGAAAGAAAGTATAGGCTCATTTATCCAAGGATGCAAGAGAGCATGGTTACAATTTGTCTTGCCCTCTCAGAGAAAATGGTGGCAGAGTATGGAGGATTTTCTGTAGGAGTATGTGACTCTTCTAGGATGAAAGTGTGAAAGATTTGAGACCTTTTGGGAAGGTCCAGCTTCAAGTAGAGTTCAAGTAGGCTTTTAATGGAAAATGAGGTTTCATTTTGGGTTTGGCTGGACCCGCAGCATTTTGTTTATTGACTCTGCAATTATTTTAAACAAAATCTGTTGGTTATGAGATACTATGGCTCTTTGGCTTGGGATAGAGTAGAGTTGGCATAGGTGGATGTTTTCAGGGAACTGGTATACTTGTGGGAACAAGTATTTGGGAAAATTTGATTCCCATAGATGAATGTCATAATTTTGGTTCAGGAATTTGTCTTTACTCCAACAGTGGAGTTTCAGTAGATGGCTAGGGGAAGCTATGACTTTAATTTGGAAATCTTTGTCAGCCAATGGGAGGTGGTCAATGTCCAGGTGAGGGATTTGTAGGGGTTTTTCATTCAGAATACTTTGGGAAGCCAACTTTGGTTTATTCTATTAACTTACTCTTTCTCTGGCTTTAGGATTAGGGTTAGGAGCTCTGGAACGGTGGGAAAGGTGAATACAGTCTGCAGAAAAAGTCTTTTGGATGCATAGTGGGGTTCTTTTTGTTTGGCAAGGTTTTTTAATTAATTGAATTAATTAACCTTTTATAGTCACTATGCAGAGCTTAAGTACAGGGCCATTTTGGTTCTTTCAAGAATACCTAGAAAACGACGAATAGGTGTGCAGACAGGGTACCGTGGGAGCAGTGAAGGCTTGTGAGGCTTCGATTGTCTGTGTGCTACTTGAAATTGGAGTCTGTAGTGTCTTCTGGTTGTAAAGTTGGTTAAAATGGTTGAGCAGAGCTTCAGGGTTTCAGAATTGGTCGGCAGAGGTGTTTGCAACAAAATAACAGTGAAAAGAGTGAAAAGGGGGCTTTTTTGGTTTTTAACCAACAATGGTTAATTTTGGGCGTGGGATTAAACTATGAACAATGGGCGGTTTCCTTTTACGCGGGGAGGCAATTTTATGTCATATTGCACCGCTTTTGAGTGGAGGGTGGTATTTTTTAGAGCACGCGATATAACGTGGGGCTGCCACGTAGCAAAAGGGTGTTCGGGAAAAACCACGAATATCACGTGCTTTTGAGAATTTAATTGTCAGACGATGGGAGCGCGCAATATGGATATGGGCCGTCAGATCTGGGAGTTGTTGATTGGAGGGCTATCGCGCAGCGGAGTTGCAAGGGCTGAGTCGGGGTGTTGATTAGAGGGCTATCGCACAGCGGAGTTGGAAGGGCTGAGTCGGGGCATGTTTGGCGGGGCCCGGGGACAAACAATGCGGTGGTTTAAATATATTCAAAGGTTTAGTGAGGGTTGGGAATTATATAGTGGGGGTTTAAATACATAAAGTGGGGGGTTAAATAACATAAGGGTTGAGTCAAAAGGGTATCGGGGAGGGTTTTCAATGGGGCCCGATACATTTAACCTTTTAAACTTAGGATAAGGGGGTTTTAGTGGGTTTACAAGGGAAAAGGGAAATTAATAAGGGGGGGATGATTTTTTAAAGGGAAATGTCTAGGGAAAAGGGGTGAAATTAAGGGAAAAAAGGTTAAAATGAGGGGAAAGGGTATTTTTACAAGGGAAATGAAGAGGGAAGGGTCCTTTGGAATCAAGAAGGGGAAATTAGTGAACGAAAAGTAATGAAGGGGCAATGGAGGGAAATTTAGAGATGTAAGGGGTTTAGTGAAATGAGAGGATATTAGTGAATGAGCTTTAGTATTAAGGCCTAAAATCATATAGAACCTTTTAGGGTAAATACCCAAAGTAATACACAATTTTTGTGAATGTCCTCTTTCCTTTGATAGTTCCTCCTGCACATGAAACATAGGATTTAAGCATGATGAAGGTGCATTTGAGCTGGCAACCTTGTGCATTTCAAAACCTCTTCTACCTACCCTTTATTTACCCTAACATTTTCTCTTCATTTATTGGGTGCATTTGAGCTTGCTGACCCTTGATTTCTTTTTCTTTGATAAGCAAACTATCTAATTCTAACCTTATAACTTCCAAGGGCTTAGATTAAACTAATGAGCTCCTTATTATTCTCTACCTAACTACTGATCCACCAAGATTAAACAGTTTGGTTAGATCTTTATTTCTATATATATCAGCATGAAATTTAAAGCATGAATGAATCAATATTAAATTATTTGACCATCATGGACTGTGGCATTTTTGACAAGATACACACAATCTTATTTTTGCAAAACAAAGTAAAAGTAGTGGCATTTGAATTTGCATCACTTTCAGAATCTATTTTTTATCTCTTTTTGGTGGGGTTCATATTTTATTTTCTTTTTTTATCCTTTTATTTTAGTCCTTTGATTTTTCTTTTAGGACTTACCCTCTTTACATTTTTTATTTTTAATATGGGAAAACATTTTGCAGAAAGCAAAAGTATGTGCAATATTTTTTTTACAGAAATGGATAGTGGATATATTAGATACTTGGCCTTAATGCCAAAGAGCAAATTAAAAAAGGTGAGTCTAATTCCAGGAGTGCCACACAACCTTGCAAGGCCGTGGCATTTATGCTTAGCTCACATCTCTTTTTAGCTGCTACTATGTGGTCAATTTCAGAGATTTTCCCAAGATTGTGGATACATACAAAATGATTTAACAGTAGGCAATAAAACATGACAACTTTCTAAATTAAGGAATTGGTTCCCATATTTCCTGTCCACCTCTGAGCAAGGCTCCAGCCGTAAGAAGGGCTACTTTGTTAGCTTCAATGTCTGCCTCCTTATTATTGGCTCTCAACACATGGTAGAAATTCAAATTCTGGAATGAGTCTCCAAGGTCTGTAATTCTGTAGATCAGCCTTGCAAGCCTTAGGTCCGTTGGCTTAGAATGTGTCACCATAGTGTTAATGATAACCTGAGAGTCCCCAATAACATTAGTCTCCCTGATTTTCAACACTATCAAAATCTTGAGACCTTGGAAAAGAGCCAAAGCCTCAGCTTGAATGCTAGAAGCGATGCCCAAACCCCAGGAGAAACTGTGGATCCTTATGACATTTGGATTCAATATGACTCCTCCAGCCCCAACTCTTCTAGGATTGCCCTTTATAACTCCATCAGAAAATAGAAAGTGTCTCTGATGGTTTGTAATCCATCCTTAAAACTCTTTTGCTGTAGCCCTTATTTGCCATTCTTTTGGGAGGGAGATACTCTTTGCAATTTTTTGGAACTGAAGATCGAGAGAAGAGCCCAATTTATATCTTGTTGGTAGAGACTTAAATCGTCTTTATGATCTCTCATACACTCTTTTAATTGGGATTTAATCTTAACTACCACAAGCTTGGCATCTTGTTCGTAGTTTTTGAAGATCCTTTTATTTCACTCAAGCCAAACCTACCAACAGATTATTTTAGGGAGAGTAGACCAAGCAGCTCTGATAATTTTGTTTTTTGGAGGAGGACCAGGATACCTTTGCAACCATTTAGCAAAAAAATCAGGAATGGAGGAAGGCAAAGCAAAGTTGGAACTCAAAGTTCCCAGCAGCTCGGTCCAAATCTGCAATGTGAAGGTGCATTCAAGCATCAGATGAGTTACGCTTTCCTGGTTTACCTTACAAAGGCTGCACCTTGAAGGGCCATGGAAACCTCGCTTCTGAAGATTATCATCTGTCAAGATTTTGGAGTGGCATAACAACCAATTGAAGAAGTCGATTTTTGGCAAGGAGGGATAATGCCATATCCCTTTCCACGGCTCTGGATTCGTGGCCACATGAGGGCGCTCACACAGCTTGGCATATCCTTGAGCTACGGTGTATCCACCAGCCTGCACACCCCAACCTCTTGAGTCCCGATTTTGAGCCAGCGTTGGAGCCAATCCGTGGAGCTTGGAGAGCAGGACCTCACGCTCCATAGACAAATCTGGGGGCGTTTCAAGATTCCAGCTAGCCCAGCGTGAATCCTGCCAGACGGAAATGTCCCACAGGGAACGCAAACCAACCTCATTCATCCATCTGCGCAGCGCTTGAAGTGAGCGACAGTCTCCCAGCGGCTCATTATTCATTATTCTGTCTGTCCAAAGGTTGATCCTTTTTCCATTACCGGGAACCCAGTAGGCATGAGCATTGATAAGAGGACAGGCTTTGATACAGAGCTTCAGAAAGGGTGTATTTGGATGTGTCAGAGGGTGATCTAGACAGCGGGAGCGCTGGCCTTTGAAGTATTTTTTCCAAAGAGCTAATTGCGCCCAGCCAGGGTTAGGTGCAATAATTCTCCAGATAAGCTTAGCTCCCATTGCAATATTATGATAGCCAAGATTTTTGAAATTCAAGCCTCCTTCCAACAGCGGTTTGGAGATGGATTCCCAGTTGACTAGCAGAATCTTTTTCTCATTCTGCTTGCCCCCCTTCCAATTTTTTTTTTGAATGATCTCCTCCATTTTTCTGAGAATACCAGTGGGAGCAAGAAGGACATAAAACTGAAATAAGGGAAGATTGTTAAGGACTGATTTGATGAGAACAGACTTACCAACAATGTTAAGCCAGGAAAAGCCCCAGGCAAGCAACTTGTTCTTGAATTTCTCCAATTGAGGGAGCCAATCTCTGCTGTAGGCTCTTTTGAGAAATACAGGGAGGCCTAAGTACTTGAAGGAAGTCCAATTTGAGGAGGTGGCGAAACCAAAGGTTCTGGAAATGGAGTTGAGCAAGCTGGAAGTGGTGTTCCAACAATAGATATGGCATTTGCCATTGTTTAGACTGCTTCCCGAAACCATACAAAACTCGTCCAGAGCTCCTTTAAATCTGGAGGCCATAAGCATAGAAGCAGCTCCCAATAATAAGGTGTCATCTGCAAAGAGGGCATGATTTATGTTTTTAACACCTCTTGCTATGCAGAGCCCAGCGATTTCCTGATCCATCATTTTTTTGTCTAAATAAAAACTGAGGACAGAGGCTTGAAGAACAAATAGAAGGGGTGAGAGAGGGCACCCCTGCTTGAGCCCTCTCGTGGCTTTGAAAAAGTCAGCAACTCTGCCATTTACTAATGGGGCAATCCAAGGCTTCGAAATGCATGCCCGAATCCAATTTATAAATTTCTCACCAAATCCAAGCTTATGTAAGACTTTCAGTAGAAAACTATGCCTAACTCTAACTCTATCGAATGCATCTGCTAAATCAAGTTTGACAACCATACCTTTTTCATTGCGAATCAGGTTTGAGTGGATTGCCTCTTGGACCAGAATGAAATTGTCCACAATCTATCTACCTTGAATGAATCCTCCTTGGCTTTCCAGTATGATTTTGGGGAGGATGAGCTTCAGTCTATTAGCGATGACTTTGGTAATCAATTTGTAACCAATATTACAAAGCGAAATCGGGCGAAACCTGTTGAAGGAGTTGGATCCTTTCTCTTTGGGGCTGAAAGCAAGAAAAGTAGAGTTCATGCTGCCTTCGAATTTCTGGCAAAATTGGGACTTAAGAACCATTTTGTAAAGATCCTTTTCCATAATCGACTAGCAAGTTTGGAGGAATCTGGCTGAGAATCCATTTGGCCCAAGGGCTTTGTCTGGGTCCATGGAAAAGAGGGCATCCTTGACTTCGTTCTTGGTGACTTTAGCTTCAAGAAGGTGGTTCATTTCAACAGTAATCAAGGAGGGGACCACGTCCATCATATCAGAGTTTTGGTCCAGATTTATATCTTCACTATACATGCTTTTAAAGTGAAGGGAGGCTGATTTTTTTATGCTTGCATTATCCTTGTGAATGGTAGTGCCATATTTGATTTCGGAAATGGAGTTGGTACATTTCCTTACCTGAGCTTGTTTTTGAAAGAAGGAAGAGTTCCCGTCCCCTGCTTTAAGCCAAAGACTACGTGACTTAAGTCTCCAGTACTCTTCCTCAAATAGACAAGCCTTGTGATAGTTTTGTTGGAGTTGGGCTTCTTTATCTAGAATCTCTTTTGTTATGTCAACTGTTTTAGCTTGAAGATGGTGAATTTCCAGAGTGCGGTGAATTTTTTTTCCATTCATTGGCTGGATTAGGCAGAGATTCGGCCCAACTTTTCAAAGCCCTTTTCACTCTTCTGAGCTTCTCCTCCTAGACAAAAAGGGGGAGCCTTTGAGCAGCTGCAACCAAAGGCCCTTAACTAATTGCATGAAGTCTGATTCCTTAGCCCAGAGCAGGCTAAATTTGAAGGGAATTGGTCCGAGATCAAGCTAAAACACCAGTTCCAGCTTGATGGGTTTATGATTAGAAGTACTGCATGGGAGAATGTGGACTCTAGCCTCTAATCCAAGCAGAAGAAAAGAGATTTGAAGAAAGAATCTGTCCAACCTAGCAACAACATGGCCAGGACCAATTCTTTTATTAGTCCAAGTGTACTTACCAGAGATTGGCTTGATGTCCAGCAGATCCCAATCCTGCATAAGGTCCTCTACCCATTCCCTTACCGGATCTTGAACAATACTGCCTCCTCTCTTGTTTGATGATAAGAGAGTGAGATTTAGATCTCCTACAATGATGGTATTCTCAAGATTAACGAGGTATGCTTGGTTTCTTATGGATTCCCAACAAGCCTTTTTTCCCCGACGTTCACAAGGACATACACATTGAAGAGACTAATAATCTCTTTTGAGTCTAAATGCTGCAATTTTAAGAATAGCCAGTGAGTGTTGAGGGTCTCAGAAATGACTGAGAATTTGCTAGCGTTCCAGAGAGTGCCCAACCCACCGGAAGCCCCTTAGGCTAAGATTGCTTTCACCTCATATTTATTCCAGAGTTTCTTACTTGCCTGAAGGAAGAAAAAGTCCTCCAGTTTGGTCTCCTGGGTGAGGAGTATGTCAGGAGCTTCTGTTCTTATTAAAATCTGATGGCTTCTTCTTTAGTTCTGCTCCCCATACCTCTACAGTTCCAGGAGACAATCTTCATCATTTGTATTTCTGGTTGGCTCCCTTGGAGCCTTGGGGCTGGTTTCTCACCATCTTTGGTTTTGATGCTAATAGCTTCTCAAGGGTTGGCTGGCTGCCTTGGAGCTTATCTTTGAAAGTTTCCTGCTCTCTTTTTTCCTGATCTGTTTTGCGGCCTCTTATGGATCTCCTTATTGAAGCTTGGGATTCTCCTATTTCACCTTCTTCCTCCGAGCCATCAGATTCTTGCTCAACTTCCTCAACTTCGACAATGTTTCCTTTGGAACTCTCAGCAAGACTTGCCCCCTTGGGAGAAGAGGGGGTACCTTTTGCGAGGGGGGTTGATTTTTGATTGTCTGCTTCTTGTGTTTCCTCTATTTGCGAGCTTAGAGGGGCAAATTTATTTTCTTGCTCCATTCTGGAAGGGGGTTGCTGAGGAGGGGCCTGTTGGGGACCTCTTCTGTTTGGACCAACATGATTTTGGGTTTTCCTGGCACGCTTGACTTGGTTCCAGCCTTCTTCTTTACCCTTATCTGGTTCAACATTGGACGGGCATCCTCTGGCGAAGTGACTGTAAACATGGCATTTGAAAGGCAACTGCTCGTAATCTAGCTTCTGCAAGTAAGTCCAACTTCCTACTTTTATTTGATGGCTTCTGGAAGTCCCACCTCTAGATCTACTTCTACGCAGATTTGGGCACAATCATATTGATCTTTGTTGTTTACCCGATCTATGAATTTCCCAAGGGCGTTGCCGATGTGCTTCAATGAGTCCCAGTTCCAAAAATGCACTAGGAGGTTTGGAAGTCTGACTCACATTGGGACAGCTGTGGGAACGTTGACTGCAGGGTCGAAATCTGGCATCCATCTATTGAGATAAAGGCCCTGGGGGCCCATGAAATAGGGGCCATTCTGGAAGATCAGATCCTTGTTGTCCTTAGAGGTGAATTCGAAGAGGAAAAACCCTCGTCCTAAGAAATAAGAAGTGATGTTATTCTTGATCAGAGGAGCCCAGTTCTTGTTGACCCAGGTCTTAGTGGATTTAGGAGAAGGCCATAGACCAGTGAACTAGCCAATGAGGGCCCGCTTAGCCAAGGAGAGGGCGACTTGAATCGGGGTCTCTAGTGGCAGGGAGATTTCAGGAATGTCTTCAAGCCTCTTGACAAACTTGGCTGCTTCACTCTTTTTCTTCTGCGGAAAACCGACCAAGAGCCGAGAGAAGGCTTCGGTAGATGAAGGCGAAGGGGGGGGGGAGAGGGCCTGCCTGGGGCAAGCCCGGGACCTCCATGGGGTGAACCCTAGCTTACTAGCCCCTCCTAGCAGCAAACGAGCCACACAGAAGCGCAGGCTCTTAAAAAAGAGGAGCTAAGGAATGATGTAACAGGGCAGAGGGCCCAGAGCCACAGGGTTGCAGGGCAGGGGGATCTAGGGCGCAGAGGCGTTGAAGCGCAGGCAGAAGACTAGGTCTTCATGGTCTGCACTAGCACTCCAGGTCTCAATCTGTCATCCAATTTCTAAAGTATGTATAATATTACAAGACTAATCATAGCCAATTCAAAATTATAAATCCTATTATTATAGGACCCTAACAATGGCTCCAAATGGGGATGACATTTCTTGGTGAAATGTCAAGAAATTTAAGTTCAGTAACCTTTGAAACTTTGACTGTGCTTGCCTTGTAACTGCTTCTCTGTGATTTGCTTTATTCATACATATGATGGTTCACCTTTCAAAGCTTAGGGCCTTCTCTCCGGGCTTCAACCTCAAAAGATAATCATCCAATCCAATCTAAACTTTGCAATGTTATGTACAATGAGCAAAGTAAACAACTGAACTAATGTTAATCTGGGGATAAGTAATGCTTCAACATTCTACCATTGATTAGTCCACCTGGTAGATCTGTTCCATCTAACTACTTCAAGAAAAATACATTGTTACCTCTATAACCATAAATGATATAAGGACCTTGCCATAGGAAATCAAATTTCCCATGTTTACCCTTTTCTTCTCTTCTAGAATCCCATTTGAGTACTTTTTCACCTATGTAAAAATCACCAAATTTGGTTTTCTTTTCAAAAATCTTTTTGATTTTATCTTAGATCACTTGGGATTTGACATAGACCTCTTTGTTGGGTTGTCTTATATTCTTTCCACAACTAACCTACGTAGTGAACCGGGGGGGTTAGAGGAGGGGTGAAGCCCCCCTTTCGTTGCACTGTTTGCACAGTGGGGGGGTCACAGGGGGGCGGGTCTCTGCCCCGGGAATTTTTTTTTTGGACCCTATATTAGGTTGGGCAAACCTACCTATGGTTTCGGTCCATGGTTTTGGAAGCGATGGTTTTTCGGTCCATGGTATTGGATGCTTCAACATGTATAAATATGTATTTTAACATTGAAAGGAATATAAAGAAAAATCAAGCTGGTATTCCCCGTTTTGGGATCCAGGGGAAAATCTCTGTGTATATGTGTTTTGTGTTATGCTCTCGCATTTTTTATTTTATGTGTTTAAGAATTCGTATGCAGGTAATTTCTGTACGGGGTAAAAACCTATACTCTTCCCTGTTTTGCTGCAAATGTATTATCTGATTTATCCTCCTTTGGATATCATTGGATTCTACCTGTAGTTCTTGAATCATTTTCATCACTGGTACTCCTAAAGAGGATGGAAAACCAACATCCATTCCATATACTAGTTGATAAGGAGATGTACCATTGGACTTTTTGTAGTTAGTCTATCTACCCATAAGGCATTAACCAACTTTTTGTTCCAGGTATTCTTATTGTCTTCTAACAATTTCTTGATGATATTAACAAGGCTTTTGTTTGAGGATTCTGCAAGTCCATTACCTTGAGGGTAATAGGTTGTGGAATGGCAAGGGTAATATGATATCTGTTACAAAAATCTATCATTTTCTTGGATTTGAAGGCAGATGCATTATCAATAATGAGCTTTTGTGGGCATCTAAATCTTGAAAGGATATTATTTTCAAGGAATGAGATGATGACAGAAGCAGTGGTTTGTCTATAAGTGATGGCTTCTATCCTTTTAGCAAAGTAATCAGTGGCTATCAAAATCCATTTATGTTGGGCTGAGGAGGATGGGTAAATTTCACCAATGAAGTCTAGACCCCACTGCTGAAATGGGATTTCTGTGGAGATAGGTTTGAGGGGTAGAGGTAATAGCTTTTTCTTTCCTTCAAAGATTTGGCATTTGTGACAGGAGGTCACATATTTCTTGACATCTGCAAAAAGGGTGGGCCAATAAAAACCTTCCCTTAAAATCTTATCAACAGTTGTTTTACAGTATAGGTGCCCTCCACAATCTCCTGCATGAAATTCTTGCCTAGCTTTGTTAGCTTCATCTTTTAATAAGAAATTTAACAAAATGCCACCATTATCTTTCCAAAATAAAGCATTGTCTACGACACAATATTTCATTGATTTCATTTTCAAGAATCTACCTTTAGTTCTAGATAAACCAGGAGGAGCTTGTAAATTTAGTAAAACAAATATGATATCTGTATACCAAGGTGAATCTTAAAAAGATTCACTGATCTGTGGAGTCGTCATCTCTTCTTGATCATTTAGAGCACCAATGAAATTTATATCTAAGGCCTGAAAGTTCGATTTGGCCATGAGTTTGGCAAAACCTTGGCGTTTGATTAGTTTTGTGGGCTTTATTTCAATATCATATTCCAAAATAGTGGCAATCCATTTGCCTCTCTTTCTTTCAAGCCCATTCTATGTTATAATGTCCTTTACTATTGAATTTGGAACATATGCAATGATGTGTGAGTATAAAATGTAAACTTTGAAATCTTTAATAGCCTTCACTAAAGCAAGTGCTTGTTTTTCCATTATATTATACTTTAGTGTAGCATCTCTTAAAGATTTGCTGAAAAATGCAATAGGCTGCTCATAACCCTAATCATTCTTTTGCAACAAGACTGCTGCAATAGTGTGTTCTGAAGCAAAGGAAAAAATTATAAAATCTTTTTTTGAAATCAGGACTTACGAGGACAAGTGTTTTAGTAAGGGCTTCTTTGATTGCCTCAAAAGACTGCTTAGCCTCTATTTTCCACTTAAGTGTTAAGTCTTTCTTTAACATGTTATTCAATTCTCTGATTAGTTCTGCTAAGTTAGAAATGAATCTTCTAAGAAAAATTATTTTACCTAAGAATGATTGTAATTCTTTAATGTTCCTAGGGTGAGTGATGTTTAAGATTGCCTCTATTCTAGTTGGATCAATTCTAATGCCCTCTTTTGAAATTATGTGTCCTAAGAGTTTACCTTCTTCTAAACCAAAGAGTGTCTTCTTGGGATTCAAAGAAATGCCAAATTTTCTACATTTTATGAATACTCTTCTTAGGTGATCTAGATGTTCATTATCTGATTTGGAAAAGATTGTGATATCATCTTGGTAAACAACTAGAAAGTCATGGATTTCTTTTGCAAAAGCTATGTCCATTGCTCTTTGGAATGTTGCTCCAACATTCATCAATCCAAAAGGCATTTTCAAATACATGAAAGTACCCCAGGGAGTGGTAAATGCAATTTTTGCTTGATCCTCTGGCTGAACAAGGATTTGGTTGTATCCAGAAAATCCATCAAGTAATGAAATTTTGGATGATCCTACTACCCTCTGGAGAATATGGTCCATTTTAGGGAGGGGATAGTAATCCTTTAGTGATACTTTGTTCAAGTTTCTAAAATCAAAACAGAGTCTAATTTCTCCTGTTTTCTTTCTAGTAGTGACTAAATTAGAGACCCAATCTGAATATCTAATTGGTGCTATGATTTGTGCCTCATACATCCTTTTTACTTCTTTTTCAATCAATGGCATAAGAACTGGATTAATTCTCCTAAGCTTTTGTTTAAATGGTTTTTGATCTTCTTTGATGGGTATCTTATGTTGAATAATGCTGGTGTCATAAGACTTGAGGTCTTCATAACTCCAGGCAAAGACATCTTGAAATTCTTTAAATAGACTTATGTATTTCAGCTTTTTAGCTAGAGGTAATGCTTTGGATAATTTAACAAGCTTAGGTTTTTCTTCTGTTCCTAGGTTGCATTCTTCTA
The DNA here is from genome assembly GCA_031772625.1 of Pinus tabuliformis. Classification (NCBI taxonomy): domain Eukaryota; kingdom Viridiplantae; phylum Streptophyta; class Pinopsida; order Pinales; family Pinaceae; genus Pinus; species Pinus tabuliformis. Next base: position 191,527,705 of record CM062819.1, on the reverse strand, counting down.
TGTCTGATCTTAAAGGCTCCATTTTTGGTTTCCTAGCTACATCATTTGAGTCAAATAGATCTTCTAATGGGACTAATCCCTTAGGCAAAAATTTATTTTTAAGGTTTAAAATCTCATAATCATCATTAACTAGTTCTTCTATTTCTACCTTTTCTAAACTATCTATTTCTACTTTAGTGAATTTAGTGGGTTTATTTAAATCTACAACATTTATATCTATTTCACATCCATGGTGTCATCTACTATACAATCAATATCTATGTTACAGTTTTGGAATTCTCCTTCAGTATTCATGAAATCATAGATTTGAGAATCTTGTGAAAAAATCTTCCAATATTTCAGATTATCAGGTATAACAGGCTTGTGTCTCACCTCTGCAGTGTAGTGGTGATTGGGCTGAAAAGGTAATTTGCAAGTGTTGGCAAAAGTAGCCAAACTATGAGCTTGCATGTTTTGTTTCTTAGGAATAGCAACAAAATCAATTTCAGGAAGTTCTTTAATCATATCTAGAAGAGCTTCTCTGTATTGGCTAAGTCTAGGATTATTCACAAAATACTCTCCTCTAATTTTTTTAATGATCAATTCAGAGTCTCCCATGATAGAAACTCTCTTGGCTCCAAGATTTATTACAATTTGTAATCCTAAGATTAAAGCTTCATACTTTGCCATGTTGTTTGTCCATTTAAAGTTTAATCTAAAGGCATGACCTTCAGAATGATTATTTTTCGTGTTATGAATCCAAACTCCTGCACCTGCTCCTAATCTGTTCACTGAACCATCAAAGTCTAAGTGCCACCTAGATTCATGAAATATATTTTCACAGTCAGGTTCTTTATGTTCTTGTTTTACAACCGTGTTATTGTCCTTTTCAGTGTCTGAATTGCATAAAATGAAAGAATCCATATCAGAATGTACAAAATAAATAGGATAGTTATGTGGTTTATCTATACTACTGACCATGTATTTCATTAAAGTTTCTCTATAAAGCTTTTTGGGCTGACCAAATACTGAAATTGTGGCATAAGACATGTCTCACTGTAGAGATCCTTGTAATTTTGCTCCCCATGAGTGAGATAATAACATTCCATATTTTGGAGGGATGTTAGCAACTACAATATCCATGACAATACTTTTACTTGGGTATTGAACTAAAGTGACACACAAGTCTTTTATTAGGCCCATGCATTTAACTTTACTAGAGTCAAAAGAGAAAAGATCTTTGTATGGTCTGGTTATATCTAAATCCAATGTCTCCATGATTGCTTTTGGCATTAAATTGTGAGATGCTCCTGAATCTAACATAACATTGTGTAAGATTTGATCATGAATAGTCAAGCTAATGTAGAATGGAGGAATACCACTTTGTTCATGTTTTCCATTTACCTCAGGACCAAATATTAACTCTGGTTGGTCATCATTTAGATTAACAGAGTCTTATCCTTCATCTATATTCAGTGTTTCAGTGATTTTGGCTTTGTAGGAATCATTTCTTATCAATTCCGTTGAAGGAACTGATATTTTCAATTTGGCAATTTCATTTTGGATATTAAATGGAGTTTGTGTTTTGCCTAATTGAATGACTTCCTCCTTGGCTATTGGAGTTTGTGTAGTTTTCTCTCTCTTATCTTCAGTTGGTAATTCAGTTTGTGTTTGGGTGTCTACTATTTTACTATTTTCAATTCTTTGATTTGGAATAGTTTGGGAAGCAGTTGAAATCTGAATAGCCTTTGAAGCTTGAGGATCAATTGATTTTTAGTCATCCTTTGAAGTTTTCACAGTCGCTGATTTTTGAATATCAGCTGAAGTTTTGACAGTAGTATCTGTGATGTCTACAATTTTTGGACTGGCTGTCCGAATGCAACTTCAAAGGAGTAATCACACGACTGTCAGATCATTTTGTCACTCTAGTGTACAAGATGATATTCGAACAGGATCCACCCTGCATGTCGAAGGAAGAAATGGAGGCACTAATAGGCATTGCTGATTGGTATGCCTCACTATCTGGCACCTTCATTCGAATGTTAAACACGGAGAAGCCTCCGCCTGTTCTACCAAAGTTTTTCTTGGATGTACTTTTCATGCGAGAAGTAGCATATCACATCTTGGTAGGATTGACAGCTAGACTGCATCGGAAGAAGAAGGCACTTTGGCCCACTCTTCCATTTGGTTTGGGTTATATGAGATTCAGAGTATCAAGCAAGCAGATGTCGAAGAAAAACTGATGAATAAGTACCCATTTGACCTCCGAAGCTACAACGTATGACCCACATTGTATTATGAAGGATCATTGCACGAGAGTTCAGTTCAACTGGATCCACGGGGCATGTCATTAGGTCAAGGAGTACCCATATAGATATTGCTACAATTTCTCCAGATCCAATGAATAGGTCGGCTTCACTGTGGAGTGGTTAGTGAAGCAACATGAAGTAGCATCATGAAGAGCACCAGCAGAAGCAATAGCAGAAGTGGTAGTGGAGGCAAGCACACCGGTGTGTGAGAAAGGTAAGAGGAAGATTGTTGATCGCATGGAGGAGGAGCAAAGCTGCAAGTTTCGAGCAAATCCACTTGTAGAGCAAGTAGCTATGACTATAGAGGCAAAGAGGCACCAACATGACAAGCGAATCACATAGATGAAGCAATGCCCGTACAAGTATTTGATTCATCTGAACAGCTAGCATCAGGCGAATAGCATGAACCATCGCAGGGGCAAGACTTCGCTCATGAGATAGAACAAGCACTTCAACAGTTGGATGCAGACATGGATCAACAGGAGTTGGAACGTGACACCGACCTCATGCCTCACCACAAAGAGGTCGACTCACTCGCTTTAATGCATCCAGATGATGAGAAAGTCTCAAATGACCAAGGAGGCATTGAGATCCTTGGTGATCAACTGAAAGAAGAGATGCACAACATCTCGTTCGACGAATCCCAACATAGAGTTGTGCAGTCTCGCAGGGTGTCAACTCCAAAGGATCATACGTCTCCTGCGCAAGTTGAGGAACAAGTGATTGTGACTAATGTGCGCAAACATCCAGCTGCCTTGGCCGATGCAACGAGAGTGTATGCCGAAGCCACTAGCTCAAGTGTTCGCTTCCTAATAGCTGAGAATGAGCGAATGGAAAAGTAACTACAAACTGCCAAGCAAGGAGGAGACTTGGTGACAATGTCTGCCCGAGATGAACTGAAGAAGGAAATATTGGATGAAGTATTGTCCCTTGACACAGTTATGCAAGCATTGTACTCCAAGTTTGGTACTGTGCACAAGGCAGTCATCCATCTTAATGGATGGCAACAACGATGTGCTAGAAGAGCACATGTCTTGATGAACTTACGTGTTGCTATTGATGACATGAAAACATGGATGATGAAGTATAAGGGAGCCCCACTTCACTTGCCTAAGATGATGAGGACCAATGCGGTTGAGCTGAAGGCACGTATTCGGAGTCAGATCCGGAATTCTGAAGAGCTCCTGCAGTTCATCACTAGAATACATGCTTCCCATGCACGCATATTCAAAAGTATGGATGTTGTGGTGCACACACATGCGATCCCATCACTTTGGACTCTCACCCAGGTGAAGACAAAGAAATAGGTTTGACTTGAGCTTGACTCGTACTTCGACGAGTTGATGCACATTACCACCAACACAGACTTGCCCATCAATGCAGACATCAAGCACAAGTATGTTGCTCGTCCGGCCACATTGAAGACAATGATGCACATGCTTTCAGACGAGTTGGACAGAGAAGCTCGAGCAGTGTACCCGGATTCTATGGAGGCAAGAGTTAGGTTTCAGACAGATGTCACCACGGAACACATGGACACCATCAAGGACTACAGATCTTGGCATCAATATGTTACTGTTGATCAACATGAGGATGTTGAGGAGTTGGACTTCCATGGTTGTCTAAGTCAGAGTGATGTCTAGCTTGGCTTGCTCAAGCCATTTTGTTCACATGGGTACATGTGCATTGTAATGTTAAGTCATGTCAAGTGTAAGTCAAGTGTCAATAGTTGGATGTAACAGTCATAGAGTAGGTGAAGAGTCATGAGGGTAGTTGAATGGTCACAAAGGGGAATGTCAAGGGCCACCCCACCCTTTGCTATAAATAGTCCCTCATAACTCATTGTATAGGCTTTTGGTCAGCCAAGCTTCCGATAAGACTATCTTGGAGAGAGCTTGGATAGTATTGTAACATGCCTTGGCTTCTCCACTGCATGGAGCTAGTACATCTCTTTGGAGGAGCAGGCGGATGTGGTTGTAACGTTCCACTGTTGGAGCTAGCAGATGTACATGGATGTATTATCTGACTGGAACTTAAACTTATTTATATAATAAGGTGTTAGGATATTCCGACACATAGGAAATAGTTAAGTACAACTTGGTCTAGTTTAGAGTTAGGTATAGAGTTAGGTAAAGTGTGTTTCTTTACCGTTGTACATATTGTAACTTACAATCTGACGGTCACGATATGTAGTGATCCGATGGTTCATTCTCTCCTCGGTATTACCGACACTTGATCCGTGGCTTGACACCCGATTGGTCCATGAGTTCTATTTAAAGCGCATGGAGGGTCATTGTTCGGGTAATCCGTGCATGAGAGAAGCTTATGTAAATTTTCATTCTTTGATTAATAAATTGCCTGTAGTAGCCACGTTGGCGCAGGCCGTGGACTGTTTCCCTCTTTGAGGGTTTTAACCACGTCAAAAATACTGGTGTATTGATTTGTGATCTGGTTGTGAGCGGTGTCCTTTTGGTGTTCTTTCTGAGGAACTTACCCTGTAAATTCCTACATGGTATCAGAGCTATTTGAGGGCCGCGTCCGTTGGTGATCCAAATCTGAAGCCGGTAGAACTGCATGCGGCTGTCGTTTCCTAGATCTGCTATTTCTGACTGCTTTCGGGCCGAGAGGACTGCTCTGTTGCGTTCGGAGCATCTGTTCCAGTGAGGAACCCCTTTCGTTTCACGCGAAAAGGTTTCCGGTAGCCCTAGCTGCGTCATTTTTCAGATCGGGAGGTATACAATGTTTTTGCAGTTTACTGTTATTTTCTCTCTGCTTATTTCGGTTTCGGTTTATTTACCCCTTTTTTTTAACCGGATCTATACCTTTCATTTCTGCGTATGCTCTTTGCCCTGTGACTCTGTGCGATCTGGGCAAATCAAAAACAGAAAGGAAGGATTTTTCTCATGCGTATGCTCTTTTCCCTGCACCTTAGTGTGATCTCGGAAAATCAGAAACATTGAGAAAAATATTTAGTTTTTCGGCTAAAGCTAACTTTGAGATTTTTTTTTAAAAATATCTAGTTTTTTGGCTAAAGCTAACTTCGAGCCGCAAGGTTCGTTTTTCTTTGCATATTCGTGTTGGGTTTTGTGTTTTGTGTTTTGTAGGGAAAAAGAGCTTTCTCAAGGCAAGCACGCAAATCGAGGCCCCCCCCCCCGCTCTCTCTCTCTCTCTCAATTTTTTTGTATAGATCAATTGGTTCAAACCTCTTTTAAGAGAGTAGAGGTCTTGGGTTCAAGTCTCCATTTTGTGGGGGCGGATTTTTTTTCATTCCCGCACATTCGCGCACTTTGCCGGCAACTTCAACAATTTTTTTTCAAAAAGCCATAACTTCTTCATCCGGAAGCCTTTTTCAGAGCCGTTTTTTTTTAAACAGCCTAATTTTTCGAGATCTATCCATTGGAACACTTACTTTCAGCATCTTCAGCTTCAGTTTTTTTTTATTTTAAATGGAAAGTCCATGCCAAGTCATTCTTGACAGCACTAACTACTTCCAATGGATAGCCTACATGGAAGATTTACTTAGAAGTAAAGGTCTCTACAGAATAGCCACATACCAAGAGAAGAAACCAAAAGATGAAGACAAGGCTGCAAAATGGGAAAATAGACAAGATCAAGCACGTGGTTTGATAAGGATGTCTATTTCTCCTGATCTTAGATTCCATATTGCAGAACTTGAGACTCCTCATGAAGCATTGGAAAAAATCGCTAAAGTTTTTGGGATTAAAAATGAAATTAGAGCCCATCAACTTGAAAATGAGTTGCTTACTTTGGATCCTAATAATTTTTCTTGCATTGAAGATTTCTTGTCCAAATTCAAGACCCTTAGATATCTCTTGGAAGGTGTTAAGGTTAAGAAAGAAGATGGTAACCTTATTTATTCCATCCTTACTAAGTTGGGACCAGCCTACTCTGTATTTGTTTCCACTTTCCATTCTACAAGGGAAGCTTTCATTTGTCAAGGAAAAGACTACAAGGCCCCTTCCTTTGACTCCTTTTGTGATTCCTTAATAAGAGAACAAGAAAAACTCTTACACCTTGGTCTTCTTAATCTTGGAAACTCTTCCACGAAAGCGTTAGCCGCCCAGCAACAACCAAATTCAAAGAATCCTAAGAAGTCATATCCTCAAAAGAATGGTCCTAAACCAACTCAGCCTCAAAATGAAAGATCATTTCAGCAAAATGATAAGACCAATAAAAACAAATGGAAGAAGACTGATAGACATTGTAACTTTTGTAATCGAGATGGCCACTTAGAATCTAAATGCTTTAAGAAGATGGAAGCCTTGGAAGCCGCAATGAAGAAACATAACATCCATGTGGAGCCTACTTCAACTTCAACTTCCGGAATGGCACTTTCTGCATGTCGTTGTCAATCATCTCAGTCTGGTTATGCATTAAATGTATCTTCTTCCTCTCCTTCTCATGAGTGGCTCATTGATTCTGGAGCCTCTTATCACATGGCCAAAAACCAAGCCATGTTTTCTTCTTTAAATGATTGTAACACCAAAAATATATATGTTGGTGATGATAGATCTCTTAATGTTGTCGGGACTGGAACTGTTCATCTAGACAATGGTCAGTTTAATGATGTATTATGTGTTCCAACCTTATCCTGCAACCTTCTATCTGTATATCAGATAACTCATTCAGGTGAAGGTAAAATTGTTGAATTTTCACCTCATGATGTTGTAATCAAGGATCTAAGAGATCCTAAACAGATTCTAGCTACTGGTATTGTTGATGATTCCACAAGGTTGTATAAGTTTCACAACTTTGGGTCATCAAATCTTCCCTCAGTATTTGTTGCTCATAATGATGAAGTGAGCAAACTTTGGCATGAGCGATTTGTCACTTAAACTATCGCTCCCTTCAGCATCTATGTAAAGAAAATATGGTGACAGGTCTTCCTATGGTATCTTGCAGAGATGGTGTTTGTTCCGGATGTGTACTCGGAAAACATCATCGGGACAGTTTTGACAAACGTGCCTCTTGGCACGCCTCAGCCCCTTTACAGCTTGTGCACAGTGATTTATGTGGTCCTCTTCCTGTTGCTTCATTCTCTGGCTGCAAGTATTTCTTAACTTTCATTGATGATTTCTCCAGACGCACTTGGGTATACTTCTTAAAACTCAAGAGCGAAGTATTTAACACATTTTTGGCCTTCAAAGCCTTTGTTGAAAAACAATCTGGACATCAAATTCTTAAGCTAAGAACTGATAATGGTGGAGAATATGTTAAAAACACATTCATCAACTTTTGCACCGAAAATGGAATTCAAATGCAACATACTGTTCCATACACTCCACAACAAAATGGTGTAGCTGAAAGAAAAAATCGCACCTTAAAGGAAATGGCTAATTGTATGCTGCAATCTAAAGGACTCAGTCTTAGCTTTTGGGCCGAAGCAATTAATTGTGCAAATTATATAATCAATCGCACTCCTACTAAGGTTCTAGAGAATATCACTCCAGAAGAAGCTTGGAGTTCCATTAAACCAGATGTAAGTCACTTTCGTGTTTTTGGAAGTGAAGCATGGGCCCATATTCCAGATGAAAAGCATAAAGCTTTAGAACCTAAGAGTGAGAAATGTACTTTTGTTGGATATTCTGAAGATGTAAAAGGTTATAGACTTATTCCATTTAAGTCCAAAAATGTTATCATTAGAAGAGATGTAAAATTTGATGAAAATAAATCGGCCTGCGAGCCTAGTCCGGCGGATGTGCCACCTCTTCCTATCTCTTCTACTTTTGAAAAAATTTCTTCTTCAGATGATGAAAGTGAGGATGATAATCCTCCCCCACCTTCTCAGGATCCTCAACTTCCAAGATGGGTCCGTGCTACTCGGGATGCAGCAGGTGATCTTGTCGGTGATCCTACAGATCAGCGACGTACACGTTCTCAGTTTGAAAGAGCCTCTTCTTTACTGGCTCAAGCTCCAGTAAATCATGATCCTGACACTTTTGCAGAAGCTTCAGGCCATCCACATTGGGAAGCAGCTATGAATGAAGAATATCATTCATTGTTGGCAAATGATACATGGGATCTTGTTCCTCTACCAAAGGGACGCAAACTTGTTAGATGTAAATGGGTTTACAGAACCAAGTATGGACCAGATGGGAAAGTTGATAAACATAAAGCTCGTCTTGTTGCTAAGGGCTTTCACAGGTTGAAGGCATTGACTACACTGAAACCTTCTCCCCTGTTGCCAAAATGAACTCTATCCGCCTTGTTCTTTCCCTTGCTGCCTCTTTAAAATGGGAAGTCCATCAGATGGATGTTAAATCTGCCTTCTTGCATGGGGACTTGCAGGAAGAAATCTATATGGAACAACCCATTGGCTTCATATAAACAGACTCCAGCCTTGTTTGTCGACTTAAGAAATCCCTTTATGGTCTCAAGCAAGCTCCTCGGGCTTGGTATGCCAAAATGGATAGCTTTCTTTTAGAATCTGGCTTTTCTAGGTGTTATTCTGACAATACTGTCTACACCAAGAAAGTGGGCAACTCTCTTTTCATCCTTGTTCTTTATGTTGATGATCTTATTCTTACTGGTAGTGATCCCAACCTTATAAACCATGTGAAGTCCAGCCTTAAAAAGAAATTTGAAATGACAGACTTAGGACACTTACACTATTTTCTCGGTCTTCAAGTCTTGCAATCCAAGGAGGGCATTTTCCTTTCCCAGTCCAAGTATGCTTGTGATATTCTTCGTCATTTTCACATGGAAGACTGTAAGCCAGCCCCTTCTCCCTTTCAGTCTGGAGTCAAACTTTCAGTCTCTTGTACTTCTCCTGAAGTTGATGCTACCTTATACCGTCAACTTGTAGGAAAACTCTTGTATTTAACCCATACTCGTCCTGACCTTTCCTTTGCTGTTGGCCTTGTTGCTCGTTTTATGCAAAACCCCCGTGAAAGTCATTGGAAAGCAGCTAAAAGAATACTTCGTTATGTTCGAGGTACAATACAGTTTGGGATTCATTACAGTGCCAAAGCAGCTCCTCTATTAGTCGGTTTCACTGATTCTGATTGGGCTGGTGACCCTGATGATCGAAAGTCTACTGCCGGTTATGTCTTCACTCTTGGTTCAGGACCTATTACATGGGCTTGTAAGAAACAGGCTGCCATTTCTCTTTCGTCAGCAGAAGCAAAGTATCGTGGTGCCGTGGAAGCTAGTAAGGAAGCCTTGTGGCTTCGTCAGATCCTATCAGAGTTTGGCTTTGAGCAGCAGCATCCAACACACTTTGGTGTGATAATCAAAGTTCCATTCAGCTATGCAAAGATCCAGTCCAGCATCAGCGCAGCAAACACATTGAACTACACATGCACTTCATCAGAAAGCTCATTCATGACCATGTTCTTGAAGTGCAATATTGTTCAACAGATGATCAGGTTGCAGACATCTTCACAAAGGCTCTCACAGAGGCGAAGTTCACTAAACTTCGATATATGCTTGGAGTTCAGGAAGTTGTCACTAAGGGGGGATAGGCTCTAGTGCCTCCTTCCTTCTCCTATTGTGTCATATTTGTAAATCCTTCAATCCTATCCCAAGTTGTTCTTAAGGGGGGATGTTAGGATATTCCGACACATAGGAAATAGTTAAGTACAACTTGGTCTAGTTTAGAGTTAGGTATAGAGTTAGGTAAAGTGTGTTTCTTTACCGTTGTACATATTGTAACTTACAATCCGACGGTCACGATATGTAGTGATCCGACGGTTCATTCTCTCCTCGGTATTACCGACACTTGATCCGTGGCTTGACACCCGATTGGTCCATGAGTTCTATTTAAAGCGCATGGAGGGTCATTGTTCGGGTAATCCGTGCATGAGAGAAGCTTATGTAAATTTTCATTCTTTGATTAATAAATTGCCTGTAGTAGCCACGTTGGTGCAGGCCGTGGACTATTTCCCTCTTTGAGGGTTTTAACCACGTCAAAAATACTGGTGTATTGATCTGTGATCTGGTTGTGAGCGGTGTCCTTTTGGTGTTCTTTCTGAGGAACTTACCCTGTAAATTCCTACATAAGGGCCAACACGTTTCATGCATATGTTGTATTGTATTCCACTATCTTGTTTACACTAAATGGAATATGTATTTTCTTTCTTACGCACGTATGTATGTACTGTTCTGTATGAGCATGTATGAATCTCTCTGAAATGTGTTGATTGGTTTAACCATCACTTTGGATTGCCAACTAACTTACTTTCCAGCTTGTGATGCATCTTCGCTTGTGTGTTCCCTTCCCATCCGAGTACTGTTACAAGTTGCCAAGGGGTGCACTCATCTCAACCCACCGGTGTTAGAACCTCTCATGCACCTTCCTTGACTCACTACAATAGTCACACCTATGCTACCAACAAAGTTATCTTGCTTGCCTCTGTGCGAAATCGTGGTCAAGGCGTTACCATACGACCCACTGCTAAGACTCCTACACCAAATGGTTTGAGATCTAATTGGGACTTCTTATCGGGGAGATCCCTTGACATGTTGGCGGGTCCATCACCGTCAAAAGGACCTTTGACATCATAATCTAGGGATTCTTCTGCCATTGTCCAAAAACTCCATATAGAGCTAATATTATTAATCCCTAAGCTACATCCTACTACTTTGATCTAATTATCTCCATATGTCCTCCAAAAAATACTTGTAAACACTACATACTTGCAAACATAACAAAAAACTAATGACTGGATGAAAAAACTACATATTCTCCATGGCAGAAGCAACCTGATCTTCGAATTTATTCGGCTCTCGCTAAATATAATCTTCTTGGTCCTAGGAAAGATTGATGCTACTCACCTCCTATTGTTCAATATTTCTTATTGGAATGCTCCATATTACCCACCACTACTCCCACACGAACCACATTGACATTACTAGCAAGATCCACATCAACATTACCAACCCTACCCTGAACCAAATTCTCCACACAAAATTCCAGCATTTCATTCGTTAGCCGAAGACAACCCATCTTGACTTACAATATTCCCAATATTTGAGTTAACAACTAATTATGAGCCCTATATTAAGACAAAATCATTTATGTGTGCTTGGAGGTCAAAGAGATGATGAATTCCAGAGCACCTGCCATCCTTGTGATGGTGAGACCAAACTCTTCCCCTTAGTTCCCAATCTCGCGCTCAATAATTTTGATATTACACCAAACCTATTGCAAGAATTAACAAACTAAGTTTTGATTGCAAATTATTTACCTTCGAACTCTCCCAACATTCTATAAATGTTGTCGAGCCCAACTTCCTTGAATTAAGTCCACTGCATTCAACATTAATGTTGATTCAACTCTTAGATACCATATATTCAAAAACCATAATGGAACGATTACACTCAAAGGCGAGTTTCAATACAAGCATGTGTTACACGGTATTTTTTCACACTTCTTGCACTTGCCTGTGACATACCCTGAAGTGCTCGAAACATGACCATTATATAGTGTATTCATCTTTATATACAGTTCAAATCCTTCCTAAAACATTGTTTGGAAAATTCCTTGAGCTTTCCCTAGAAGAAATTGCTCTAAAACCCTAATTTGAGCATCATCGCGCTTATGAGGCTCAAACTACGATGATCACATGTTACACTGTACTTGACCTGCGATGGCATTTCTCTGTTCCCTTGCATACCCACAATGATCCCAAAAAGGCAAATTTCCTTAAGAGGATGAGAAGCTTCATGATCTAGAAGCTTCTAGAGTAGCGAGCTAGAGGTTGTTTGGCATAGATGAGGTCGAATTCTCCCAACTTGGCCTCTTGGTCTTATTCCTATGACCCACCCCCTTGAAATGAGGACCTACTCCTATCTTTGGAGAGATCCTAACTCCCTTTCCCAACCTATATATTCACCCTTTCCCATTCCCAAAGGGCTAGTTGGTCTATGCCTATTTTCACCCTTATGCTAAGATTGCGCCTATATGCTACTCATTTGGCTTAGAGAAGGAGTGCTTCGAGAGCTTAGTTTGGACTTGGATATTCATTCAAGGAGAGCCTATCAACATCAAGGCTTGTTATATGCTTCCCCTTATTTTCTATTAATATAAAACTCCTGGTTCATTTTGCTTAAACGTGTATGCTCATGTATCATTTAGCTTAACATTCCTTGATTAGTTAAGTAGGTTTCTTTTGGATATGCTATTTGTATTTGCATGCCTTGTTGTGTCTTGATCCCTTGTGTAGTTGCATAAATGCTAAGAGCAGCAGGAACGAGCCCACAGCGCAAGTGATTCAAGGTCCTCAACAAAGGAGATCGAGATTGCATTAGAACGAGGTAGGCCATCTTCATCGTCTCTCTTTTCAATTGCAACTTAGAAAGTGTCTAGTAGATTGTCACTTCGATTGCTAGACCCACTTATTAGGCTAGAGGGATCGTCTCTATCCGCAAAGAGGATTACCTAGACAACAAAATGGCAGCTCCGTTGGGGATCCTATGATCCTTTCCATCCAATCCTTCGGCTTGGTTTTATGATGAGTTTGACCAACTGTCCATTCCCGTACTTGTTTGCTTGTCTGTGACTATTTTCACTTCCTCGTAATTGCTTGAAGGTTCTAGATTTGTGTTGCTCTTGAAGATTTTTTGTTTTTTCTTTATCTTTCTCAACTATCATGGTTTTGGCCCTCATAGTCACGATGCCATCATGGATATTTTGATTATAGTAGTGATGACCGCTATTTTTCTTTTAATAGGTGTGATGATAACAAAGTGTTGTAGCAGCTACAACCACCCTCCAAAATTTTGCCTTAGCTTGTTTGGAGTCCTCCCTACCAACCTTGCACAACACTTTGTCTTGCTTCATTAAGTACTCAAGCTTCAGTGCTTTCCTCGCAAAAAGGCAACCTGTCGATCACAGTCGATCCATTCCCCTCACAAGCTGCTTACCCGGACTTGGTCCAACTATAGGCTAAGCAGCTTCCCCTTGAAAATTGCGCATTCCTGGAGGGAAACCAACCTTTCCCTCTAGGAATTGTGCAATCCTCTCTGACAGCCTGCTGGTCTCCTGGATTGCGCAATCCTGCCAGCCAACCCTCCCAGCAGGAATTGCGCAATTTTTCCCATCAATAGGCAGTTCAACCCAATATTTGTGCAAATCTGGGTGAAGTCAGCTGCTGGGCCAAAAATTGTACAATCCCCTTAGGTAGTCAGCCCAGCTTACAATCAAGAATGCGCATTTTTCCCAAGCAGTTGAGCACTGGCATGCATGGACAGTTTGGTTGACTAGTTCCACCCGGGACCGAGGAAACTTGACTTGCATGCATGCATGACTTGATCTTCCTGGAATAGCAAGAGGCAACATGCAAATGTATCCCATGAGTCAGGGAGCTATTTTTAGCAACTGGGAGTTACATGCAAAGTTATTTTAGGAGTTTCCCTCCAAGTGTCGCTTTTTCCTAGATTTGTGGCATGCACATCTTGAGACCAAACTTATTCATTCACATCGATCTTGGAGCTCTGACATCCACATCACATTAGACTCTTCGACACATTCAGCTCCAGCTATTCACAGGCAAGTGGCCTCAACTTGTCTTTTTCAACATTTCTATCGCTTTTTGTGTATTCGCCTGTGTGAGTGTTGTTTTCTTGATTTATTTGAACACATGATGTCATTTACATATATTCTAGCTTGTCCTAGATCTATTTCGATTTTCGTTGCTATCTCACTGTTATCGCACGCATGAAACTGTTTCGCATGGACGTTCGCCAACCGACGAACGACCCCACCCACATGCATG